>JASHHO010000079.1:0-736197 GCA_039763685.1 Aspergillus micronesiensis | reverse complement strand
ATACTGGCTCACTTGCAACCGTCGATGTAACAGATATGCTATCATCATCGCTCTCGGACGAGAAGATTGGATCGGTACCATGTTTGGGGAGTTGCCAATAGCTGCCGGGAAGGAAGACGCCCAGCGTATGCTGTGAGAGACCCCTTGCAGGTTTCTCACGACAGTCTGCAAGAAAGTGAGGCGAAGTATGCCAAAGACAGCGTTAGGGGAGGACGTATGTATGTATGCAAGTAAACTTGGGTTTGGCGGGACCAAGAATGCAAGCCCAGTCGCAATGGCCTTAGCGACACATACAACGGATGGCTGGACTGAAGGCGCTCAGCCTTGGAAGCCACGCGTCAGCATCAACGCATAAGGCGAGTTTCTCCTGGACACGGCCGTTTGCTCTCCGGAATCTTGGATTCCAGATGCCCGAAGACAGCGATGAGCTTGACGCCTTCCCCAAAGGAGGGCCTGTCACGTGGCGGCGGGCGCTAAACCCTGAACAGGCGGCCAGCGCTCGGCACGGCGAACGAGCACGA
This sequence comes from Aspergillus micronesiensis, assembly GCA_039763685.1. Classification (NCBI taxonomy): domain Eukaryota; kingdom Fungi; phylum Ascomycota; class Eurotiomycetes; order Eurotiales; family Aspergillaceae; genus Aspergillus; species Aspergillus micronesiensis. The sequence goes on along the minus strand of JASHHO010000079.1, from coordinate 735,676 downwards.
ATCCGTAGGGAGAAGGAGCAACAAGCCAGTGACCCAGTGCTTTGGATGACCTCCTATCTTTCTTCTCCCCTTCCCCGATCCCCCAAGCCACCCCTGCCTCCCTCGTACCTGTGAGTTATCTCTCGCCCTTCCTCCCCCATCGCCAGCGCCTTGGATGCGTCTCTGCTTCTCCGGCTTGTTTGGACGACTTGGCTGACCCGCGTTGCTCCCCTCCCTAGTTACACGCTGTTGTCCGCTCTGCCTGGACCTCCTCTCCCAGTCAACCACGTCGACTCCCGCCGCGAGGACCCTTTCCAACTCCACGTCGATTAAGTGCCGATTGAGCTCTTTGGCAACCATCCGTCATGGCTAACGACGAATATGATGTGAGTTTTTCCCCCTCGAACGTTCGTCTCTGCTGCCTGCTGACTTCATGATTTCCGCAGTTTCTCTTCAAGGGTAAAGTTGCCACTTCCCCGCGCCGACGCTGCCAGACCCATCCCTTCCTACCCCAGGCTTATTCCCTTCCGAACCGATAACTAACCGACGGCGATTGTTCTCCGAAACGTGGTGCTTATTGGAGACTCTGGTGTCGGAAAGTCCAACCTCTGAGTCGTTTCACCCGTAACGAATTCAACCTGGACTCCAAGTCGACCATTGGTGTCGAGTTCGCGACCGCTCCATTCAGGTTGACTCGAAGACGATCAAGGCTCAGATCTGGGATACGGCAGGTCAGGAGCGCTACCGTGCGATCACCTCCGCTTACTATCGCGGTGCCGTCGGAGCCTCCTTGTTTACGACATCAGCAAGCATCAGACTTATGAGAATGTCAACCGTGGTTGAAGGAACTCCGGATCATGCAGACTCCAACATCGTCATCATGCTGGTGGGAACAAGAGCGATTTGAGACATCTGCGGCTGTGCCGACAGAGGAGGCCAAACAGTTCGCCAGTATGTTGGACTTGTGATATTACGATCCCATGAATGAAACTAAAGCTAACGTTGGATAGGCGAGAACAACCTCTCGTTCATTGAGACCTCTGCCCTTGATGCAAGCAACGTTGAGCTCGCTTCCAGAACATCCTCACAGGTTCGATGCCCTTATCTCCTCGTTCATTGCCTCGCTTACGCTCTGTCAGAAATCTACCCATCGTATTCTAGCAAGGCCCTGGATGGTGGTGACGGCCAGGCTCCCCTTGGCGACCGTCGTCCCGTCATAGAAGTGTCCAAAACGCCGGATTCCGAGTCGAAGCAGGGATGCTGCTAGAAAACTTTGCTGCCTTCGGGGACGACACGCCAACCGCAACGACTTTTATTTTTGTGATGTGATAAATTGAAATGGCTTTGCTTTCTTTCTGTCTGTTACTTAGCCTCCACGGAGATGGCACACAACAGGACGTTGTCGGTAACGCATCCAGGACTTTGGAATACATGGTTATGCCTGCTGATCATCAATCGCATGCCGTGTTGTCGAAATCTTCTCCATTGCTTTCTTTTTTCTCTTTTCCCTTTTCCCTTTCCTCCATGTTTATTTCTGTTCATCACCTTAACTTGAAATTGATATTTTGTCATGTTCATTTTTGTTGCTCGATACGAACTTCCTGTCCGACCTCCTTTTATCTCTTGAGTTCCGACTTAGTTCCTGAACCTGGGTTTCATGACGGCGTCTGAAATGAGGCTAGGCTGGTTGTAAGAGGGTCTCATTGGCAACTTTGCGATACATAAAACTAGGTGTAGGGCAAGCACAGGTGAACTATCTGCATATAAACTTCTCGCACCTTTTTCTGGACATCCATGCACATAACTGTAGACTTCTAGCTGTGGCCTGATAGGCTAGTGTGCGAATCGTTCGGTGCTTTGATTGATGGAACGTGGGAAGAAAGGAGTGCAGTGCTCTGATCTGTGAAAGAAAAGTGACTGTAGGTATGCGGGAGATACTTTGGTCGCGGCTTCCATTAGGTAGTTTCCTGTAACGGCCCTGTATCCTGGCATCCAACAAGACTGAGCATATCAACCATCAACTACCCCAGTCACTAATGTAAGGGGCTGATCGATGGCAGCGCATACAACTGCGGTGCCTGCGCCAGAGTATGTAATAATGTATGCAGGGTGGAATCGAGACGAGACGCATGTGCGGGTACATGCGTTGCAGGCTGCAACAGCACAGCTGTGGCTGGTCACCATCCATTTGGCACTGAACACATGCCAGGCGGGATGGGAACCAGCACGCGCCTCCAGTCGGTCGCAACCCACCCAGGTCGACTTGCCTAGGTACAGTCCTGTACTAAGGTACCAGTCGTAGTGGGCTCCGAGAATTTAGCCACGGGAAACGGAGTACAGTACCTAGCGTCGGTATCTTGTGAGCATGCCGCGGCCAATCATTTCCCGTCGAACAAGGCCATCCACAATGACCCAACACAACAGATGCATTCTTCGTCTCTCAATCACTGGGATACTCAGAGGCAGGATTGAGATACCCAAATACTATGCATACACCGCTACCGATAGAGTATACATGGACAATCGCCCTTGTCCGCGTTGTGTCCTTGGTAATATCGAAAGCCCACGTTGTTTCTGGATCTGCTGGGGGCATGAGGAATGACCCCACCCCACGAGACACTGAGATTGGATATACGTAAGAGGCCCAGTCAACAGGTCTGGGTGGTACAGTTTCGGCACGACGATCAGGGGCTATGCGGGATCTTTAATTTCAATAACCGAGATTCCAGAACCACTTGCCAAGGCTCGAGGTTCACACCAGATGTCCCTGTTGCTGCGAGGTAGTATCAGCTATTATCGATTATATTGAAAATGTACTGGGACTCTGTGCGAAAGTACCTGTCTTGAATATGTCTGGTCAGGCCGATTGACCATTGATGACAGGCACACATCTTTAGGAAACCTCATGGAGATATAGGTCACAGCTGTAGACAATGTTCTTCAACACTACTCGCACACAATTCCAGTCACCCGATCAACAACAGCCATTCTCAACTCTTCGATATCAGCTCCCCTCTCTCTCATGACCCATTCATACGTGTCCCCGAAAGTTTCTCCATTGTTTCGAAACCAATCCCCCAGTGAATGCACATAAGCTTTTACCTGCTCTTTCAGAGGAGCGTGCTCGCGCAACCACAGGACCTGGCCCGGATCCAGCTTCATCATGTCTTGCACGACATAATAATGCGGTATCTCATCGCCCCAGCCTTCGAACCCGGGATCATGGAAAAGATCATTCCGGAATTGAGATCTGTATCGCAATGACGAATCGACCAGGTAGTTCGAATGTGTTGCGTGGAAGAGCGGGGGAGTGGCACTTCTCATGCCAAGGGCCCCATTTGGGATCGTAGAAGAATGATCTTGTGGATTCCAGTGGGGATTAAATGTCAGCTGTGGCCATTGCCTGGATACCGCTTGCAGAACTTGCGCTGGATTGTTCCATTGCTTGGACAGATGTGGTTGCGCACCACATCACAAATGATCAAGCGTAAGTCCTCAATCTCGGCTAGCTCCGTTGTAGACCAGTTATGGAGCAGTTGTGCACGTTCGGTAATGACATGGAGGAGGTTCCGGGAAAATCGATCGTAGAGATGTACGTGAAAGGTACGGTGGTAAAGCCAAAGGCGATACAACGCGCGACGAAGACGGTAACGCTCCTCACCCGTCAACGAACGGCGGTTCTCGTAATCGACCTTCCATTTCTTGACTGGGTATATGACCTCCCACTTCTGAGCTATGCGGCCGATTTGAACGGCTTGTCCAAGTAAAGCGATGTTGATAGTAGCGGTACGGATCAGGTGAGCAGGTTGGCTGGAGTTTTGGGTGACTATCTGGATGAGATCCTCCAAGGGCCCAAACTCGAGTTCGACGAGGTCTGTCAGGGTTTGCAGCTTATTGGACTGGTTGAAGGCATGACGGAAGCGTCGACACGATGATGATAGGTTTATAACGTCTGATACGGATGCACATGAGCGAAAGATATGAAGCAAAGCTCCGTGGCTAGATATTTGAAAGACATGTTGCTAGGTCCTTGCTATAGACGTATAGTGATCAGCAAAACAACCCTTGGATTTCTAAAGCGCATCCGCCAACAATACTTTTTATGTGCTTTGTTGGTCTGTGTTCAAAGAGTCTGAGAACAATGCGTCCGGTCGGTATTCCTTGATAAATGCGACGCGACGTTGCAAAGCGTGGATCGATGGCAGCTGTTGTTGACACGAATTGGTCTAGATTGGGACCCTGCCATTGAGGCTGTCTGCAACAATTATGGTGGGGTCTGTGAGAATGGTGTTTATATGCATGATAGCTGTAGCTCCAATGAAACTCTGCCACGGTGGGCCAGATGGTGAGGGAAATGCCATTTTGTTGGTGCAAGCATGGGAAGGAATCACTGGCGCGCAACAAGGGGCGTAATGATGCCATTTGGATGTCTGCGCTTATGTAATCTCTGTGCAAGCTGATCAGTGCACCCGCCTGTGATAGTGCATCAAGACACGGCAGATTGAGTTATCAACAAACTTTTCTCTTGGGTATGTTTCCCATTTACCATGCAGAGCACTTCTTGTACAGTATGAAATATCATCACCGTCTTGACTTTGTGTTATGGGTTAGTCAAATAGGCTATACTTATCTGGTTTGCCGACATATATCCTGTTGATTAGGTATATGCATGACTTGCAGATGATGGAAGGTATTAAGTGTAGTTCGATGTGTATAGCGCTACGTGCACGTCTCACGAGTGGTGCAGTAAGTCATTCTTGTCAATTGTCTTCCAGGCTTATCATGCCATGAATCCAACGGTTTTACTACATCCCCATATTCTCTAACTCCAAAAAGCCACACAGAATAGTCTTGCCTGGAATGAGCCTAGATGTTCTCATACCTCAACCTCCTTTTCCTGTATCCAGCAGGCTGCAATGTTGATAGCTCACCAAAATCTCAGGTACAAAGTTTAAAAACTTGACTCTTACTGGGGAGGCTGATGTCCTGCTCTTGTTTGGGCACGTGCAGTGGGTGAGACTGTAAGACCGGTCAACGATCACTTCGACCCCGGATGATCTGCGCTTCCCCTGTCTACGGTTCCTAGAGCGGCCTGGAGCGAATTGATTCAGCCAAAAAAATATCATTTCAAAAATCGTACTTTTCTTTCATGGACCAATCGCTTCCGTCCTCAAAACCAAACTTAGCTCATCAGCAACCACAAGGCATGAGAAGAAAACGTTGCGCTACATTTCATGACATATGCAACAGGGAGAGGAAGAGAAGGTATCGAGAGTGATGGGGGGGATTTAGTTGGATTCGAGCTTTTCCTTCCTGGCACGGACAGCCTGGGCCAGGTTCTCGAGGACCGACTCAGTATCTTCCCAGTGGATGCAGGCATCCGTGATGCTGACACCATACTTCAGACCCGCCTTACCCTCCGGAGGAACCTTCTGGTTACCTGTAACATGAAAGTTAGCCAGATCATTCTTGGTGTACCTGGAAGGACGGATCTTACCCTCATTGATGTTGCTCTCGATCATGACACCCATAATGGCAGTCTCGCCGGCAGCAATTTGCTCCGCAAGAACGGCAGCGACCTTAGGCTGGTTCTTGTGGTTCTTCTGTGAGTTGCCGTGGCTGCAGTCGACCATGAGACGGGGGTTGACTCCTTGCGCGATAAGCTTGGCCTTGGATTCGGCAATGCTCTGGGCGTCGAAGTTCGGTCCCTTCTTGCCACCGCGGAGGATGACGAAGCAGTCGGGGTTGCCCACGGTGCCAACAATAGCGACAACTCCAGGCTTCGTGACGGAAAGGAAGTGATGGGGGTGCTTGACGGAGCCAATGGCATCCATGGCAACATCCAGCGATCCGTCGGTTCCGTTCTTGAAGCCGACGGGGAACGAAAGACCGGAAGCCAGTTCACTGAACCTGCCGACTCAGTTGTGCGAGCACCCACAGCGCCGACGGTAGACAGTGTCCAGGAACTGAGGGGAGATAGTATCAAGCATCTCACTGGCAATGGGCATGCCCTTGTTGGTCAGGTCGACGAAGAGCTGACGAGAAGTCCGAAGACCCTTGTTGATCTGGAAGCTGTTGTCGATATCGGGGTCGTTGATGAGACCCTTCCAACCACAACAGTGGTACGGGGCTTCTCTAGGTAAGAGCGCATGACGATCAGAAGCTCATCCTTGTATTTTTCCTTCATCTTCAACAGACGATCGCAGTACTCGAGGGCCATATCGGGATCGTGGATGGAGCAAGGTCCGATGACGACCAAGAGACGGTGTTTGTCGGTCCCGTGGACAACAGCGATAGCCTCGTCACGGCCATTCATGACCGTTTGTCTCGACTTCTCGGGCAGAGCAATTTCATGTTGAAGGAGGTTGGGTGGAGTCAGGGGGTTGTAGCCTCGAAACTATATACGTAGAGAAAACACGGGGTCAATTGAAGCACTGCAAATACTCGGATCACTCACAGACATACTTCGGGAGTCTTCAAGTGGGTCTTATCGCCGACATTGCGATTTTCAATGAAGAACTGACTATGTTAGCATTGCGCTCGGGACAGCTTGAGTATACTGAAAGGTGGTGGTGGTGTGCCATGACTCACCGACATCGTGGACAGCGGGGTAGGAGCTGATAGTGACTGAATCGCGGGGGCAGCTTCTGATAGAAAGGGTAAAAAGAAAAATGGAGAGGAATATACAGGAAGATGCAAGGTCTATGGGAGAGATATGGAAGAGAGAGGGAAAAGGCAACTGGGGTATCTCAATTGACCAGGGGAGCCCTCTGAAAGACTTGCATGCGATGGAGATCGAAGATCGGTCCTTCCCTTTCCCTTCTTTTTTCTTTGGATCCTCCTATGTCGGCCGCGAACGACGGGAGTCACCACACCCCACCGCCCCATCGCCCCTCTCCACGTGATTTCGGTGAGCCAACGAATCAAACCGGGGCCGCCAGGGAGCCTGATTCTGGGCAGTCTGATTGGGTTAGCGATCCCTCAGCGCCCGGACCGTCCTCCGGTTTAGCGATCATGCACTTCCATAGCTGAGCTTTCGGTCCAGCCTGCAGGGGCTGAGGTTGTGGTCACATCTTTACTTTCATCAATAATCGTCATCGGGAGGAGAGAACTTTTCAGAGGATCCCATAATCTTGACTTCTCATCGCTCGATATAGTCGCCTGTCGCGTCCTATCTTTTTCTTTCTACCGTTTCCTACAAACATAACACGATCCATCAGCCCTAAGAAGGCGCCACCTGCTCAATCGTCATTCGCAGCATTGGACAGCAATGCCCAAGTGTGAGATCTCTTAGCTTGTCAGACTAAATCTTTCGGGGAGATAGCCTTTCCGGCCTCGCCGATGGCCCGCACGATGCTCCATGAACCAGCACCCAGGGACGGCTAACCATGGTCAGCTGTGCCATTGTCATTGCGTCTTTTTCTTCCCTGTTCTGGGCGACCCAGCGGCCCAGGGTCCTGACCCCTTAGTAGATCTGAGCGAGCCGCTTCCTCGTCATCATGTGTTTTCCACCTGCCTTCAGGCGATCAATAAGCCCTTGGCGAATATTAGCGTGTTGGATTTGGATGGAAGCCATCTGTTGCTTGCATAATTTGATACGTTCTTCCTGCGCCTGGAATAGTTGATCGAGCATCAGGTGACACTGCTGATTATGTGTCTCCAAGATCTTGTCGATGGATTTTCTCTCGTCTTCCATTTGAAAGGCGAGGTGCTAAATCTCTCTTAGTCCCCCAGGCATCTACTCATATCCCCTTGTCACTGCGTAGAGCTCACCTGTGTAGAAGCCAGTAGTATCTTTTGGGTACTTCGATATATATCACACTTCGTTATGTTGTCATTGGCTTCGCCGACACTCCGTTCCAAGCTTGCATTTGCTTGCGCAGATCTTTGAACGCTCGGCCCGTCCGGAATCCTTGACAACTCATCCGGTGCCCTTTGAAATCCATGAGGCAGAAAGGTCTTGTCAGGCAGATTAGGGCAAGTCGCTAGATCCGGACTGCGAGAAATTTCGCCGTGGGTGTCACTTTTCAGACCCCCCTTCATATCCGGACTCGCTTTCTTGTGGCAGGTATGAAAAAGGCCTGCTTGCCTCCTTCGCTTTCAGGAAGACCCGCTCGTAAAGGCGCTCGGTCTCTCTTTCTGAGATGAATGACCAGGGGGCTCCCATTCTTGTCAACAAATAACTTCCTTGGACTGGGACTTGGACATGCTGAGAAAGACTCGGATGGTTTCTGATCTTTGTCAAAAGGTAAATCAGGGTTGGCAAAGTTCTCCATGCCGGTCTGTGCACTCTTGGAACTGAAATAAACACCCTGGTCACTCCTGATGAATGGATCTGTCATTCTCAGTTGCTTTCCATCATCGATACTTCGTATAGATACGCTCTGTTGTTCTGCAGGTAACCCAACATGTGGCTGCAATGAGGTTTCCCATTGACTTTCCATGGAAGAACCGGTCAATGAATTGAGTGGCTGGCGTGCTCCCCAAAGGCGAAATTGTCTCGGGCATCAGCACCGAGTTCGAGACCCCTTGGTTCTTGCTTGAGTTCTGATTTGAATTGTCTCGGTTGGTGGACTTCCAACCCTGGTTTTTGTACTTAGGTTGGGATTCAACTGTCTTGAATGCAGCAGCAAGCCTCTTTCCAACCTCTTTACCCCTACCTTCCTGGCCGTGTCCATCTATACACAAGGGGTTTGTACCTCCGCTCGATTGATGCCCTGATCGGATGGCAGGTTGAACATCATATACAGTCCTTCCTTCTTTAGTGTGACTTATATCCGTATTTCGAGGCCATTCTCGTCTGCGGAAGTAAAGTTGTTTTGGTCTTTCGTCATGAGTTGCCACAGGAGCCCGTCGCTCTATATGCCTGAGCTTTGCTTTGAAATCTCTTCCGACAATTGCTTCGAATGATCGTCCACGCAGTCTAAAGAGTCGCCCCACGTTTCGTTTTGTACGAGTGGGCATTGAGATGGAAGCCTCGTACTGTTCTTGTACGTCCTAACTTTGGCGCCCGTTTTCCCGGGTGCTCGAGAACGCTTCACCGGTTCTTCGTCCTCGGTGCCGCATCGCAGCTTCTGTGTAGTATAGAAGTACCACCAGAAAACTGAGAGTGGCATGGGTGTCACCGTATCTTTTTCAGCCCCACCCGGATTATTGTCATCGCTTGGTCTAAGGTCTTCGTCCCAATCAACATCATCTCTAAAAGGCAATGTGCATATTTTTTTCTCATGAATTTGCTGGCTGGGCAGCCGAGGCTGTTGAGTAGCTGGTAATGTATCTGGTACCGGTTTCTTGGAAAGACTGCGCAGCTCATACGGTTCCCGGACCTGGTTGTCCTGACGAATAGGGCTAGTAAAAGTCTTGGAGGCCTCTCTATTTTGGTAGTCGGTAGATTTCCCAGCGACTTCATCTCCAGGACACAAAGGTAGCATGACTGAGGATAGCTTTCGGCAAAGCGAGCCTTTGCTTGTTGAGGTTTGGAAATCGTTGTTATCGGGGCTTTTCATCTCGTGTCTTGAAGGAGGCTTGATCTCAAGGCTAAACGCTCCAACGATCAATTATCAATGTAATGAAATCGTGGGATTGGGACAGACTTAGGTATTTGCTTATATTATTCAGATATCTCCATAGCCTGGTCCAACAGTCATGTCAAGGCCGCCTTAGGTGGTACTTCACAGTTTGCCCCCACTGTGATGCAATCATAAGCCGTAGAATGGCCGAAAGTCAACCATAGGACCAGCTGGGCAATCCATATGGCTTACAAGGTGTCTGAGAATGAATGTTGAGAACACGACCCAGGATGAGACTTGATGGACGTGAATGGGAATTGGTCCGTACCTAGCCAACTGGCTCGGCCAGCGGGCGTAGTCCAATTTGGGAAAGCTGCCATTTTGGGTAGGGGCCAGATGGGCGCACATTCTGGGCTGGGTGAAAAAGAGGCAAACGCGATACAGGTATCACTATTCACCTAGGGCCTACCTACATCGATACATCCCAAGGTTAGGTGCCCCTCCGGTTGCCTCCTGCAGACTTCTCTACCTAGGTAGTGAACAATGAGTACCTGTAAGGGGTAGTATAAGGATCTGACAACCACGATTGGTTCATTCGGATGGTCGCAAATGGCCGAGCTATATACTCCATCCCTGCGATACTAATTGTTGCTGGATATCTGTGTAGGCGATCGTCCGGGATGTACACAGTATACATGTGGAGTAAAAGTGGAAGTAGAATCCATTGGAAAGGTTGGCCTAGCTGACAAAGCTGGTCTCGGACAGATTATCCACTCCGTTCCGACCGGTATGTGGGAGGTTCCGCCCTCCGGCACTCCTGCTGCCAGCGCAAGAGATGGAGTTGGTCCAAACCAGGCTGCCACTCAGGAGCGGTACAACCAGATGACAAAGATGACTGGCATCGACTGGACTAGCTCAACCTTCGGTTTGTTTCCTTCCCCGGACTAACGTATAAATAGCCACTGCATTCGTCATTCTGCCCCAGAATCACGCAAAGTCGCTTTGGTCCTTAGTCGACTTTGTATGTATATCCACCATGGGCTACTCCGAACCCCAGCAAGCAAAGGGAGATGGTGTGGCGGACACCTCACAGTATCCCCCAAGCGACATACTTGAGCAGATCTGGGAAACCAGCCCCGTCGCGCGTACCAAGAACCGCGCTCACCAAGACTCGCAACAATACACTCCTGAGACAACAACCGACAGACGACGAGCCTCCATCTCAGAACACTCTCTCGAAGAGATACCGACCTTCCAAAACACCTTCCAGCCAATATCTTGACATCACATGACGATGACTCTTACCGATCCCAAACCGTTCTCTACCTTGCCTACGGCTCGAATTTGGCCTCCGAGACCTTCCTAGGTGTGCGAGGCATCAAGCCGCTTTCGCAAATCAATGTTGTGGTGCCATCTTTGCGATTGACGTTTGACCTTCCCGGAATACCCTACGTCGAACCTTGCTTTGGCGGCCACTCAGCCTCGCAGCCCTTGCCAGAACCTAGGCCATGGTGTGGTCGACGACAATCACCTGAATGAGAAAGCGTCTATGCTAGAGAACACATCATGGAGTTCACAAGAAAGCAACACCGATAGACCTTTATCGGCGTTGTCTATGAAGTCTCTCTGAAAGATTATGCGACAATCATAGCTACCGAAGGCGGAGGGAGCGGATATAAGGACATCGTGGTTGATTGTTACCCATTTCCCGACACCTACGACCCGGGGACCCTGTCCCCGAGTGCCCAGGTACCGCCTCCTTCAAAGCTCACACGCTTTTGTCTCCAGCTAGCCAAGGCAATGTGGCCGGTACTGCCAATACAAAGCATCGGCGGACCAGGCCTCCGACCCGGCTGGGGTATGCTCAGCCATCTCCTCGCTACCTCAACCTGATCACCACCGGAGCAGCCGAACACAACCTTCCCATAGCCTACCGCAGATACCTCTCGGAAATCCGCCCGTATCGCATAACAACGTTTCGTCAGCGTATCGGCAAGCGACATTTCTCGTGCTCTGGGGCCCACCGCTCCTTCTAACCCTTGCCCTTGCAAGGCTGCTGCCGGACCGGATGGCCGAAGCCCGCCGTGGTTGATGGAATGGTCCAATTTCTTATTCTCTATGGTATGGAGTAGTTATGATCACGTGTTCAAGAAGATCTTTGGCGATGGAGAGAGAACCATCGACGACAGCAAGGAAGGCTTGATCAAATTATGAAGTTTTTGGTTTCAAACATCACATTTAGACAATAAATACATCCTATTTTTACTGTTTCAACCTTTGTATATCCGCCCTGGGGCACTCAACTCGCTTCAAACACGATCGAGGCGTTTACCCAGGCGCAAAGTAAAGATCATCTCACGCCATGCAGAGAAGTCTAGCCCCAACGACGAAAACAAAGCCCCACGTACAAATTGTAATGAACAAAGGAAATTGACATTGGATCTTCAAACAAGGTTTTGAAAAGAGAAAAAATATCTAGGGTACAGATACAAAAGTCCTGGACGACATGTAACAAAACAAGCATAGACCATTGACAAAAGTGAGGGCGGCGACAAGAACCAGCCTGGGGTTGGGGTTACATTATTCAAGGCTCGTTACCCGCCTTCGCACACTTCACTATTGCTGAGTAGTCTCCTCCACGGCGGCATTCAACGGCGGGAGACAGGGGGCTGTATACAATCTTCCGGGTCTTGATCGGAGACCACTTGTAACGCTTCACCCAGACGCTCAGGGCGAAGAGACCGGAAAGAAGGGCGATGGCCTTGACACCCATCTTCTTGCGGTCATCCATCTCGGCTCGGCAGACCAGTTAAGGAACTCAACAACATCCTTGGCCATCTGGGAAGTGGTGGCAGGGGTGCCATCCTCATACTCGACAACACCATCGAACAGGACACGACCCATGGCAATGGCTAAAGCGAGTTAGTTACATGCTATAGATGATATGTTGGACAATTATACGTACCGTACCGGGAAGTACGGGTTGAAGTTCATGCCCTCCTGGACGGTGGCACCCGCGGGGGGCTCGTCGGGGGTAGCCAGTCAGCAGACTGAAGATGTAGTCGCAGCCACCGTGACGACCCTTGACGATCAAGCTAAGGTCAGGGGGGAGAGCACCACCGTTGGCGGCACGGGCAGCCTCCTCGTTCTTGTAGGGCTGGGAAGTAGTCCGACAGCTTTCCGGGGCGCTTCTCGATATCACCCTGGTCGTTGGCTCGGTGTCGTATTCGTTCTCCTCAGCGAAAGCCTTCATCTCATCGACGGTGTGCATGACACCAACGAACGAGCGCCAGGGCACACGAGACAGGGAGTGGCAGCTGGCGCAAACCTCACGGTAAACCTGAAACCACGGCGAAGGCTGCAGAGAAGGATGAGTATTCGGCTCGGAGCAGCAGAGGGGCATCGGACCGGGCATGCAGTCCACTTTGGGGGCACTCACGCGGCGTGGTCGAAGGTCTTGTTCCACTTGGCATGTTCCCAAGGGTATGCGGTAGGGTGCAGACTAGAATTCGATGCGTCAGCTTTTTGATACACCTTGGAGCCTCCACACCCGTTCGGCCGGAGGGACGGAGAAAAGCAGGTCGAAGGTTATTGCGAAGGCAGCACGACGTATATTCACTTACCCCTCCTCAGCAGGCGTCGACGCAAAGGCTTCCTGTCCATAGAGATAGGCGGCGGAGCCGACAGCAACCGCGGTTGCGACGGAAGCAGTGACGGTGAGGTTGAAGGGGGAGTTGGCGGATTCAGCACCGGCGGCAGAGGAGGACGCACGCTGTGTCGATGGTCAGTTGTAAGCTCTTGCCAAAGCTTTCTGGGCCTGTTGCAAGTCGATTGACCTCATTGAATGGGTCCAATGGGTGTCAGATGTCGGGGAGGTGCGTACCGTGGAGGTTCTGTTCAAGGTCTGACGTGCGACACCCCGGAAGGGCACGCTGCGCAAGACAGTACGTGCCAGCATACTGACGATATGAAGGACCCTCCGATCAATGGAAAATCAGGAAGGCACAATAGCCACAGGGAGGGAGAGGGGAGGGGGAGGGGGGATGGACGGAGGCTGCGCACAGGAGAATGTGCTTTTGGAGGTGTGAAGTCGAGGTTCCAAGTCGAACGGGCAAGTTTCTCTTGGGTTTGGAATTGGCTAAACCCTCGCTCTGATTGGCTGCCGCCCCGGCTCTAACTCCCTTCGGTGAAAACCGCGACTTTTCGGAACAACAAATTTATTTCGATCAGCTGCGGCCACGGCACGACAGCACCATGGCCGAGCGATTCTCCTAGTAGATAATAATCGCAATCTGCTGTTGCTCTTTCCCTACGTCCCCAGTGCTATCTTGGATGCGACTCGCCCCCGCTCTGGCCTTTGCGGCGCCTCCTCTCGTCCCCGTGACCCGTGACTTCCGCCCGACCCCAATAATTTCGCTCCCTCGTCGGTTCCGTTATTTGCCGTCTGTGTGGGCTTCCGCCTTGGCCTGCCGTTCCGATCGTATTGCCAAACCCAACGCAATAATGGCATTTCTCGCGCGTAGGAGTACTACAACAATTCAGATACAAAACCAGAGACAATGCTGGTAGACGCCTGATGGTACGGCCACTGAGACCCTGAGTGTCTATCTGTCAGTCCATTCTTCGTCTTCCCGCCCATCCTGGCTTGACTCACCACGCTCTCCAGGGCTGCATCCGCAAGCTGCCTGGGTACGGCTTCTGGGAAGGTTTGATAGTTGAGAAGCATCTCGTCGAATGATGGTAGAGTCAGACATTCCGTAGGCTGTTCCACATACTGCAGTGCTGTGAATGGATCCGCTGGGTTCACTTGGACCACATCGAACGAACCACCCGATGATCCCATGTCGGCTCAATTCTTCCAGACACGCTTTGTAGATCCCATAGATAGTTCGGCTGGACAGATGTGGAATGAATTGCTTGATGTCGACACGGTCGAGAAACGCTGGATCCTGCAAACCAGAAGGACAATCAGCCTGTTGGTCCCTATATCAGCGCGAATGCTTACCAAGGCCGTGATCAGATTGCTCGTGCAGATGACTATGACATTGGGTGGTTCTTCAACCTATCCAGGCCAGTGAGGAGTGCGTTTACTGCGCGAACGGCGTCGAATGGCTCATTTCCACTGAGCGCTCGGTCTCTCCGGCCGGCCAATGTTTCTACCTCGTCCACAAACACACAGATCAGAGTGTCCTCCTCTTCCTCTAGTAGCACTTCAATATTCTCAAAAACTTTGGCAACCAACTTGCTGCTTTCACCGAAAAATTTGCTGCCGAGAGTATGGGCATTGATTTCAATCAACTTGCTTCGAGGATAATGCTTTCCTAGCCGTATCGCGAGCTTTTGAGACAGGCCCCGACTAGCATTGGTCAGAACTTACTGCGCCATATGAATAATGGCCAATGAACGTACCAAAAGCTTGTTTTTCCCGTGCCTGGAGGACCCCATAGAAGAACCAGTCGGTTCCAATTCACGGTCCATCTGTTTAGTCGTCGAGAACATAATACTGTACTTATGATTAGCGAAGCCGGAGTCTAGTTGATAAGATGGGAGAGCCAACCCATCCTACTAACTGCGTAAAGTAATTTTGTCTGGATTGGTTGATCGAATTGCAACCTATACAAATCCTGAGCGAGTGCTTTGGAATGGAAGGATATCGACCATACGACTCCCAGAGTCCGTCTAATTCCTTGCATGGCAAAGACAACACCCTTCCCTTTACTGCGTTATGTCCACCGTCTGTTGAATCTCCTGGTTGCTCGATAGACTGAGAGCTCTCCTGTCGGATGTTCCACAGAGCTGGTATGCTTGGACATCTAACTTGACCTGTGGTAATCGATAGGCGCCGGATCCTCTCTCGCCTCCAACACACTCAGTAACGACAATGGATTCGATGTTCTGTGCGTGCAAGTCTTTAAGTCCTTCTGCCTCATGGGTCAATTCTCATTCATGAATCTCATGGGAGACTCTGACCAAACGAGCTAATTTGTTGCCCTAGAGAGAGTACCGCAAACCTGTCGGTGAGCCACTTTGTGACTTCCTCCCTGATCTATTCGGTGTTACTGATGCAGATTCTGTGAAAAGGCGTTGTGAGAAAGTTGCGTACCAAGTCAGTCCGGACAATGATGCCATTTTGGTTGCTCTTGATACGAGCTTCGACATGAAGAACGGGCAATTGAGAGACCTCCATGGAATTATAAGATCACATATGCTTTTCTAGTGGCTGGAGATATGAAAAGAGGGGGAGTCTCCAGGAGCTATGGAAAATGAGATTGGGACGAGTGCGTTGTTGCTGTAATGACCTGGGGGTGTTGTACAGGGTAGATAAGACTGAAGACAACCTTAGATGCTGCCTACTTACGGAATTGAGTAGTGCGTGGCTTCCCGTGACCACCATCACTTCGTCAAATTACAGTGTATTGGAACTACTATCTATAGGTATTGTGCTGCTTCGTCAGAATAGATCTCTATGGTCTTCGAGTCTCATTTCTTCAAATCATAAAGCAAGTATCACCGTATAGCAACAACCAGAATGGATATATATTATGGTCGTGCGAGTGCTGAAGTCGGAACACGGCAAAAACCAATAAACCAAAAAGAGAGAGGAACACACCGCTGTGATACCAACTTTCCACCTTGAGGTCTATAGTTGAATTGTATCATACTTATCTTCACAAAGTGTTACCCAGGTAAGCAAGTTGTAGCGGCTACTTAGGGTGGTGGGCCGGAAAGGGGAAATCTGGGCGCCGATCGCCATCCGTCGACCCATGGATTTTCTGGGGTGACGCTGCCTCGAATCACCCGCCAACAGCTATTTATATCGGTTGCATCTCCAATGGTCCATTCGTAAGACCTGCGAGGATCTAATGATGGCGAGTCTATTTCTTTAATTCAGCTTCGGATGATACAGCTTCCTACCTCCCAGAACTTCGATTTTTCTCGCGAACCTGTTTACGTTGCTGCCCCGCGGTGTTTGGTTGCTGAGAGCTGCCGACAGCAGCCGTCTTGAGCTTTGGGAAGTATCCGACCCAACAACCAGAGCAATATATCTCCTCCCGATGCAGAGACAGAGAACACAAGATGTCGAAAGTGAGGAACGGGCCTGGAACTGGCGGCGGGAAGCCCCGTCGAGATGTGCTGGCTTCGCTCAAAATGGCCTCCATGGAAGAGATCTCCAGAGCTGCCCTTCCAGCAGGTGCGACCGAAGAAGCACGAATGCTATATTCCATGTGTATCTGACAGACAGCAGAGATTATGTCCTCTATCCTCGACTACCTCTCTCCCACCGACCTCATTCGAGCCGCACGATCGTCCAAACTCCTACGCGAGATGGCCTACGATGACACAAGATGGGTGCAGAAATTGAAGCGTATGGGTTGCTGGAATGAAAGTGAGGCCCGGAAACAGTTGAAGAGAAATTTGGGACTATCGTCAACATGGAAAGTGTCGAGCACCAGGAGACAGATGTCACGACACGCGGGACAACATCGAAGCGACCGTGAACAAGCCTACAATCAGCCTGAACACGCTATCTGATGGGTTCGACAAGATTGAGTTATCACCCTCCGCTACGGTAGATGCGCGAGACGACTCGATCGATGATCCGATATTGGGCGTCTTAGCCCAGGCCAAGTCCATAAGAGGGGAAGCGCGCCAGGAGTATGGAAAAATTCATGCGGCGCTCGCGCCTTTTTACAACGACCTTGCTGTTTCGGGAGCTTCCCCAGACAATTTGCTGTTTAAAAAATACGCAAATCCACAAGCCCAGGCTCAAATTCTGTCTCAGCTGCAGGCCTTCTCGAAGTGTGATTCCACAGCGCAGTGGCGTGAAAACATTGCACAATTACAATCGGCAACATCAATGTTCGAAACAGCTGCCATAAAAGAGTTCAGACATGGCTATGAGACCGAAGATATTGATGATAGGATGCGGAAATATGCGCATGTCCTTTACACCTTGAATGGTGGGACCTCCGCAGTTGAGCTGTTCCTACACCACAACCATTTAGTCACACGCAGATCGGAGTTCGGCAAAGTGTCAGACTGCATCGACACAGTATCCCGGCGAGTGAAGCTCGAGCAAACCCAAGCCTTCTTTACAAGACTGAGCGTGGCCTATAATGAAGAGGTTTCAATCATCAACAGGGCCTTTCCTCCTTCCTTGAAATTCGCATCATCATTCACGGAAAAAGTAGGACAAGATGTTCTATATCCTTTCTTGACCGCAATATTTGATGAGCTACACCGAATGGATATCGAAGCCTATCTGACTGCGGTTTCCGGCACATTTGCGCAATGCTTAAACTTCTCGGATGCCTTGTTACCCATTCAAAATACCACCAACGACTACGACGAGTTTTTTGAAAACGTTATCGCCAAGGTATTTGAGCCCCATATGGATCTGTATCTCGCTGAGGAATTAGACCATTTCAAAAAGGGCTCTGAGACAGCGGTGGAAGATTGGGATCGACAATTATCCGAGCAGGCTGCTTCCACCGAGTCGTTCCTGATGTCAAACGTCAATAGACAGGCCGACAAGCG
The DNA here is from genome assembly GCA_039763685.1 of Aspergillus micronesiensis. Taxonomy (NCBI): domain Eukaryota; kingdom Fungi; phylum Ascomycota; class Eurotiomycetes; order Eurotiales; family Aspergillaceae; genus Aspergillus; species Aspergillus micronesiensis. The sequence goes on along the minus strand of JASHHO010000079.1, from coordinate 717,650 downwards.
GGATTTCTTGACTTCATTCAAGAAGGTGATCATGGCACCTGTCAATATATTACCCAGCTTTTCAACGTCGAAGGCCAGTGAACAGAAGTCAGACGATGAGTCGGTTGCTAGTGACTCATCGGCGGTAAAGAGCTCAAAACGGTTCTCGACTATGTCTTCGGCCGGAACTCCTCCCATCATCGAGCCACCGAAGGACGAACTTGCTGCCAAGGCTGCTATCATGAAGTCCAAGATGGAGGGCATTCGATCTCTCTTTAGCATCGAAGTGGCTCTGAGCTTAGTCCATGCTGCTAAGTCCAGCCTGGAGCGAGCCGCGCAGTTTGTTACAATTGGGGGAGATACAGGTGCACTAGTCAAGCAACAATGCGAAGCGATCTTCGTCGCGCTGGTGCGCATCCTGGGACATCGTCACCTCATCGTTGGCTTCAACAACGCGGTGGATCATCTGTCTAATTATCGACCTCGGGAACAAGGGGAACGTGACCAGACAGGCGTTGAGCCCTTGGTGACCTTTCTGGAATTAGTGAATGTAGGAGATTTGATTTCCAGATGATAGATGTCTTCTACGAACAGGAGCTCATTGGTGCTAAGCTGACGGACCGGAATGATTTCCTTGACCCAGCCGTGAAGGCAAAGAAAAAGTTTGAGCAGAACCTTGATGAACGTGTTGCTGCTGGATTAAACAAAGGAATCGATGTTCTCATGGAGGAAGTTGACTACATTTTGGCTACTCGACAGCCTGCTACAGACTTCAACCCCAGTGTCTCATCCGATCCTTATCGAAAGACCATGGAAGTGGGAGTCACGGAAGCTGCAGCTGCTGTAGTTGACGTAGTATCGTCGCATACACAGATGCTTGTGGGCAGCACTGACAAGAGTACGCTCGATGTCTTCAACCAGGAAGTCGGGCTCCGCCTATTTACGACTTTGTGCAAGCATTTGAAGCGACAAAGGATCAGTGTAGAGGGATCCCTAAGATTAATCAGGTACGTTATGCTATGCTGCTCCTGAGCGTGTACGAGCCATTCTGACACAAGCTCAGTGACATGGGCCATTACTTTCAATTTATCCAGAGGTTCAAAAACAACGAATTGCTCCTCTACTTCAAAGCTTTCCGCGAGCTATCCCAGATCTACCTGATCGCCCCTTCTGATGCAAAAGAGCTGGCCACCATTATCGCCGACTCAGATCGGTTTCAAGGAATCTGGCGGGTGGAAGAGGTGTATGAGTTTGCCGAACGACGAGCCGACTGGTATCAGGTCAAACGAGACGTTGAACGCGCTATGTACGGCATTGGGTGTAGTGTCATGTGACGGCTGTGATTATTGGCTGTATATATTGGATTTGTTATGTATAGGCGGAAACGTGACTTACCCTATGTTGCTGAACAACATTCAAATGATGACGAGATGGACGTTGATATTATACCTAGGTAGTCATTCAATGTATGTCGCATTATACCATGGGACATTTCCTCATAAGGGACTTTCAGTTGAAGCGAGCCTGAGCGGAATGGGGTCGAAATATGTTGTGATTTACTGGTATATCAGTAGACACCATTATAGCAACAAATCAAGCATAGGATCAGAAGTACCGAGCTAGGCATTTTCAAATGTTTGCATGAGAGGGAGGGCGATACTGAGGTGCGTCAACATCCACCTGACACTCCGTAGATCTGGGCTGCTTGTTCAAGGACGGATGTCCCGGAGCACCTCTCAGGTGGGGTGTCCTTATTTCGGGTGTCCATATGAATTGAACGTTTTGTCCGGTAAACCTTAAAAGGCGATCGATGTTGAAAACAATAGGATTACAGACTACTGTCCCCTACTCCAATACGTCATACCTAGTCCCCTCTACTTATTACCTCATACGTAAATAGGAGCAGCGATTCTACGATTTTCTCTGTACCTTGATATGATTTTGACCTGACCAGGAATTAATGCATCAAAGTCCTATGGAAGCATACACCATTGCTTCTTTCATGGCTGGAACGCATTGACAGAGCCGAATTGATTATTGTTAGACGTCATCTAAGGACTTCGGCCAACTACTTTTAGGACCAAGCCCAACTAGAGATGATACTTGTTACACGGAGCAATGCGGACACTATCATATACCAAAGCACTGCCATCAGTATTGCTGCTATTTCTTGTTCTCATTATAAAGGTTGAGACCCGCCAACCCTCGTCAACGGCCACAGTTACGATAACACCAACAGCACCACACCCGCCATCTTATACCGTGCCTGAGGTATTCCAAGACACCGTTCTTCAGACCAGCAATGGATATCGCGAAGATCACAATGCAACCCATCTCATCTGGAACGGAAATCTGACACAATATATGCCTGGACTGGGCGAAAGGGTGCCAATGGCAACATTCGGTAAGGGATTCCACATGTTATGACATCGACCCAAGCGAGCATTGGCTGGTTTCAGACATGAGTGTACTAATTCTGGTCATAGAATGGTCCTTATGGCGAAAACCTCGCCTTTGGGTTCCCTAACGTGTCGGCTGCAATAGCGGCCTGGGGAGACGAAGGTTTGCTATATGATTACCAGGCACCGACGGGATTTAGCGAGGAGACAGGCCACTTCACGCAGCTTGTGTGGCGTGCCACTTTGGAGGTCGGGTGTGCGGCTGTCGACTGTGGGTATACTACTGGACCTGATGCGAAGGATGCCTCTGGTAGCTACAAGAGAGCCCAGGGTTGGTTCGTGGTGTGTGAGTATTCACCACCGGGCAATATGCTGGGAGGGATGAAGGCCGTTGGAGGGGGATCTGGGGTTATTTCGGGTTAATGTCCAGTCGGCAAGTACGTATTCAGGGCCGTATGCGACCACAGAATCTGCTCCAAGTCCGACGGCCTCAAATGATGCGAGAAGAATGGGTTCATATAGTGGAGGGGTCCTGTTACTGGCGTTACTACTACTCAGTTGTTGCTGTAGGCAATTTTGATTGGACATAAATTATCCTCTGAGATGGGGAAGGGAGAAATCCAATCAAACACATTTCAGACCTAACATCGTCTGGCTGGAATATAGGCCAGTTCATCATTGTCTGTCATCTCTCATGCTACCAACGTCACGCATGTAATACCCCAAGCGGGACATATGCAATACAGATCTATTCACTTTTGAACGTTCCAGGCAACCTTGGACTGAAACCAAGCCAAACGGATCACACGGGAAAAGAAAAAGCTCACGAAAGGGAGAAGCAGAATTTGCTTCTGAGGGAAAGGGTGAGGATATCGACAGACAAGATGAGGAAATGAGGAAGGAAAAATAAAAGAAAAGTAACATTAGATACGAAAAAGAAAAGCAGATCAACCAATGACTTCCTCGTTCTCCTCGATGATCTCCTCCACAATCTCCTCGACAACGGCCTCGCCTTGGTCTTCGGGCACTGGTTGCGCGTCCTTGGCCAGCTTGGCATCGTCCGCGTTCTCTGGGAGACCATAGGCGTCCTTGTCCTCGGACAGGAGCTCCTTCTCCCGCCGGATCCAAGCAACCCATTCGTTGAGAACACGCTTGCGCTTCTCGACAACGGCAGTGTTGGCAATATCGACGGCGTACTTGTCCTCCTCGTCGAACTCCTTGGAGTACTCCCGGAGATTCTTGCGCACTTGCTTCTGCTCTTCCTTGCTGAGAAGAGTGGCCGGGCGAGGACGCCAGATGAACTGCTTGAACTTGTCGGTAGGGTGCTCTGCGAGAGTTTGACCGGCGAAGGTGTGGATGTTCCAGCCATTCTCCATCTATGATGCGAAAAAAGTCAGTCAATACTGTGATGATAATGTGCCTTGTGAAGGATGCTTAACTTACCGAATGTGTCCACACACTGGCGCTGCTCACAACGTAACGACCGGTGGGATCCCAGTCAACATCCGTGATACCGTAGTGCTCAACCGTCTTCATTAATTGCAGGTTGGCAGCCAGATCCTTCTCACCCTCAGGCTTCTCACCCTCAAAGTCCATATCCCAGAAGTCCATATCGAAGCTCGACTGGGAATGAACTGTCGCAACGACGACGAAACGACCCTTGGGAGACCAGTAGATCGCGTTGCTGTTCTTCTTATCAATGGTGCGCACCAGCTTGAAGTTGCCAGCTGAACCACCCTTCTTCTCAGGAGCGAAGAAGGAGACGGCCGTCTTGGGGGCCACGGCGGCGCCAGAAGCGGCCTCACCGGTGGTAATGAGAACAAAGCGGCCTCCGTTGGGCTCCCAGGCGAAGTTAATCACTGTGTCCTTCAGGCTGTCAACGACCTCAACGGGAACGCCCTTCTCGCGTACGCGGAAAATCTCTAGGTTGGTAGCCATTGATTTCTTGGACTTCGAGTGACGATCCACCTTCACACAGACGTAGGTACCCTGCGATTGCCAATGGAGCTTCACATCGGACACGTTAAACAGGTTACGGGTTCGCACAATTTCTTTAGAGGGAACGCTCATCATTCCAACACGAGCAGGGTTGCTGCCGATCTCGGGCGTCCAGAAGCACAGGAGTTGTTCATATTGCTTCACGCCATCACGGCTCACAGTTGCTGGCGACCATTCGAAATCCATCACACCATCAATCTTCACAGACGTCTTGCCGAGCAAGTTCATCCGCGGCAGCTCGTAGATCGAAAGCGACTGGCCCTGAAGCATTCTGGCGACGTACTTCTCGTCCGCAGACCACTTGAAGGCGGGCCATTGGACCTTCTTCTTCGGCTGCGCATCCGCTTCAGCGGGACCAGCAGCGAGATCATGGGATACGAAGGAGCGGAGGGGCTTTCCGGTGACGATGTCCCAAATGATAATGTTCTTTCCGTCCTCCTCGTAAGACAAAACCGGCTGACCTTCCTCCACCTGGATGGGGCGAGCAGACCAGGTAGTCAGGTAGTTTTCGGCGGGGGAGAATTCGACCAACTGAACGAACGGGTGAGGGAATTGCTTCTGCTTCGAAAAGGCAGGGCCACCCCACAGCTGGATACCCTGAGGGTGCACAGATGCCAGATAGGTACCCTTGGGGGACCACTGGACGAAAAGTTGCGTCCAGTGGGCGCGATCAACGACATTCTCGGGCGGGTTGTTCTTGTTGTTCCAGAAAACGCCGACTTTGTCGCCGCGGTAGAGGGCGAACTGGTCGCGAGCGTTGGAGTCGGCGAGCCAGGAGCGGAGGTGCTCCTTCTCCTTGAACGGTTCGATCGTAGGAGCCTTGTACTCCTCATCAATGCGTCCTTCCCGGCCATAGCGATCAATATCCATCAACTTATTCACGGCGAGGGTGTGCTTCTTGTCGAGTGGCGCTCCATGCAGATGCTTGACGGCCGCGACGGCTTGTTCGGGGGTCTCGTATTCGACGAAGGCAAAACTAAAAAGATAATCAAGGAAAACAGTTAGGCGATAAATTCCCCAGACTCTGGCCTCGAAGTTGTTCCAGCACATACCCTTCGGACATGTTCTTGTCGTTCAGCGGCATGAAGACGGCATCCTCGGAGGTGTGGCCGGCCGTGTTCAGTTTCCTCAGCAAGAATTTAATGAGCTTCTGTCTGCTCTCCTCGGGCACGACCGGGAGTCCATCGATGACGACGAAAGTATCCAACCCTTCCTCGAGTTTCACTTCATATTGCGCCTTGAGATCTGGAGACGGCGAAAAGACGTGTTAGTAGGTGAGGGGCAGGACGAGACCAAGTCGAGTAGCGTGCACGGCACAACCCACGCAGATGGCAACTCACCGGAGAAGTCAATCTCCTCTTCCTCCTCTTCGTGAAGATCCTGCTCAGTCAGAGTATCGAAACTGGGCGCCATGGTTGCGGAGGGCAGCAGCGGGCGATGGGGGACAGGTGGGCGTGAAAGGTCCGGATGGAGGGCGAAGAGGATCCGGATCGAATCTGATTTTCTCTCTTCCCCGTTTGGGCGTGTTTTTAGGGCAAGGCGAACAAATCCAAACCACAAGCGCTTGTGTGCGATCTGAGTCAGCACATCACATGATATTCAATCACGTGTTCCATGCCCCGACTGGACGACACTGTATGATTGTTCTTATACTTGGCACCGACTTTCAAGTTTCATCCTCTATTGGGTTCACTTGCATGGCGTTACCCGAAAAGCTTCATCTCTACGATCTCTTATACAATCCCGATTAGATATCTGCGTTGGCATCCACTGCTCGTAGGCGATCCCCTAGACTCCCGGGACTGTCCATGAGTACAGAGTATGGCCAAAGCCATGTTTGTTGGAGATGTGGAGTACATAAGAAGAGTAACTAATCACAGAGGCTTTATGGAGAAAGGAAACGACTCAGGTATTCCAGCTGTTGTCCTCTATGTCTAGTCGACGGGGATCGTCCCAGCACCGGAGCCGTTCAAACCCCTCTATATTTGGGTACGAACCTGGAAACTATTGAAAGCGGTGCTTTGCCATGGAGATAGCACTTCCAGAGATGGGGAGGAAGTCAAATGGCCTGTTTTGTGAGGTCTGTGAGGCAAGGGCAGGAGAAGATAAAGACAAGACCTGCCCACACCGTTTTCTCTGGGCACCTGTGAGCCAATTTTCAAGGGTATGCCTCGCAAGGCCTACTCAAAGCAGCCGAATGTTGCGTTCAAGCATCAGCAGAGTCATCAGGGTGAAGAAAGAAGAGATGCTCATGAGGGAGTGTTTATAGTCACCTGACTAAGTGGGCGGTCGTCTCAAAGCGGCAGCGACTGAAGCAGGGAGGACGGGGACTAATTGATTACCAGTCATAAAACTTTCGTATAATCTCATTACCTAATTTATGTACACTCCCCCGGGTCGTAGTGTCAGTCTTCGTCGCGGGCTAATAATTGGAAACTCCTTTCACTTCGCAGACGCCTCTCCTGTACCGTTCACCCCTTTCATTCTTCCTGTCACTCCTGCACTCAAGAACCGTAGAACATCACCGGAATCTCGGGTGCATGCGGTGGATTGTCGCAGTCCGGCGTTCGTCTGTGTCTTTGTCCTCTTCTCGTTGCCGGCTGCTTATATCATCCCTCCCGTCTTGTCGCGCGTGTTCCTCTTTTGGCGACTGTCCCCTTCCCATATGCCCCGCCGGTCCTAAGCGCCTGCGCTACGCCCCCCGATCTAGACAGACCATCATCGGCTACAATTCATCCTCGTCGCAACCCACCGGTCGCTGACCCCTCCGCTGTGAGCTGCTTCATCCTCCTCAACCGGCAATTGGCCTGTCTGCGATTGGCTTTTCGTACCGCTTCTCCCAAATTCAACGGGCAGAGGAGCTCTTGTGACAGAATGTCGCGTAAGTCCCCGGCCGGCTCTGATCTTCCCCGAACGGCCCATAGCCGCCGAAGTCGCTCTCAACTGACATCATGCCCTTGTCTGCACCAGTCTCATCCGAAGCTCGCGATCAATATGTTCCGATCATTGACTCAATTCTGGGCCAGAGTGATCTGAACACTATCTCTGAGAAGCGCATCCGGAAAGGGTTGCAGGAGGCGGTCGGCTATGACCTTACTCCCGCAGAAGGTGTGTTTGCCCGCACCGCCCCCGTCGCAAGACACCTTCCCCCTCATTCTAGCTGCCACTCCCCCTTATCTCAAAAGCATCCAAAGTCTACATCATGCTGATCATACTTGCGTCCTTTAGGCTGCTGTCAAGCAGCTTATCATGGAGCGGTTCGATGTTTTTGCGGAGAAAGGTGGTATAGGCGCCTCGCCCGAGGCTGCCCCGGTCACCAATGGCCACGGAAAAGACTCCGATTCCGTGACACCAGCTGAGCCTTCATCCCCTGCGCCGCCTTCGCTGCAGCAGAAACGTCAAGCCGATAGCGAGGAGCGTTCCGACCTCTCAAGCAAAACTCCGCCAACGAAGAGGAAGAAGTCGGACCACGATGTCGATGCGGATGCGCTCTACGCAGCAAAACTGCAGGCCGAAGAAAATCTGCGCGCTCGCCCTACACGCGGGGCAAGCACTCGCAAGGCGCAGCCAGCGAAGAAGAAGACCAAAGCCAAAACATCCAAGAAGGTGAAGGCAGAGGACGATTCCGATCTTGACTCTGGCTCCGAAGGAAACAAGAAAGTGAATCGGTCGGGGGGATTCCATGTATGGGCAAATCGCTATCTGGTGGGACTCTATATCACTAACGATGACACAGAAACCTCTCAACCTTTCCCCTCCGCTTTCGGCGTTGCTTGGTGGCGAGGAGACCGTACGTTTCAAGCCAAATAACCCTAGTTGTTCGAAACCAGACGGTCGTCGCGCTGACCTTGTGCTAGATGTCCCGTCCCCAGACTGTCAAGAAACTCTGGGAATATTCACAAACACGACCTTCAAGACCCTACCGACCGGCGCCAGATTCGCTGTGACGATGCCATGCGTGCCGTCTTTAAAGTCGACCGTATACATATGTTTACGATGACCAAGATCCTCAGTCAGAACTTGTACAGCCCTGATGAATAGTCATCCGGCGACGAATGAGACACTACAACCATACTTGGCCTAGAGGCTAAAGCCACTTCCAGTGAGTCACTGTGAAGCTTTACGACTTATTGACTCTTGTTTATTGCACCGCATTGGTAACCGGGCGCCTACTTTGTTTCTCATCCGTTTGGCTCTTTGCAAACCCTTTATATCGCTCATTGCTACCGTCATTGGCGAATTGCTTTCATTTTGTTCCATTTGTTCATTTCAATTCCGATTTGTCTATCTCTCCAGCGGGAGTTGGTGCTGCCTTGCAGACAGGCGCGATGATGTTGTCACTAGAGACCGTTAGCCAATCCTCTGAAGGATCCTGCAGGAACCCATCCTGTCATTGCATGATACACATGTTTTATCCCGAAACCCCAACTTCTCACTTTATGCCCCTCGGACCGTTGACTTGGTGTTCAGTGATTGAGACTAGTCCTCTCTAATCAAACCAAGGCGAGAGTAAAAGTAATTGTAGCCATATACACACAGGGCAGAGATATATATGATACTGATATGGTCTCGGAATTTTTCCCTGCTAAGAAATGATATACAACGAAAGACCCACGAGTCTGGGGTGGAAAGGTGCTATTCGGAATCAGCCACGACGCTTGGGGCAGATTGGGGATGATCACTAAGCGCCTCCTCCCTCTCCCGTCGCGGAAGCCAACTTTTTGCCCGCCGCTCTTCCCTGGAAATCCCCACCGCCAGCTTGCTTCGTACTGCATCAACTCCAGCTTCCCCGCAGGATCCAGGCTCAAAACAGAGCGCGAAATTTTTCGCATACCTCGGAGATCTAGCCCGGGATTTCGTTCCGTTTCCCGAAAACGTGGTGCTTCTGTTCACTCCCACCCATCGCCCTCGATGTCTGACACCCAGCCCGCACAAACCCCCGGATCGCAACCCTCGAGCCGCGGAGGCGGTCGTCGACGAGGACGTGGAGGAGGCGCAGGCCAGGCACAACCGCCGCAACGGTCGAGCGGGGGTGAACCTGGAAGAAGCTCCAGGCCTCGGGGCAATGCATCCCGCAGGGGAGGAGGGCGCGACAGGCAGAACCGGAACGGCGATAAGTTGGAGGGTTCCGAGGAAAAGCTAGAACCAGCAACTGGTAGCCAGTCTGTATCGGAGTCAACCGCGGAAGAGAAGGGCAAGGGAACGAAGGCCGTTGTAACTGCGACAGACGATGCTGACGACGGCGAGGTCTGTTTCATCTGTGCGTCGAACGTTGAACACACCTCCGTTTCGCCTTGCAATCATCGCACCTGTCACATTTGCGCTTTGAGACTCCGAGCTTTGTATAAGAATAAAGCTTGTGCACACTGCAGGGTACTTTCTCCCCCACTTTGATGTCACGTACCCGAAGGTCCCCCCCATGCTAACGGTGTTTTCTTTGGCGTAGACCGAGTCCAACTACGTTATATTCACCGATGATCATACAAAACGCTTTGAAGAGTTCACCGACAAGGACTTTTCTCGCAAGGACGACAATCTGGGAATTGAGTATGAGAACGATGAGATCTTCGAAGACACCGTATTGTTGCTCCGCTATAACTGCCCGGAACGAAATTGCGATGTGGCTTGCTTGGGTTGGCCCGACTTGCACCGCCATGTGAAGAGTAAGCATGGTAGGGTTATGTGGTAAGTGACAGAATCGAAATGTAGAGTTCTTGAGGTAAGCTTACTGACTTGTATACCCAGTGACCTGTGTACCAGAAACAAGAAAGTCTTTACCCATGAACATGAGCTCTTCACCATGGCGGAGCTGCGTAGGCACGAGAAACATGGAGATGACGTCCCAGGTGCCATAGATCAGAGTGGGTTCAAAGGGCATCCCGAGTGTGGATTTTGTCGACAACGTTTCTATGGGGATGACGAACTCTACACTCACTGTCGCGATCGCCACGAACGGTGTCATATCTGCGACCAGAGATCAACTACCCGCCAACAGCAGTATTATATTGATTACAATGCGCTGGAAGAACACTTTCAAAAGGATCACTTCTTGTGCCTGGATCAAGAGTGTCTGGAGAAGAAGTTTGTTGTTTTCGGATCTCAAATGGATTTGAAAGGCCATCAATTGGAGTGTCATCCCAATGGATTATCAAAAGATGCCAGACGCGATGCACGAATGGTTGACATTTCAGACTTCGACTACAGAACGCCCTATCAACCTCAACGGCCACGTCGCGGCGCCGGCCGGGGTCGTGATCCGAACTCAGAGCCGCTTCCGACGTCAAGTGCGCAGCCATTACGGCGAGACGAGATCGCTTACCAGCGGCAGGTAGCTATTCAGAGTGCACAATCGGTGTCAACCCGGAGCTTCGGAGGACAACTGTCTCGTAACGACACGCAGACCGTCCGTGCCCCCGTTCGCTCACCCGCTCAAACGCCACCTGTTGCATCAACACCTGTTACTGAACTAGAAGCCCTCAATCTGAACCCCAGATCTGGCCCGGAAACACCCCAAGACCAAGCGCGTCGCCTGCGCCACACTGCTGTTATCGATCGTGCATCCAATCTCCTTGGAAATGATCAAAACAAGCTAAAGGAGTTCCGCACCCGAGTGTCTGGATATCGATCCTCCGCCATCTCCCCGACGGAACTTATTGATGCCTTCTTTTCCCTTTTTGATACCACCACGTCTGAACTCGGAAAACTCGTTAAGGAGCTGGCGGAGATTTATGAGGACGAGTCTCAACGCACCGCACTGTTGAAAGCATGGAACGACTGGCGAGCGATCAATGAAGATTACCCTGCCCTCCCGGGTCCTGGAGGTGTTTTACCAGGCCTATCTCCCAGCACGGTCAACGGCAGCGGTGTTGGAGGCAAGCGTGTCCTACGTTTGAAATCGTCTACGGCACAGTCTTCGCGCTCCGCTGTTGGCCGAAGCGGTGCTCTCCCATCCTCTGCCTCATCTTCCACTAACCCTTTCCCACCCCTTTCCGCCGCTACTGGTCGTTCTGGCCAGAGAAAAACTACAGCGGCTTCCGGTGCTACGCCATGGGGCACGACTGCTGCGACAACTGTGCCGTCCATCTCCGTGGCTGGTCCCTCATCCCGCTCTCTTGCTTCCCGGACTTCAACCGCACCTTCGCGCCCCACAAACCCCAATAGTGTGGACGCCTTTCCAGCCCTCCCCGCTGCACAGAAACCCAATGTGCTTATGGCAGGACTTACGCGTGGAACCGTTCGGTGGGATCGCGCCCCTCCGGCAAGTGCATGGGGCTCTTCTGGCGGCTCGGGAGCCAGCTCTGCTGCTGAAGGACCGGAGGGTGAATTTGGAGAATCTTCCGGCGGGGGCAAGAAGGGCAAAGGGAAGAAGGGGAAACAGACTCTTTTCCACTTTGGCTAAGAACGTCGTGGGATAGGCTGTTTGCTGCGATGCAGTGCATATGATTTAGCTTTGACTTGAGCGTTTCTAATAGATACTGCGAAAATATATGTAGATACATGAAAAAGTACTGGTATAACCCTTCTGTTTTAGTGGCAACGCCGATAGAGTTGATCGTGATGACGAGGTATTATTGTACCAATATCGACCTCGAACGCAGAATGACACGTTCTTCGCAAAAGCGATACGCAGAAATGATGCCACTACTTCAGCTGCCGACAGGGCTTTCTGCCTCAGAGGACCTATCAGATGGTATCTCAACCACGGAGTCTGCCGCTGAAGAGGACATCAGATTTGCGGACTGTGATTCCTTATCGCTTGTATTAATCAGAGACTCCTGTTCATGTCCGTCATCGTCTGATACAGTATTGGTATGTTGGGAAACTTCATTCGGGAGAGATTCATCGTCAAAAACGACGCTCCCTTCATCGTTACTGAATGCAGCAACATCCCCATGAATCGCGGCCATATCAAGGGCAAACTGGTCCTGCAGGTGCTTGAGCCACCTGAGAAGCGTATCTCCCTTGATTGTCCCATCGCGGGCCTGCATGAGCTGCTCTCTCAGGGCAAGTATCAAATTGCGCTTCCGTGACACTGCTAGCGTGCGAGAGTGACTGTGCCGCTGCTGGATAATTTCATTCATTCGAGTCGATACTGACTGAGCGGTCTCTATGACTTCCCCAGGCAGGTCGACAAGCTTGGCCAGCGCGAGCCCATAGAAGCGATTTGTATCGGGACCTTCAGCGATGCGGTACAGCATGGTCATTGCACTGGCATTGGCCGAAACCTCTGCTGCTAGATGGAGGCTGATGACACCGCTGCGCTCGGACAGGATGATGGCTAGGTCGTGGAAATGGGTGACGAACCAGACCAGCGCCTGACTTTCGATCAGTGCCTCTGCTATGGCGATGGCGATGGCCAATCCGTCTGCCGTGCTGGTTCCACGACCTAACTCATCAACGATAACCATGCTGCGCGGCTCGATGTTGCGCAGAATAAAGGACATCTCACGCATTTCGGCGGCAAAGGTCGACACGTTGGCTTCCAGATCGTCGGCTGTTGAGACACGTGCAAAGAGTTGGTGCACGATGGGAAAGGAGGCGTACTCGGCAGGGACAAATGAGCCTATCTGGGCCATGATTGTGGTCAAAGCCAGCATGCGAATGTAGGTAGATTTACCGCTCATGTTGCAGCCGGTGATGATCTGAAAGCGGGACTGGCTCGTGGCGTAGGCGTCGTTGGGGATGAATCTTTTCTCGTGGATCTTTTCGCGAATTGGGTGACGTGCGGATTTGAGGGCGAGGGTGTCGGTCAATTCGGGGCGGATATAGTCATGCGATAAGGCGAGATGAGCGAATGCAGTGATTAAGTCTAGCATTGCTATGGCTTCGCTGATCTTGAAGAGATGGGAGATATCGGAACAGACAGCGTGAATAAGCTCCTGGATCGCTTGATCACTCATGCTGAGGACCTCATTGTGGGCGTCGGTGATCTTTTGATTGAGCTTGACGAGGTCCAGAGTTTGGCATTCGATACGGTTCTTCTTGCGGTAGACATTGATAAACACATCCGGTATGGATTCCATCTCTGCGACGGAGATGACGATGTAGTATTGCCGAGCAGTGTCATACTTGAGCTCTAATGTCATATTGTGCGATTCTGCTTGCATTAGTGAGGGAAGAATGGGATACAAGATGGCATCCCTCACCCGACAGTGTCGAAATTTTTTCCGCGGCGTCCATGTTTGCCTCTTTGTAGGTTTGCCTGGCGACATCTAGTAGACTGTTGACTCCGGCCTAGAATTGGTTATTAAGCAGAGTGAACTTCACAATGAATGAACCTTATTATACCCTGACACAGTAGATCCGTTGGTTTCTCAAGTCAAGAGGTTTAGTTTGGTATGTGACATGATCGTTCAGGGTATTTTCAATCAGAGTCTGGATGGAGCGATGGCTTTCGGGGGCACAGATCTGACGAGATTGTTAACCCGGCTCGTTTATCATGGGGAGCGTTGCTACTTCTCTAATGGTTAGTAAGAGACTGCTTTGGGCCGTTCTCAAAGCCCTGTATACAGAATCCAAGGACATGACATATGTTTTGAGCATGATGACGTTGTTGACAGATTGCTCAATGTAATTGTAGGTTTGGTTTAGTGGCACAAGAATAAGCTTGGTCATCAGTTGCTGTCTTCTGTGACGTTTTGGGGGACTTACAAAGAGAACTTATATCCGCGTCGACGAAAACCTTTCAATGCTATAACACACTATTTAGCTTATTCAATATATAATCACAGGTGGGTGGTATAAACCTTGCCTGACAGTGGAAAAAATCTCCTCCTTGGTGGTCAGGTCCTCCACTGCATCATATCGTGCAAGCAGCTTTGACGCCTCAGTTGACGGCTGCAGGATATTGGCTCTGAGAAGTCGGGTTCCCATGGGGGTGAGAGTTGTATTCAATAACCCGAAAAGACTGTCTTTTGATTTGGGGTTCTGAAGGTTCTGGATCAGCTCCAGTGAGACTATGGTAGACAAATCGATTGACATGGAGCCTTGGGAAGGCTCGAATCGAATGCGAAGAGAGTGGGACGCAAACGTCCAATTTAGCTCTAATTCGACATACTTGAGTACCTGCACAATGTCAGTATGAAAGCGAATCATATTGGTGTATCTTGCCCACAGCAGCAAAGCAACATGCGGCAAAGTAGTTCCCTCCCAAGGTGGTATTTATCATCTCGATGTCCTCGGGAAAAGCGAGTCGATCCACATATTCATGGCCGGACTTTTCTGACCATATTCTGCGATCGAAAAATGTGATCGTGGTATCTGAAATATTTTCTTGGGTAATGTGAACCAGCTTCGAGTCTTTGACAGTGTTCATGAAGAGGATCTCTGTGGGCTCGAACACTCCAATCTTAGTCACGGTCTTGACATACGTCTGACTGTCACATATCTGACACAGGACTGCTTCAGCAGTAGAAAGATTGATGAAAGCGAGCCCAACAGTGGAGGATATACCCCTTGACTCGCTGACGGCGCAAATAATGTCCTGCGAGGCAACGCTGGTGGCTGTTGTCGTGGGTCTGGTTTTAGTCAGTCCACTGCTCTGACGAGAAAGAGGAGCAAATGAGGCTGTCGTCGAAGAAGCCCTGTGCAATCTTCTTGCCATTTTGGTCCGGAGAGCAGAGAAGGAGGGGACAGTTACATAGCATGAAAGCGATGATGAGAGGGGTTGGTTGGATATACAAATGCTCAAGTAGACAGCCGATAAGCGGGTGCCCGATTGGGTTTAGTGCGGGCGCGATATAGTCCGAGGATTTTTTCTCAGCGCATCACCCAAGTGTCGGAGCACGAGATCGAGATACAACACAGACCATCCAAGATGGCTACGCTGCTGCCCCCGCCTACAAAGCGCCAGAAGAGAGAGCAAGATGAGAAGGCGCGCGAACAGCAAGAGTTCACAGTATCCCTGACAACTTAGGAGTGTCCGGGTGCAATTCTTCGATCAAGCAACAGGTTCGGCGACAGGGCCTGCCGTCTCCGTCCCGGTGGCCGATGCATCAATTAAAAACCTCGAGACTCTGTTAAACACTTTACAAGGCAACGTATGTGCGCGGAAGTTTTCAATTGCTGGTTGAGTGTGCGCGCGTACCTGGCAGACGGCTAACATTTCTCTTTTCTAGGAGGACGACGAACGAGTACCATACCGCTTCACCTACCAATCCAACGACAAAGACAATCAAACACTGGATATTCTAGCAGATCTATACCACTCGCTCTTACAGCCGGGAATAAAGACGACCGAAAACTATCCCCTGTATTTCACCCCACAGGCTGTGTTCCGCGTGAAAGCCGTCTCGCGATGCGCCGCCTCCATTGCTGGGCACGGCGAGGCCATTCTAGCGACATCTTTCTCCCCAGTCTCATCATCGACCATGGTCACGGGAAGTGGCGACTCCACCGCTCGCGTTTGGGACTGTGATACCGGCACGCCGTTGCATACGCTGAAGGGGCACACGAGTTGGGTCTTGGCTGTGGCTTACTCTCCCAACGGGGCGATTATCGCAACGGGCAGTATGGACAACTCTGTGCGGCTCTGGGATGCCAAGAAGGGCTCACCGCTGGGAGGACCGCTCAAGGGACACGCGAAGTGGATCACTAGTCTGTCCTGGGAACCGTATCACATGCAGCAGTCTGGAAGACCGCGACTTGCTTCGGCGTCCAAGGACTCAACGGTTCGCATTTGGGACGTCGTGGGGAAACGGATTGATACGGTCTTGACCGGCCATAAGGGATCCGTGACTTGTGTGCGCTGGGGTGGCACGGGCAAGATCTACACCGCGTCGCACGACCGAACCATCAAGGTCTGGAATGCGGAGAACGGGACACTGATTCAGACACTCAACGCTCACGCCCACCGTGTCAATCATCTGGCCTTATCGACGGACTTTGTTCTCCGTACTGCATACCATGACCACACCGGCAAGGTTCCGCAGACCGAGTCAGAGAAGGTGGCGCAGGCCAAGAAGCGGTTCGAACAGGCGGCTACTGTCAACAACAAGATTGTCGAGAAGTTGGTTTCCGCCAGTGACGACTTCACGATGTATCTGTGGGAGCCGGAGAGCTCGAATAAAACCGGTGGCCCGCCTCTGGGCCACCAGAAGGAAGTCAACCATGTGACTTTCTCACCGGATATGGCGTACATCGCCTCTGCCGGATTTGATAACCATGTTAAGCTGTGGAACGGCAGGGATGGGAAGTAAGTTACCACCACTCTCACAAAGACATAGAGATTCACGGGTCTAATCGTTTCAACCGCAGGTTCATTACCACTTTCCGTGGCCATGTGGGAGCCGTTTACCAGTGCTGCTTCTCGGCGGACTCTCGCATGCTCGTGTCTTCGTCGAAGGATACAACGCTGAAAGTGTGGAACATTCGGACTGGCAAGCTTGCAATGGATCTGCCCGGCCATAACGACGAAGTCTACGCGGTGGACTGGAGTCCTGACGGACAAAAGGTTGGCAGTGGAGGGAAGGATAAGGCCGTGCGCATTTGGAGGAATTAGAAGAGATCGTATATACGGAGGAATGGCGAAAGGAATAGAAATCAACCGCGATACCCGTGTCTTTTACAGTGATGAATTCGGTCTGGGCTACTTTGACCGTCTAGTAAGTTGCTGATGTCTTTGCAAAAACTTCTTCCATTCTGATTATAAGTTTGCATTATATAACAGGACACACAAAGCCAAAGAAAGCATCAATATCTCGATCCTTCTGCGGCAACGGCAGAGGACCCCGGCACGTCTCATGAGATCATTTAGACATACTCAAAAGCAGCGGGAAGGATGTCACTGGGGGTCGCAATAGCCTCGAAAGGAATGCAAGGTCCAGCCGGGGCCAGCGCAATGGCGGCCGGGGAGTTGATAGCGAAGATCTGGAGGCCTCCCGGGGTAGGGCAGGCGGCAAACCCGCCACCTTGGAAGCGATAGACGCTCTCACCGCTGGGGGTGGGGACCACCTCGAAGGGGGTCTGTGAAGACGTCCGGCGGCAGCGTAGGGACACCCGGGTAGTATAGGCCAATGCGCCGTCGAGGGCCACATAGACCTGTTGACCGGTCGGAATCTGAACGTTCTGTGGTGACGGTCAGCAAGCTTACTCTGGGTAGTGAAACGGGTCGATAGAGACGGTGGGTCATATCATACCAAGTGGTCGCCAGTACCGAGGAACTCGGTGGTGATGCCGGGAGCACAGTCAATGGGGCAGCTCGCAGACGGTCGTGGGAGGACCTCCCACCCAGAAGAGGCCACCCCGAGCGTTCACGACATCACCATTGAAAGGAGCAGCCGGGTCCACGGCGTTGACGGTGAACGGGAGCAGCTGAGCTGTGCGTTGCCCAAGGAGGTAAGCAAGGGCAACAGCGAAGGAGAGATCTGGCTGAACTTCATTGTGATTTGGCTTCTGATCGGCAAAGATAGTATGGATATAGATATGAAAAGTTGTTGACTCTGGTCGGTCGAGATTGGATCAGACCTAGTTAGCTCGGAGTGTCAATCGATTTTATAGCCATGATGGCGATGTGCGCAAACGTCCATGTGTACGACGACGCGTATACTGATGGGTTGTAGAGCAACGCCATGGGGTTGCAGAGCTGGATTGAGTCCCTGCAAACAAGAGCGGGCGGACTGTAAATCCTTCCCTGTGACGGCGAGGAGGATGGACAGACAGAAGCGATCAAGGGATTGGGGATTACGGAGGTATGAAAGATGCCAGAACGGATCCAGCGATGTTGTTGTCTGGCATGTGGGCCGGCGACGCGATCGCAACATTCCAGTCTGCCGGGGCGTCTGCCAGGGGGTTCACGACTGGAAAAGTACTGTTAGATGCCAGCCTACCACTCCAGGGCCCTGTGGTTGGCTTCGTCTTTCGCATGGGAGGGGGAAGATGAGGATCCCAGGGAGCCGGCGATCCACTCGTACAGGACTAAAGTAAGCTATGGGCCGGTCCGCTCTGCATGGAACGGACAACAACCAGGTACCCCGAACAATGGAAGTTAACCTCGACCCAGTGTCTTGGAGAGATTGGATCACCGGGCCCTTGTCCAGAGACGACGGCCCCATGGACATTGCAAGTATGACAGCCTCATCGAGTGGATCGAAACCCTGGAGGGGGAAGACTTCCTGCTACGTGGGAACAGAAGTAAGGAGTGGTTACTGATACATACATACATACCTAGGGAGGTAGCAGTAGCACATGTACGACAACGGTGAACCAGCCTGAAATCCAGCCAGACGGTGAACGAGCGCCCCTCGGCTCGATGGTGACCGATGTGATGTGGCCCGTGAGCCTCCTCATTGGCTCGTCATTCCATCCCGAGAGCACGGATTCGACAGTATCATCATCATCCTGCTCCCGCAGCATCCGTTGCGACCTGTTGGTGGATCGAGCTGAGGACCATGACGCGGAGTCGGAGCTTCGGTCGACCGTCTTATGTCGTTCGACTGGTCGGTTTGACGGCTTTCTTGTCACTAAGCTATCGACTAATTGTAAGGTAGAAACACCGAGAGACTCATCTCGGGTAACCCCGTTGGAGGAGCTGGTTTGGTCGGCTTCGAGTGGGGGAGTGGTTGACGGGACCTTTCCACGAATGTCCCTGCATCATCCATGGGTGATGATGAGAGCCCCGGAACGCACGCCAAACCAGAACCATTCTACAGCCCAGAAGACGAACTGTTCTCATTCTCGGCATTTCCTAAGCAATAGGGAATACCCCGGGGCATGATGGATATTTTCAGGGTTATGGACAAGGGAAAGAAAAAGTAGGCATGGAAGGAATGGAACGAAAAGAAATCAAATTGAGGGGGGAACTAAAGAACATTTTCTGGGAAGGGGAAGGGGGGAAAAAAGAAAAGAAAAAAGAAACGGGGAAAAAAAAAAGAAAAAAAAAAAAGAAAATGAGCTCATCGGTCTTAGCTGAGGTGCCTACTCCGTAAGTCATCCCCGCCGTAAACCTTTCCCTCCATCCTGCGCCCGTCCCAGCAACTCCTCCACACCATCACCTCTCTGTCTCTTCACCTCGCGATCGCGCGGCCTCCTGACACGGGTTCTTCATTCTCCTCGTGCTGCAAAGCGCGTCATCAGCAACCTCGTTTCCTGAATCTTCCTCTCCGCCCGCAGTAGAGTCGACTCGCCAGATCATGTACGCTGTGGAAGACAGAGCTCATCCAGGCCCGCCGCCTCCTCCGCCCCTCTCCATGGATCGAATTCCCCCCGCCTCATCTTCCTACCCAACTCCAGGGTCTGCAGGTGGAATGCATGCCAGCCATCTTACACCGCTGTCGACCGTTCACGAGGGTCGCATTTGGGCTTTGCAGGTGGTCCAACAACCCGTCCGTGCCCGCATGTGTGGCTTTGGCGATAAGGTTAGTCGGCCTCAGAAGTCGTCAATCCAGTTCGATGCCTTGTTCCATGACTCCGCTGACGTTGGAAATCCAGGACCGGAGACCGATCACACCCCCCGCCCTGTATCCGTCTGATTGTGAAAGATGCGCAGACTGAAAAGGAAATCGATATCAAGTATGGTCTTCATCGGATGCTTCATTGACCGAAACACATGTCCATGATGTGCTAACATTTGTGCGCCAGTGAAATCGACACCTCTTTCTATGTCCTAATGGTCGATCTATGGAATGCCGAGGGTACTGCGGAGGTGAATCTGGTCAAGCATTCGGCCACCTCCCCATCAATATCCACGGCCATGTCTTCGTCCTACCCGCCGCCGCCTCATGCGCTCTCGCCCACTTATCCGCAGTATCCCCAGGGCGGCTACGGTCAACCAGTCAATTATTCGCAGATGAACAATTACTACGGCGGGAACCCTCCTCCAGTCCCATACCCGAATCCATACGGCACGAATGCCCAACCCTACTACCCACAATACTATGGAGGGGTCACATGCCCCATCGAGTATGTCTCCGGCTGCGCCGGTCGGTGCTGGACCAGGGGGCATGTTCACCCGCAACCTCATTGGTAGTCTTAGCGCCAGTGCCTTCCGCCTGACCGACCCAGATAACAAGATTGGCGTGTGGTTTATCTTACAGGACCTGAGTGTCCGGACAGAAGGCGTGTTCAGGTAGGCTGAACCTCCTTGGCTTTACGATGGTTCGGACTTTTCGCTGACTCTTACATACAGGCTGAAGATGAGCTTTGTGAATGTGGGCACCCAGTCGGGCGATTCCAATGGAGTCTCCGTGATCAATCATGGAACCGCACCAGTGCTAGCATCTGTGTTCTCCGAGCCATTCCAGGTGTTTTCTGCCAAGAAGTTCCCTGGTGTGATTGAGAGTACGACGCTGAGCAAATGCTTTGCACTGCAGGGGATCAAGATCCCCATTCGGAAGGATGGGGTCAAAGGCACCCGCGGGCGAAACAACGATGACGACGATGGGGACGACTACGACTAAGCCACGGACGGTCTACACTAGGGATGGAATTGGCTGCTCCGGCACTTGCATGGTCTTCTTCTGAGTACACATATTCTCTTTTCTTTTGCCGTCTGCTGTTCTTCGCGCATTTACGGATTCAGATGGGGTTTTGGTCTGCGGTGTTTCTGGCGGGATTCCTTTCAAACGGTGGGTTGTATTGCTATCTGTGTCGGGATTGGTGCTGTGGGGTTTTTGGATGCTCTTTGGTGTTCATTTGTCATCTTTATTTGGAATCGCTTCACATTCTATGTAATATTTCTGGAGCTGTCGCTGATGTATGGTGTTTGGCAAGGCCGCATTCCTCAGCTATGGTATGAGATGTGGACATGGCCGGCTTGGGAAATCCATTTGGTTGGTTAGCTCAACCACCGGATCCGGATCCTCGGCCAAATACGACATGCGTGTGGCCTACCTAGGTCCGCATGAGGCCAGTATTTATCACGGCAATACAATTGGTGCTATTTCCAACCAAACAGACATAAGAGGACAGTCAATGTCAATGGCATGTCTCCCCGCATTGGTAGCAAACTACCCGAAAGACGTAACACAAACGTACCGTTACAAGCGGGACTGATCTGCAGCGACTCAATGATTGCATTTTCAGTTTGGAATTGGGGGTGAAAAGAATTGCACTCTGAGAATTCTAGAAGAGTTGTGTACGTCCGCGAGAGCTGAAAATTCGAGAGCCGATTGATGCCTCAGTCCAGGACGTACCTTGACAGTACGGAGTATACGGGCATTCTGCGGCTTCACGGATCCGGAGCTGATCAACCCGGCGCAGGAACCTTTGACCCAGACGGTCGGGTTCAGCTTCGCTCCTTGCTTCCCGCCCGCGCCCCTCCCCCTAGATTGGACGGCGCGTTCTGACACTCGTTCCGCTCGGCATCCCTTGTTCTTTCGATCCTGATTTAGTAAGAAAAGAAAAAAAAAAAAAAAAAAGAAAAACTAAGGCTTGACAGATGGATTGGCCGTGAAAGGATAGACTGAACACGACAATCCAGGTAGATGATCATAGGTATCTCTTTCGGACTCCTGGAGGGACTGAACGGGTTGAATTGCATACTCCGTCGCGTTGGATCCCGAACCCACTTGCTCCCTGGCTGATTCTTGATTGCTCCCAGTGGCCCCATGCTGCTGGCCAATGAGAGACCCCACTCGCTCGCTAACGGAGGGCGAAACTGCTGATCGGGCCAATCGCTTGGGGGCTGGGGTGTTGGCTGAACCCAATGCAGCGGCCGACAGGGAGGCGATCCTCATTGCTGGGTCGTGAGACGGTGAGACGGAGGCCCCGTTTTGGGTTTAAAGGGGCGGGGACTCGAGTGACGGGCTGTTTGCGGCGCAAGACTAGGGTGCCACTCCACTGCGGCGACTGTCTCGCTGCACTGAGAGGTCAAGCACGACATTACGCCAGAGGACTCTGTAAAGTGCGAAAACCTACTTTGGCCTGAGTGGCAAGCCATCTTCGTCTTCGTTGGATATCATGTAGTCCTCCCGCATTCAGACAACCGCTGGTCTGTTCTGTCGCTGGGATATCCACTTGTTTGGCAGGCGGTGAAGCCTGTGGAGGTACCAAGTACAAAGTACCTCCAGAGTAGTTTGACTACCAAAGGGAAGCTGCAAAGGGGCCAGTCGCGGAGATAAGGACTCGGATCCTCCGTGCTTGTAGGTACTCCGTAGGTATCTCCTGTTTTCTCCCTCATCCACAAGAATCACGCTGAAATGCTCAAACCCCGGAGGATGTCCAGAGGTGGAGTCCAAATCCGACGGCGGCCGGAGTGGATCAGCCTCCTGGCCAGCCCCTCCAGGCATGATGATCTCTTTGTCATGCACCAATGCGGTGGCGTGGAAACTAAACCAGCAAGTCGGATCTAACGCCGGTCCCGACGCACGGATGCATGTCGTGCACGTCTAGCGCCGGGGGACTTGACCTGTCCAACATTTCATGTCCATCTCCCAGCCACAGCATTGTGGAAAGGAAAAAAGACAAAATCAGAAGAAGGGAGGGACTTCCCCTGTTCTTTCTCCAGGGACGAGCACATGGCTCTTCCCGGTTGTGTGGGACAAATACTCCGGAGAGCGGGTTGGCTCTGGTTCGGGATTGGACGTCTGCCGAGTACTTCCAGTCTCCGTGGGTTTACATGCATGCCAGCGGACAACACATTCAAATAGACTTTGGCGATGCAGATCAGATTGTCCAACAACAATGATCTTCTTATCGTGTGAAGCTCGCCATTGTAGCCAACACTCAAGTATTACCGCAGCTTCACAAGGATTAGAGCTTGCATGATACGAGTGTTGTTTCTTCTTTCACCAGTTTTCGCCGTAACAAAGTCCCATACGGGCTCGACCTTCCTACTCAAGGCCTGTCGATAGCTATATCCAACAGCTGATCTGGACTCATGTATTTGCCGTACCTTTGCTTTTAATTCATGCATATTCAAATCTTAACCCTATTGAACGCAATCCCCACGAGGCAGCTGGTCAGCTCCTCTTCGCTGGAACTAGTGCACCGAGTTAAATCGAACCTCATATCAATCATGGTTAGACGTTAGACACCTGGTAGGCATGCCCAGTATCACTGTGAGATACCTTGCCAGATACAATTGACTACTTACACCTATAAGATGACCAGAAACACTGCCCTCATGGCTCATTTGATCCCAGCATTCTTTACATCAATTTTTCTAATACCAGACTCCTATAGATTACTCCTTCCAAGTGCTTGCAGCTCTGTTTCATAATCTGGGAGGAATATCTACATCATCTGCTCAGTCGCAATCAAGCGAAGTTTGATATTAGGCAGGCAAGGTGTCTGCTGATTCGCCTTCTGTAGCCACCGTAGACCACTTGACTCTAATAAATCGAGCGGAGAACCATTCGAGCTCAGTAACTCAAGTTTTCAAGTTTCAACTATCAAAGTCACCAAGGCGCGACATACTTGGACGAGTTCGAGTAGACTCGGTCTAGGGGACTCGACCTCATACGCTCTTTGGCTCGAACTGGTGGTTGCAATTGCTTGCTGTGTTGACATTGTTAGTCTATATGCCATGCCCAGTGCTATAGCTGGATCTGGAAAATCTTTGTTAGATGAGATATGATACCTACTTTGTCATATATCATCTACTTGCCCAGCTAAAAAGCGCTCAGGGAAAAAACTGGCTGAAACAAGGTTCGTACATTCACTCGCCTCCTTAGGTAGGTTGTGCTACTGGATCTGTTGACCCGGTGTGCATCGGTCCTTCCTGCCAGTGAATGCATTGGAAATCCGCATGACTGCTTCATCAACCAGCTTCTGTTCATCATACTCTGCGGGCACCTGAGCCATTTACTCAGAAGCATAGTATTCTTTTCTTGGGGGGAGCTGCCTCCACTGTGGACTTCTGAAGCCGCGTAAAACAGCTTGATGTGGTTCGCCTAATCATAATCAGTCATCGTTGCATATGAGAATGAGGGGTCCCAATATGCTTTTTGTTCTCTGGGTTCTTGTTAGCTTCCATCTCTTCCAGATTGGAAGCGCCAGCTTATGTTCGCCCTTGTGCCCTCCAGCATATCCACTGGCAGTGCGAAATCCCTACCTCTCAGGTTTGTCGATCTATCGTCTTAATCTGATCCTTTTATTTGATACAGTGAACTCATCTCGTCATTTAGTCTGGTTTCCCGGAAATCTCACAGCCTCCTTGCCGTCTACTTCGCCCAAGTTCTGGTTTGGAAATGATTTGACATGGTCTGTGATTGCTCGCGTCAATGGCACCGCATACAGACTGTTTGGTGTCCCGAGTGCGCCAAACGGGACACAAGAAGCCATTGTCATGAGCGAAAACTTTACATCCACACACAGCACCTTCACCCTTTCCGCAGGATCAAGAAATTTCACGCTCGACTTCCTATCGCCAGTGTCACCCAAGAACCTCCTACGCCAATCCCTTCCATTCGCATACCTTACCATATCGGTTGGACAGGGACTGGGAGAAGTCCAGATCTATTCTGACATTGACTCTTCATGGACAGGGCTAGCCAATAACAGTACGTGGAATTTCACCACCACTGGCACAGAGTCTATTTATCGTTTGAGTGCGTTAGGTCAATCGGCCTTGAGTCAAACCGCGCAGGAGCAAACTCTTTAGGGAGAGGCAATATATGCCACACGCCGCAATGGGCCGTGTAAACTTTCATCGGCTTCTGGGCCTTCCTCTGCCATTCGGTCACACTTTGTTCAGACGGGGTCTCTAGACAACTCGCACGCGAATTGGTCTGCCGATGGTGTGGCTGGCTTTGCTCACGACTTTGGACCAGCCAAATCAGACTCCTCGGTCACGTTTGCCATCGGTCATTTTCGGGACGAGGTTATCAATTATCTTGGAAAGACTCAAATCGGTTACTATCGCATCAACTATTCAGACCCTGTGACAGCCGTTTCCCATTTCCTGGATGATTATACAGAGGTGTTTAACGAATCGACTCGAATGGATGCTTTGATTCGGAAGGGAGGAATAGCTGCGTGCGGGACTAATTATTCAGATATTCTCGCTCTATCCCTTCGCCAGATCTATGGGGGCATTGAGTTAGTTGTGCCTCGTGATTCTGCTGGCCCAGACAAGGCGCACGCTTTTATTAAAGAAATTTCCAGCAATGGAAACATCAATACGGTAGATGTTATCTATGCCACTTTCCCTGCCCTCTATGTTCTCAGTCCCAACTATATTCAACTTCTACTGAAGCCGATCTTCGATTACATGGCTAGCGACACTACACCAAGCCGTATGCAGTGCATGATCTTGGCACAAACTACCCGAATGCCACCGGTCATGACCCAAATGGCCAGGAGATGCCGATTGAGGAGAGTGGGAATATCATAATCATGACCTATGCGTACCAGACTTCCTCGGGCCAGGACGATTTGTCCGCAATGTATGCTGCTCTTCTCGAGAAATACGCCCGATACCTACATGAGAATGGAAGATATCCAGAGAAACAGCTATCCCTAAACGACGCACTGGGAGAGATGGCGAATCAAACCAACCTCGCGATGAAAGCTGCCAGTGGACTCAGTCTCTACGGACTCCTGACCCGGCAGGAAAACTATACGACTTACGGAAAGGCCATCGCCGACGAGCTGTACACAGAACGATTGGGCACCTCGCCAAACGGGACATATTTTAGAATGCAATATGAGAATGACACCTGGTTCCTGGCGTATAATCATTATGTCGACGTGCTGTTCCGACTAGACATCTTCCCTGCAGAAGCATACAACAGCACATCTACGTTCTATCCAACAGTACGCAAACCGTCTGGTGTGGCACTGGCCGGAAACATTGATTGGGGTCAGACAAACTGGCAGAGTTATGTTGCTGCAACGGTCCATGGATATGCCCGAGCAATGTTCATTGCGGATATGCATGCATATATTTCCAATGGGCTCAATCAAGCGCCCTTCTCGGATCGTTACTGGGTGGACAATAGTTCTGAAGGCTCTGCTGGGCATGCTTTTAGCTTCCGTGCGCGACCGACTTTGGGTAGTCATTTTGCCTTGATGGCTCTACAGGGAGGTGACCAGTGGACTCCGATATGATCATAGTGTCTGACTTGGTGCAATCCGAATATCAAAGGCAGCCATGCTGACCTATCGCTACGGGTAATGGATGTTAATAAAGTTTTCTTGACTTTACATCCGCGTAGATGAAATGGCCGCAGTTTACCTGATCAGGACAGCGGAATGTTGGCCAATACTGCCACCGATCGTAAGATCCTTTGAACACGTATTGTACCGCGTACAATCCAACAACACTAACCGGAAAAGCAGAATGCCCAGATCCTAAGCCAACACAAAGGGAGGGTGATTGATAATATGGAGTGGCGGAGCGGAGGATGGCTATAATAAGTCGCGAGCCAAGAGGTGACGAGGAGAGGATTCATTAAGAGAAGCCCTTATTACTGTGTCACGGCGAGTAAGATATGGACGGATGATTGTATTTATTATCGAAAGATCCAATGGCACGGGATCTCATCTTGATCAGCATATGCCCAAAGAGGGAACACGAGCGCAGGGAGTTTGATGTCACCTGTATCAGACCATTTATGTACAGTTATACAGTCAGTACATATTTATACTCATTGTGGTGAGCATAGAAGCTGTTTCTGGTTTGATGAACGATCTTGCGGCTTCGGGTAGGGCGGTTAACTATCGGTTGTTGGTCGTCTCGAAAGGCAAGTCAGGGACTCGTGCTCTGTGCTTATCAGTTCTATTCGAGGTAGCGTCAAGTCGAGAAGGGAGGTCTGCGTTTAAGACCTCATGTATCTTAGTATGTGCGGTGTTTAGCTAGCTCCCGACGTGTTTGTCCTCGGATTGTCCCAAAGAAGTAAATGTACTTCGACTAATTGCGTCAAACTACATAGGTAGATACATGTATGTGTTATGAAGTAATTGGTGTAGGAAAGTGGGACTAGCTATTGACAACATGTCTTACGGTGTTGAGGACACAAGTACATATGGATGTCCAACTGAGTACTCCGTACCTATGGAGTAATAAATAGCGACATGTAGGCAGCTGCGGTATTTGTGATCCGTAAGATTGACGGGCATTATTGTGCTGTACTACCTTAGGTACGAGGAAGAACACATGCCATGTCCCAAGATAGCCCATTATCTGATTCTAGTAAGAGCAGCACGTTGACCAAGACTAGCGAACACGGTTTGTGGAAGAGTATCCACCGGGTCTGTGTGTCATGAGCACCATCACATAGTACCTAGTTTGAGCCACATACGGATGACCCCGTTGATCATGACAGTGATGTGGATGGATTTGGATATAGAGGAGAACATATTGGATTCGAATGTCTTTATTCTTCCACCGTTCTCATGATCATCGGGGTAACGAGGAGGTTAGACAGGCGACAGTCGACTGTTCGAGGAAGGAAGGTGAACGTGGGACCGTGCGAATGAGGCTCCCCATGGAATATTCTTACTGATCTATGTACCTAGTACATCCTACTCCGTATGTCGGTAAGTAGATTGTTGGCCCAACAGGCAATAATTGATTAATCTTGTGGGTGGGTACCGTCCCCAGTCGCTAACGGCCGATTCGGCCATCATTAGATGAAGGTCTTCCCTCTTTGAGTAAACGGACAGAAAGAAACAGTCAGATTGGTGATGATATTGCATGTTGTTATCCATCTGCCGCAGCTCTCAGGCAATTACGCGCTCAGTCCAAGCCTTGGTGTCGGGGACCACTACTCTGTATAAAAGCATGCCGGTGATTGGATGAGGAGAGGTGAAGGGCAGACGGGGTCGCGTCAGATGACAAGAATGGCCGGATGAAGGGGTTGTCTTGCATATTGATGCTGGTGGGATTTTCTTTGGGGAAGGCAGGTCTGACGTAGTGAGCTTTAGAGATCTTGGGCGATGGCTATTTTTAAAGGGGCAAAAGGATCCCCGCGGGGATGTCGCCTGTCAGTGGGATAGACACGCTCCAGCAAGCACCAGTACTACCGGTCGGTATATACCCTAGAATCCCAGAGGACGATGGAATTACTCTCGGTGTCAGTCAGAGGACTGAATTTGAATGGAGAAGTTGGACCGCGAAGCCAATCAGCGATCCCGCCCATACCAAGAATTCGTGTTTCCCAAACGGTAAAAGCAGGGGTTCGAGTCGCTTGGAGGGTGCGTTAAAGTTCTCTACGCTCAGACTATTGGTTTTCTTCTGTCCGTCCTCTTCGTGCCCCTCAGGTTGGTCCGGCAGTGGAACCCAGCGCTTGACGTTTGTCCCAAGAGGGCATGACGAGGGATGGGTTGTGCATACTCCGGTTATGATTGTGGCCCTCACTGGCTGATGTCGTCTTGGACAAGACACTCGTGGACAAATATCCAGGTCCAGACCACCGACTTCCACATCGGGTTTGCTATTCTCATGGGATGCGATGGAAGGGTTGCGGCCAGTGGGGACGCCCGAATTATTTATTAATAGCCAGTCAATAATCCGACCCCCCGACATGGGGTCGAGATGCCAATTGCTCCCCCTCCATCAATCACAATACCTGATCGTGTGTTATTATTCCCGCATTTTCCTAGTCGGGGCATTGTGCTGGCCCCTCGCCGGATCCTCTGCTGCACCTCCTGCATCGCCTGCGCCTGTCGACCCTGCTCGTCTCGCCCACCCCCGTCCTGCGGCCACAGCCATGATCGTGGTTCCAATGCCCGGAGCATGCGAATTTCCTCGCAATCGCCCATCAGACCAACCGGAGGGACCGAGAGAGGGGTCCTCCTCCCGGTTGGGCTCGGACGTTGGAACAGCAGACGGACAGGATCGACAACCTTGAATGCGCGCGAGTCGGAGAACGATGGATGCGCGACCCACCTTGGGCTAGATGGGAACACTGTCGCGTTCCCACCGGGGAAGTCAAATAGATTAAATACCTGTCGCCGGAGCCGGACAGGATCATGCTCTTCTGTGATGCCATCGCCATGAACCCACCCTTGGTCTGTCCCGGCATGCGGTCATTGGGTGCTGTGTGAAGTTGCCCTGCTGTCCTCTTGCGTGCGCCGTCCGATCGAGTCGAGATATAACGGCGCCAGTCCAGCAATGCTGTTGCGGCCAAGCGGCCGGCCTCTGTCTTCGTCCCTATCAGGCCATGGCTGTCGGGACTGTCAACACCGGCAGAGTCAGGTATGTAGCGCGCCCCTCTGTGCGCCGGCTCCTCCAATGTTAAGACCCTCCTGCAGTGCCCATCCGAGCAACCTTGCGGTCGTCAGCGTCTTCATGGCAGTATGACATGCCCGGACATCCCCATGTCCACGCCCCGGGACTGGTCCTCGGCCAGCCGGCCCTCCTCCGTCATCTCCATCGCGCCGACCGACCCTCCCCCGGCGCTCACCATCGACCCGACGAGCCACCCGCTCGCCCATCTCGCGCCCTCGGGGGAGCTCAACATCCCCGAGCTCGAGCTGATGATCCAGTGGTGCACCGAAACCTACCGTTCTGTCTCGCGCAACCCGGCCGTCGAATGGATCTGGCACGCGGCGGTGCCCCGCGAAGCCATGCGCCAACCGTTCCTGATGCACGGCATCCTCGCCCTCTCCGCGCTGCATCTGGCCTTGACCACCACCGGCGCGAGCCAGAGTGCTCACCTACACACGGCGTATACCCATCAGCGCCACGCCCACGCCGGCCTGGCCAAGGCCGTGCGCTCCCTAGATGCCTCCAACTGCAATGCCGCGTTCGCCGTTTCGAGCCTCCTCACAGTGTTCTCCTTCGCCATCCCGCTCGTCGTTCCCACTTCCTCCCGGCGCCTTTGGACGAACTGTGCCTCATCTTCCAGCGCACGCAGCGCTCCACCCCGGCGCTGGTAGAGATGATCGACTGGGTCGCGCGCAGCGAGCTGCGTCCGCTCGTCGAATGCGACACGTCCCGCCCCCGGATGCCTGATACTTCTCGGCTCGCCATTATGGCGCTGCGGCGCATCAATGCGACTCTCGTCTCGCAGTCGTCGCGCCACGAACAGGACGTCTTTGAATGCACCATCGAGTCCCTCGGCCGCTCGCTGGACAAGCTCGCTCGGGGCGGAGAGCTCATGATCACGGCGTTCGAGTGGATCTTCACACTACCGCCGCGCTTCATTGACCTGCTGCGCGCGCGCCATCCGTTCGCGCTCGTCATCCTGGCGCATTACGCGGTCATCATCCACTCGTTGCGTCGGCACTGGTGGGTGGGGGATTGGGGAGAGCGTGTGATTCAGGCGGTTGGGCGGCATCTGGACGCGGAATGGAGAAAATCCATCAGTTGGGTTTTGGATGCCACGGGGTGCTATATTCCGGGGTGAATCTAGCCTGAAGAATTGAAGAACCGAAGGTGGCTACTCAACGGTGCCCGACGAGACACCGACACACACTCGCACCCGCAAAATGGCAAGGGCGCGATTCAGCTCTCGAGCGAAGAAGCACCAGTGATGACGCATATGGAAACGAAGTTACGACCAGCAAGAAAATAGAGGCTTTAATAATGGGGCGAAATACCCGTACTGCAGACGCCCTCCATCAATATCAGGAATATCAGACAGGAGGATGAAGTTGGCAGCCCCCACGATCTATTGCATTCCCTGTACTTAGATGGCGAATCAAAGGCCGCGGCAGACCAAGAATGCCGATCTCCAAACGAATCACAAGTGACAAGTGACAAGGAAGAAAAAGCAATATGTAGACCGATAAGGCAAGTGCTTCTTATTGGAGCGATGATTAGTGCCAGCATGCTCGACGAACGCAGACTTGAACAATAGATAAGAGCCACTCTCCCTGACGTTGGGAGAAACGATAGACAGAAACACCTAAGCAGCCGCAATCCAAGAAGCACGTCACGCCTTGTTCATGTCCACTTGGGTATTGATTAGATTTGAAGCCAGCGAGCCACAGCAACCAACAGAGCGAGATACACAGAAAACCCACAAGAAACCCCAAGCACAAAAAAGCCAGAACAAGCAAAGAAACAACAAAAACCGACGAGGACAAATTTCAGCATGGGTTCAGCCTACTTTCCCTTCACTGGAGTGCACATACACCAAGCATCCTGGAAGAAGGCCAACCCACGCAGGTAGCACCGCCCGCAGCACTTCTGCTCGACATGAACAGCATCCATGCACTTATCTAGCAGGCGAGGTCTAGAGATCCCCACGTCGCAACCGAGAAAGATAACGCCGTCAAAACGAGACCTATGAACGAAACTCAGGAAACAGCCGGAGTCGAATACACCAACCGGGCAGCTAATTTGTGGACGACTGGGTGCGCTCCATGCCGCCGCCGCCCTGCTCAAGATCCTTCCGGCGGTCCTTGGATGCCGTGCGAACCCGTCGCAGCTGCTCCTCCTCCTGTTCGCGGATCATCTTGACTTCATCGGGGGTGGGGGTGTAGGTGTTGGCGGCGCCACCTGCAAGATCACCGTCAGTATGCATGGTCTGCGAAACACTCATGAGGTGAAGGGTGGAGCATACCGCGGCCGGTGTGGTGCGGCGCCTCTTCCACGCGCAGCGGCGGGACTTCGACGTCCTGGCTCTCGCGCGCCAGCTCGGGGTGCTCTGGATCGTTGTGCATCATGTTGCCGGAGCCTCCGCGACCGGTCGTATAGACCTCCTGCTTGATGGTCGGGGTGACGAGGTCATTCTGGCTCGGCTGGGTTTCGGGCGCAGAATAGATGTTTCCTGCGGTGCCCGGACGGTTAGCTCTTCCACCACGTGGGTGACGTCGGAGGGATGAGGAGGGGTAGTTTTTTTATTCCCCGGATGAGTCGCACCTGCACCGCCGCGGCCATGCGACATGATCCGAGATCCTCCCATTGTTGCGCTACGAAGAGGCGAGCGGGCGATTCGAGCGGGCTGTGAGATCGGGTGGGGAGGGCGATGGGGTCACCGCTCCAGGCCGGGCAACTGGTTGCGATCGAACGGAGTGGCGGGAGTGCTGGACAAGACTCCAAGACCGGGAATCGCTCAAACGACTGCACGGGAGATCGAGACTAATGCCGGCGAAGCGATGCAAGGCAAGCTGCGAGGGACAGGAAGGCGATTAAAGACGAGAGCATCGGGGAGCAGAAAAAAGTCTTTCGCGCATGAGGTCGAATGCGCTCGGATGGGGCCAAGATGGCGACGAGCTTGGCGGGCGTGGCACGGGACCTCCTTATCGGAAGTTATCAGCTTTATCTCCTGCCCGCCCGTCAACTTATCGTCCCCATTGTTCATTCTCATTACTACTCCCTCCAGCGGCCACACTCCAGACGAGCGTTCGAATATGCCAATATCGGCAGGAATTCTGAGAGGATCGGAATCTACGGAATCGCCCGATATTATCTCCTCGCGATCTCCTCCGGTCCCACCGCTGGTATCTCTCGCAGTTGTCAGGGCTCTCCGGGTGGGCCCATACGATAGTGTCGCTATACACCTTCAAGGCGGAAGAGCATTCTTCAGTCCTAGTCTGGGTTGGTCTTGGACAGACGAAATGCATATACAAAGACTTGAATTGCCGAGTGTCTAATTCTCCTCCACCTTAGTCCTAATCTGATGAGCATCGAACCGCCGATGGATCTCGTCGATCATTACCAACATCCCCTCCATCGTTTCTTTCATCTGATCGAATGACTCACGTAGCTGGCCGAATCTTTCTTCCATGCGAACCATCACCTCCCGCTCTCGCCTCGTTCGGTCACTGACATATTGCTCCAGCGCACTCGAGATCATACCGCCAAACTTGGCGAGTGAGTTCTCCAACGCGTTTGAACGTACCATATCATCCGAATCTTCCTGCTCAAACTACGCGGAAGAGGCACTTGAGTCCGACATCTCAGCCATTTTTGCTCTTATCTGCTGCACCCGCCGGAGTCGCTCACGAGCATCCGCTCGGTTCATATACGGACGGCGCCTGGTGTCATTTGAATTTGTCTCGCGTTCTTCCAGGAACCTGATCCACAGATCCAGACTCTCTTGCAGTTGGGTATCCGGACCCTGTCGTGGTCGAGGCAGACAAAGCTCCGCTTTCCGCCGTCTCACCAGACGATCTAGCATCCGGCCCGGGTGGAGGATATCCTTGCCCACTTCCTTTGCGAGGAATCGCGAACATCTATCCCAGAAAACCTGCTTCTTCACCATCCCATAGTCCTGTCGATGATTCAACACCCATCGTACCAATTGGAGTTTCTGTTCATTATTGAAAGGGTTCGACAGACGGGATCTGCGCAACGCGGAGGGTCGTGAATGGAATGCCCCTGGTAAGCGCTTTGTGGGAGCACCGGTGTTGGCTGTGCGGGTCTCGGAGCCCTCGTCGGGGCGTTTGGAGGTGCTGGCGCTGGCGGCGGGGCCAACGATATCGGCGGCAGGAGGGAGGGTGGATGTGGTCTTACACCCGGGGCATGCGCGTAGTTGGCAGGATAGGGGACTTGAGCGGACTGCACTCTGTAAATGGGTGGATTGGGATGTATGATGATCTCTACGCATCGCGTTGATGTTGCGAATAGGAGACGCCGACCCCACAGTCGTCTGTTTTGGGTAAGACCAAGGTTTACTGCCAACGGTGGTTGAAAAGACACGGCCTTCCTAAACGGGGCACGATGGGGCCCTATCTTGGATATTACTACTACATGGCATGGCTGAGCATGGCTGTAAGAAGGGACTCTTCTGGCCGGAGAGAATGCAAAAGACGTTAAGTCATGAAGCCCTCTAGGTGCTGTGTTTGAACTCGAGACTATCAATCAGGCCAATGGCCACAGACTACAGTTTCTCTCTGTGGTTGATCCATATGTACAGTCAACAGCGGCATTGAACAGCCATCCAATCAAACAACAGAATGCTGATGCCGCCGTGAGTATCGGGAAAACACTGTTTTAACAAGAACTGCTTCTCGAAAGTATAACGATACGAATGTCCAATTCTGATCAATTCTCATCAATCCTTATGAGACCACCCATACTTGGCTGACCATCAACCGAGAATTGATCAGAATGCCGCAGTACCTGCGGAGTATGGGCGAGGAACAGAAGGGCCGGAGCGACTGCGGAGAATGCCCCCGACAGAACTTCCAGAACTCATCCCCACCATTTCTTCCTTCTCCGAACAACCACCATGCAACAACCCACTTCACCATGACACAACCCACCCCCTCAGAACACCCTATCATGCGTCCATCTCCATCCCTCATATCAGGCCTCTTCACCTCTCTCAGCCATCCCTCCCGACGATGGACCCTGACCCGCGTCCTCCAAAGCGACAACCCCCTAGACATCCACGGCGAACTACGCGGAACAGCCACCTTCACGCCGCTCCTGCTCCCTCCCCCACCGCAGTCAACACAACAGAACCCCCAAGACCAAGACCAATACCCCCCCGACCATCGACATCCTCTACCACGAAGAAGGCGAAATGCCCCGCCTCCCCGGCATGAGCGCCGGCATGGGTCTGCGCTTCACAAAGAAATACATCTGGCGATTGAGCGCGTCCGGTCGCATCAGCGTGTGGTTCGCTAAGGTGGGACGAGAAAACGAGCCGGATTACCTGTTCCACGAGTTTGACTTTCTCCACACCGACGCCAATGGAACTGTCGAGTCTGGGACGGAGCCTGGAGATGGTGTGCAGAAGGAAGACGTGGGCGACTCGACCTTTGTTGCGCCGCCGAGTCCCCCGGAGATTCTGCCCTCGTCGGCGGCTACTGCGGGAGATTCGGTTGTTATCACGGCTCGGGGAAACCACCTGTGCATTAATGATATGTATCGCACTGCGTATGCGTTTCGCGTGCGGCTGGGTGACGGGGAGGTGCTGAGTTGGGCGAGTCGGCATGTGGTCAAGGGGCCGAAGAAGAATCAGGATATTGTGAACCTGTACCGGATGGAGCTGTGAAGTGGCTCGGTTCTGGGGTCATAGTCGGTGGTGATGCTTTGGTAATTGCAGTCTTCATGGCTGTTCTGGAACCAGAGCTGTGGATGTACGTTCGGAGGGTACAGTCCGCTTACAACTATCGCTAACATGGATGTAATCGTTCCTCAACAGTCGACTTGTTTCTGCATGAAACCGAGCCATTCTTCATTTCGCACATCCCCGTCCTCCCCTCTATAACATGCATCTACATACATGTTTGTATACATGTTCGTCACAGCGTATAGATGAAGTCCGGCCGTTTGTCTCCGAGAAGCTCGATCTCGTTTTGGCTGAGTCCCTGAACCCAGTGGTCGCGATCGCCACGTCGGCGCTTTGCATTCTCCCGTCGCAGGAGGACGTACTGCACGATCGATCCACCGAAGAGGAACAGCACTAGGTACGCCAACACGGTTCCGTGGCCAGGGTAGAACTTCGGTTTATCTTCGCCGCGGTAGATATTCGAGGATACGATGCCGTTCAGGTTACCCCAGCCGATAACGATGCCCAGCGTGACTCCGCGCTTGTATACTCCTGTTGTGTGCATATGTCAGCCTATCCCCAATGCGAAATTCGTTGGCTCGGTTCTGACCTTCGGTGTTGTTGCTTGACCAGGAGATGGTGTTGGAGATCGCCGGGTAGATCCCCATGGCACCCAGGAAGGTGCCGGCATACCGCGCACCGGGAGATTTGGCTCCAAGGAGCATGCAGAAACCGACGATGCCCAAAATTGACACCAGGATATTGGCGATCCCGCGCTGGCGTGTCCGATCGGCGATGAAGCCCACCGTGACGGTCAAGATGGCAGCCGCCGCATAGGGAGGGACACTGAGAAGCTGTGCCGTGATAGCTTTGTAGCCTATCTTCTGTATTAGCTTTGCGTGCTCGACATGTCCACAATACATACCCTAGACAATATGGTTAGCTTGCGAGCACACCCGTCTGGGGGACAACATACCAGTTCGTTGATGATCGTTGGAACGAACAGCGAGAACGCATACAAGGCCCCATCGGCACCCATGTAGATCACCGCGCCCGTGTACGTCTTCCAATCCTTCAGACTATTCCAGAAGTAATCCATCTTAAACTGTTCATGCTCGGCACTAGCCTGCTGATCCTCCGCCAGACGACGCAGCACGCGCTTCCGATCAACATCGGACAGGAACTTGGCTTCATCAGGAAAGTCGTGGACCATCCAGAAGGACGCAATGCCCACCAGGATCGTGACCAGTCCCTCCAAGATAAAGATCCACGACCAGCCCGCCTTTCCGCCGACATTGTCCATCAGCGCGATCGCGGCAGCCAGGAGACCTCCGAACGAGCCGGCCAGCGCGGCGGCCGAGAAGAAGATTGCCATGCGAACACCGAATTCGGACCGTTTATACCAGCATGATAGGAAATAGCCCACACGGGGAAGAGACCGGCTTCGGTCAATCCGAGGAACCATCGAGCCTATCACTGCCAGTCAGCCGGGCGAATATACAGAGCCGAGTAGACTCGAATTATGAGAAGGGTAGGTAGAGGGGTGAGGGTCATACCGCCATGAGCCCGGAATAATTATGCACGAGACCCATGCACGTCATGCAGATGCCCTGTGCGACCGTTAGCAAGGGGGGCGCACGTGGTTGTTATTGAGCCGACCCACCCATAAAGCCATGATGATCGGAATGAAGATGCTGGGGCGCATCCGCTTGAGCAAGATATTGGTCAGCGGTTCGAAAACCGAGTACGAGACGAAGAAAATGGTCAGGGCGGCATTGTATTGCGCGTTGGTCAGGTTGAGGTCCTCCTGCAGGCCCACCAGCTTTGCATTGCCGATGTTGGTTCTGGTTGTATGATAGGTTGGTTAGTCCTGAATGAGTATGAGGAGGCGTCAACGACCGTCGAAGCGTACCGATCCAAGAACGAGATTAGATAGAGCAGACTGAGCCATGGGATGAGCTGCAAGTCCAGCTTCCACACCAATGCGCGATCCTAGGGTGGGATATGGGGTTAGCTCGGTGCTGAGGGGAGGCGAGGTGAGGTGAGGTGAGGGGAGTGATACAATCTTTGCCTTCTCTTCCGGACTCAACCCCTGATCCGGATCCTCGAATTGGGCCAGTTTGGATTTGGTGGGCTCGTCATGTTGCGCCGAGTGCTTCTCCACGTCGGAGGTCCGGGCAAAGTTCTCTGCAATCGGCTTTTCACCAAGGTCAGCCATGATGGATGATGAGATCTTGCAAGGGTGCGCCGGCGCAGATAGGAATGAATGACCAAGCAGGAGGATACCAACCAGGATGTTCTGCGGGGTGGGAGACGATCTGTATTTATACACCAGGGGGCAGCGGTCGGCGCTGGCGCTCATCCGACCTGCCGATATGACTGACACAGGGGCACTAGGTTCAACTCTATGCAGGTGTTATCTGCGAATCCCGGGCAGGTCCATGCCCCAGCAGCAGAGGGCAGGAATTGATTCCGTCATGGCGAGGGATCGGCTGGGGGTCAGCGATGGCGAGAGAGGCGAAGAGACGGTGCCAGGCGGAGAGCGAATGATAGGGAGCAATAAGCATGCGGAGGGAGTCTTAGCGTCCTCCCCGTGGGGGTCGGAAGGCTTAGCGTGTTTTCCCGGGTCACTGCTGATGGTCACTGCTTATGACCATACGCACATAAGCACCGGTGAGGATGATCTAGAGTAGGTATGCATCTGCTGTTCTGCAGCCCCTCACCTGACTGCTCGACAACACTCACCAGCGACCCTTGTTCCTGGTGTTTCTTCACAGCTCTATGAGATAATCTACGTCAAGACCGACCCGACTGATACACGGGAGTCGAGTCTTCCCCGATGGACCCTCTCCCCGCATGTGCCGCCTTGGCATCAGCGCACCAATCCTCATCGCGACATCCTCCCAGCCCAGTGACAGCATCCGGATCGCAGTCCCTGCTCCAGGCGGCTTTCCTTTAGCCCGAGATCCAGTCAGGGTCCTAAGACCGAGGGAATCAAGCCAGACTCGGGCTTGGCATCGTTCTGAATCCCCGTTGTGCCGGCAATAAGTCCTCGTATCTTTCTAGCGCAGGCCTCGTCGTGTCCTATTGGCGATATGTCCGGCATCCCGGGCATGTTGTGGGGTCAAGACCCTGCTTCTTATCGGGCACAGGGGAATGTCATCATGCTTACCAATAATCGAGGAGCTGCCTACTTGGGTCGGGCCCAGTCCATGCTGCGACCCGCATACAATCCAAGAACATTCAAATGAGTCGGCTTTCTTTCCTCTTTTCAGAGGCCATCGCCCAAGCCAATGTAAGCCAATGTTGGGCTAGTAGCTGTCCCCTGGATTCTTGCATACAGCCGCAATTAGCCCAGCGTGTTTTTACATTAGTATGTAACACTAGGTCATTGGCCCATAGCTAACAATTGAAGAGCTGGCTAGGTAACCGAAATCCTGTTTTGATTTTCTGACATTGTAAAAGGGAGGTATACATATTGTCAAGCTGAGAAATACCCGTGGATATCCGATACAACACTCCATTCTGAACATCAACAGCTAGATATAAACTACCCAATCACCAACTTGGTGGAAGCCAATATTCCTTCCACCCGTCTGGCGCATCCGCCTCTTTAAACTTCTCAATCCCACCCCATCCATCCCAACATCCCAGTCCCCCGCCTCCACCCGATCCGCCCACAAATTCAATATTCTATGTAGTTGAACCTCCGCTCTGGACCGGAGCAAATTATACTCACATTGATATAGGTTGTCACAGGCATATTGCGGTCCGGAGTGTCTGAAAACAGGTCTATACTCATTCCCCCGCCGTCGCTAAGCCGGGCCCAACCTGCAGCTCCAATCCCGAATGGTAAGACCAAGCGAGCTCCATTCGGGAAAACATGGTTCAACTGCTCGTAGTTCGAAAGATAGAGTCCTGCGGGAATGCCGATTACTCTTACGACTTTGGAGTTTCTTGTTGAAGCAATCTAATTCCACTAGTGACGATTTACCGCAATACAGAATTACAGTAAAGCGGATGCAAACGAACCAGATTCTCTAGGTAACGAGATTGATGGTTTTTTGTAAGTACCTAGTAGAGGATTATCGTACTAACAGAGCACTATATAATTCAAATTCGAATAGTCTGAAAAACAGTCGGGTAGCTTGCAGAAAGTAGGTAAGCTACTTGATATTAAGTCAAGACTCTTTCCCTGCTCTAGAATAGTAGAACTTTGTGATAGGTAGTTACTAATTAAGGTGTTATTCCTTAAGCACTCGTGGATATGTTAATCTGTCGAAACTAGTCACCAGGAAGCTGAGTGGTTTAGAAAGGTTAGGCGACTACCTAACTTATTCATGCTCTTAGATCGGCGTATAGTGAGTCAGGAAAGTAGTATACGATAAATAAACCATCAGGCTTATGTATCGAGAATTACAGGAATAAGCTAGAACATAGAGACTCCAGACATTCGAGAAGGTTCAAGAATCTTATAGAGATTAAGAAAGAGAACCATAGAAGAGCACACCCAGATGTCATCTTTCACTAAGCTATGATAAAAGTGTCGAAGTTGATCACCGAGCCTTATGGTTCGTGGGGTCCCTCAGTGGAGATCACAAACACATAGACAGGGTGGAATATCTTGGCAACCCACAAACGGTCTGTTGGGGTTGCCAAGCCCTCCGCTCTTTCGGCGGCGCAGCGGATCTGGACATGCACGGGCGGGCACCTCGCCTACCGGGCCCTACCCGCGGATTTACCAGGACGGGAGCAAACAAGCTCTATTGCATCAGGCTAGGGACAAATTCCCAACCACTTGTTTCATAGACAGGCCGCGAACAGCATCAAATTAGAGAAAGTGCTTTATGCTGAATAGACCACTATCCTCTCCCTTTTCTCAAGCGAAACGTTTCATAGTCACATACCAGAATAACAATTTCCCACTCCACAATACTCTTGCGTGCTCCCGCAGTACCCTAATACAAGATCTCCTACCTATAAAATCTGAGTTCTGCTGGTAGAACTCTAATAGTGGATTACTGGCTAACCCTGTAATTATTGTTAAGGCGCTAATCGGCCAGATGCAAGAACCACCGTTTCAGGGATACCACGGACAGACATGTCTCGAGCAAGGCCCTTGTTCAAACTGATCATCTACCGAGAAACAGAGGAAGGAAGAGACAACGGCCAATTGGCTTTTTCATATATAAATTCAAAGAAAAACACGTGCACTATGTCCAAATGCAGCTCGACAACCTCATTCTCGATATTACCCCAGAAACTCTCCTTGCGCCAGGCAAATCCAAGGTATGTTCTCATCCAGCAACGCTCAATCAACCGGCGAGCATTTTGCATCTAACCTTCACGTCAGCGTCTTGTCCCAAAAAACTTCCTTATTGGGAGTAGAGGTTTCACTCACCTGCTTCATACCCGTCCCATCCAGACCCTCGAATCGCCCCTGAATCTCCAGCCTCTGCTGAGGATCTTGCGCCTCACAGCCGGCAGTAAACAACGGAAACAACGCCGCAACTTCAGAAGAATCCAGGATCGGATCTCTGCCAATGCATGCATGAGCTCATTCACCCCCTCTTTGACTGTTTCCGAAGATGGTGGTGTGTCAAGAACTCGACGGTGAAGATGGAGGAAACCAGCATGACGGAAGGCTGCATCCATGGCAACAATGCCGACCATCTCTGTGGGTTGGAAGTGTTTCGTCGGCGTGGGCATGGACGTTAAGCATCCTCAAGTCCGCAACTAACTCTTCGGCCGATGCGATGGTCTGCGTGGAGGGCTGCCATTCGGGGTCCAGATTGCCCATCCCATCAAAACGCTCGTTATCACACTGGTGGACACAGCTGCCCCAGTCGCATCAGATACAGCCCGGTGCGTGGGGTGAACCCTGTAAAGCAGTCCACCGAGAATTCGTCATACGCCTCATCGGTACAGCACGTACTCAATACCGTGTAATAGTCAAGCAACGGTGGCTCGCTGTGGCGACATGACAATGTTCCCATGATATCGAGATACCCAACCAGCGAGATAAGAAGGCTCCGACCGGATTCCCAGGGTATGCCATTTGGCTCTTGCGCGCCAAGTACAGGTCGCGGGCCAGCTTCAAGTGACTCTGCCAGGAGATAGGAACTTCAAATGTGCTTGGCGAGATGATCTTCAAGGAAAGAAGCATGATTGCGGCAGCCAAATGGCTATCCGTGACCTTCTTATGGGGATCTTCCAGGGCGAGACGCAGATCCGGGAAGACGTTACTCACCAAGTGCGCAATGCGGTTGGTCGGTTCGGGGTGCTCCAAGTAGCGAGCTCTATGGCTGGCTGAGTATGCCAGCATGAGGTTCAGAAGATTTGAGTCCCCAATGGCCACTGAGACTCTCATTAGCAACCAATGAGAGAGAAGAGAAGGATGCAAACATACTTGTTGGCAGGACAGAGAAAACGGATTGTTCCCACAGTCATGTGCAACCAAAT
This sequence comes from Aspergillus micronesiensis, assembly GCA_039763685.1. NCBI lineage: Eukaryota > Fungi > Ascomycota > Eurotiomycetes > Eurotiales > Aspergillaceae > Aspergillus > Aspergillus micronesiensis. The sequence goes on along the minus strand of JASHHO010000079.1, from coordinate 676,039 downwards.
CCTTGCAGTATGGTTCAAGAAATGGTGGAAGTACATCAAGTTGATTGGTGTTTGGACTAACGAGGATGGCAACGGCGACAGGTACCTCGGAATGTTGATGGGCACTGGCGAGGAGTAGTAGGTGTATTTGGCACCATCTAGTTGAGCCTTGTCCCCTGATGACGATCGAGTTCTTGTAGCGGGCAGAGAAGCAGAGGACTGGGAGTTGATCAAATCCAGTGCATAGTTGATATCAATGGCGGAGTGGTCATCATTCTTGTTCAAGTCTAGGTCAGGTCGACCACTGTCAAGTCCATAGTTATCGGTAACACTCGTGAGATATGTTAGCCACTTCTTCTCGGGACTGGAAGAAGTATTGGGCTCCACAGCTCCACGGTGGAAAGGACAGAGATGGGCACCGAGGCTGTGTCGCCTCCAGCGGGACCGGGCGAGTACTGATCAGAGGTAAGATGTCCGTTCATCACCTTGGTGAAGAAGTCATCTGTAGCGGTAGGACCATCGCCAGGCACACTCGGCGACAGACTGGTCGACATAAACTGCGAGTGTCCCGAATGAGGGGAAATGCCATCCGTCGCATTGGAAGGACTCTGCGAGTCGTAGGTGTATATGCTTCCAACATCAGGAGGGGTGCAATAATGCGCAAAACCACTTTGACGTTCTGCCAAGTCATGCTCTGGCAAGGACTGATGGCGTGTCAGGTCATGGCCAATATCCTGGTGCGGTTGGGCAAAAGGCGGGGTTTCAGTACCCATGGGTTCGTCGGCCGGAAAATTGAAGGCAGAAAACGAGCCATTAAGACTTGTCCCTATTCTCGAGGGCGAGTTAATATCATTTGAACTCGACGACGGACAACCCGACACAGCATCGTTCAGCAACAACATCGTGGCATGGGGTGTTGCATTAGGCCATGAAAGGGGCGCTTCTTGACCTGGTGCTGGCCTCATTTCTACTGAAGGCTTTCCACGCGTACGGCCGAGGAGCTTATCAAGCGACTGGTCAGGGACAGCCGAAAATCTTTGGATATCATGAAGACCTCTAGGATAAGACGTTTCCGCCGCCACTTCCCCGTTCAACCCTGCATCCCACAACAGAGATTCAGATGCTGGGGTGTGCCCCTTCGTCCCATCCAGAAGCCCCGGTGGCTTGGCTAACTGCACTGGGCGCAGGAGCCCAGTAGACGTGGTGTCGGTGGGGGAGAGGGTCAAGAGGAGATGGCCGGACTGGCCGCTGGACTGAGAGCCGGGAGAATCCACCGATGGCCGTCTCGCGCGCCACCCCCAGTTTAAACGGATACTATAGTCGCATGGTTCATTCTGTCGGCGACAGTTCAAGCAGGACGGTTTTTCTTCCCCGCTGCGTTGGATGTCAGTCGGGTTAAATGACGGACCAGGGATGGTCATGCAACAAGATGGAGAGACCAACCATTTGACTTTGCGCGCTTTACACGGCCTGGGAGCTCAATTAACGGGCCGATCGAAGGACCAACAAGACAGGTCAAAGAGACGGGAAGATCCCAGCAGGCGACTTACCAACATCCTTTGCGCGATCTGCGTTTGGGTTCTGGCGCACCGGGCCGACGGGGGCGAGGCATTTGATATCAAATGGGATGCGGCCAACACGGAGGCAAGGGAAGACTGTGAGCACAATACAACGAATGACGAGCTCGGGACAGAAGACTGTGCCGATGGATTCTGCAGGGTCGTGCGATCGCCATGCAGACCGAATGGAAGCCGACACTCACGGGCAGGGAATCTGGGTCCGGAGAGACGTCTTTTTTCGCCTGGTAGGGCGATTCACCCAGGAGGGAGGAGAGGAAATAATCAACGAGACAGCCACAGCCGGTAGTCCCCTTCATCGAGGTGTGAGATTTGGCCGTCGATAACGGGGCGACAACTACGACAGCAATAGATCGGCCTCCTAGGCTATATAGATCGGGATGGTTCGTGAGGAGGAGAACAGATGAAGCTGGAGTCGAGCGACGAAGGCCTGCAGTCCGGGAGTCTGGACGATGATGCGGGCAGGGACTAGGAGGCCTAGTTTCGGTTGCCAGCAGGACAAGCGAAGGGCGGCGGGGATCCGCCAGTAAGGAAATGCCCCTGTTTCGCGGCCTCCAATGGGCGGGGGTGGAAAGATGGGGGGAGTGGGGAGCCTGCCAGATAAGCCGCCGATCGGGCCTGTCCGTCAATCAGACCGAGGCCGCTCCCTTAAGTAATCTGCCCTGATAAGCCCAGCACGCCGACCGCCCTCGCCATTGGCGCGGGGCCCGCTTCTCCCAGGCCGGGTAGATTCGGGCATCCTGGTCGCACATGGAAATGACTAAAGCAGGGGGATAGCGTATCATCACTGATCTTCTCTTGGTTGCTCGCATACATAGAAGATAGAGGCCATCTATGATGGTTACCCAAGACTTTCCCCTATCTGTACTTTGCACATTGAGAATAGCTCGGCTTTAGCACCACCCGGGAATCTCAGGAGACTTTGCGGTGGTTTTTATATCATCGCGATTGGGACGATAAGTGCCGCCCCACGTCGAATAATAGACGTTGCAGATGCTCTGGGGGCTTGTAGCTCTACCCCGACAAGCTTTTTCATCGGTAGTGCGCCTATTGATCCAAATCAAAGTGCGGAGGACGGAGCCCTTACTAGGGAACCTTTATGGTAGGACACTTCGGAATTAGCCTATGTTGGTAATTGAAATGATTTTGGATTTATCGTCAGCCATCTTTCGCTCATCTATCTCGACGTCAGGGCCTTTTCATACAGGCGTTGGCTGCATGCGACAGCCTACACAGATGTTGATTTGCTCAAAAGCGGCGCTGAGAACTAGGGCGGCAACAGTCAGCACAGCTGCCGGGCTTCCGAGCGCTTCCACCCAATATAAGCCCGCGCCTTCCAGAGGGTCCGGTTTCATATTCATCTTATAGACCATCCTTGTCCAACACGATCATAGAGTCATTTTTTTATTAGAGTTCTGTTTGTCTCGTTGCTCACAAAATTCACTAATCCAGCTTGTTGATCATTTGGAGTTTGCCAACGTGGACGCTTCTATCATCTAGTTATTGTTGAGAGCACTCTTAATACCATCCTACACAATGACGACGGTCCGGTCTTTAGTAAAGAAGCATCCTGTACAGCGTCTGTCCAGCCCCTCCCGAGGTTTTTCTGCCTTGGTTCATGTAAGTCGTGGCTCTTTCGACCTGAAAGCTTCATGACTGATATCCCTCAGCTCTTGGGTCTCTCTAGCTTCATCTGGTCATTCAATTAGTGAGTAATTCTGGAGCACTGTGTCCCCAGGTAGATGCCGGCTTCCAACGATCTCCTGCACATTTGCATGATACCTTTGTCTCCTCGTCTGGATAATCCACCCCCGTGCTGACACCCCATAGTATGCATGAGAACCCGAACCGCGCGTAAAACTTCCCTCTCCCTGCAAGTCTATCATCTTCAACCCAAAGCTAAGAGCAACGTTTATAGGAACGAGGCTTATGGCTGGCATTTCCAGTACTTGACAGTTATTGGTTTGGCTCTGTCCACATTGACCTTTACTGTCGGGCTCCTCGCAGATATAACTCTATCTGCCCGCCTGTTCCTGCTCAAGAATCTTCTCTCTATCTGTAGCGCCCCGATGGAAGTCCTGATTAGCGTTCTCTATTGGGGTCTTCGCGTGGTTGGTGACTCGGGTTTCCAGGATAGCCGTTCAATCAACTAACGCAGACAGATCGACAAACGTTTGGTGGTTCCGGATTGGGTTGTAATCCCTCTTCATGCCGGTAGGTTTTGTCGCAGGCATATACCTGAGCATAGCCATCTTGGCTGACACCGACCAGACATCAGCTTCCACGCTGTTCCCTCCATCGTCTTGCTACTCGATCTGCTCCTTCTGTCTCCTCCGTGGACGATCAGCATTTTGCCAGCTCTAGGGCTGTCCAGCACAATTGCGTTTGGATACTGGTTCTGGATCGAACGGTGTTTTGTGCACAATGGATGGTAGGCTTTCCCCATGGCTTGTCCCGAACGAAACTGACCGGCCGAGGTATCCGTACCCAATCTTTGAACAAGTTCCCTTTGAGGGCCGGGTGGGGCTGTTTGTGTTGAGCGCTGTAGTCATGGCTTTCAGCACGGCAACGCTGAAGGTACTCTATGGCCGCGTCAACGGCTATGGGACTATCGCCCAGGCCCAGTCTCGCCCTGGGGCCGTTAAGAAGAACAGTCGCTTGTGATCAGCCAGTACCATGGTAGGAACGGCTTGAACAAGAGTTGTTGTGAGGATGTCTTGACTGGTTGGAAGGTTGCGTGCGTTTAGTTGCGCTTGTATGCGAAAGACTCGGGATTTGAGGATTGGTGATGTAGCGCGGGTGTATCAGAGAGAGGTGAAAGTCTAGATGCTTTCAAGGATTAAGCGTCTGGGTTGAATGGCATAGAACTGCTTGGATAGATAGAAATTAGATCAGAGTTGAGCAAAGCACTGAGTAGCCTTGATCCTGCGTGCGGGCAACGACCTCGGGTTCCCCGCATTATATAGCCGACTTCCCCAGAGTGAGGGGAATACATATCAACCCCCCATCATCCCCGGCAGGCATTGGCCAGTCAGAATCCCAAGTCGCAGATCGAATCGCTCCGACTTCTCTTGTTTGAAGTTTGTTTCACAGCCGCCACTTGTTTGTATCTCAACTGCACGGCACCATAGCACCTCCGTCACCATGGAATACCACCCGGAGAAGGACTATGAGCTGCCAAATATCGACCTCATCTCTTTGATATTTGGAACGTACACATCTACCTTTCCTTCTCCGTCTTGCAGCATTACTAATACTAATACTCGCGGTGTGCAGACTCCCCGCTCTCGCTGACAACGGAGACTACCGTCCTGCACGCTGAAGCGGCCGATCCCACCAACAGCATCAACAAAGCCCAAGCCCGGGCCATCACGAAGAGGGTCGCCCATGTCTTGCGCACGGAATTCGGGATCGGTCAGAATGGCCCCGGCAATGACGCCGTCCTCTGTATCTCCGCCAACCAGGTGCTCCTCCCCACGATGTTCTATTCCATCATCGCGGCAGGGGCGTTTTCGCTGCTGCATCAACGGCCTTGACTGTCATGGAGCTCGTCCGCAGATCCGTCAGTCCAAAACTCAGGTCATCATAACCTGTGTCGACAACCAGGCCAAGGCCATGAAGGCGGCGCAAGAGTGCGGTATCCCGGCCAACCGAGTCCTGTCCTCGAGAGCATGGGCCACAAGCGTCTTTTACGGACACTGTGAATCCCGGACTAACTACACCTCCAGGGGGAGGGACAACTGGAATGGGAGCGCATCACCAACCGTGCCGCTCTCAAAAACACCCTCATCTGTCTCCTGTACTCGAGCGGCACGACTGTCCACCCAAGGGCGTTATGTTGTCGCATATGAACCTGGTTTCGGAGTCGGTGCTGCCACAGCTTGTCCTGCGAGAGTCGAGAAGGGGCAAGCCGCACTTGGATGTGCCGTATAGTACCATTGGACATCTGCCGACGGCTCATATTGCGGGCTGTCAGGGGTACTTTGTGACGCCTGCTGTCGCTGGTGGACCGGTATACTGGATGCCAAAGTTCAACATTGACCAGTTCGCCGATTATTGTAAGAAGTATCAAATCACGTTCCTGTCAACGGCCCCGCCAGTCTATCTGGCTATCGCGGAGAGCCCGCGCGTCACAGATCACTTCAAGAGTCTCATCCGGGCGGAGTCCGGTGCAGCGCCGTTGAGCATGGAAGTCCAGCGAAGGGCTGAAGCAAAGCTGGGATGCACCATCAGCCAACGATGGGCCTTACTGAAACGACGGGAAGCGTGACAACATTGCCCTGGGACAGACCGATGACACAGGGAGCATCAGTCCGTTGCTTCCTAACGTGAGATTGCGCATTCTGGACGGAAAGGCCAGGGATGTCCAGCAGGGCATGGAGGGGGAACTCGCAGTCAAAGGGCCGATGGTCACACCGGGGTATTATGAAAATCCGGAGGCGACCGCAGGTGCTTTCACTTCTGACGGTTGGTTCCTGACGGGTGACATTGGGATGTGGAAGGATGGTAGGATCTACATGGTGGATCGGAAGAAGGTGAGTGTAGCTAACATGTCTTTTGGATGAGGGGAATCCTGGCTAATCGACTTGCTCTCAGGAATTGATCAAATACAAGGGTCTTCAAGTCTCTCCGGTTGAGGTGGAGGCTTTCCTTCTTACTCACGAAGCGGTTGCAGACGTTGCTGTTATCGGAGTGGATGACCCGGCTGCGCCAGGAAATGAGCTCCCCCGGGCATATGTTGTCCGGGAGAATGGCCGACAGGTTTCCGAGGACGAGCTGAAGGAGTATGTGAAGGCGAACCTATCCCGTCACAAGCAGTTACGAGGTGGTGTAGTCTTCATCAAGGAGGTGCCCAAGAGCTCATCCGGCAAAATTCTCCGACGAACAACTGAGGGATCAGGCGAAGGCTGAGTCCTCGCAGCGCAAGGCCAAGCTATAGATAGAATGTGCTAGACTTAGATTGATTGTTTTGGTGACATACTCGTGACTATATATATACAAGTTAGAACATGCGATACAGACACTGCTCACGCCTTTCAAACCTAACTCTCCGTTGCTGTGAATGAAGTCAATCTTAATACAAAGTCTCCCATAGCTCTCCAAGTGAGACAGTAAGTGAAGAAAGCAAGACGCCGGTGACATGAAGGAAGTGGTTCTTGATCTCCGCAGTGACCTCACAGAATCCGATCCCGCTCCACCCGCTTACATAACAGCCTCCTCGCTCTCTTCGAACTTCTCCGACCTTCACCTCTCCCACCACACATCCTGCGACCCTTCTCGCATCAGGCGCCTTCCAACATGCATGCGAATCTCATCAACGCCCCCGTGCGGGCTGCCCTTCTAGGAGGACGATTCCCTCTTCTCTCGCCCCGTTCGCCTATCCATCCAGCTCCACCGCGTTGTACTCGGTCTCGTGCAAGTCCCAGATCCGTGCAGCACCACAGCCCCAACGATCGTTCAGCACAGCGACGACAGCCCTGAGTCCTTCCACTCGTCCTCAGACCGGCTCTCGTCTTCCCATCACCTATCAATCTCCCACCCTCCGTGCGAATTCCACCGATGCCGCCGCCGCCCGCAATGAGGCCGCCAAGCTCGATTGGAACTCCTTCTTCAAGCTCCGTGCCTCTCGCCGGAGATACACCCTGGGCTCGTCCATCGTCAGCTCCATGGCAAGCACGGTGATTGGCGTGCAGGTACTTTCCAACCAAGACTTGGAGCACTTCGGCGCCCAAGTGATGGGTCTGGATCCGTTCGTGGTCCTGGGTATGGCGACAGCGGCCTGTGGTGCGGTAGGCTGGCTGGTAGGCCCGTTCCTGGGGAATGCAGTCTGGGGCTTGGTCTATCGCAAGTATAAGCCTGCCGTTGCTATCGTAGGTTACCTTTCATACGCTCGCTGCACTGGATGGAAGCTAACAGGATGAACCCGTTGCAGAAAGAGAAAGAGTTCTTCGACCGTATCCGTCGGTTCCGTGTTGACCCTTCGTCCAACTCCATCGCAAACCCCGTTCCTGATTACTACGGCGAGAAAATTGGGAGTGTCCAGGGATATCGGCAATGGCTGAAGGACCAGCGCGCCTATAACCGCAAGAGACGCAGCTTCATCCTGTGAATATGAAACTACTTTTCCCTTTGCATTTCCGGCGATCTACTTTCTACGTTTTCTCCAGGGCTTTCTAAATTCCCTTGTGCCTCCAGGGCATTGCTAAGTTGGTCGTTTGTAAATTACTGTTCTTCCGTTGAAACCGTTTTTAAGCGATAGGTGACCTGCCAATGATATTCGATTGAGTTGGTAGTGTGACCTTATATACAGCACCATACAATTCTCTTTCGTCAGTGCTCCGGGGCCTGTTTCTAATAACTAGGATGCCTCAAAGGTATATCTACAGCTTGGGAGATCTCTTTGCGGCCTTCTGCTCGATGCTCGCCTCGTACCACCACGGGTAATTAGCCGGTCCGTGATCTTCCAGCGTAGCCTTGAAGTTGGGCTTCCGCTTCTCGAAGAATGCCGAGACGCCCTCTTTCTGGTCACTGCGATGTGTTAGCCGATATCTGTAAAGCGACGGGCCTTCTGGACTAAAGCCTCGGATAAAGGGAGGAGGGTATGCGTACCCAGCACCGAACATATGGTAGATGATTCCAGACTCCAGCAGGTGCGATTCCTCCGGCGACTCGGGTCCCCGCCACATCAAGGCGCGGTTCAGCGTCGAAGCCATGGGGCTGACGTTTTCCGCGATCTCGTTCGCTAGCTCCAACGCGCGCGGCAGGACCTGTGACTGCTCCGGCAGGGACTCGGCGAACAGTCCGTTGAAATGCGGCGAGCTGGAGGGGAAGACGGCGCCTGTGGAGACGAGGTAGAGCGCGCGCGAGAAGCCGATCAACCGGGGGAGGAAGTACGACGAGCAGGACTCCATGGTGATACCGCGGCGGCCGAAAACGAAGCCATACTTGGACTTGTCGTGAGCGACACTGAGATGGAGTTAGTCATTTGGTTCTAGTTGGACTGGTGTCCTAGCCAATGCTTCATGGCAGGAGAGAAGGCCTATACCGGATCACCGCAGGCAGAGTCATGGTCATGCCAACGCCAACTGCGGAGCCTTGCATGGCGGCGATGGTCGGCTTGCGACATTTGTGAATTGCAAGGGCAACACGACCTCCACTATCTCAGGGTCAGTTCAGATTCCCGTAGACTGTTGGAGATTTATCCCGGACCTATCACGATGATCCTGCGTGCGCTCCCTCTGTCCACCACTGAAGCCGATCTCCAGATCTGCTCCCGCACAGAAGGTGTTTCCAGCGCCGGTCAGGACGACGACCTTGACGCGCTCATCAACATCGAACATGCCAAAGGCCTTCTCGAGGTCCTCGGCCATCTGTTGCGTGAAGGCATTGCGCTTTTCGGGGCGGTTCAACGTGACGATGACGACGGGGGTGGCAGTGGGGGCGCCGACGGGCGAATGCGAGACTTTGATGTGGACAAACTGATGCTTTTCGTAGGAGGCTGGCACCTCAATGGAGGAGGAGAGAAATACATGGTGGGCCGTGGGGGTTGGATCTGGTGGTTTGTGTGGAGTCGTGGGTGCGTGATATTGGTTTAGGTTTGACTGCGCACCATCGTAGACCCATCCAGATAACTGAGATATAAAGCCGTTTTGAATGGCCTCCCCTCGGCGCGTCGTATCGGTTGTCGGCCAGCTCATGTTGGAGAATGGTGGATTCAACCGCTGCCTCGGCATCGCCGGCTAGAGAGCTCGGACGTGCTGCTGGCGTTGTTACCCCGCAAGCGATCGTCATTGGACCTTGAAGAGGAGGATCTGGTGGACCTGTCTTGGCTGGAGCTCTGTCATCAGTACTGTGAAGCCACAATACATGACTTGTGGTTCTGGAACCGTGGTGTTTTGGCGAGAGGTCGGATTGGGATGCGGCACTTTACCTGCATCTGTGCTATCCGCTGGAACCCAGTGTCACTGGCGATGTCTTATCCTTGGAACCCATGACTAGGGACTGACATCTTTATGAACCTGGGATGATAGGTACTTGGTAGTGCTACAGGAACGGATCTACTCGCAGGCACAACTCCGCTGGGCTTTTATTTAGTCGACCATGGACCGTCACTCGGATGAACTTTCGCGATGCCAACCATAGAGACCCGATGGAGCGCCTGCTCTCAAAGCTCGATGTACCTCAATTTATGAGGACAGAGCTTCCATGACCATCAAGATAGGCCCCTCGGGAGCGGTGAACATCTGTTCATTGTGTTCAGTCCATGGCCCGGAGTATACGGTTGAAGCTTACAACTCTCTTTGCTGGTCGCGGCATCTGCGGACCAGTCAACCCCGACGCACAGGCAAATCCAATTATGACTCCCATCAGAGCCCACTCAGACGTCAACCATCTTATCCAGAAGCGTGCCAGGAATTGATGCCTATCTCGGAAAGTCCACGAGATGATCTTTTTGGGGGCGGAACGGCAACGGAGGCTAGCAGCCTGGCCAAATCAGAGACTCATGTTTTGCCGTGTTTCCGCCCGTTTGGACCACAGAAATACATCTATGACATGAGTTGTGTCATCGAGATGGACAGCCTACCAGAAGAAATCTTGAGTCTCGTACTGAGCTGTTTGGTTGAGTTACCGAACCCATGCGAAGCCCAGGGGCGCGACAATGTAGACCACGTCTGCAACGCGCGTCTTGTTTGCCGCCAGTGGAACAGACTGGCCACTCCACATTTGTTCCAAACAGTGGCTCTGGCGTATATGGATGAAGGGTTTCATGCTTGGAGCGGTATGCTGGACAGCACCGTGGCCAAAAAGGCTGCCCGGCGCGCATACATCCGGACAGCCCCCAGTGATGATCACCCTGATGGCATCTGGAACCCGTACGGGGAGGGCGATTACGATGGTTTCCTCGAATCTATTGGTCGCATCATCGAGCTTGACGGGATCAAGTCGCTTTACCTACGTTTCTCCGGCACTGTGGCGGACTCAACTCGTCTGTTGGCGATGAGGTTGTTGAAGATATCGGGACACGGAAAGAGATCCTCGAAACAGTCTCGAGGCGCTCCATCAGCGCAGCATCAAGAACCCCAATGCAAACATCGTCCGCTCCCTGACGATCGAGAACTTGCAGAATGTGCCGTTGCCCGAGTTTACCTCGACAGACCTCTTCAAGGACGTCACAGAGGATATTGAAGAGCTGCATCTGATGGTGGCTGAAGAGTATAATGAGGCCGGCCCTGATTGGGACATGTATGTCGTCGAGCGGCGGACCTTTGAGCCGTTCTTGAAAAGCCACTGGCTCGCTCCCATGTCCAGTCACCTGGTCTCGTTGACCCTCTATTTTCAGACGAAGTGGGGGACGGTCCCAGGGTACTTTGACGGCCGAGGCCTCAGATTTCCGAGGCTTGAAACGCTGACCCTGGGTAAGTTCGTTCTTGGACACCACAATCAATTCGACTGGGTCACGGACCAGACCTCACTCACGTCATTATACCTGGACAAGTGTTCGATTGTGTCGCATCTGGGCATAAGTCGACACATCCTTAACGATTGGAACATCCAGTCGCACGACTGGCAGGAGTATCCCGCCGGGTCCTTTGGGATGATGGACGACGACATGGTCGTTTACGGGTTTTCTGGGACGTGGGAGACTATCTTCGATTGTATCCGGACGAATCTTCCCAATCTCATTAACTTTGGCTTTCACAACGACAATTGCTACCCTGTGTTCCCCGTTCGACCGTGGAAGATAACGGCCAGCCTCAATAAGAAGAGATACTCCACATTCGAAGAGACTTGGGGGTGTGTCAATAGCGACTCTGGTCTGATGGAATTTGGGGATAGTAATCACTGGGAGTTTCCCGGGGCAGAGCCCTACTTGAATCGATCGAAAGAGACAGATGAAGGTGATGGCCGGCACTGGAGGCCTTGATCGCGGAGATCAGGGAGCGGCAGAAGCAGAAGAAGCAGCAGAAGCAATGGTAGAGGCGCGGTGATCTTTGTGTACCTGCCTATTCTCCGTGTATATTAGGCATGTACAGCGAGTCTGCTCCAATGATGGACAGCAAATGAACGGCAGATAAGCGGAGAGAAGAGGCGATTGGTCTGCCACTGCTGTGGCTGTTCTCAATGGAAACGATTGGTCTGACGTTGACCCGCCGAGGTGAGACACCAATCAGCCGGCGGCTGGGTAGCCAAGCGCGAGGAGCGACTCCACTGCACGGTGCTTGTTTTGCTGTTTCTGGCGTGGTCCCTGTCCATCATTCATTTATTTCTTCCCCTCGCATCTCACCCTCTCCTGTCCTCGTCTCCAACCTCATCCCTCCGACTCGTCGCGACCGTGTCCCTCCGTCCACCATGTCAATGACCCGATGGCGATACTTAATAAGAAACAGAGGCTTTCGCTAGCTTCGTTCGCCTTCTTCTATTTCCTCCTGTTCCTCTATTGCACCCGCCATTCCTCGCGAGACCCCGGCTCGGCCTTCTTCCAGCCCCGGGCGGGGTACCAACCGGTGCACAGCCCAAAGAGGATAAAAGAGTCCCTCGATTTCCTATCTGCCTTCAATAAGTCTGCTGCAGTCGTGGAACCGGAGTCGCGCGCAAACGCCTCGGCCCACAATGTGACCCCTGTGCATTGGCATCCTCACCGTTCGGCGGCCGCTCCTCCAAACGCTCGACACCGTTGTGGGATCGCTTCTTGACAACCTCTCTCCAGACCAGCGGTCTACCCTGGCGCTCCAAGTGTTGTTTGCGCTGACCCATCCGGCCGATCATCCGAACTACCGGCATCCCTGGATCGCGAATTTGGTCAACACCTCGCTCGTATACGGAGAAATGGATGACGTGCCAATGAATACTTTACACCGGCTGGAGGCGTCGAAGAACTATAAAAAGAAGTCCCTGATCGATTACCGACTTGCCCTTCAATCCTGCTACGACAATACCGATGCGCCGTGGATCATGATGCTGGAGGACGATGTGCTGGCGCAGACAGCCTGGTATAACCACACCATGCGAAGTATCGAGAATATCGAGGATTGGAAAAACCAGGGCAGGATCCAAGACTGGCTGTACCTGCGCTTGTTCTACACCGAGAAGTTCCTTGGATGGAACTCCGAGAATTGGCCCGTGTATCTCGGATGGAGCGTGTCCATCGTTCTGCTCACGGCTTTGCTGGGTCTCTGGTCGCGGAGGAAGGTGCGGCCTTTGCATGAAATTTTCACGAATGCATTTCTGGCCATCGCCTGTTTCATCTGCGTGCCACTTGTGATAGGCATACTTCATGGCTGGCCGCGTGACGATGCGCCCGGTACAGCCAGGTATTCATTTGATGAATAAACATGGCTGCTGCTCCAGGCCCTCGTCTTCCCTCGAGATAAGATTCCGATCCTCACGAATCAACTCGAGATCGTGCAGGACTGGATCAAACCCAAGGCTGTGGATACCGTGATCGAAATGGTGGGCAACGAATACAAGCTCGACCGGTTGGCCATTTCTCCGCCATTGATGCAACATGTCGGCGCCGCTTCGTACAAAGAGGAGGAGAAGAAATGGCTGCTTGACTATTCCGTTGGTGGCGCGCACGGTGTATGGAGTTTGGAGTTTGAGAAGGCTTATGAGCAGGCTCGTTTCGGCGACGACATCCCAGACCATCTCTGGCTGGATTGAAGCGCGACTCGTTCTGCATAGATAACGATGTGACGAATATCAACACCCAATGCTCTGGATATAGTCTTTATATTATGGCCCACATATGTGGTTTAGCGGATATATGGTAACTTTATTCCTCAAGGTCTCTCTCTTTCACATTCATGTTTTCCAGATCGGGACATCCCAACCATGGCTTCGATTGTTGCGTTGGCCTCTATTGGCAGCGACGCGTTCGGTGTTGTGTACGCGAACCAAAGTCTGTTTGCTCATCCCATCCGTAACCTTAAGTAGTACGAGGAAGCCCCTGGATTGATACTTGTGTAGCTTTCTCATAGAGCACATTATTCGGGCAAAGCATTGCTTTTCCTTTTAGCCCCCGTAATAACGAGGAGCACATCTCTTGCAACACGGATGCCCAACCAGACTCTGTACTTGCCCGTCGCCTTGATGCTGCGAGGTCTTGTCTCTCATGGGTGAGTAACGATTGTGAGACATTTGCCAGGCTGAATCAGATCTAGCTAGGGCATTCCGACACGGCCCGTCTGGCATCTAAGGGGATAAATGCACAAAAGAATGCAATCGCGCGCATCCTACGGGAGGACATGGAAATATCAGGAAATGCGTTGGATTCGTTGTAAGCGACTCGCCGTCTCGTCATCTATTGAGCAGTCGATCATAATGGCCTGAAGATGAACGGTACCTGTGAACAGAGCAGTTCATCGAGTCAGAATTTTCAGGATACAGAGCCTGTTAGGACGCCTACCGTCCTTGTCCCTGCGCAAGGGGTCAAGAATGTCGTTCGAGATTGCTTAACGCGGCCATCCACATCAATACAACAGAAACACGCATTGTAGCTAACTATTCATACAGGTCGCCTTATCGGAAAATTGGACATGCTTCAAGGGCCACGCCCGACGCGTGCTTCCTGTGATCGGCTAGAACGGCCAGCTCTGCATTCTTTGACTCGAACCTAATCCCCCTCCCCCTTGTTGGCTATCATCAGCGTGAAGGAGAGATGCGAAAGACGCGAAGCAAAAAGACTTAAATCAACCCGTGGTGCGCGACTTGAATACCTTCAAGTCCGTTTTCCTCCTTCGCGTGTGCCCTCACCGTTGTCCTCTACCCGCCTTCCCATTGCTTAACAGCCCACAATGCATTGCTCTCTGCTGGCAGCTACCGCCCTGCTCCTGTTCTGTGTTTCGGCCTTTGCAGAGACAATATCATGGGGACAGACTCTTGGACTAGGGGAGAAGTCGATTGCGCGTGTATGTTGGCCATATATGCAGCACAAACCATGCGAATGAGGGCTAACGAGCATTTACATGTATAGGTTAATTTCAAGCCCGATATCCTATCTTTCTCACCACAGCAACCCTCGTATCCCGAGGCTGATATTTGCGTTTCTTTGGCGGGGTATGTTTTACACCGCGAGAAAAACTGGCTTCCATGCTTATTCCGACTGGGGATTGACCGTACACTAGGCGCACTTTTGACCAATACGTCCATATCGGGACTGTGTCTAATACTATTCACCCGGAATGTATTTTCTTCAGGTACGTTCGTGCTTATTGAAGCAATTGTTCCATGGCTAAGCTAATAACTGAAAGTGGCACGGAGTGCGACGAAGATCCATCCAAACTTCTAGGACCGAGACTGTCCTGTTCCCTAAAAAGCTGGATTTTCTTCCAGGAAGCTTCAAGTGTATCCGGAAGTAGCGGTTTACTCTTCGGAGATCCGCCAGAGCATAAGTCTTGAGCGCGAAGCACGTTGTGTGGAGGGGGAGTTTACGAACGTTTATATCGTAGTGGATGATGAATGTACATCTTTAATCCTACTGAGCCTCTACGTAAGCACCGTAATGCCACACGATGGGAATTCACCAACAGCCGTCTTGCCGATGGTCAGTGCAAAAGCGGCAAGCATATTGATCTATGACAGCCGTGACCACATAAAGGATGGTAGCCGCGGCAGTGCGGCATGGCGGAAGAACTGATTCTATAGATCCAAGTTGTCAAAAAGCTCCACATGGCAATCTCACCTCCACCGCGACAGATCATCAATGCACTGGGTAGGCACCCACGTTTCCCCCATGACGGAACCCAGCACGAGACCAAGACACCCACAGCCAGAACATTTCCCAGGGTCCAAGGGTCTACGCCTCGTTACGAATGTTGGTGCCTTATGTGCCGCTTCCGTAGCCGGTAGTCGGCAGCACCAGCGGCTACAGCTATAGCTAAACGGCAAGAAACTCCACACAACATGCTTAGCCTGGTCACTTGATAATGCGGTGGCCGGATTCTCCAGGACAACCGGGATAAAGCTGGCTTCTCCACACCTTTTCCACGCACAGGCGAAGGCTTGGCTACTATATTTATCTATCAGTCTGCCGATCCAGACCCTGGCGGCAAATGATTAGTGCCATGCGACCCACGGGGCCTGGCCAATGCGGCTCGACATCACCATCTTGACCTGGTCGTCGGCCGGCTGGGGTTGGAAGCCTGCTTCGGCCTGACCGATAGACTCGACCTCATCATCGTTAAATCAAATACCTCGGAGTGGAGTTGCTCTTTCTTGACCATTTCTGCTCTATACTGCCGGTTGGGGGTTACGAAGATCATGTCGTTGAAGTGGCCGCTTGGAATAGCTGGCTGTCTGAGCACCAGATTATCAGCATCAGGCAGCAGGGTTCTCGATCGATGTACCCAGTTTTGATGGTGACATGGAGGTTGGAGAGGCTGGCTCATGATACCGGCTTGCTTCAGTAAGTACCTGACCATTGATATCTACGTGGTCAGACGTTGATGTTGAGTCTTAAAATACCAAATCGGTGATGCATCGAAGAACTCTCTTCGTGCAAAACAAGAGACCCTTCATGTAAGACAAGAGAAAAGACGCTGGAAGATAATCTGCGAGGTGCTGCCGTCAGAGATGACGGGCCATCCAAGACTTCCGAATTGCTTCACCAATTTACCGGCCGAAACACAACATTGGCAAGCCGCAACGACTAGCTCTGGACGGGCCCCCTACATGGTACGGAGAAGGCAAAACCGAGCTTGGTACCTCTTGTTACTTCTCTCAGCGCATACACCCTGGATATCCTTCACCACCCACTCGTCCCCACGTCAGTAACACACGAGAGTACCCATTGAGATCTCCGGCTGTCAAGGTCAGCATATCCTCACCAATTAAGGGTCCACGCCCCCAAGACCCCAGGAAGGGCAATTTTACTGCCCAGAAAGCTCCAAGATGAAGATAATTAGGGTTAAGACAATTCGGTGTCTTGGGTGCCATCCATGATTGGCTCGCCGAGCAGCACTGCCACCATCACCAGTCCCTTTCTATCGCTTGAAGCATGCAAGTCGAAACCATTGACTAAAGCCGCAGCGTTCGCTAATTTCTTTTCACTTTCTTGTCTTGTTACAACAGAAAATTTTCGCCCTCGCGAACCCAGTACCAGCCAAACCACGTCACTATCCTGCACAATACGGGCTCTTGGCTCGAAGCCATTCCCCACGATACCACAGTAGCAACGGCGCAACAATGCCCAGTCCCAGACTCTCACGAACCCCAGCAGCTATTACCCCATCCAGACCTAGGGCCTTGTACAGACTGTCGGCGAACAGTGGGAAGGCAAATCCAGCCAAAGTCCGCACAAAGGCCGCGGCGCCGGACGCGCTCGCCGCATATCGGGTGTATGCATCGACTACGTAGGTCTGCGCACACTGGAAGGATATGATCAGTCCGATGGCAAAGATTGCGGCCCCGATGTTGGGGACGATCCAGTGTGTATGGTGCTGTGCGCTCCAGCCATAGAGAAACAACCCCACGGGACGAGCAGTCCGCCAGGGAGCATTAGGGGGATACGGAACTCCGGCCGACCAGGGTGCTCATAGCGATGCTGCAGGCGGATGTATACCTGAGAGTTGGAGTCAGTATCCATGCGGGTCTTACCCAGAGAGGAATGAGGATGGAGAAGGTAAGGCCGGACGTACAATGTCGATGACTCGTCCGCAGAACTGAAGGCCGATCACAAAGCCTACTCCGAGTGAGACATAGTTCAAGCTGGCCACGCCCTTTTCTTGGCCGTACACATCTTCCCAGACCATGGGAAACGATGCTAGGCTGCAATCTATGAGTAACAGAAACCAGAGGACCAGTGGGGAGGCAGGCTTACACAAGATACATCAGGCCATACTGATAGCCTCTGTACAGAGACAGAGCCTGGATAGCCGGCTGGGTGAACAGCATGCGGAACGGACGAATCAAGTTCTTGCGCAGCACTTGGCCAAAGGTCCGGTCGGGCCTATCATACTCGGTATGAAACTTGTCGTTGCCCGTCAGCTTCTGCATCTTTCTTTTTTTAGTCGCCAGGATTTTGGGCGCATATGTTTCCCGAAGGAAACAGAAGGCTAGCACCTGCACCAGCGCGTCGGCCATGGAAACAATCCAGAAGATCCATCTCCATGACAGATACTGAGTCAGGTACCCGCCCGCTGTGAAGGGTCTCACGGATTAGCTCTGGGTCCTGAAATGCCCAGAAATTCTGGGCTGTGAAGTGGGTATCGCGGGGATACGCTGCGCACCTCCTCCACGGGAAAGACTTACCAATAGGACCAATCGCAGGGCCAATAAAGGGCATCAGACTGTAGAGCGCAGTGGCCGCTCCTCGTCCTCCTTGCGCCAGCAGTCGCTCAAGACTCCACCCCCAATCTGAAGATGGATCAGCTAAAAGTTTTCAGGTCAGGGACGTTTGATACTGACTGCTTGAGGGGCGCTGCCGCCCAGTCCACTAAGAAAGCGGAACGCAAGCATCTGCTCGCGAGTCTGTGAGAACCCACAGATGGTATTGAACACCAGATAGAACATGTTTGCGGACTGTAGCACGACACTCGTCCATACATTTCAGAGAGCGGGCCGATGATAAAAGGGCCCAGGGCATATGCGAGCAGGAATATTGACATGAGAAGGTACTGTTGGATGCTTGATTGAATCCCAAACTCCGTGGACATGGTGGACAAAGCGGGTGCCACCATCGTGGAAGAAACCGGGGAGATGAAGGTGAAGCACGAGACCAACAACGTGGATACCCATTTCCTTGGACGGCTCCAGTTGAGGGGATTCGCAGGATCGTTCGGGCCCGACCAAGTCACCTACTCTCCATTAGCTGCCGGGATACCAAGCGGTTTCTAGATTCTTGGTTCCAATGGGACGTACAAGGTAGGTATCGTTAGCAGGCAGCAGTCGATTCTCTTGGTCCGACTGATTTCCGGATGGATCGGCTTTGGAGGAATCATGCTTATCGTCGTGATCGGACTCTGCGTGGTCCTGGGTGAGTTCCGAGGGGAGTCCGCCCATGTTGCTGATAGGAGTCCGAGCTCATGCGCACGACGGGGACGGGGATGCCATAGTGAGGGTCATATTCCGTGTGGAAACTGTAACCGAGGTAGAGGAATCGTTGTGTCGTCGTCTTCATGACTTTGTCTCGCAGCGGAGTAAGCCATGTTGAAAGCAATCTTCGTTGAGAGCGAGCGTGGCAGTTCTCATGAACCAGATAGCAGCGAATGACTCGAATAAAGACAAAACAGGACAAGTCGATTTGGGTGGGAGAAAAGGACAGCTTCTGCAAACGTCCTGGAGAAGCGACTATAATTTTATGTACCGCGTCGCTTGTTAGACCTCTGTCAAGTCACTCCACTTCTCGGGCACTGCACAGTCCACCGCTGGAAGTTCTATTTTAGTTCTATTTTGGCACATTATCCTGCTGCCTTTCAGGGACCATATCATAAGGCGGCGCAGCGCAGCCAAGTGGAAACTGCCCATCAAGCACCCAAATCCCTCGTTGGCCAAGGAGAAAAGGCAGCAGCCTATCGGGCTTGGAGCAGTGGCTTTGCTCGAGGGCCAAGCTTTGATACAATCGGGGAATTGTCCTCGTGGCCCATGACCGCACTCTCTCTGAGGACTGTCTTTGGGCATGCTCTTGCCGATCACCCTGTTTCTTCGGGCTGTCGTCGCCAAGCGGGCTGCCAAACCCACGCGAGATGAGGTATATGCCTTAGGCCCAGGCAACCGCATAAGAAATTTAGAAACGATGGAGTTCTATCATCCTTGTGGTCTTTGTTTCATGGTATGGTCGTGGTGGCTTGTGGCCGTGCCTCATCGGTTCGGACATGGCGACGGCAATGTAGCGGTAACGGGCTAGGAGAAGGTCTCATGGTGACCATGCCACGGCTGGAAGGTATGAGGGGGATGAGGGGCCCTGAACTGAGATTGACATGACATACCTTTGTTACAATCTGTCTGGCGGTGCTATTTTGGGATCGATATGGTGTATAAGTAGAGCACGACCGTCCGCAATGCCATATGGTTCTCAGAGATATATCTCAACAGCACTCGTTATAATCAGACTTTCGTTCGTTCACAGCACAGCTGTTCCGATAACACCACTCGCTTGTTCTTCTTTCGTTATTTTTTCCAATATACCCAATATGAAGGTTTTGGTGTGCCCGTCTGGGTTCAAGGGCAGCATTGACCCGTCCACCGCAGCCGACTGCATCGAGGATGGTATTCTGCGCGCGCTTCCCTCTGCCTGTATCCGCAAGGTACCCCTTGCAGATGGTGGGGAAGGGTTCGCTTCTTCCCTTGTGACTGCCACCGGGGGACAGATGCGTGACATTGTGGTCCTCGGTCCTGTTGGGTCCCCCATTAAGTCGTCCTATGGGATCCTGGGAGGATATGGAGTCAAAACAGCTGTAGTTGAGATGGCCGCTGCCGCTGGACTGAGCCTGGTACCCAGTAGCTGCCGCAATCCGTGTATGACAACTACCTTTGGAGTCGGTCAGTTGATTGCAGCGGCTTTGGAAGAAGGGGTGGAGCGCATCATCGTGGGCTGTGGCGACTCTGGCACCAGCGACGGCGGTGCTGGGATGCTTCAGGCTCTTGGTGCCCGCTTGATCAGCCAGGATGGAAGTGAAATCCCTCCTGCCGCTGGGGGACAATCTCTGGTCTCGCTTGAGAGAATCGATCTTTCCAACATTCATCCACGAGTGAAAGAGGTCGAGATTGAGGTTGCATGCAACTGGAAAAATGTGCTCTGTGGTCCAAACTGGTGTGGCACACGTGTATGCACCCCAGAAGGGTGCATCACCCATGCAGACCAAGCTTCTTGCCGCAGCATTGGACCGATATGCTTCGGTTGCGGAGAAGGTGCTTGGGTACGGTGTTTCTGATCGTCCGGAAGTGGTGCTTCTGGGGTCTTGGGACAGGTCTCCTCCTCCTGGGCGCTACCTTGCGTCCACGTACGAGGCGATCATGGAGTACTTCAACCTGGAGGGAACTGTTTGACTGTGATGGTGTGATCTGGTGTTCACTGCCGAAGGAGGAATCGACTATCAAACACCTCGGGGGAAGATCCCAGCTGAGGTTGCGATGCGAGCCAAGAAGTTCCAAATTCCGTCATTGTTCTGGCTGGGACTATTGGAGATGAGGCGGAAGTCAACTATGATATTCGGGATCAACGCCTACGCCTCGATCCTGCAACGCCCATCAACATTGGAGGAAGCAATTTTGGAGGCAGAAAGACTGTTGACGGAGAGTGCAGAAGGAGTGATGCGTATGGTGGTGGTTGGGCGGAAGTTGGCGGGACAGTGAGGAGGATTGGGGAGTAGAATGGATGAGTTATGATATTTGTTTGATACCAGACTAAGAATCACGATTATGTTCGCGTTCATCGAGCAATGGAAGAAGTAGTGTTGCATAGCACTTTTGCCAGCAGAAAGTTGCATGTAGAATCAGTTGAGCCATCTTTGGTCCTCACTAGGATTATATAGCTCCGGCCCTTCGTATATTGAGGGTTATCACAATATTGATTGTTCTATTCTTATCCAACACGGGCCAGACTGCTGTGCGGAGGGTCTAAGGGGCGAAGATCATCCAACGAGAGCGGAATTGGTACGACAATACTGGCCATATGGACGACAAAGCAGGGTATACACGCAATAAGCCAAGAATCGTGATCATACCAAGCCTTGATCTTCACTGATGGACTTTAGGCAACGCAGAAGGGGTCAATTTGAGTGGATAGAGCCCAGGAATGCCTTTGCGAGACTCGTAAGCTTTCTATGTCGTGATCAGAATGACTACACAGCAGTTCTCTCTTTGGTATAGTATCGAGCGCTGCCTCAATATAGTGGAGCTTCTCCAAAATAGAGTCTTGGTAGACGCGTGTATCTAAAGATCAGTTCTCGGCAGCTTGTCTGGGACTCTAGGAAGACTACAGGCATCTAGCTGTGCTGAAAGAAAACGACAGCTGATATAGCTTTTGAACTGCATAAAACATCGGATCAAATGTTAGTTGACCAACACAACTAAGAATGATATTAGTGTGTGCTTGCATCATCTTGATACTTATTTTGGGCTGCCAGATGACTTTGGTCAGCCAGTGTCTCATGATTATTAGGGACATGAAAATGTTATCAATACCACATCGGCTCGCGCAGAAAGGGCAAAGGCTAACTCGCAAGGATGTCTTGTAATTCCATATCAACCAGGGCGTGATGAGGGTAAGCTCCATCCCCGTAAGCATATCCCCTACAAATCACCAAGTACGCTTGCCCTTCCCAATCCTGCATGTTGTCAGCATTTTGGCACATTCTAGGCCCGATCATCGCTGCCGTTGTGCCTATTTGCAGCTTGAACCGGTCACAACCCCGTTGCAACGAGTGTCCCTTGCATTGGCACAGTGGCTGAGTTTGGCCCGCCCATCGACAGCGACAGAGTCCCCCTTCCCAGAGAATGGAGAAAGGTACTCCGTACACCTGCGTCAATTTCATCAAAGTATTGTCTGGAGTACCGCCCACAACAGCTTTACTAATCTTCCCAAACACTGCATCAATGTCTAATGATACTCGACCTTGCTACTACCGCAACGGCGACGAGGCCACAACGAATGTTTCCTTGCGGTTCAGAGACAAACACATTCTGCTGTGATGCTAAAGATATCTGCCTATCCAACGGGCTATGTATGAACATCGGTCACCAACCCTATGTGCTCTCTCGAGGCAGTTGCACCAATCAGGCGTGGGATCAGGGTTGTCCTCAGTACTGCGGTAGGTGGCTCTCTCTATCAGCCAAACAGGCTAACAACTTCTAACACAATGGAGGATAGTGGACACCAATCCTACAGGCGGCTGCTCCATCATTAACCTGAAATATACACAGGGGGTTTCGACATATTGTTGTGGGACGCCCATCAGCAACGGTACCGAGGTGGTATGTCCGGATGGCAGCAGCGGATTCCAAGTCCATAGCGGGGATCCGGTGTATGGGCGGACCATCTTGACCACCCATTCCCAACCTACTTCGTCGTCAGAGTCGCAAACGTGTCATGATATCGCCATTGGGGCCGGGGTGGGTGTTCCTTTGGGCGTGATTGCATTGTTCACGACAGCGTGGGCGGCTTTTGAGCGACGCAGATCCAGGCAGACTCGACTGGATCAGATGGCTCCGACGCCTGTGCCCCCTATTATCAATAGTGTCGTATACGAACCAGTCTATAAGACCCCGCCTGTGGAATTGAGCCATACTAGGCAACTCGCGGAGATTATGGGTGCTGAAAGATCATGAATACGCGGGAGAACCACCTACTTAACTGTTCTACAGCTTCATGAAGGTTGATGCAGATATTCAACCAGTAGCTCATGTTGGTGAGATGTCAGTAGGCATGATTTTTATCGTATATGCTATTGATTATATGTCGTGAACCACCTGTGTAAGTCTAGTACGGTACTGCCCTCAAAGGACCATAAGTTATGACTAGTATTTTCCAATTGTGTAAATCTAATGTATCTCCTTCACTGAGATGGACTTCACCGACATAATTCTAGTTCCCAGAATGATGGCTCTCCAATCGGGGAAGCGAAACACTTGCCCCGTTATATGGTGCGTTGGGGTGGAACCTGAGATGGCTATTCTTATCGCTCATCAGTACGTTTGAAGGACTTTTCCGACGACAGTATCTATCATCGAAACAGCTAAGAGGGGTCCTTGATTAACACTTAGAAATGGAAGTGAAATTAAACAATGGAAATGCTATTGAACAAACCTCGAGGCGAGCGGAGGGTGAGGTTTCTGGAACACCAAATGAGGACGACAAAAGGGACACTGGGCCAGAAGAATGAACTTTGCAGCAATCGAAGAATGCACCCGCAGCTGATCAGCACAATTTCTCGCGATCGATCTCAACTTCCAGGGGGTCCTCTGCAAGGGGAGATCTTGTTCGATCGCATCCACTCATCAGACACCAATGGATCCTGACGTCAGCGTCACAGTCGCATTCCGATCTCTCGATCGCAGTATTTAACGCCTCGCAGGTTCCCTGTATGGCACTCTAAAATGTTTCTCAAACGGTCTGGTGTTCTGCGAAATTCCTACCACCCTTATTCAAGTCAGTTTCGAATTCGCGCACCACGCTCCCCATCATGCCGCCACAGAAGCGAAAGTCAACCAGCCCGGCCACTGCCAATGGCACCTCGCACAGCAGTAAACGTGGGCGACCTGATTTGAACCAGCCCCATCCGAATGCGCGCCAGTCAGAGGACTTTGGCATCGTCCTGCGCGACTTCTATCCGCCCGAGATGAGCAATGCACGATGCGACGCTTACAACGACGGTACACTGGAGCGACCGATCCAGACGTTCAATCAGGCCTACGAGGATACCCAGGAGGAACGAACGGCGGCGCGACCGAATGCAGCAGTGGTGCACTGGTTCAAATCGGACTTGCGACTGCACGATAACCGGGCGCTGCAGATGGCGTCGCAAGTCGCCCGCGACCATGGGATCCCGCTGATCGGGTTGTACATCCTATCGCCGGAGGATCTCACGGCCCATCTGTGCAGCCCTGCGCGGGTGGATTTGACGCTGCGGACCCTGGCGCAATTGAAGAAAGATCTGAACGAGTCCGACATCCCGCTGTACATGGAGACCCAGGAACAGCGACAGGCCGTCCCCCAACGCATCGTGGATCTATGTGAGAAATGGGGGCCAATCATCTCTTCGCCAATCTGGAGTACGAAGTCGACGAACTGCGACGAGAGGCGCGACTCTTGCGTATGTGCGCGAAGAAGGGAATCAATTTCGAGCCGGTTCATGACACCTGTGTGGTTCCGCCAGGGTCCCTGAGCAGTCAACAGGGGAAACAGTACGCCGTATACAGCCCCTGGTACCGCGCCTGGGTCGCGTTTCTCAAGGAAAACCCAGATTACCTGGACTGTCGGAAGAGCCAGGGGCGAACCCAGGAAACGCGCGCAAGCACTTCTCCGATCTGTTCGACTGTGAAGTGCCCGCCGCACCCGCCAACAAGCAACTTTCTGACGCTCAGCAAAAACATCTCCGGCAGTTGTACCCGGCGGGAGAACATGAGGCTCTCAGTCGACTAGAGCAATTCCTGAGCGAGAAAGGCAAGGAGTACGACGAGGGTCGTAACATCCCGGCGGGACAGCACACCTCCGTGCTCAGCCCATACTTTGCATCGGGGTCGCTTAGTGCACGAACGGCGGTGGTACAGGCGCGCAAGGCGAATCGCAACCAGCTCGACCGAAATGAGCCGGGGTATATGACGTGGATCAGCGAGGTGGCCTGGCGCGACTTTTACAAACATGTCTTAGTGCAGTGGCCTTTTATCTGGTAAGCACCACGACTGCGTTCAACTGCCTATCATGACACGAAACCCTATACTGACACAGAACGTCTTCCAGCATGAACAAATGCTTCAAACCGGAATTCACCAACCTGGAATGGGAGTACAACGAGGCGCAATTCGAGGCTTGGTGCGACGGCCGGACGGGCGTACCGATTGTGGACGCGGCCATGCGCCAGTTGAAGAACGACGCGTGGATGCACAACCGGACGCGCATGGTGGTCTCGTCGTACCTGTCGAAGGATCTCCTGATTGACTGGCGACGGGGGGAGCGATACTTCATGGAGCATCTGATCGACGGCGACTTTGCGTCGAACCACGGCGGCTGGGGGTTCGGCTCCAGTACCGGCGTTGACCCGCAGCCATATTTCCGCATCTTCAACCCGCTCCGCCAGAGCGAGCGGTTCGACGCGGAGGGCGAATACATCCGACATTGGGTGCCGCTGCGGGGGATTGAAGGCACCGCCATCCACGATCCGTACGCTCGGGGCGCCGGCGCAGAAGCCGAGCGTCAGGGATATCCTCGGGCGATGGTGGATCATTCCCAGCAGCGCAATCAGGCGCTGGAGCGGTACAAGCGAGCGAGCGAGAGTCGGCGTAGTTGATAGCCTGAAGATGCTAAGTACGTGAGGAGCGGAGTGGCGGTTGTGCTGTACATATATATACCTATACTCCAGAGAAATGCGGCGGAACAGCGCAAACTCCAAGCAAACCCCAAGCAAACCCCAGAATCCGACAGGGACACCTGCCGGCATTGCCTGACTGTGAAGAAATTAGACTCAGGGCGACGCAGCATGTCTCACTAAGAGCAACTAAGAGCAGCTAACAGGCACTAAGGGCGTGGAGTTGGCCCGAACACGGGGGAATCTGATGGCCACGGATGCGGAGAACGAGAACCCTAATTAATTATCTTCCTCGTCTCCGCTCCGTCTCTCTTCCTCCTCGGCTTCTTTCCTGTCGCCTCATCTTTCCTTCAACCCTGACCTCCTTTTGACACCCTCCATGCCCCATCCTCCTGATCCCGAGGCAATTCCTTTCATCGCCGACTCTTCGGGTGGTTCGCCTCCCATCGTCCGGTCAGAGTCTCCCCCGCTTCAACTCTCTCCGTCACTAACCAACAACATCTTCATGACACAGGCCTCTCCCTCCAACCCGTCCAGATAACCCGATCGCTTGCCAATGTCGACTTGACATGGATTCTGCCCAGTCGGGGAAACGCAACCGAGCAGCGCCCAAGGCCCCTCCGACGATCCCACCGCCACCACGGCCACCACCACCACTGCGACAACGACGACCGCACCAACCTCGGTGGAAGCCGCCACGAAACGACGATGGAGACGCAATCGCATCGCCTGTGATTCCTGTCACGCCCGGCGCGTGCGCTGCGACCGCGCCTTTCCCTGTTCGCGCTGTCTGCGCAGCGACATCCGCTGCGAATTCACTCGGGAGCGGCGGAAGCGTGGTCGCATCGCTCGGGCGCGGGCGGACAACAGCAACGGCACCAAGACCCCGGCGGCGAAGACGACCAAACCGGTTCATAATGGCCCAGCCGCTGGTCCGGCGTCCATCGAGTCGGTGGTGACCCCGGCCCAGAACCATGACTCGCCGTCCTCCAGTTTTCCCCATCGGTCGCCTGCGACTAACGTGACGGCCTCTGCTCCCAGTCTCGATGGCCGTCGGTCCCAGGCCGATATCTCGCTCCCGCCGCCGCCGCCGCGTCGGTCCGTCCCCGAGGGAACCAACGTCACGGAGGAGTGGTTATCCGGGACACACGTCTCACCAGGATCCTATGATCTCCTCGGCGGGGTGGCTTCGGCGAGGGACCTTTCCCCCGCATGTTCGACGTGTGGAATGGCGTTGATCTGGCGGGCTACGGTGCGCCAACGCCGCGCGGTGCAAAGACGGCGAGCGTCGGACAGCCGGCGGGAACACCGTCGGCGCCATTGAAGTATCCGGTGCTGCAACCGCTCATGCCCTTCTTGGATGCCAATATGCCCCGGCGGTTGGTGTTTGACCTGCTGGAGCTGTATTTCACCAGTGCTTTCTCCACCCACATGCACCCGGTGTGCCACCATATTCATTGCTATGTCTTGCGCAAGGCGTCCTTCCTCAGCCGGGACAACCCTCGTCCGAGTAGCCCATCGCTCCTCGCCAGCATGCTCTGGGTCGCCGCACTGGATGACCGCGCTTTTGCCTTGCCGATCTCCCCGCCGCAGCGCAAAAAGATCTGTCAGTTCCTATGCGCCCTGACGATTCGCTTACTGCGACCGTTGATCCACGTGTCTTTCCGTGATCAGGTTGGGCCTACCGCCAGCGATCCCTCGTATGTGCCCGTTGGCCAAGATAACCCGCCGACGACGGTGCATCATCCGTTTGAAGGCAACGGAGATGATCGAGGATTGGTGGGGCCGGCCGGTTCGTTAGATGATGTGATTACTTATATACATGTTGCCTCGATCATTTCATCCAGTGAGCAAAAGGCTGCCAGCATGCGATGGTCCGTCACTCTCTCTCTCTCCCTGACATGCGGTGTACTGACCTTTATATCCCTCCAGGTGGCATGCCGCGTTTACCCTCGCACGAGAGCTCAAGCTCAACCAAGAGATTGAGGTCATGCCGAGCGTTGACAGCCATACGGAGGGCTCCAGCCCCTCGTTCGATTATTCCCTCCCCGGATGGAGCGGCGTCGATACCGGTCCATTCTTTGACTACTCCAACCCGGCTCGACCGAGCTTGAATTGTGTGTGCGATCGCAGCCACGATATGAACAGTGCCATCACGGAGGAACACCGGGAGGAGCGCCGGCGGACCTGGTGGTTGTTGTACATCATGGACCGTCATCTCGCCCTCTGCTACAATCGCCCACTCGCCTTGTTAGACGCGGAGAGCGAGGATCTCCTGCTCCCGCTGGACGAAGGGTCCTGGCAGTCGGGAAACATCCACAGTAACAGCCCGAAACCCGACGGGCCTCAATGTCCGACATCGGGCGACAAGAACAAACGTCGCGTCTTTCCCAATTTTATCTGTCACGATCACTCCATTTTCGGGTTCTTTTTGCCGCTGATGACGATGACGGGCGAGTTGATTGACCTGAATCAGGCCCGCAATCACCCGATGCTGGGCGTCCGCCTGCATGGGAAGGACGCCTGGGACACGCACGTCAACGAAGTCCTGCGGCAGCTCGAGATCTACAAAGCCAGCCTCACGACCTTTGCGGCCACCACGACGGATCCTGAAGCACCCCTGTCGGCGGCGTATCCGGCCCCGAAGCCGGACCATCCCATGGATCCGGCGCTGGCGCAGGCCTATTCGTGGCACACGCAGACGGTCATCTCGTATGCCTCGTACCTGGTGCACGTGCTGCATATCTTGTTGGTGGGCAAGTGGGATCCGGTCTCGCTCATCGAGGACAAAGACTTTTGGACATCGTCGCCAGCGTTTGCCTCGACCATTTCGCACGCGCTGGATGCGGCCGACTCGGTGAATCAGATTCTTCGGTTCGACCCGGATATCAGCTTCATGCCGTATTTCTTCGGGATCCAGCTGTTGCAGGGGAGTTTCCTGCTGCTGCTCATCGTGGAGCGGTTGCAGAAGGAAGCGGGGGAGGGAATCCTCAACGCGTGCGAGGTGATGATCCGGGCGACGGAGTCGTGTGTGGTCACGCTCAACACCGAGTACCAGCGGAACTTCCGGCAGGTGATGCGCAGCGCGGTGGCGCAGGCGCGCGGGCGGCCGGTCAATCATAGTGAAATCCGGCATCGACGAAAGGCTGTTTTGGCACTGTATCGGTGGACGAGGAAGGGTACGGGGCTGGCGTTGTGATGGGTTGGTATCTGTGTCTGATCTAGCTGTGCTAGGTCTTGTAATGTACTCGGGGTCATTTGTTGGGCATGCTCGGCGTAGACGGATGGCTTCATGAGGAATGTATATACGGACTATACGATGAGCCCTACTTTTCGAACGTAATGTTGAAGAATTGAATCCGGGATTCCCCTGAACTTGTCTATCCCATGGGTCTATAGCCACTGACATGGTTATCCTGATTGCTGCTTGCGAGTGACTGTGAGTAGACCTGGTTGCTCCCATTGTAGGGGCACTTATAGAGACACCTGTAGAGACGCCTGACTTGGCAGAGGATAAGCTACCTCGAATCCCCTCCAAAATGATCCTGCAGCCCTGCTACCAATCAGAATCCAGTCTCGACAATGGCCAAGGGTCTCCTGATCCACAGGAGCTTCCAGACGGAGGCATCGTCGACCGTGACCCCGGCGGCACGGGTTGTGGGGATACGGAGAGTCCTGCTCGGATGAAGAAGGACGGAGAGTTCGTTCCCTCGTTCCCGTGGGTTGAAGGAAGGATTATCGCCGTTGGACCTGACGATCCTGGGTCCATCGATCACGGTCACAGGATAGGATAGCTCGGCACATTACCTAGGTACCGGTAATGTTGGAGGCTATCTTCCCGACATGCAGGTGGCGAGATCGGTTATATTCCATGCCACGAGGACGCGTACCCCAGACGCCATGACCATACCATCAGCAGCATAAACGGCTCGCTTCAAGCTGTCCCTGGACCGGACCCTGAACCCTGTCTGTGTCTGTTACCAGACGGAGTGGACGGAGGAGCACGAAACAGGCAGTCCTGTTTCTCGTGTCAGTCTCAGGTTCTCCCCGTTTGGGGCAACCGAGAGTCGATCCGGGTTTCAGCCTGCGGTCCAGGATGCAGGCGATACTTCCATGAATGTTCTTTTCCTCCGAGGGGACCGAAGCAGCAATGATACTCAGGCACGGGGCTATCACCGGGCTGAGGGCTGCCAATCGATTAATTCTGGGCTTCCCCGGACTTTGACCTGTTGCTGGGGGGATTTAACCGAGGGTGCTGGAATCAACCGAGCGGGGAATCCTGGCCATACTACTTACTTAGTACCTAGGTACCGTACTGAGTAGTAGTACGAGGTACTGTGCAGGTAGGGTGTAGGGATACTGGTAGGGTGGAATGCATTTAACCGAAATCCGGGGAAACGGCAGTCGGTTAATTTCTCTCGGTTCATTACAGCAGATGGTCCGCATGGTGCGACTGGCAACGACCCCAGCTGGTTATAATTGTTTGGTCCTTGACGATGTGGGAATCGAGATCATGCGTGGGATCCGATCAGATTTAAATGCTGGTCGCATCCCAGAAATCGCCCTCGTTTCTGCACTTGCACTGTGATTCCCTGGCGATAGACCTCAACGTGCACCTCAGCTTCTCTCCCTCGTCTACTTGCATATCCTACTTGCATATCCGCCTGATTGCTAGATTGCGGCAGCATTGCTGTTTGTGGCATGCTTCAGGCTCTTGACTGACTGTCTATTGATCTGTCGAGAAGTTGACCAGACCACCATCATGGATGCCTCTGTCTACGATCTCCCCAGCTGGTCGTTTGTTGACCCGTTGGACGCCCAAGCCTTCCAGCTGGACCCAGGATACGAGGGCGACCTCCAGCCGACGATGACTCCGAATGGCTTTGGGGTGTCGGGCTGGGACGTGGAGAGCAACCTGGCGCACGAGATGGAGCCGAAGAATTACCCGGGATCGTCCTCCATGTACGTTGCAGTTCGCTTAAAATCTCCCCCTCACGGACATCCACTGACCCGTCCTCGAATCGTCCAGTTTTACCGATCTCAAGGCCGCCCAGAACTCCATCGCCGCCGAAAACTTCCAGTCCGTCGACCTGGACGAGCTGCTGCGCTCGACCTCGCAGCTGGCCACCGAACGCGCTCTGTACATGACCACCGCCATGGCAAGCTATGCGCCCATGGACCTGGACATGGACCTGGACCCCGGCAGCTCCCCGGACAGCAGCCAGCTCTCCTCCTGCAGCGGGAGCGAGGCCGACTGGGAAATGCCGCCCCCCGCGCCCTTTGTTAACCTGCCCGACGCATTCCCCCCGCTTCACCCTCCCGTCGCCTTTTACCCGCCACACCAGCCGCATCGTCATGAGGACAAAGAGGGTCTGACCCCGCTGGAGATGCCCGACGGGAGCATGCGCTTCACGGCCAACTGGCTGCCCGTGGATCCCGAGGGCGGTTTCACCATCACCGCGAGCCCCTGTCCCTCGTCCGGCTCTCGTCGCTCCCCCTGCGCCCTCGAGTATCCGGATTATCCCCAGGATGCGTTTATTTCGTTGAATTGTGATCGTGACCATGGCGTGTGAGTGTCTGTGTGTCCATTATTCGAGCTTTACTTCTTCCCCTCCGGGGATACACTCCGGGAATCGACACGCCACCGACATAAAGCCACATCCAGAGCCCACACCCAAAGCCAGCTAGGCCCGTGCCTGAAGTCGATTGCATCATGCAATTCTGGCGACCCTCGGTCATTGTCCGGCTGTTGTCCGAGCGGTGGGGATCCCAAGCAGCCGAGTCCGAGCTATCTCCTCGTACCGAAGTCGGGATCCACTGTCGGGACAGCGCCGAGCCCTCACATCACGTCTCATCGCCAAGTCGAGGTGCTTTCTCACATCGCCAATCTGCGGGTGTGCTTGTTCGGGAACACCTGATGATGACGCTGGTGGGTGAAGCGTGTCGGATCTTGGATCCTCGCAGATTCGGGGTCCGGAGATCAGCGAGCTCAGGCCGATTGACTACGCCATGCGAGTTAATCCAGGGGAGGCGCACAAACCAGCCAGGCAGTCTCTTCGCAGAAATCATATTCGGAGACACTGAATCCTTGAGTCCAGAGGCGCCATATGTAGCCACTAAATGCAATCTCCCATGCAGACAGACAGACAGACAGACAAACAGACAACAAAATCCATACCCGCTAATCCAATGCCTAATCATCATCGTAAAAGTACAAGACCACAGCGTAGACGTCGCAAAGAAGCGAGCGACTGTATCACCTGCTGTCATCGCGAATCGCGCACGACGTACACTTATTCGAGAAAACCGGAAACTCCAACTTCCGGCCAATATAGAGAAACAACTCCG
This sequence comes from Aspergillus micronesiensis, assembly GCA_039763685.1. Classification (NCBI taxonomy): domain Eukaryota; kingdom Fungi; phylum Ascomycota; class Eurotiomycetes; order Eurotiales; family Aspergillaceae; genus Aspergillus; species Aspergillus micronesiensis. Next base: position 644,175 of record JASHHO010000079.1, on the reverse strand, counting down.
TCATAAACTCCTTCTCGATCATCCCATCACTAAACGTATCAAACGCCGTCCGCAGAACAAACATGATCCGCGACACCAGACACCCCGGGATATGCTGGATGTAGTACTTCATACTGCGGCAGATGTTGCACGCAAACTGGTACCGCTCCTGCAGGCCCATCACGCTCGTCAGTCCGTAGTCCGTGGCCGACACGATCAGACACAGCGCCCAGTACAGACACATCGACGTCGCCAGGAGAATGTCCGGATACAGGAGGATTTTCGCGGTTTGGACCTGCAAGGTCCGAGGATCCCGACACTGGAACACCGGGAATCCGTCCGAGGTCTCCTCGTCGAGTTCCTCCCGCGGCGGTCCGCGCGGGTAGGTGTCGGCGTACATGAGTTTCCACATGTTGAGACGGGTGAGCAGTTCGGTGGCTTGTTCCCAGATGGCGGTTTGGAGCGGCACCAGCTCCGAGGGGGAGGTCATCCCGTCTGAACCCCCACGCTGGAGCATGCTCACGAAGATGTCGATTTGGTTAAGGTAGCCGGGGATGTCGACGGCGACGTCTAGCAGTCGATGGAGGATGTCTTTGGAGGGACCGTCGGCGGGCCAGGGGACCGTCAGCCATTCTTTCGAGGCGAGAAAGGTGGGCTTGCGATGCACCAATGCGGCCGTGACCTGCGGTTGCGATTGTTAGCGCCGCACCACCACCCAGACACAGACAGGACATGCATACCCAGTACATTCGGAGGTCGACAAAGAGCGACCGTTCGATCCCGTAGCGATGGCGATAGGATGAGCGCGACCGGAGCAGCTCCAGACCGCCGAGCTGGTGTCGGAGGATGGAGTCTTTCGAGCTTTGCTTGAAGGCCTGTGGGGTGAGTACTGAGTAGCAGACAGATGCGACAACGACTGACCTCGATGATGGTCGACAGCAACACGACCACCAGGACTTCGGTGGATTTACTCGCCCGGGGATCGTACAAGGCCGTTTGGAGCAGACGGAGTACGCGACTGTACTTGCTATGGCCGGCCAGTTCGATGGATCGGTTTCCATCGCGTCGGCCCGCAAAGGTCAGGGAGGCTGCCTCAAAGGCACTGCACAGGATGGGGGATAAGACGCGCATGCTGGAGGCTTCTCGGAGGGCGATGGTGCCGCCATATTTGCCGTGATCGCGCGGGCTAAAGTTGGTGATTAAGCGTTCGACAAAGAGCTCCATTAGCGAATTGGCGAGGGTCGGGTCTGATAAGACGACTTTTTCTTGGTATGGCGGTGGGGGGGAGGCGTCCACTGAATGGGTTAATGACCGAGTCGGTCTGGACGTGGCACGAAGGAAAGCTACCTACGAGAGTTTGAATGGGAGCCCGAGCCCCTCAGAGTCGGCTCTAAAGAAGCAGTCGACTCAGGTTGGTGCTCCGGGGAGTCCTCGTCCTCGTCCTCGTCGATGGCATCCTTGATATGGGCGAGAGACTGCGGACTGCCTTCGTCCTTGATGGGGGGCAGGTTGGCCTGGCGGCGCACCTCGGCGAGTTGCTGCTTCAGGTCCTCGCAGGAGCGCACCAGCTGCTCGATCCGGGTGGACTGCTGGATGAAATGGCGGTCCTTTTTACTGGTGCCATATTCGCACTCGGAGGGCGTCCCCCGCAGGCAACACGCGCCGCAGGGCTTCACCCGATCGCACTAGACGGCGTGTCAGTGGGTTCCCAAGCAATGAGTAGATACACTCGATCCCGGTGCGGAGAGTTACCTTGACTTTTCGTTTGTGGCAGCTGAGGCAGGAATAGGTGGGTCGGATCTTCTTTCGCGTGCTGGGCTGGGCCGTCGAGACACTGTCGCCTGTATTCGGGGGGTTCATGTTCATGTTTATGGTGAGGGGAGTATGCTTCCAAGGGTGTCTCGGGAGCGAGACGGCGCCCGCAGTCGGACCCAGTCGATTGTGGCACAGTGATTATATAAAAACACGGGGAGTCTCCTAGGCCAGTGGCGGAGCATGACGACGAGACTCCAGCCGTCGCCACTTCTCTGTGACCGGTCAAGAGTCAGTTCCCCTGATTCGCTCGGCTCGTGCGGCATATGTACCTCCGAGTCCGAGTCGTGGTGGAAGACAACGCGAGGCAGGTGTTTGTGTTTGGGTAGCTGCATCGATCGGCGCCAGAGTCTCTAGCTCGAATGAGGATGGTGACAGCCGCAGTCCTCACGATTTGTCAGACCTTCTCTGGCCTGTCCTGGATACATCGAGCCCGTCATCGTGAGTGATCGATTGATCGATTCGGATCCCGTTCATCGCTTCCAGGAATCCCTCCTGTCACGCCGTTAGGTGGGCCATCAGCCTCCTTGCAGCATGGTCCATTCCGGAGGGTATACTGACGCGTCGGGATCTGCCACTGTCGGAGTACATCTGCCATGTCTTCCGTCCGGGGTTTGGATGGTGGTGAGTTAAGCCCTAAGGAGATGAGGAGGCCGATATCAGGCTGTTTCCCCTACCTGTCAGGGGCTCACCCAACGTGCAAATCTTGACTTCCTCCCTGTGTCTATAACTTCATACCGGACTCAATAAACTCCTCATGGATGGCATCTTGCATGTGAGCTCCCGGTGGACTGGATATCTAGCAGTCACCACCTCCCGTCTGCTCTCCGATCCAGCCATCAGGTACGCTGCCTGTCAGGCTATACCCCAGTGGTTCTCCGACTACTCCATATGAGACGTCACTTGATTCCCGACGATTGACAACTGTCACCATGCAGCAGGACCCTTCCAAGGCAAGGTAAACTCTATCCAGGTCGGATCCCGGCAACCTGACTCCCCTGCTTCTTGTCATGTAGTTACGCTTCTCGACCAAGTCGATCAAGGTTCTGACATTCTGCATTCAAGACAAGCCGAGAATATTTTAATCACTTACACTGACACCCAGCAGTTTGGACGCTGGTCGGACTGTTCGAGTCACCTGGCTGCACGGTTACCTTTTCATACAACACTGACCATTGCGGGCTGTGACCAACCGAAATAGGAGTCGTGTCTTGAGTCTGATTGTAGCAAATCCCTAGTCATACACACAGGCCTAGGGAGTCTACAGCTACTCTAGAATGAGTACTGTTCACCGCGACATTTTCCTGCTCTGGAGCTAACCGACCCGGAAAACCATCACAAACTGGCGCAAACTACATAGACATCTTGATGTTCGCTCACTACAATTTCAGCAGGACGTGAACTATTCCATAGAGTTCGAAAGTTGCGGGTTGTAAATGTCTGCATCAAACGTGACATTCATGCATGAGCTAAAGCGTTGCAACCTGGGTACATAGACAGCAATAGATACCTCTCAGAAATACCTCATTACCTATGTGTACGTGATCAATGGACGGAATTTATCTTGCATGCAGGGGGCTGGGCCAAATGAAAGGCAGGGTTGCCTCGTACTCTCCAGCTCCCATGCGACTGTCTTTTCAGTCAGCGACAAGGATGCTCCGGGGCATCTTCCTCTCAAGCAACCCTGTTGGTGCCATCAATTTACCCTGACATCTGCACAGATCTATGACCCTCAACCCCCTCCCATGGTTTCATTGCCAAACCTCCCAGCCCATCATTCTTGCATCAAGCGACGAAGCTCGTGACAAAATACGTGCAGCTTGGGCTGCACCCAGTCCCACAAGTTGGAACTTCCGGCCCGGCTGCCCGTAGAGAGGCAAATGCAAGGCATCGTCGACGTTTCGGTAAGGGTCATCAGCGGATACCACATGACAATCTCACCCTCATCAGTTGTTGGTCGAGTTCCAGGGGGCATGGATACCTTGCTTTGGTTTGTTCTTTATCCTAATCCGTTGAGTCCACCGTATCGTGATCTGCCGACTTCTATGATGTTGCTTTATGCCCTGGATCAAAGAGTCACAAGCTTTGGGCTCTGCATCATCTTCAAAATCATGTCTCCCCTCTAATAATAGGCTGAGATAGACAAACGAGGGAAATATCGCGAGCTCTGACCATTGGAGTGGTTGTCTCATCAGCTTAGTATCTTTCATATGTAGTGGTATGGTTTCAGTCTTGGAGAGGAAATGTATATTCATGATAGATGATGTCGAAAGGTGCGTCCTCCAGTCATTAAATCCCTGGCGACCTTTATGTCCACTACCATGAAATCATGTCATTAGATTGACAAGAGTCTACCTTATAACTCCAGGCCTGCATTGATAGTTCTCATTATGGAGTGAAACACTATAATCCAAGCACTAGCCATTTTCATTCATCCAATCCCTTGAACAAATGCTGACATAGACGCCTAGATGGCCCGAACTTGCATATCGAGCCTTACAAAGGGCATGATGCTGTTCCTTAGAATTGCTCAAGATCGGATCATGAAATTGCCTCCCGCGTAAGGCACAGGATTTGTTTCTTCGCTGGCAGGTCTCTCTCGCCCCGGTACTACCTAGGTACACGAGGACTAACCAACCAGTGTCTAGAATCCTCTGACCATACGGTATTTCTGGAGACTTCGGCTTTGCAGCCAAGGTCCTCATCCATGACAAACTCAGCCCTACGGCTTCCCCACCGAGCCATGACTCGGTACCACCACGCCTGCCAGAGCTTGTTCAAGGCTTGTTGTATACTGTGGATCATGAAATTTCCTCTGGCCATTACGATGCGACGGGTCTGGTCTTCCTTTGCGACCACAGGTCTGCCTCCACCAATCTTCCGACAATTTATTGTGGACCATATGGAGCTCACCTCGGCTCTCGGACACTACAGAGCCCACTCAACGAGGGTAGGCGAAGGAATCACAGTGCGACAACCTGAATCGATTTTCTGACGCAGGTATCAGCGGTTGCCTACAAGTGTAGTTCTACCGAAAACAACCCGGACCATCATGTTAAGTTTACCCATGGCCCAAGGACCTTGCAGGTTATCCAGGACATGCCCCTTCTATATCCTCAAGGTACTCGTGAAGATGATATATTAGAGTGACATAGCCCCTCTAACTTTTGCCATGAAATAACCATCCATCCTGGACAGTCCCAATCATGTCTTCCTTCAATGCATCGAGTGTGGATCTAGACACAGCCAGCAAGGAAGACGTCCTCTGCTATCTATCTCTATCCCATAATGAATACAATGGGCATTTCGGAGCGCGCGTCTCTTCCATATTCGTTATCTTTGTTACCTCAACTGCGTTGACATTATTTCCGGTTCTTGCCACACGCACATCCCGCCTGAAGATCCCTTATTCTGTCTATCTATTTGCTCGCTACTTCGGTACCGGCGTCATCCTGGCCACAGCGTTCATCCATCTGTTGGACCCGGCCTACAAGCGCATTGGCCCGGACACATGCGTCGGAGTATCAGGTCACTGGGGAGACTATTCCTGGTGCGCAGCAATCGTGCTGTCCTCGGTTACTTGCATCTTCCTCCTGGACTTGGCGGCCGAGATCTATGTTGAGCGAACGTACGGGATGCAACGGACTGAAGGCTCTGCCGAGAGCTTCGTCGCACAGCCGAGCCAGCACGAGGGCGAGATATCTTCGGGTGATGGTGATGAGCGCGTGGTCACCATGCAGAAGCAGGCGGACTCGCGTCTGGAGGAAGCGAGCTCCATGGTGTCAGAGCGGGCATTCCAACAACAGATCGCGGCGTTTCTGATCCTCGAATTCGGCATCATCTTCCACTCCGTGATCATTGGCTTGAACCTGGTGTGACAGGCGATGAATTCGCAACCCTCTACCCCGTCCTTGTCTTCCATCAGGCCTTCGAAGGACTGGGCATCGGCGCCCGCATGTCTGCACTCCATTTTGGCCGCCGCCGATGGCTTCCCTGGGTGCTTTGTCTCGCATACGGGCTGACCACGCCAATTTCCATTGCGATCGGACTCGGGGTGCGAACATCCTATAATCCAGAGTCAAAGACTGCTATGATCGTACAAGGTGTCTTGGATGCGGTGTCGGCCGGCATCCTGATTTACAGCAGCTTGGTGGAGCTATTGGCGCGGGATTTCCTCTTCGACCCGGATCGAACGAAGCGACGGTCCCATTTGCTTGTCATGGTGGGCTGTACCTTGTTGGGAGCTGGCATTATGGCGTTGATTGGAAAGTGGGCGTAATGAGTGATATGGTACTCTTTCCGAGCACATGGAGGAGACATCATGGATCCATTGAATGGTGTATTGTACGAATGAGTTGAACCGGGCTCTAAGATTCCGGGCAAAGGAAAAAGCAAAACCAAATCTACCGATAGGTATCCACAGTAATACCGCTAGTCAGCCCTATTGTAATTAATTGGCCATCTGGCGCTGCAGCCTGCATGCATCGGAGCGTATCACACCCACACCCTCCCCATTTATGAACCCTCCCTGCTTCCCCTCCTTCTCTCTCCACCGCCATGGCTTTTCCTTCTCTCGCAGGGATGAATAACAAGCTCCCCGGCATCTTGGTCCTCATCAAACCAAGCAGGAATGAAGCTCCCTACGCACCGCGCCTATCCAAGCGGAGGGTTTTGCTCTCCACGAGGCCCTCCGCGAGGCCCTCCGCGCAATTGAACAGGTCTACAGAGAATCCAAGGTCATCATAATAGGCTGTTTGGCCTCATGGTCGATCTACCACCTCCGTCTCGGGTTCGTCGGCTTCCTCCTCCTCCTGGCCGTCTGTCGCACATACTACGACCTCTCACGTCGGCGGATCGAACGAGCCATCCTCGACGAAACCCGTCGCTACCATGCAAAGCATGTGCTCAAGCACGGAGAGACGGCGGAGTGGATGAACACCATCATCGGCCGACTGTGGCATCTATCAATCCAGCGGATCTGTGATCACATCGTGCGGTACGTCAACCGGGGACTGGCCTTGCGAGGAGGCACCGGCACCGGCATCGACGCCGACACCAACGGGGAGGGAGACGCACTCTCACAGAAAGTGGTGATCCAATCCTAGCATTGGTCGAGCAACCGTTCCGATTTCTCAAGTTCACGACGTATACAAGGTCGGGATCCCGCAATTTCATCGTCGAAGGTCAGTTCCAAGTCGACCTGGCACCGCCGATGGACCATCGACGACTGCACCTCCTCCACCACGAACCCCTGCTAGACCTAATGATCGTCCAAGACAAGACTCACGACCGGAAACAACACGATCTAGCCGTGCAAGTCCGGCAGTTCACGGGCACAGGGGTCCTCCGCCTGGAGATTGATTTCGAAGGTGCTGAGCCGCAGATCCTGCGTCCCCAGATCGAACTCCAAGGCCAGCCGCAGATCGATTGTACCTACCGGGCAGTCAGCCAGCATCATTTCCCCTTCCACTTTGCACACCATATCGACTGGCGGAAGGTCGTGGAGATGCAAATCCGGGAGGGTCTGGGATGGGCGTTTCATCGGCCTCTCCCGTTACTTCATCTGATGATGCGTGGGGGGCTGGTGATCCGGATGATGACGTGGTGGTGGCAATTAAAACGAGCTTGTCAGGATTAAGCCTATGAGATGCAAATGAACGGATTACTTACACTGTAAAATGGCATTGTTCGATTAGGTGATTGGGCGGGTGGTTGGGATGATGTGGCCGGGGTGGATCCTTCTTGTCTCGTAGGGCTGAACTTCGGCGATGGAAACAGTGTTGCCTAGACGTCCACTATTGTGATCCTGGTGATGGTCACTTCTGCGGGAATTCCAGCTATGGGATTTGACCCGGTAAAGGACGGCGCCCAACGGATCGTCTGGTGGGACCTGTTCTGCCTCTTCGCCCTTGCGGTCATCGCGTTTTGTACGGCCACCGTGCACTCCACATCATACCGTCTTAAGGTACCTAGGCAGCCGAAGGAAGTCGGGCCGGTGCTGCTTTCTGGTGTAATCATCTTTATATACACAGCTCCTTATATTACCGTATATGAACTAAAAATGTGATATCGAAGTGGGAACGAACGAGCCCATATAGACCCACGCGTCACTCATTAACATCGCATCACCGCGGAGCCTCGAGTTTGTCAATTTGTCAGGCATTCCAGTCGAAGAAGTTATCGTCGGTTCATAATCACTCAGATGTATGTAATCTTTGCCCAAGTTTATCGCTAGTCGCTTCTGGCCGTGTCTAGTACTGCGAAGTCATAGCCTATGCGCTTGAACATGTCCATAAGGTGAAATAACGATATGTCCGCTTCCATGTCTTGGAGAAGAACCTGAAGTGCATCTAAAGCCGTCTTTGTTTATTTATGAACGAGAATGAAACACCTGGTAGCAAGCGGCACGATGATCCCACAGATACTAGAGCCAACGCATGGAACCCAATGCTGACAACTTCTCTTCACGTATCAGTGCTCCTCGAATATATCCCATTGATGTTGAATTTCCTTGGACTACAATTTATCCGATTCGTTCAGGCTCTCCAAACCATAGACCTCCCATGGAGGCAGAGAGGGAGGCAGAGAGGCATAGGTGCAAAAAAAAAATGACAAGGGCGAGGTTCGAACTCGCGCATCTTTCGATACTGGGGATCAGGTACTTGTTTTTCAACAAGGATACACTTAAATCCAGCCTATATTTCTCTATTAGTACGGGGAATACGGTATTGTGACCGGTGCAAATGTGGGTACATACGCCTTAGACCACTCGGCCACCTTGCCTTTTATCATCTGAAAGATCGGCTAACAGGAATCAGAGTAGTACAATGAAGGGGCAAGACCTTTGCACGTATGCTCTCTTCATATTTGAGCCTTACTACTGCAGCATATATGCTAGTATTCGCAAAGTTCACAACGAAGCTGCTTTCGATCGCTACAGATCCGTCCCCGGATCTTGAAATGTACATCAAATTGATATGAGCACTACCTTCGCTGCCTGCCGAGTCAGGATGCGATCCCTCGGTACATGGATAGGTACCTGAGGCATCTCCAGTATCAACAGAACAGAAACATCCTCGTCAAGGCAAACGGACGAAGACTTTGCGCTGGGATATGGCAGGAAATACCATTCCTGATTCTCGCGGTGTTACTGCTACGTCCGGAGATATGCCACTCTCACAACTTTTGCAGCGGAGATGTGCCGTGCGGCCTTAACGTCCGATAACTCCGTGTATGACGTCTACACATATAAATACTGCACAGGCAGCAGCTCCATCACCTTGCCTCTGATCATCAACATCTTGCCTCTGATCATCAACATAGCAGTCCAATTGGTGCAATGTCATCTCGCTTTCTCTACAATCAATTCTTTGTCCAACCAGCATTGCTGGACGACGACAACTTCTTTGCAGACCAGACGGTGATCATCACAGGCGCCAATGTCGGCTTGGGTTTCGAGGCCGCGCGACAGATTGTTGGCTACGGCGCACAAAAGGTAATCCTGGCTGTGCGCAATGTTGCAGCAGGACAAGAGGCCCGTCAGTCTATTGCTGATTCCACCGGTCGATCCGATGTTTGCGAAGTCTGGGAACTCGATCTCGCGTCCTACGCCTCGGTGCAGGCCTTTGCCCAGCGCGCTTCTCAACTCCCCCGGCTAGACGCAGTGGTGGAGAACGCCGCGATTGCGACAGAGAACTTCCGGCTCGTGGAGGGACATGAGAGCTCCATCACGGTCAATGTGATCAGCACCATCCTCCTCGGCATGCTGCTTCTTCCCAAGCTCCGCGAATCCGCTCAGCAACACCCACTCGCCCCTCGACCCCGTCTTAGCATTGTCGTCAGCGAAGTGCATGCCTGGTCCGCCTTCCCAGAACAACATCAGGAGCGCATCTTTGATGCACTCGATGACGGGACGAAACTATGCACGAGCGATACCCAACGTCCAAGCTTGTCGACATCTTGGCCTTGCGAGAGATGGTGAATCTCATGAAGGATGACACGGTAGTGGTGAACATGGTCAATCCTGGGTTCTGCCATTCCCAGTTGGCCCGAGATGTTGGCGGCCTCCGTATGGTCGCTATGAAGACTATGAAGTGTTTCTCGCGCGGTCGACGGAGGTCGGCGCTCGCACTCTCGTCGCAGGGGCCGCAGCCGGCCCCGAGAGTCATGGTCAATATATGGAGAACGGCGTGGTGGCACCGGATGCTTTGTCACCATTCGTTAGGAGTGATGAGGGAAAGCGTGTTCAAAAGAAGATCTGGAAAGAGTTTGCCGATATCGCAGAGGAGATTCACCCAGGCGTGACGCAGAATGTGTGAGTCGGGCGTGATCCTCGATTTCCGGGACTGTTTTCCCTCTGCCTGTACTGGATCGATTGACACCATCATACACGGCGAAGACCAAGTTATATAACATTGCATATACAATATAATTTCCATTTTCAAATAATCACATGACTAAATGAGTGGCAGGGATCCAGTCCCGAGTGGGTGCCTCATCAAATGATGAAGCAGATGATACAAACATGGGACGAATCGATCGTCCCAAATCACTCAGCTCTGCTGGTTTCAATGGCTTAGATAGCCTGGACATCGACCCAAAAGCGGGTGTCATCGGACAGGTACTGTTCACTGCTCTCGAGTTGCTGCTGAATCCATTCAATCGCGCTTTGATAAGCTAGGCTGAGTTAGCATCGAGTATGCATGTGAAGATTGTCAAACTCACTGGCGATATCATCGGTGTTGGGGTTATTGAGGCCACTCTCCCCATTCCGATGGCCAGCACACCAAGTGTCGAATCCATAGTGTTCCTCACTATCATGGCGCGCCTGGATATCCTTGCCCAAGTCACTACTATAGAATGGATCAGACTGCGACCCTCTGACCAGTTCCAGTCATTGCAACACTTACTTCAGGATAGCGCCATTGTCCACGTCGTCGACAGACTGACCGAGGAATTCCGAGGCAGAAAGACGTAGCATCATCCAGTTTTGCTTGAAGATGCCAAAGTTGGTCGCATCTCCAGTCTTTCCATCACCTGGACGAGGCAATTAGAGAAGGTCTGCAAAACAAGCCGGAGTTGCTCACCATATGTGTAGTCGGTGGTCATGGTTTCTCTGCAGGTGAGGTCAGTCTGGTCCTCATCACAGATCAAGGCTTTGGCACTCACGTCTCCAACATAGCAATGGCAAGATCCATCGTTGTGCCTCCGGCTCCGAGCACCTCGGACTTGCGATCCCCTAGCCCGGCGACAGTATAATTGCCGCGGTCATTCGACTGACGGGGCCGGTGGATGACCGATCCCAAAGCCAAAGGGATGAGACTGAGAGCAATAGTGAGCTTCATGGTGAAAGTGCAAGTGTGTCGGTGGCTTGTTTTTTCTTATCGATTGTGATATCTATCCATCTGCATCTCCGGGGCCGATATGTTCTCGTTATTTATGTTGTGCGCCATGAGTAAAGATTCAAGGCTTCAACAACGTCCCCGCCAGCGACTACCAAAGCAGCAGATTAAATCCCGTGTATGGAGAGGAAATGATCTTCTTGTTCATGAAGCTGATACCCTATGCTGGCAGGGACAAGCGCTGGCTGAGCGATGAGCAACTGGCCTTTGAAACGAGCTGTGATGACAGAATACTCGATCCAGGCAGCCCAGAGAATAACGTCGGCCGGAGGATCAACCGTGTCTCACCCCGATGCAGTAACCGGACCCAGCAAAGCAGGTAGACCGGCGTGGCCCAAAGTCTGTTTTGGTTACAATGCAGGCTGATGCTGCAGGTCTCGGCGACGATCGTGTCCAAGCTCATTACTCGATCGGGCACGGAAAGCACATCCAAAACACTCCTCTGCGACGGAGATATCCCCTTTCGACCGTTTCAAAACATGCCTATGGGGTCATCTTTACCTGAATTGCAACGGACCCGATGGTCTCCGCAGCCGTGCTCAATTGTGATAGTCGGGCCGAAGGGGTGATCGGCATGGGCACGAGGACCTGATGGCACGCGTCGCTTATCCTTCTTATCGTCATCGCGGCAGATGCAGCAAGGGGCAACGAGTCGTCTACCGCAGCAGGCTCTCGTACATAATGCGGTGAGCTGTCTAGCCGGTGGATTAGAGACTGATGTGTGGCGAGCAACGTTTGCAGCGTCGGGCCTGAAAATCTCGGACAAAACGAGCTGGTCGCTTTGAAGCCGAATGGGGCATGTTATGAGCAGGCCCCGGATTCTCGCTAAAGACACTAATGATATAGGAGACTTTCCCCGTGGGGAAACCTTTTTCGCTCCTTCAAAGTTTTCGGGGCTGGTCTTGCGGTTTGATCCGGATGCGAGCCGGCAAACCTCAACCGGCTAACATACTGGGTTCTTCCAGAATTACATGGAGACTTTGGACCTGTCACATCGCCTGACTCTCCAAGCATAAACTCGGATGCGATCATGCATGAATTCCTGCCTCGTCGATCGATCCAGCCCCAGGTCCAAGCCCAACGCCATGGCCTGGTCGCCCCTCGCATCTGGCGCCAGCAGACTGCCAAAAGATGCATCGCAGCCAAGGCTCCTTCTTTAGGCAAGCTTCACCAACGTGGAGAGGCGTGGCACACATGAGCGGCTGTTGCATTCTGCAAGGGTTTGGCACAGCGCTGCCTCGACTGCGAACTCGATTTGCGCAGGGATTCGACGGCCTCCCACAGCGTATCATTCCTCTCACCGCCACTGAAGAGACCTTCCGTGTCTCAGTGCTAAATGCATTCACGAGGTTGGGATGCATTGGATATAGCTGTGGTCTGGCTGGTTACAACGTCACTTGATGCCCAGTTTCCTGCGCCATCCAATGTCCTCCGGCATTCATCTGAAACATCAAGTCATAACGATGCACCCAATGCAGAAAGTGAAAGCATGGTTTTACCGCCAGTCCGGTCTGGATGGATCTGGTGCAATGGATTTGTCCATATATGGCTCGTCGGATCCAGGAGAAGCATGCTCAGATATTTTCGGTACTATTGCATGACTTTTATAACGAGCGAATTTGACCTCACACTTGTCACTCCTGTGCTCTATTGCAACAGAACTGAATTCCATGATCACCAGTTCACCATGGGGCAGACGTTGAGCCGTTTGCACGCTGTGTGCTTGATCGAGTCTTCGACTCGAGAAAGGGTCTCCGGGCGCCCTTTCGTTGGCTTCTCCAGCCTTTCTTTGTAGGTCTGGAGAAGGTGAGGAGGCTCATCAGTAGGCCATTCTACTCGTGTCAATTCTTCTCAAGCAAGTCACACTCGATCCACCGTCTCAATTTCGGTGCCGATCCAGTGCTACCGGAGGATCTACTATCCTTTCGCCTGCAGGATTGCCTCTCCCGCCACAAGAAAGCCTTTGGCCGTGGGATCACCCCCGGTGGCCGTCCTCTCCATCATGCACCTGGCCTGGACCGTGACGGTTCGGTCCTGGGCCGGATCGACACATTCTGTGTCGGAGGCGACTATTCTAAAGGCCTCTGCTATGTGTACGATCGAGATGTTCCGAACTCGGCCCTGGTCGAATTGAACCCAGAAGACAGCGTTGAGGAGGTTTACAAGCTCATCCTCGACACGATGACTTCTGCCACATCTGGACAGACTCACAAGGCATCAAGCCGTAGTCGGGGGGATTACAGTGCAACAATCGGCTTCCACGGCACCCAGTCCTCGCAACCAAGAAAATGCCGCCAGTAAGTCCTGTCTAACACATTGCCTTGTCTCATGCTGAGTATGTTGTCATTACTAGACTAGCCTTCGGCTCGAGATTGAGCCCTCTGTCGAGAAGCAATGGTACGTCCATCTGTATTGGGATGAAGCCTCAATGGAGCCAGCTATCGCGGCCAGCCTGCTGCACAGCTTCAACCAAGCACTGGCATCCATCACCTCTCGACTACTCAACGCCTCGATCGAGTGAATCTCTGCTCGCCACATCACCTTGCTCAAATCGCAGAGTTCACCCACGAGATCTCCCCCTTCAACAACGTATTGCTCCACGATCTCTGTCTCCAGCACGCGAAAACCACGCCAGATGCATGCGCTATTGCATCGTGGGACGGCAACCTCACCTACGCTGAGCTCGACGACCTGACCTCCCGTCTGGCGCATCATCTGGTGGCTCTGGGCGTACGACCCGATACCTTCGTGCTCTGCTGCTTCCCCAAGTCCACCTGGGCCATCGTCGGCCGTCTGGCTATCCTCAAGGCCGGCGGCGCCTACATTTCCATCGATGCCAATGACCCCCCCGGCTACTTGGAATCCATCATCCGTCGCACCCACACCCGCATCATGATGACTTCCCCGGAGTACGTGTCTCGGTTTCAGCCCCTGGTCCCTACGCTGGTGGAAATCACTCCTCCCTTCCTCGCCTCCTTGCCGGTCAACATGACCGTGGCCTGCTCAGATGTCCGCCCCGACAGCCCCTGTCTGATCCTCTTCACCTCCGGCAGCACCGGTACCCCCAAAGGCATCATCCAGGAGCACCGCTCCTACGCCACAGCCATCGCCGATACGTGCAGATGGTCGGGCTGGACGCCCACAGCCGTGTCTTCCAATTCGACGACTACGCCTTCGACATCAGCAACAAACGACTACCTCGCGCCGCTGACCGCCGGCGGCTGCTGCTGCGTTCCCACCCCGGAGAAGACGATCGACGCGCTCCGCGACAACATGAACGCCCTCCAGGCAAACATGACCTTCCTCACCCCCACCGTCGCAATCCAGGTCAGTCCGCACGACATGCCGACGCTCGAAACCGTCTGCATCGGCGGGGAGCCGCCCTCGCGCGACCTCCTCGCCCAATGGGCCGACAGCCCCGTGCGCCTGATCAATCAGTACGGCATGGGCGAGGCCGCCACCTTCTGCGCCTACAACGACCGCCTCGACCCAGCGCACAACAGCATCGTCGGTCGCGCCGGCAGCGGCGCCATCTGGATCGCCAACCCAGCCACCCCAGCCAGCTCGTCCCCGTCGGCGCCGTCGGCGAGATCCTCATCGAAGGCCCCCATCTCGCCCGCGGCTACCTCGACCAAGTCGCCGCCAAATCCGACGCCGGATTCCTGTCCCAACCCCCCGCGTGGATGGCGCAGATCCATCCCAACCGCGGTCCCACGCGCGTCTACCGCTCTGGTGATCTAGGTCGGTATCACGCCGACGGGACCGTCGAGCACCTCGGCCGGAAAGACACGTTGCTCAAGCTGAACGGATGTCGGGTCGATTCCGTCGAGGTCGAGTGCGTCCTGCGCCAGTGTCTCTCCGAGGAAGACGCCGTGGTCATCGACGTGTTGGGTTTGATGGGCGCCGACGAGGAACCCACCCTAACGGCGTTCGTGTATGTCCACCAGGGAGTTGTCCGGAAGGCCGGCGTGGAGGTCGACTTCCAGCCCGTGGAGGAGGGTCACGCGGTGTATCCGCTGGTGTCGCGTATGAAAGACGTGGTCGCCGAGAACCTGCCGCAGCATATGATGCCGTCCCTGTTCCTGCGCGTCGACCGGATCCGCGCACACCAAGTCGAATAAGACTGACCGTCGGCGGTTACATATGTACGCGCAGGAGTATTACATGGCGAATATCTCCCCGTCGACCCGTGGCCAGTATTGATGATGTATATAGAGTGGTATATAGCGCCTTTACGAGAATCCGATTTCCATCGTTGGTCTACTTTCCTATATACGCTTCCTGGGGGATACTCCCGTCGTAGACTATTGTAAGGAGCTACTGCGGCGCATAGATAAAGCCCAACTGATCAACCTCATCCCATCCTGTCCATAGAACCCAAACAATCTGCCATCCCGGCCCGGCGGCAAAATCCTTACAATCATCCGTGGCGGTGCCAGCACTGACCGTATTATTGGCACTGGTCGTCGCAAGCAGGTAGAAGTTTCGAGTCCGCTCTTTCCGCTGACCCTGGCAGAGTCGCGCCCGAGTCCAGACTCATTCGGTCCGAGAGCCAACTCATGCACCTGGCCGCCCGTGCCGCCGTGGAAGTACGTCTGGCCGGAGGTCAGGACCAAACCTACGCTGTCGAGACGCTCGGCGCCACGGAGGGAGATGCGACTGGGTTTGTTTCCTCCGGTGGAGGAGTCCGGGATCGAGGGGAGGTCGTTGAACCAGGTCCTAGTTGTCCGACACAGTTAGTTTCGGGTCGACTATCTGATGCAGCTCGACATACCGTGAGGCCCACCGAAGAGGTCACTCTGGCGCAGAGACGCCGATCGAGACAGGTGAAGTTGCTGGCGACGGGGCTGTGGTCTGACAGGATATCGGTGCTGGAGAGGAACTTCATATCCTCGTAGTTCCAGTAAATGGCGTTGAGGCTGAGGGCACGGCTGCCACGGTAGCTTTTATGGTGTTAGTACATGCTGTTACCCATGGGTAGGTAACACGTACAAGATCTTGTCCACCGTCTCGCACGTCGGTTGGTCGTGGGGTCTCGCAGGTGCGTGCGGGCGTCCCCTCCGTCGGCTCCACCCCGTTCAGCACCAGTTGCAACCAGGGGTCCGTCATATTCTCCTGCGCGTTGAACACGCGGATGTTCTCCCCCGCGGTGGTGTAGCGGGCGTTGGTGTCCCCGAAGACGAGGACGGGGTTGCCGGCAGAGTGGTGGCGATGTAGTCGGCCAGCTGTTGCAGGTTGTCGCTGCGGGAGGCGAGGTCGTTTTTCTCGGAGCTGCGTTGGGTTATGTGAGGGTTCTGAGGATAAGGAGGAGGGTTTAAGGGGGATCCCACCCAGCATCTGCGTGCACATTGTAGAAGTCGACGTAGAGCCCCTCGTCGAAGCGCACTCGCATGGAGGTGAAGCCTTTCGGGGTCAGGCAGTCGGCGCCTGTGATGTCGGAGCATTTGTTCCATTTCACGCGCTGAAAGTCTACCCAGGGATAGTTGGCGATGGTATTCAGTCCTGATCCAATGCCAGCACCTCCAGAGGTCGCCGTGCGATAGGGATGGTTGTCGGTCTTGTAGATGTATGCATGGTAGTTGAAGTCCTATTGTTTGCGATGAGTCGGCGCTTCCGACAAGTATATTGGGGGGTCGAGGGGGTTACCTCCTGCAACTGAACGACATCATGGCCGTACTGAGCAAACTTGGTCCCGAGCTCCTCGGCGTTGGTCTTCTTGTCCCTGGGACATCGTTGTTGTTGAGGATGGCGGGCAACCCGGCGACATTGAACGCCAGGACGTTGAACTGGCCACTGCTCGCCGCCAGCGCGGAGGGAATCCCCGCGGTCAGATACCAGAATGCCCGCATGTCAGCCTTATGGTTCCAATCTTTGATGACGCGAAAACAGGCTCTGGACTGGGAGGAGAACCAGCAGAACGACAGACAAAAGGACCTGGGATCGGGTGGGCCGAATGGATTTACATAATGATCGTCACGGCCACTACTGTGTAAAGGGGCGCTCCGAGAAAAGGGGGCAGATGAAGCGCATGAGACCAGCAGGTTTTAACCGATGGGCATGATCGGATTAGCGCATCACGGCTGTCAGGCTCAACATCTGGATGGCCGATGGAAGAGCGCTGCAGGCGTTGTCAGGGCTTCAGCCTGCACGTGCAGCCACTGTCGCAGACATGGAGACGCGATATCTGCCACGAGGGAATTCCCCGAACGATGATTGACGAGAGTCGTCAGGAATCGGCCAAGAATTGCGGAGCCGGGATCCGAGCAGAACGATTTATATTGAGGTTGCATTCGATTCAATCCATGTGCCAACCCATGTCAGAAGAACCACCCAAACGCCAGATCCCAGACTCCCTCCGACCGCCATGGTATACACGGTCCCTGTCCGACAGGGCGATCGAAACCCAGGCACGAAAAGAACAAAAAGAAGAAACAGGTAGCATACACAGGGAGGAACAGAACTCGGCTGCAGGAGAGCGGGGAAGCGGATCCCGGCCCCTGAGCGCGATATTATACAACCCACATTATTAACAAAGTAACAAGCTATCAACTCGTCATCAGCCTCCATAGACTAACCACGTCACACCGGCCACCCACCCAGCCACAAAGACAATCGTCAGGATGGATGCACCCGCGCGGTCGGCCGTGGTGATGGGCGGCAGCTTGTCGGGCTGGCCCTCAGAACCGGTTCCGGCATTGGGGTTGCTTTTACTCGTCCCACCGGTGTCCGACGTCAGAGGAGAGTTGTCGTCATTTTTGAACCGGATCATGTTGGACGAGAAGACGCTCAGTGCGCTCATGTCCGCCTCCAGGGAGCTGGTCCCATCCCAGGTCGGTTGGTACCAGCGACGGCCGCACTCCGACTTCTTACTCCCTCCGGAACACTGCTTCGCGGCCGCCTCAGCCGAGGCCTGGATTTGGGGAGGATTTCGCGGAGGTGTATGGCACAATCGTCGTCATGAACGTCAGCCAGGACGAAAGGAATCCCTTGAAACAGTCCTGGTTCCGGTCGCACTTCATATTGGGTTCACAGGAGATCTCCGACATGACATTGCTGCCATATTTCTTCGGGAAGAAGGTCTTGAAGGTCGTCTGCAGTAAGCCGTCGATCCCTTTCTTCCATTTCGCCACCATTGGTCTGATGCTCGTCAGTTTCACCGTCACCAGCTGCCGCCACTGCAGTCAGGGCCTTACCATATTGTCATGTACGCCGCTCCGCTCAGGTACATCCCGTAGTTATAGGTCCACTGCAGGTCGCCGTGGTCCTTGCAGTTAGCCTCGGTGGTAGTCGTATCCGCGATGGTCCAGTCCGAGGTGCGCATCAACGGAGTGGTCCCGGTCCAATCCCAGATCTTCTCGGCCCAGTCGGTATAGGTCTCGTTGGAGGTGTACCGGGCCAGTCGCGCGGCGAGCTGGAACAGTCCTCCGTTGGAGACGGAGTTCTTGGTAGTATATCCGGCCTGGTACGGCCAGATCTGCCACCGCAGGCCGCCGTTGCAGCTGGTCGTATCCCAGCGTGGCACCTGGGTGTTGAAGACTCCCTGAGCCAGAGAGAGCCAGGATGGCTGGTCATCGGTCTCCGGGTAATTCAGTTCAGCGGCGGTCATGGCCGCCGCCAACCCCCAGAAGACCTGGTCATCGTTTCCGAGATAGTTGCTATAGTTGCTGGGGAAGTAATCGTTCTGGCCCTTCTGCCAGAGCATGCCCTGGGTGACCACCTCGTTATAGGAAGTATCCCCCGTCCAGAACCAGTACTGGATCAAAGTCATGAACATGGCACCACCTTCCCACCAGGTTTCGGGCAGCTTTCCGGGATTTGACCGGTCTCATTGCCATGATATTGGCTCATCATGTTGAAGGCGGTGGTCGCTGCGGCAGTCTTGATGGATTCTAGATGAGAAAGATGTAATTAGGATCGGTGCTGCGTGATCCGAGGAAGGAATAGAGACATACGTTCATCATCCAGGTTGATTTGTAGCCCCGAGACCGAGCCCAGGCCGGCAAGGAAGAGGGAGAGAATGACAGGCCATGCATATTGGGCGCATTGCGATCAGTTAGACGACAGAGCGACAGGGACGAATTGACAACAGCTCGAAAGGGAATCGAAGGATGCAGACAGGACGATTGTGAAGTGCGAGGGCGCGACGGCCCGCGACGGGCGAGAAGCGATTGTTGGGCAAGGCAGCGAACGGCGGCCCGTGTAGCATGCGGAAATCACGAGAAGCAGAGGTGGACGGAACGGGTGGTGAGAAGAAGGCTGGAATGCTGGGGAGGGCGAGAGGCCACGGAGAATGACGAGCGACAGACGATCCTTAGTCACGGCGACGATGTTGGCCATCCATTGACGGTACCCAGTAACAGTACATGGGATGCGCTGCCGATCCGCGCACACCAGAGGTCCCTCGTATTGATCCTCTTCGGGTTCTGCCTGGTTCGCCAGCAGAATTGCCGTCCGTCAACCTGCCTTGTTCGTTGCGCTTCGTCGTCGGGGCTTCGAGAACCTAGCCATGATTCTCCCTTCTCACGTCGGGGGAGCCGCGGCACTGCCTCAAACAGGACCCTTTTGGGGGAAATCCAGGGTCTGTCCCCTGTCAGGACCCCAGGAACGCGCAAGAAGACCCTCTCAGCTGGTCCGTCACTGGTGGAGGTCCTGTGCGGGTGGAGAAGAACCACCGCGGATCTCAGGATGACGGAGGCTGCTGAAATGAGACTTTCCTCGGGTCGTGGGATGCTCCCTGTGCTCAGGGAGTGCGTCTGCTGCGGCTGGAAGGCCCTCAATTGGTCGCACGAGAGGTTCCCAATCACTGTGATGTGTAGAGGGTGGATGTTTGTGGAAGAGCGCGGGTCCTGTGTACTGTGTACTGTGTAGGGCTGCGACCGGCCAATGCTAAGATTTGGCCTTGTCCTTGGCACCCAGTGCTTAATTCGCGACATGCGAAGGCTTGGTGTCCGCCCCAGCCCCTGTCCTGTCCTTCGTCCAAAGGCATTGGTCCTCTTCTGGCGACGTACCTAAGTAGAGTGCCATTGAAGTCTGGTGTTGGGTCTCGTGGGACTCATTGACTTGGACTGCTGGTTGAATAGGGACAACTGTCTATATTGTATATTCCCACGACCAGCGACTGCCTCCTACAACGCATTTAGCAGGGAAGATAGAGTGGGGAAATCAGACTCATTTCAGTGTCTTTCTCCTATCATGCCACTCGACCAAATTCATCAAGAATCACCAGACTGGATAACCACTACTTCCAAGACAGGTGTTCTGCCTCAGGCCACATACACGGAACCCCGTCAACACCTCAGGCAGGAACACAGACACCCTAGGCAGCAAGGCTTCCAACCTCAGTCTCATCTAAACAGCATCAAACAAGTTCAATTCGTCATTGCTTTTCTCATCGTAATTCAGGAATCTATGTCACGGTAATTACGCCCGTCGTCGAGCCTATCCACATATCGCCCTCACACGAGCAATCTAATCCAGACGAAAATCTGATAACCCTATCCATGACCTTCTCGTCCCTTACATCCGCTCACGTCGGCGAGGGGCCGCCCGGATGATGTTGTCCACACGCAGCAAAAGCTATAGACATGAGACGTTAGTCACTTAGTCACTGAGGTTTATTGAACGGGGGGGGCTTACCTCGGCTGCTTCAGACGCAGAAGACACCACCGCCTTCTTCAACTTGTAGCTCTCCACGACACCCAGCTCGCGCATGTCCGCAATGCCACCACCCGGCGTCAACAGATCCAACCCAGAGCTGGTCATGCCGTTGTTGATGGCCTGTCGGAGACGGGTCACGAGGTCGCTAGAGTCCAGACCGGCGTTGTCCGCCAGGATGGTTGGCAGCTGCTTCAGCGCAAGGGCGAAGGAGTCGACCGCCAGCTGCTTCTTGCCAGTCGTGTTCTGTGCGGCTTGTTCCACGGCCTTGGACATGACCATCTCCGCACAGCCACCACCCAAGGTGACACGGGGATCCTTCACTGTCTGCGAGAGCACGGCCAGCGCGTCGTGGAGCGACCGCTCCGCCTCGTCCAGAAGCTGCTCCGTCGCACCGCGCAGCACAATGGTGCACGCCTGGCCGGCGGCCACGCCGGAGAACTTAATCAGGGTATCTTCGCCAATGATCACTTCCTCGATGACATCGCACTGACCGAGCTTCACCTGATCCGGGTGGTCGAAGGTGGAGGCGATCTCTCCACCGCGTCACCAGCGCCAGGCGCTCCACACCGTCGAAGTCGGCGTGCTCGATGGACATGATGCCGGCCTCGTGAAGAGCTGCTCGGGCCAGTTGTAGATCAGTTGGCGGTTGACGAAGCAGTTGATGCCGTGGGCCTTGATGCGGTCGACCTTGGCCTTCATCTTCTCCCGCTCGGCCTTCTCCAGGTCGGCCAGCTTACCCGTCGACTCGACCTTGACGCGGGCGCCAAAGATCTTGACCTTATCGGTGTCCATGGCGGTGTTGGCCACCAGGATCTTCGCCTTCTCCAGGCGCTTGGGCTGGTTCACACCGATCTTCTTGTCAAGAATGAACCCTTCGTCAAGGTAGGAGTCGCTCAGCTTGCCGCCGGCCTTCTTGATGATCTGAATGTGACTGAGGTCGGTCGAGCCGCGGAGACGGAGCACGGCATCGCAGGCGAGGGTGGCGAAGTGGTCGCGGTCCTGGGCCAGGACCTTGGAGCTGAGGGTGGTACGGGCGATGGAGTGGAGGTCCTTGCGGAACGCCTGCTGGTCGAGGCTGCGGTCAACCGCGGCGTTGGCGAGGGCATCGAGAGCGGCCCGGCTGGCTATCCGGTATCCATCAATGATGGTCTGGGGATGGATCTTGCGGTTCACCAGCTTCTCAGCCTCCCGAAGAGCTCGCGGCCAACACGGTGACGGACGTCGTGCCGTCTCCGACCTCATCGTCTTGAACCTTGGAAATGTTCACCAGCACCTTGGCAGCCGCGTTATCGAGGGCAATGGCCTTGAGAATCGTCGCACCGTCGTTCGTCACAAGAATTTCACCGGTCGACCTAGATCAAAGAGATGGGAAGGTTAGCAGCCAGTCCCAGGGAAGTCGCCCCGCATATGGAGAGAGCGTCGCTGTACGTACGCCGACTGGAGATCTTATCCATGCCCTTGGGGCCCAGAGTGCTTTTGACCAGATCACCGACGGCGATGGCACCGACGAAGGCAGAAAGACGGGCATTCTCGCCCTTCTCTTCGATCACATCGTCGGCAAAGATCTGCGTGGGGTTGGCGAACGACGCCTGGAGGCGAGTCAGCGGAGACGAGCGTTGGGGGAGGAGATTGTCAATGGACCTACCATATGAAGTAGAATGGGATAAAAGGAAGACGACCGTCAGTGGTGGGGGGGAGTGAGGGAGATGGGAGGTAGACGGACGGACAGCTCAGGGGGGAGGGAGCAGAAGACCAGAGCCGACCTGGACAATAATCACTGCGGGACAAAAAGTTCGCGATGTGGCCCGAGCTCGGCCAGACCGCCTCCCGCATTCTTCCTCCGTCACTTCCTCCTCCCTCCACCCTCAGCGTGTTCTCTCAGCCCTCCGCCAGTTTGGTCATTATCGCTCCATTTATCTCTCCGGTCGTCATGCCCACTGACGAAGATCAGGCCAAGCTGGCCTCCAACAAGCGTCCTCATGCTGCCGTTGACGGTGACGACGAGAATGGTGCGCCCCCATCCAGCTGCAACATTGCGACAGCGGAGCCCGCACAGGAGCTGCCCCGTGGAGGAGACAAAGATTGACTGAAGTATAGGTGACCGTCCTCCGACGATGACTTTGGACCTCTGCTCTACCCTCCGCCGACGCCCCCAAAAAGAAGCGCCGCAAGCTCCCGTTTGAGAAAGTCTACGTGAATGCGCTCCCCGCCTCTCCACGATACTCCAAGTCGCTCATGCACAAGGACCAATTGTCCTTCACGACGATGTCCCCGCACACCGATTTTCTCATCACTTCGTCTATCGATGGCTTTGTCAAGTTCTGGAAGAAGATGGCTGTTGGCGTGGAGTTTGTCAAAGAGTTCCGCGCCCACAATGGCGAGGTCCGGAGTGTTAGTGTCAGCGCCGACGGGAGGAGTTTTGCGACGACAGGCGCCGACAAGACGGTGAAGATCTTTGATGTTATCACTTTCGGTAGGTGGACATTCCTGGGTACTCGCTCCTTCCCAGCGCCGGCTAATGTGCCTTGTAGACCTCCTGGCTATGCTCACCGTCGAGTTCACCCCGCGATGCGTCTGCTGGGTCCATCGTCGGGGCGCCTCCCTCCCCCTTTTGGCCGTGACCGATGAAGGAAGCAGCCTCATCCAAGTCTTTGACGGACGAGGCGAAAAACACGACACCTCTCCACACCATCAAATCCATCCACCGCAGCCCCGTCGCAGCCATCGCCTTCAACGATGCCTTCGACTGCGTGATCTCTGCCGACGAGTCGGCATGATCGAGTACTGGCGAGCTGGGGACGGCTCTTTCGAGAAACCGGATAACGTCTTCGAGCTCAAGTCGTCGACGAACCTCTTCGAGTTCAAAAAGTCCAAGTCCACCCCGACTACCTTGACGATCTCGCCTTCAGGCGAGCAGTTCGCCGCTTACTCCTTCCCCGACCGCCAAGTGCGCGTTTTCGATTTCGCGACGGGCAAGCTCTACCGAAAATATGATGAGTCGCTGGCCACCCTCACCGACATGCAGCAGGCGGGGACGGCGATCTACCAGCTGGACGAGCTGGAGTTTGGGCGGCGCCTGGCCGTGGAGCGCGAGCTGGAGAACCCCGTGACCCGACCAAAGATCAACGTGCTTTTCGACGAGTCGGGCCACTTTATCCTCTACGGGTCGTTGCATGGCATCAAATGCATCAACACGTACACCAACCGAGTAGTGCGCGTGTACGGCAAGGACGAACCGTTCCGAGCACTCAATCTGGCCATGTACCAAGGTCAACCACAGAAGAAGGGAGTGGTGACCGTGTCAATGGCGGCGAGCTCTAACCCGCTGCTCCAGGAGGCCGAGGAGCGCGACCCGATCCTCATCAGCACCGGGTTCGCCAAGGTGCGCTTCTACCTCTTCACCAATGAGACGGACATCTCCAAGCCCTCCCGCGACGTACAAAACGAGCGCCCCATGGACACAGGCGACGGCCGCGAGGCACCGGCACAGAAGGCCAAGGAAATGGGCACGTCGGCCATCCTACACACCACGATGGGCGACATTCACCTGCGGTTGTTCCCGTCGGCGGCACCCAAGGCCGTGGAGAATTTCGTCACGCACGCGCGCAGCGGATACTACAACAACACGATCTTCCACCGCGTGATCCGGAAGTTCATGATCCAGGTGTGTGACCCGTTGGGCGACGGCACGGGCGGGGAGTCCATCTGGGGAGGCGAGTTCGAGGACGAGTTCTCCACGCTCAAGCACGACAAGCCGTACACGCTGTCCATGGCGAACGCTGGACCGAACACGAACGGTAGTCAGTTCTTCATCACGACGGAGAAGACCCCCTGGCTGGATGGAAAGCACACGATCTTTGGTCGGGCGGTGCAGGGACTGGACGTGGTGCATAAGATTGAGAATACGAAAAACCTTCAAAGAGAAGCCAGAGCAGGACATCAAGGTGGTGAGCATCACAGTGTCTTGATGTTGGGAATGATGTATATGTATAAAAGGATTTCCCCATTGGGGTTCCACTGCTTTCCAGCGAAATGTTTCTGTACTCGGTATTGCGGTCTTAGTCAATGTCAAAATCGAATTTTAGAATATATTCTGAGACTCCAGCTGAGACTCCAACGGCCAGAAACCGATGCCGTCGAGAGGAAATTAGTCTAAGGAAGACGACCCTAGTCGCCCATATTAGCGGATAGATTGCAGATTATTCTTCGCGTCCCTTGCGCGCGACCGGGCCAGGCAAGGTCCCGGGTCCGTCATCGATGTCATCTCGCGGGCTGACGAAAAAAGACAGTATTCACAAGCAGACACGCCTCAGGCGAATAAATACAAAGAGAGGTCAAAAAGTCCAAGTAAATCCAGCCGAACTCGTAGAACGCCCGATATATGCAAGAGAAATAGAAATTGGACCGGAGCCCACGGCGGTCCCAAACATCAATAACAAATCGAAGGAGTGGTTATCCCTGACAGCTGTGTCGGAATCGGTTCGTACTACCGGTACTATATGGTAGGTGGGTCATTATCACAAGGGATCGGTAGGAAGAGCAAGATGTTATCAATCATCGCGACACTTCTCGAATTTCCAGATCATCGCCCCCTTGCGTCGGCGGGCGTTCTTCTGCAGCCGGGTCGCGCTCTGGCCGGGCCCAACCTTGGCACGACGATATCCGTTCGCGAGCTGCTGCCAACCGAGTCTTTGCTGGGATCCTGGCCCGCCACCCACGGCGCTGGCGGGGGTCCGCCCGGCCCAGTTGGTTCTGTCGGGTGTATAACACCCCACTATTGTTGGCGCTCCCGTGGCACCGTGATACAGACCGGGATACTTTGCATCGTGGCGTCGCTTGAGCCAGACCCCGAGGACCGTGAGCAGGGCGAATCCAACGATGAGCACGATCACCATGATGACCCATTGGTAATGGCCCGACCACCTAAGATGAGCGTTTGTTAGGGTTCATGTTCTGCTTGCATACGGCTAGCGCACAATGCGCAAGGCCACCCCATCGTCCACGCAGGCGGGGAAATAACTTACCAGGACTGAGGAGCAGGAGCACTCTTCCGGGCCGTGGCCGTGGCCGCTGCATCAGCCGCACCCGTCGATGTGGCCGTGGCGGCGGCATTGTCGTTCTGGTTCTGATTGTTGTTGTTGTTCCCATTGTTGTTGGTGGTGGTGCCTTGACCTCGCCGCCAGACGAACAGAATTCGGAGAACCAGCTCTGCAGGAGGGAGCGGTCAGAGGCGCTGGTGCAAGTGTCGTCACAGGTGCCGCTCGCGGAGGTTTTCAGTTGAGTGAGGAGGTTGGACTGGCAGAAGCAGGTGACGTAGGTTGCGCGGCCGCTGGCGGAGCGGTCGGAGGCACGCAGAGAGACTGAGCCTGCGTGAGGGCCGTGCAGGAGACCCGCATTGCGGAAAGACGCTGGATGCCTGGGAGGGGACGAGAGTTGCGGAATCATCGGCCTGGGCGTAACCGGGGACGAGCAGCACGGCGATGAGAAGCACGGCGAAAAGACATTGTCGCGCAGATCGCTCTCGGACGACGGCAGCGTCTGAGAGGAGAGCCCTGAGAAGGTTCATTATCGTGGGGCAGAGATGGAGACTGGTTCAGGGAGTACGGAGGAGAGCGATCGATCGACGGAGGTTATCTGTCAGCGTGGACAGACCAGATCCGAGGACGGCCGGGAGGATCGGGGTAAGCGAGAGTGGGCGTAAGCGAGAGAATCGATCAAGCGGACGGCGGACAGCCCATGGTTTGTGGGGAGGGCGAGGAACGAGAGACGGGGCAGGTGAAGCCGACAGGATGGGGAGAGAGGAAGAGAGAGAGAGAGAGAGAGAGAGAGAGAGTGAGTGAGTGAGTGAGAGAGAGCGAGAGAGGAAAACGGGCAAAAGTGGGCGGCCAACAGGGTCCGGCCCAGGGTCCAGAACGCCGACCAAATCAACCGTCGTATTTGCTTAATTAACTCATCATCTTACTTCGGCCGTGCCATCCACCTCTTCCTCCCACTCCCACATCATCGTCTCCCTCACACCCTCTTGGTGTCTGGTGTCCTGTGTCTGTGCCTGTGCCTGTCTCTGCGCCTCCAACCATACCATTCCCTCGCCGGGTGCCATCCCCGTCCGCATTCCTTGCCGCATGCGTTCCCTGTCACAATGACTAGTCCATCCCGAAGGATAAATAATACGACCCTGGGGAATCGACACAGTTCCGACCTCGCCAGAATGGGATACAATCAATGTCACCTCGACCACCTCCCCTGATCGCGTCCGAAGGCCATCGCCTTCTTCTGGCCGTCTCGCGATCCCCCAAACCGCATCAAACCCGCATCAGAAGCGGCGACGTCGGTTAAGCGATCGTATGTTGCATGCACTCGTGCTGGTCGATTGATCGTGGTGAACGGTTCGACTCCTGTTCCATCGGGCAAGGATCCACGGATCGGCCGGGCAGAGAACCTTGATCTTCGATGTACAGATGATCGATCATTCTTCGGTGAAAGAATGTGCGATTGGATTGTGGTGACAGTGGTCGAATAAGGTCTATTTAGGCCATGCAGCCTGTCATGTCGACAAGGAGCGCCTTCTCTTTCGTCTCCTCCTGCTCAGGCACCAGCTCTTGTGGTTCGTTCCCAGTCCGATAGCAATCTGATGTGTCTTCCAGAAAGGGTTCTGCTGGCTCTGCCAAGACCTCGCCCTTTGGTTCATCCGCGTGATCACTGCAGATCCTAAAAATAGTTCCATCTCTGGCAGCTGGTTGATGGGGACATGTCCAACAAGGACGATTCTATGTACTCCTCATCGATCGGACATGGACCAGAACAGATGATTTTGCTATAACCCCGGCCATCATCCACGCAGCCGGCCATATTGACAAGGCACATTAGTGGTCTCATACCCACCAGGCATCACTGCATCAGATCCATGATGCCATCCAATCCCTGCGAATATAAACCATTTGCCTTGAGTCATGCAGCGAAAGAATGTGAAAGGGCAAGGGAACAGCGAAAACCCCGTGGGTGGGGACAGAGATGCCGCAAACGGAAGTCCTTCCATCGGGTGATACGGAGTGGTACTACTTTCACCGACCGAAGTACCACCAATGACGCAGCAATGGATCGCTAGAATACGTGCCGGTTTCTCTGATTATGAGAAAGCTGACTGGGTGGGAGACTTGTTAATTACAATGGTCCCCGAGCAAGGCAAACCTCATGTGCCTTTGCATGATAGGAAGTAACCCAATTCTGTTTCAACTGTCGACATTGCGCATTGTTTCTCAAGGTACGCAGGAAACCCCAAAGATACCAAATAGTACAATCCAATTGGGCATCTTACGGGACTAGACCCCTTGGCGGTCGAAAGCGAGGGCAGCTAGGGCCAAGAAGGCTAAGGAATGCTGCATGACTGTCATTGACATGGGCAAAGCTCCTACCTTGGAATCTAAAATAAATCCCGATGCTAGTCATCTGCATGGAAGTCGATAGGAGAAACTTTACGGACATTTCTGAGTGGTCCTCCAGCATTCACAGGGTCCGACGTATCATTCGTGTTCTGTTGCCCTCGACTTGCATTTCGGAAGTAACCGTTGTTCACAATCCTGCTGGCACGACAAAGTATATGGCCATCCATTCTGAAATAGGATCTGTATACCTAAGAGCTTTGTCCATGTCAGATGGAATATAGCGACCCACTTGCTCGCAGAAACAAAAGATAGAAAGTGAAATGGACCATCTAATACTGATCAATGCCATCATCAGGCTCAGACGCACCACGTAAAACTAACTTGAAAGGCTTGACATCAAAGGTAGAGATCTCAATCGCGTCCCGTGCCACGGTGGAGAGTTGGTCCAAGCAATATCCACTTCCTGGTTTTTCCACGTGGTTCTTGCATGCACTCGCGGTGTCTACTACACGTGTGAAGTTGCACGGCAGATGGCTCGAGATCTCCGTGTCTTCAATAATGGCCAGGTACATCTGCAGCAGTTACATCACTTAGGAGAAAGTTCCTGGAAACAGCCCCGGCACGCATTTTCGGGCCATCATGTGGGCTGCATCTCCAGACACCTTGTCAAAGGGGCATTGGCGCATGTGGGCTATCTTGGCGTGTATAGTCGAGCCCAGACGGAATTCCGTACATGGCAAGATGTAGTCACTTGCGATGGAGGAACCTTCAAGTTGGTATTCGGTCTCAACATATCCCAGAGTTCCAGAGTACTTATCTTATAGGGACGATGCATCCGAACATTTCCAATGAGGGCTTCCTGGTCTATGTTGATGTAATCAGAGAAGACAGCCTCCAAGATATGGCAGACAGGATGTGAAGTGAGGCAAAAGCAAAACAACAGAGGTGTGGTAGGCTTGCCATTTGAACCCTGATGGGCTTTTTTTTTTCTTTCTCTCGTGTCTTTACCGAGATGAAAGACAGGTGAGTGCGATCTACAGATAGCAAGAGTCATCTCTGTGTGGTTAGGTGGCTGACGCAATTCCCATGAAGTGTTACTCGACTTTCATGCATACTCGTATTCACTGACTGAGTTTCTGTCAGCCAGGGTCAGGATACTTTCTGTTACTGCCCTGACCTCAAACCTGTTCACTCATCTACTGTCCCTCCTCCCCCAACTACTCTCCTCCGTCTTTTCTTGCGCCAACAATACCACCCCAGATCATCGCCACCCAACTCTATCGCAATGGCCAGAACAAACACCCTCGAAACCTTGACTCCAAACCAGGACGACGAGCTACGCCAGACCGACAAAAAGAGCTACAGCGACAAATGCCTCCCAGGAATCAAAACCTTGTTTTCCCCAGATCTCCACCTCCGTTTCCAGAATCACAGCCATTCCAAAACATCCCACAAATCCCTAAAAACCACCGGTGGGTCGCACCAGTCCAAGCATACCTATACCTATTCCTATCCGAAAGACTAACCCAATCGACCGACGAGCAGCCCGCAAGAAGAAAAAGAAAAAGATCGAGAAACCCGAGAAGAAACCCCAAGTTCCTGATCTCTCGGGAACCCTTCAGTCGTCTGGTCCATGAGATCGGCCAGGATTTCACCTCTTCCGGATCCATTCGCTTTCGCACCGCTGCCATCGATGCTCTCCAGGAGGTGGCGGAAGATCTCTTGGTTAGGGAATTTACCAGTACGTCTACCTTCCCCTTTACCTATACTGCTTTCGAGACAAGGGGTTCTGACGTCATGGTGCCAGTGTTCCATCAAATCGCCCATCATGCGAACCGGAAAACGATCAAGCCTGAGGATGTGAAACTGGCGCAGAAGATCAGGGCGATCATAGAAGGCAAGAAGCACGATGGCGATGACTTCACTGAGTAGATCGGCCGTGTGTGTTGGAAGTGTCTACGACGTTTGTATCCGAGGGAAGGTGTCTTGGGGATTGCATCTCAATGTTGGCAATGACTCTGATGGACCTGGGATTGATCTAAGGAGGACTATGGGCAGTGGATTGGGGGAGCGATCTTGATGAGAAGCCAAATAGCCTATGTACCTAAGGTACGAGGAAAACTGCAGTAGAAAGTGCGTCGGCTCGCCCCGTCAAGTGGATCTCGACATGGATGGCAGTATTTCGAAGCAAGAGATGGACTGCAAGGTGGGAAGTACTTGGAGGTTTATTCAAAAGGATGCACCGCGTTCAATATTCATCTAAATTAAGTTTATTGTACATTGACGATCTTATCACGGCCTGTCATTGCCAATTCTCGAAGTGAAGTCAAATGCTCAAACTACTTTCAGGACTCGCATCCTGCCATTTGTCCATTTCTTGATCACGACGCTTGAATTCATACCGAGACTCCGATGGACAGGACGAAGCCCCAAGCTACACAAGGGAGGGTGCGATCTAAACTTTAGTGCTCACAGTTCCGGTCTCCAGTCTTCTCCAAGGCCCAATGGTTAAGGTTAAGTCAAGTTAAGTAAGCCCTACAAAATGATTCATGACAAAAAGAAATTGATTACTCTCGACATTAATAATTCTATGTCTATTCCTGAGCTCGATGGCTCTGCATATCATCCAAAGTTGGTTTTGTGGTATACACCATAGATTCCTAAGTACACATCGTGCTGCGTGAGACACACAGCTACTGCTTCTCCTCATTCTCCTGGCTGTTGCCGCTGCTGAGACCCAGCTCGGTCTTCTCAGCTCCAGCAGGATCAGAGTTGTCCAGTCCGAGCTCGCGAGCCTGCTGGGCAATCTCCTCGAAGCTGAGCTTGGGCAGATCGCGGGCAACCATGAAGGGCCACTTCTCCTCAACATGAGCCTTGGCGTAGATGATATCGATCTCCTCAAGCTCACGGCCGGCGGTCTCGACGTAGAAGTACCATCCGAACGGAATGGCGATCAGGTTGACCAGCGCGAAGAAGAGATACACACCCCATCCACTGCTCGCCGCAAAGACGGGCGTAAACATGACGACGGCAAAGTTGCAAATCCAGTTGGTGCAGGTCGACGCGGCACAGCCAGCGGTACGGGTACGCAGGGGGTTGATCTCGGGGGGGTAGATCCAGGGGAGCGGCAGGAGAGTAAAGGCGAAGAAGGTGATGAAGAGGAAGATACCGACGATGGCACCCTTGGAGTTCTCTTCAGTAGGCTTGATCAAACAAGCAAAGGTGATGACGAACGAGAGACCCTGGCCAAGGAAACCGATCAGGTAGAGCTTGCGACGACCGACTCTCTCAATCATGAAGAAGGAAGGAATAGTGGCAAGGGCGTAGACAGTAGCAAAGACACCACCCATAATCAAAGCCAGACGGTGTTCGAGACCCAGGTTCTCCTCGAAGAGCAAGGTCGAGTAGTAGATGGCAGCGTTGCAGCCAGTGAACTGCTGGAAGAATTGACCGGAGCAACCAATGATAAGACGCTGGAATTCCTGGGTCTTGCCGAAGGTGAAAAGGGTTTTCAAGCTGGCCTGGTTCGCCATCGAGGCTTCCACATCGGCCTTCATGAAGTTGTAATCGGTAAGGACAGTAT
This sequence comes from Aspergillus micronesiensis, assembly GCA_039763685.1. NCBI lineage: Eukaryota > Fungi > Ascomycota > Eurotiomycetes > Eurotiales > Aspergillaceae > Aspergillus > Aspergillus micronesiensis. Next base: position 612,361 of record JASHHO010000079.1, on the reverse strand, counting down.
CAGAGTCGGGAGCAGCGTTCTTGAGCTTGCCGATGACCTCGCAGCCTCCTTATCGTGCCCTCTCATAACCAACCACACGAGGGATTCGGGGAACATGAAGGCACCGATGCCAACGATAATCGCGAACAGGATCTGGAGAGCGACGGGGAACCGCCATTGCACACTCTGTTGAACGTAGGAGAGACCAAACACCACCCAGTAGGCAATGAAGGTACCAACAGCAATGACAGCACCTTCGAAGCAGACCAGGAAGCCACGGTTGTGAGCACTGGAGCATTCGGATTGCCAGACAGGGATAGTAGCCGTGTTCAATCCGTTTCCAACACCGGAGACGACACGGCCGACGACGAACTGACCGAGACCCCAATGCGCGCCGAAGGAGGCAGTGGAGATCGCAGCACCAATGATCAGAGTAATAGCACCCAAGACGATCAGCCGGGTGCGGCCGATTTTATCACCGTAGAACATGGAGAAAAGCGCGCCGAAGAAACAACCGATTTCGTAGGAGGCCGTGATACCACCGCGAAGGACGTTAATGTGTCGCTCGGTCGAGGCGGAAGCGTCTTCAGGCATGGCGATGGTACCGAACTGGCGGGTGAACTCGGTGCCACCGATGAGGCCGGACATCATACCCTGGTTGTAGCCAAAGAGGGAGAAACCCATGACGGCTGTGAAGGTGATGGCCACCCGAAGAGGGCGACCAGACAACCCGAGGTCGTTGTCCACATGTTGATGGTATAGGGACAAATCAATCAACGAAGGGAAGAAAATGCCCAATGTTGAAGCAAAAGAAGAAGGAAAAAGAAAGTAGGGAGTGATCTCGAGCTGGAGTACCCCGAGCAATCGGCACTCTTATATATCTGTTATGCCCCCTATGACTTAGCGATTGTCTTGGCAGGACCCAGCGTCCCTGGCGGGGACCGGTTTGTTCTCGCCGCCGAGCCATAACCATAAGTTAATTTATTTTTTTTTCTCTTTTACCCCAAAGAAAAAGAAGCTTTTCATGCTGGCCACAGCCAGAGTGTCCGTTACCATTGTTGTTAGGGGAGTGTCCTCTGCCGTTGAGCTGTATGGTAGCAAGCACAGGAGCATCTCAGCGGATATCTTCCCAGCTGTTCATCGTGGCATCCCCCGCACCCCGGAAGTCGTTGAAGGCATTTTGCGGGCACGATATGGTCAGGTGCTACGTCGAGAGCCAAGAAAGCAGCACTCGGAAAGTTTGCCCCATCGGTGGCCATGACGGAATGCCAAGTCATATCTAACCAGAGGAGAGGAAGGCGAGGCAACTCAACCGATGGCCACTTAGTAGAATCGTTGCTTGGCTTTTCCACTTGGTGGCTCGAGGGGCGGGATGACGTAACGCCCTGGCCTTTGCTTGAACAACCACCGCCGAAATGCAACTATACGCCCCGGATAATGTAACATTAGACCATCGGAGCTCGGCCGTCAATTGCAAGGCTATATGAAGGCCCAGCACACCCGGCTTCTTGCCCGTGGAAAATCTTCCACGCTGTGATCATGCTGTGTAACGGCCACTCGTTCCAGCCAGGGTCTGATCTCATTCACGAGACGGCCAAACGGACGGCCCCTCTGCCATCCTTCCTCTTCCGTCTCCAGGAGATTGGGAAAGGATAGTGACCCGAGGAACGTCGGTTGATGGGTGAGAATCAGACGAGATGGGGCTGAAATCGATGTCTCCGGGTCTTGGCAGGCGCACACGTCGGCGCCGGGGTGTGTCTCTGACGGAAACATGGACGGGTTTGGAATGGCTGCCGACGGAGTATGAATGGCGCCAATGATGGCCACCACCGACCGATGGATAAGGGTCCGACCGAAATTCGTTATTATTTGGCAGGGGTATACTCCGGAGTTGGGCGACTCCAAAGGTTGCAACATCAGCATGTGGGGGTATCCTTTAAGGCTTTTCCCTCCATGTGCTCGGTACCAACACCGCTCCCAACTCTCCAATGCAGCGAAGTAGATGGGGTGGACTCTCATTCGTAGGCCAAGGCGAGGCCGGTCCACTTGGCGGAGAGTGGCGAGCCTGTAAGAACTCAGGGCATGACGACGGTCAGGGGACGATGAGCGCCATGGCTCTTGGCGGGTGGAAAAAAGTGGCGTGGGGGGAGCAGGAGGGTGAGTGTTGTTAGAGTTTGCGATGTTGTGGTGCCTTGGCGTCGCTCTTGGCGGCGGAGCGCCCCTGCACGCCAAGACCGGGAAATGCCTCACTGCCCATACAGGCAGGGAGCCCATGCTTGATGCGAAGAAGCAGCCGCCAAGCTGGTCCCAACTTGCCTTTAATTATTTTCGCTGTCTCACTGGTGTCGCATCGCACGGGCTCGCCACACCTGTCTGCACTGCATGCGCACGAGTCAACATAGCCGAGATTACCGCCACGTGCCTGTCGGGCCGGACAGGTTCGGATGACGATAGGTAACGACGCGGATGAAAGAATTCCAGGATGCTGTCTGGGAGTAACCCCTCGGGCTTCCTCTTCCCCGCGTTCTCCGCGTCCCTCAAACTGTATCATTGTGGAATCGGTCAACGTTCGGCGAGACAGGAACGAACCAGCTTCGTTGGACTGGTTGGAGTTGCCACTCGAACCTGCTATCCTTGTCCAACCGGGAATTCTCCTCTGAAGGGGGCCCGTGTGTGCAGAACAGCCCTACTCACGCTGGAATTCACTTCCCGAAAGCAACTCCGACCAAGAAGCCGTTGTTGATGAAATTTCTGCGGTAAGCCTGATTCAAGCAACGCCAGCTCCGCCACAACCGCGCTCCTTCCGGGGTTGCAAAGCTGCCCAGACACGACCCACACGAGTCTGGTCATGGCGAAGAGCCACAGATGTCATTGGCGTGGATGGGCTCCTAGCGATGACGGAAGATTATGATGATTGTCAGAAAATTTCTCCTTTGGAAGTGAGAAGTCCTTGGCTGTCGGAGTTCTGTATGAGGGAGGGCCACGTAGGTAGGGTTCGGTTAAGGTTGTGTTTGAAACCAGGCATCCTCAGGCAGCAAGACAGAACATCGAAACTTTTCAACCGATTGCGTCTGGCCTCTGGGGTCAATGGAATGTTCATTACTATTGTCATCCAGATGCACCCCTCTGGATAGGAAGATGCCCCGCTTTCATCATGCTAAACTCGTCATTTCATGTCAGCAACTTCCCGACATGCAAGCATAGTATAACGGCAGTAGGACTAGGCCAGCCGGAAATCCTCTCTCACGGTGGCACTGTAAGTAGCAATGAATAGTTTCAATGCTCCTAAAGAAAGGACGATTGTCACCAATGAGTGCACTCTGCTGTTACTCGAATTAATTGTCAGAGTGTTGCGCCGTGTTTGCATGATGTTTGGAGGTTGTTCATCCAGTCCGGTCCATGGCACTACTTCTTATAGAATCAGACAGTGTTGGAATCATACTAGACCTTGGAGTATCTATCCGGCCTTTCGCATTCCGCAACATGGTAGACTTCGTTGGCGATGATCCAAACTACCTCTTGATAGCACCACTTCAGCCCTAAATCCTTAGTCTGCTTCAAGAACCGACCCATCGGTATGGGAACCGTAGACACTGGAAATATAACAGTGATCCTGGCCATGGAACTATTCTGTTTAGAATAGCCAAGTTTTGAAATCGGCTTGAGCGAATCAAGCCAATGGAGTATTTCTTTCCCCTAACCCTCATTATTTGTAAGTTCTGTTACTGGCTTAGCAGATGTTTCAGCATTTCGGTAGTCCTCTATAAAGCTATAGGGACAGTGGTAATAACTTTCTACGATATTGGGTCAAAGTGACGGTGTTGAATGCGGTGAAAAGATATATATATATTTTTTCATGACGCCCGCACCTTGTTGTTCCCGGTGACCATACGCCTTCTCTGTAGCAAGAACAACGAAAGCGAGTAAGATGAGATACCCCGACGGTTTCTCTCGTAGTGCATATCCACACCTCCAACGAGCTTCTACAGAACCTAATCTTCCCAGGTAACCACAACGCTATTATAGCAACCAAGATACCCCATACAGGAATCGCTCCAATACCTACATTCTCAGCAACATCATCTCTAAGGAGCTGCTTCACTGATCAATCCGGCCGGGGGTGCTTCTACGAGAGTATTCCATCCAAATTTGTCTTCAGCCTTGCCAGCCTGAATAGCCTTGAGCGCTTTCAGAAGTTGGACACATACGTCGCCACCCGTCTGTCCATCAGCCCCCGCGGAAAAGGTGAACTTATCGTTGCGCGAACGCATGGTGATGCTGCGGATCGGAACCAGGGCAGCGGCCGTGCCCGCCGCCACAACTTCACTGAACTTCGGGATCTCCTCGTACGCAATGCGCCGTCTCTCGTATTGATAGCCGAACAGCCGCTGGCCCAGCTCGCAGACCGAAGCAGCCGTCACCGAGTCGATGACATTCTTGCTATCCGGCTGCACCAGCGTCACCTGGCCCGTTGTCGCATCCTTATGCACACCGATGAAGGCGGACGTGGAGAACTCGTCGATCTCGGAGCGCGTGCGGCTGTCCAGGTGCAGGGTGATGCCGAAACCCTCCGCCTGCGCGGGCACTGTGACGCAAGACAGGGGCATAGTTGCCTCCGACCTTGGCGGATCCCGTGCCCTCCGGCGCGGCGCGATCAAAGTCCTCCAGAATCAGGGCGTCCACCGCATGCACCCCGTGGTACACGCCCGTAGGCATGACAAACACGACAAAGGTATACTCATCCGGTGGAGACAGCCCCAATTGGGCCGAGGAGCCGAAGATCAGCGGCCGGATATACATGGCAGCGCCAGTCTCGGGGAGGTACAAACTCCGCGTTGGCACCGACGGCCAACTTCACGCACTCAACGAAGAGATCCTCGGGGACGGGTGGGATGGAGATGAATTCGGCGGAGCGGCGCATGCGTGCGGCGTTGCGATCGGGGCGGAAGATTGAAATGGAGCCGTTGGCGTGGCGGAAGGCCTTGAGACCTTCGTAGGCTTGTTGGCCATAGTTCAGGCCCGGTGCCATGCCGTGCAGCGGGATGTGGGGAGAGCGGACGAATTTGGGAGCGGACCATTGGCCTCCATTGCTGTAGGAGAAGTGGCACTCGATGTGGCCATTCACTGGGAAAGATCATTGCGGCGTCAGAAAAGTGTGCATGAGCATAAGTGCGTGAAGTAGTCTACCTAGGTAGGTGACTGGAGGGGGAAAAATTTACCATCCCGAACTTTGAAGCCAACATTATCCCAGTCGATGGAGCTGACGGGAGGTGGGGGGAAAGTGGAGGCCATTGGAGTAGCTTCGGAGGATATGAGCAGCTCAAACTAGCGAGGAAGGGAAGACGAAAGCAAGACAGATGGTGAGAGAAGCTGTTGAAATGATTGATAATGGCGGGGCGATAGATAGAGTCAGCGCGGGAGGGGCACGCGAAGGTCTTGGCGACCCAACGATGACACATACTCCCGGCCTTCTACTACTTGGTATCTAGAGAGGCATGACTACCTGACTATATCGGGCTCACAAGTACACATTGGTCACCACTGAGGGTGGTTGGCATTTCACAACGGCGAAGATTAAGTGACAGGAGTTTCTGAGTTCTACCCGCCACATCTCTCTACTCAGTCTTGCTCTGTGCCAATGCTTCCCGAGGCATAACGATCGGAGGTGCCTTTGCGAAATTCTTGATATCATCCACCATCACTTTCCCGTTCTCGCCCGATACTGCAGCAGCCTGTGCTTCAGTGCTGGCCCACGTCATGTTTGCCTGGAGGCAGTATGGCGCATTGGGCGGGAACGTGAAGACCTCCCATGACAGGAGGACGTCCTTGCCGCAAAGCTTTTCTGCTAAGGGCATGTGGCCGTTAACGTAGTAGTCGAGGTTCACATCCGCCTCGCGGGGATACAGGATCTAAACGAATTAATCATGCAATTAGTGGAGTTGTTCGTGTTACTACCGGACAGGTGGTCGGTAAGACGTACCACGTGTGTGACGGGCATCTTGATAGTTCGTAAGGGGGTTTGACGAAAGACGTGCACCTACCAACAAAAGTCAGGTAGCACATGCATATGTGTCTCCTTTTATAATATTATCTGATTCGGCCCCACCGTCTGATCATTGACGAATGTGCATCGGATGGGAAGGGATGCGGGGATGGCGCGGAAGGGGACATCCAGCAAGGGAGGATATCGTTAGGCACAATGACTGCCGACGGCGCTGGGACGTATCAACTAAGTTGAAGGGCGTGGACCTTGTCATGTACTGGGCTCACAACGGACAGGAAATCAGTCAGTGAATGTCTGAAAAAACGCTCTGTACACATGCAAGTCGAGTAACACTCATGATCCGTAGAGGATCTTCTGGGCCAGACTACCAAATGAAACTATTCATTTGCAACAAGCCAAGGGTAGGCTAGTTTGGAAATAAGGCATAAGAAGAGGAAAATGTCGTACGGTAGATAGGCAGGTTGTTACAATATGGAACCATGTGTATTTACGGCATCTATCAAACTAGCTAACAATGTCAATGGACTTACTCTGGTACGGTAAAGTACCTCTTGAATCGATCAATCCGAGTAAGTCCTAGCTCCACGATGACCCAATGACAGCTCATCAGGAGACTTGGGAACTTGACAGTCCAGAAGGTCAGATACCCCTCAGGATAGCCACCGATGTGCGCTTTCAGATGCTCTGGCATATCATTATAGTGATTCCGCTTATTCCGGAGGCCCGGAGGAGATCCAACATCTTCGATCCGGTATACTTGCGTTGCTTGCCCAGATTATCTTTGAAGGCGGCCGGTAGCTGACGCAAGAAGTCCATCTCAGGGCCCATGACCCGCGGCGCAACAGATTCCAACAAGAGGAGGCGTCTGAAGGAGGATCCCGAGGTTCAAATTCGAAATGGTCGGATACGTCACAGAGGAAGGCGAGACGATCAGACACCGACCAGAAGAATGGATGTGTCAAGACTGCGCTAGCATCGGGTCTGTGCTCAGTTAGCAGACTTGTTCGATACAAGTTCCCAAAAAGGATGACCTACCGATGGCGCGGATCTAATGATAGCATGGACCGGATCAGATCATGAGCTTCGAAGGCATATTCACCCAGCCGATCCAATTCATCCAAATTGTAAACTACCCTTGACGATGTTCGCCTCCCGCATGAATTTGCCGTTCTTGTCAAACGGATGACTGCCCTTTGTCAGGACGTAGTAAAACACCAGCCCAAGGAAAAGATATCAATCGCTCGAGTGGCACGGCGATTTGTTTGTGGATCAACCACAGCGGGCTCAGACGATTCCGTGTGCTGGGATTCCACGCCCGGATCGCCGGCTTTTGTCGTCATCCACCAAGAGCTGGGGGCCCGCCACCCCGAAGTACCCGCTGCATGAGCGGTAGTTGCGCGGAACGAGCTTTGATTATCTTCAAGCTTTTTACAGAGGCCAAAGTCGGAAATCAAGAGGCGCAAAGCTCGAGCTCCAGCTCGCCCCCGGGGCATAGCGACGAGGATGTTTTGCGGTTTCAAATCGCGGTGAACAATCTTGAGTGAATGTAGGTACCGGACACACACACACAATCTGGCGAAGGACGTCAGGCATGTCTAGTCCACCGCCGACAAGCTGTGGGAAGTCAAAGGATCGTTCCACGACATCTTGCAGCGAAGCGGGGCATAGTTCCAATCCGATGTAGAGGAACCCAGCAGCCTGTTCGCGACAGTAATAGCGAATCACGTTATTGTGGTCATCGCTCTCCTGCAGCAAGCCGACTTCATGGGAAGCGATGTCGTAGAATTCAACTAGCATACGTTTGACGGCCACATCTCGTCCATCGAATGCTCCGCGGTAGACCACAGTGCCGTGACTTCCATGGCCCAGCACCACATCCGTAAACACCTTCAGGCGGCCAATTTGGATCACCCCGTCCATCTCCACGACGTCGTTGGAGACGGTACGAGAGAGTTGAACGCCGGAATCCAATCTGGAAGAGGCTTTCAGATGGGTGCCTTCATTCATGGCACGATCGGCCTGTTCCTGGTCACCATCAGATCCAGGCTTCTTGCCCCGTTTATGCGCCTTGCCCCCACGACGGCCCCGCCGGGCTTTCTTTCTAGGCTTTCCGGCTTCTTCACCCTCATCCAATGCCAATTCTTCCACGTCATCCTCACCGTCCGGGCCGCGAGAAGGTTCGCGGATACGGACACGAGGCGTTGCATCGGGGGCCAGCGCATTGCGGTTTTTCTTTGGTTTCGGCGTGGCGTCTCCGCGCGTTTCTTCGTCCGGCATGCCCATGTCAACCGTTACATTAGTCACCGGTCGTGCGGGGCTGTTGTCCCGTTTCATTTTGGGTGCATCGACGACAGGGGTGGATGGCGCAGACATTGGGGGCTGGCCATGGGGGGCGATGATATTTTTCAGGTCCAGCTTCTGTTTTGCTAATTCCTGGATATTATGGGAGTTGAAATAGATAAAGGCGCCAAAGAAGAGCAGAAGCAGGGTAACGAAGATATCCACTGCGTTGTCCCAGCCTTTTCGAATAATGGTGCTGTGTCGCAAGGCAGGCGGCAGAGCCAGTTCCGGGACTTCCCACCAACTCTCGGGAGTATCGTTTGATAGCTCCACAGAGGACGAGCCGGAGATACTTGGTATCTGTCGGCGAGGCAAACGAGGGCTATTGAGCGAATGCACCCCAGCAAGGGCATCTCGTTGCTGGGAGGCGGTCAGGCTCATAAGAGGTTGTCCGCGCGGAAATAATCCTTTTCATAACACTGGGCCATCTTTGCCCGCCCGGTGACCAGAGGGTACGTTTCTTCGGACATCGCATACCAACCACCCGCATCGGTCGAATCTAGGAAGACCCGCGCATCTCGCTCGTCGAGAGACCCATAATCGGGGTCGGGTGGCTGCAAGGGTTGCGAGAGAAGGACAAGAGGGGTAGGGGCGTCCGGAGAGTTGACGTTAGCAGGGCGAGCGATATCGAATACACGGACAACGGGGCTTGAAAAGCGCTGCGTGTAGCGTGGGCGTTCCATGCGTGAATGGTCGAAGCCCAGTACTACTCCATCATGCATGCTGTAAATGTGACTCTGATCCATGGTTTGGAAGTACTGGCTCTGGAGGTCCATGTCGCGATTGTTGGCGGACCATTCCGAGTATTTCAAGGTGCAGATTGGGTCACCTGTTTCTGTGTTCTGGATAGCCACCGCATACTCGATACGTCCCAGGACGAGGGTCCCCGACGGAGAGTCACACTCCTCCGAATCCAGATCCAGCCCGTCGACCTTTCGACACTCCTGGCCCGACGGCATGGGGCCTCGAGAGCTGAAGACCCGTAAAATTGTACCGGTGCGTGCATCAATGGTGTACAGTGTAGTTTCCTTGCGCGCGGTGTAGGTGACCGCAGGGGCGGTACCGGAATAGGGGGTTTGATCCACCAGCTCCTTGACAGTCAGGCCCAATCTCTGTAGGCCGGCATCGGGCCCAGGACTGTAGATATAGAGGCTGCCGCCTTGGCTCGGCTCGACGATCCAGAGGAAGTCATCCTCGGTTGGGTGCGATCGAAGCTGGAGCGATTGGCTCGATGGTATATGCTTTCGACGGTGGGACTACTCGGGACCTCGAGGGCCCAGCGAGCGGCACCGGTCTTGCGATCTCGGGCGTGAATGGAACCGTCGACGGTCGCCAGTAGGACAAAGTCCTCAACCTCCCAGTCCTGCAGAGACCGCGCGTGAAGCTGCGGAGCCAGGCCAGCAGATGGACTGCTGACCTGGGCAGGAGGGGCTCGAACGGCGCGGCCGGAGCCCGCCAGAGCCAGAGTTGCTAGGGCGCTCGCATCGTTGGAGTTCACGTTCAAAGGGGACGGGGTATCGTGTCGAGAAGGGCGTTGGGCGGTGGGACCCAGCGGCACGGAGAGGGTGGAGGGTAGGGGGTCATGATGCTGTTCGTGCAGCTGCTGCGGAGCGACAAGAACAGGAAGCAGGAGGAGGGCGACGCTGGCGGGGAGGTCGACCGGGCGCCAGGCAGCCGCCACCGCATCGTGGAGGACGACAATGGGGGCCGCAGGAATGCAAATCGAGGATATCAACGCCGAGAAACAATCACCGCGTCATCCGTAGTGGAGGAGAGGATGGATGAAGAGAGCACGGCAGCGGGGATGGGTGGTTGCTGGCCGGGGAGATGACGGATAGGGAGGAGAGAAGGCAGAAGAGCGATGAGCTGAACTCTGGAACCCCCGACAAGTGCCCGGTGGATCGACGACCGAGTAATCCACGGTGGAGAAGGGCGAGACCGGCGAGTGACCCAGCGAGTCTGAAGTGGATTATCGAAAGCCGACCAAAAACAAGAAGTTCCCAGAGGAGACACGAGGGCGAGTGTGGAGAATAACAGAGAGGAACGGGGAATTTCGAGGGAGGGATTGTGCGATGGTGTGGTGCGAGGGAGGGGCGGGACAAACCAGGAGGCTCCCAAAGAGGAAACCAGGGCGGCAGGGGAGGTTTATTGGTCTCGGCCAGCAGGGATCAATGAATCCCAGCGAAGCCGCCAGAATCCGCCCATCAATCAGACCTGTCTGCCGCCCGGAAGGACACGCAAGCTTGTGCCATCCAATTCACCTGCAGGAGGCATCCTGGTAATTCGCCGAGGCCCGTCCCACCATCCATTCCGAGGCCTCAAGAATTATGTACTAATAGGCAGGGTTGTTCGAAATCCTATTGTTCTACTGCCAACAATAATACTGACCACCAGGTATTGATTGCGGCATGTCGGAGAGCTCACCAGGGAGGTACCTCCATGGTACATCGAGACGCTTGGCGTTACATGTATTTACAGAATTTTTGCCCAGTCTGGACACCGTATTACCGGCGGCAGATGAGGAGTGACACACGGCTGGAAGTCCTGTGAATGTTCCGTAACGTCGTCTTGTATCTCGGGATACAGGTCCTCTCCCCCATTCTTTGCCCCTTCAACAGGTGGGCCACCAACGCATGTCAGCCTCGATAGGCGCTCCAGATCCACATCAACTGCAGATTCGAATACTGCTTGATTTCGCAGCATAATGGTAGAGACAGTAAACCAGACCCCACCCATGAAGGCATGTCGAAGTGATCATTTGGAACAGGTGTTTTATATCGACTGCGTCTTCCCCTAGTTGCAGTGAGGGCATACCCAGGGCCTCAACAACCGTTAGTGTTCATAAGAAAAGCCTTCATGTGTGCATATTATCTGGGGTAACCACTAGTATATGTAGTCATGGGGACGTTCAAAATCAGGGACGCCGTAGCGAGTTTCTCTCAAGCGAATATGCCTGCGAAGGCAGCCACATAGAGAGCACCATCCAGTTCTAGAAGCTTACTTACTTTGTGAGTATATTGTTTTAGCCATTGAAGGAGACATTCCCGTAACCGACCGCTATTCTTCATGCAGCCTTTGGACTTCAATGTGTGCTCTGAACACGCCTACCTCATTTCTCCGACATCTTTCTTGTTTATTTAAAAATGTATGCAGAGGGCGGATGGTAACAGTGAGTGGACATGGCTCACATGTGGAACAAAAGCCAGCGGTATGGATATAGTTGCCATGCGTCGCGACCATCAATTATATGTTTAGATGACTCTCGTTCTCTCTTCCTCGCTATACTTCACCGTTCATGTCCCACCTATACTTTGATAGAATCACATATGTGTATCTCAACCAATTCACCGGTTGTCTAAGCAAACTTGTACCGAAAGTAAGAAAAATATTATCTATGGGATGAAGAATCCAGGTTCTATGTATCAGAGAGCTGGCATCATCGGCAATGCATCTCGATATCACAGAGTTGTTGACTGTTGACTGATAATTGAGAGCGAATGATATATTGTTCTTGCAGATTGCAAATGCTGTCAACTAAGTCCAACCATTGGTATGTCGGAATTCTGGAATAAATCCCAATGCTGCTTTTCGCCAGCCTCGAAGTTCCAGTTTGTCTTTCTGCCGCGCAGTCGCCCTCGTTGAATTGTGGCAATGCAGGCCGTTCGAAGGTCTAAAGAATGATCTTGAGATAATCTTGGCTTCTCAGCTACCTGTGGACCTCCCGAACGCTATCTCATGATGTGCTGACTGCCCGTCCTTCTAGTCTCAAGAGTATTCCCACGTGATGGCATCTAACCGCCTTGGTGAGGAGATGAGAATTCAGCCCGTTTTACAATGGTGCCGTACGATTCGATCTGGGCAGCTCATGCGCATCATTCATGGAGATAGATCCTGTGATGATGTGGAGTAGAACGTCATCAGTCCCTTGGAGCAGCACCCGAAGTTCTTTTGTGGAAAAGTCACGGTCGAGCAATGTTTGGCGCAGGAACTGGTTCCGATGTACCGGTATTTCGGCCCTAAAACTGTTATCATGGACGTAGAAAGGAGTGCTTGATATCTCAACAGGGAGAGAATACTTCATTGATATGATTCAAGGTGACGCGGAACAGCATGCGTCTGTCACTGCAGCTTGTAGGAACGGAGGTTACATTCTGGAATGAACAAGAGCGTTCAGAATCCGGCATACTCCATATACAGTGATTTTTGGGGAAAACATCTCGGACAGCAATGGACGTGAAGGTTTTCTATCATGGACCTGGTAACCGAACTCAAGAGCTTGAACACGTATGCATCGACTATGATTATTATGCCTCCAGAAAAAATGGAACAAGAAGACAAGTAAAGAAAAGAAGGCTCCTCCCCCGCGAAACAATCCCAGTCCAAGTCCACTTGTTGTTCAGTTCGTGGGCGCTGGATCTGCCGAGTCTACCGACAGCCTGATCGGTTCTCGAGAGTCGAGGGTCATCGAGGAATCCGGGGAGGAAAGGAAGGAAGAAGTGGTATCAATCCGTAACTCCAGCAAAAAGCATCAATTATGCGGCACGACAAGGACGTTGTTAACGGGGATGTGCACTGTCGCAACATTGGTTAGTTGATCTTCCGACATATCGAGACAAAAGGAGTCAGGGCATCATACCAAGCTTGACGACGAAGCCAATGCCGCCCATCACAAGGAAACCGACACCAACAGCTTGGCTAATCTTGATGAATTCACGGCGATCGGCTAAGGGATAGTCAGCGAGGTCGCTCAATTATCAATTGACTGAACACGCGAGTGCGGCGTGCAGCGACGGTGGTACTCACGCTTCTGGCTGCGGTTGATGAACTGCATGCCCTCCTTGAGAATTCCGAGGGATGTTGAGGATCTCTTGCACCTGGTCGGCCATTGGACGCTTGAGATAGGTGGATATGGAGGAGTGAGGGTGGTAAGTTGGTGTGAAGGAGCTGGAGATAAGTTGATGGGCACCGAAGGTAAAAGGACAGATCGGAGTCTCCAGCGGCCAGATTGGGCGAGACGCTAGTTACGTAAGATGAGCTTCCGCCATCTGGGGTGTCACGTGCAGATCCGGAGAAATACTCAATCCGCGACCGAGATCCTTACCCGTTTGGGATGTATACAATGCCCTGCGCCTCTTTTCTTGTTCAACCCGACAACTTATCGGTCCAACGTGCTCCTCCGGAATCCATCTGATCTCAGCTCTCGCTAGATGTATGTACAAAAGCTAAGAATACACACTATCACGCACAATGGCATCTCACATGTCACTCACTCACGAGAACACGAGCGGGAACCCAAAAGTTAACAAAATCTTAACCCGTTGATTTGGCGCTAATCGCACAGGGTCCATTGTCCAAGACCTGAGAAACCGGCTTTCCTAAGAAAAGACACAACTATGCCCAAATTGGCCCTCCGTCCTTTTTCCACGACCCGGTCTTCCAATGAAGACATCCTCTTGATCGCTAGTCCGTCCATGTGGTCAGTGTATACGAGAAGCGATATTGAACAGTATTGGCATAAGCGCTGGACTTGAAAGTCCCTCGACGCCCACTTCGGTTACAATCATATTCTCCCCACCGCCATGCTCCTCCTTCGCACTCATGTCTTCAGTTGCACCATAGACCATATAACTTTGCGAAGACGCATGCGCCCTCACAGGTCCTCGTCCAAGCACTTATATGGCTAGCACTGCCCGCCGTGGTTCTGGGGTCGTCGACGGCGGCGGTGATGGTGACGCGATAGCAGCGGAGGCGATAGTGGTGGCGACAGCAGCGGAGACAGCACGTACACGCCCCCGCCATGCGACTCGACCGGCTACATTCTGACGACGGGGATGCTCGATCTCGTCCAGGCAATTTGCGCAATTGGACGTCAGACGCCGATCCATACGATGATATCCGGGACCTCAGTGTACGACGGATCCTATTTTACGGAATCGCGTCGCTCGACTACAACATGACCGGCGACATAGACTGTCCCAATATGCGCTCACCATTCGACTCCTCGCATACGCATGGCTTGCACCACAGCCGCCCTACCCGAAGGCCCAAGAACAGCCACATCATTGGGTTTAAGGCGTGGGAATCCGATCTTCCAGTGGAAGAGATCAACAGGTCGTACGATAACTGCAGCTTCTACCAGGATACCGTTGATTTTACCACGACGCGAATGTACGCCGGTCCTCGCGAATGGGTCATCAATGACCAGATGGACCTGGAATTTTTCGCCGACGACCGACAAACACGCACACGACGCTTTTCAATGGATCCACCGGTCAAGAATTTGATGACAACGGACGCGCCTACGATGGTATTGTTCGCTTACCGAGTGATATTTGCGTTACGATAATCCATACAGTTATCGTGGCCGCGGGGTGCGGCAATAAATGGTTCAATTACAAATAGTGCCTTTAACTTCACGCTTACTGGCACTACGAATACGTCAATTGATTTATAAATACGATGTCTATGATGATGAAGCTCGCGTTAGCTACTCTATTACCTTTGCCGGGACCTTTGACAGCCAGAATTCGACACAGAAATTGAATATCACTGACAACACGTTGGCATGGGAGCAGACTGTGCTGCTAGCCTGGGTATGACGCTAAATTGGCATTCATGGTTGGTTTGGGGGTCATGTATACTTTTTTCTTTGTTGCAATCTGAAATGACATGCTATGATGCTTATGGAAGGACTCATCCACAGTGTAAACTAGCTTTCAGCTGGAAAGTATAGATAGTCACCTTAATAGAGCGAACATTACGGACTCATCACACTCAACTACGAATGGATCTTGCAAAGTCGCTACTGAACTCACTCAAAGACAGAATGGTTCCATCGTCCAACCATAATGCATTAGGTACTAACTACCTAAGCCATTGTCGACAGAGTCAATACCCAACGTAATCGACTACCGATCTTCTCCCACCGTACAAGTCCTAGTGATGAGCCGAAGTTCCCAACGACCAACTGGAAGAATAAAACACCATCGAGCCACGTCCTACGTGAAGTTTCACCTTCGTGCAGTAGCGCCTTTCAAGTCGGCATACTATATCCACAAACAAATAATCAGCTCGCGAAAAACATGTATTGAATCAGAAAACACCAACACCTCAACCCTAGGTACCTTCCAAGACAGCGATCTACTCATCACGAGTAGCCAAACCAGGATGCCCGAGCGGAAATCCAACCGGCATCACACATTCGCCCTTTTCGCAAATCCCATAGGGATATCTGCATTGCGAGCCTTGGTGCACTTTCTCGATTCTGCGCGGGGATCCCTACACCAGCCCGGAGTGATACAAGGACTGGGGTCGCGAATGGGAATGGGCCAGCCGCCATCTAGGTGGATGGTTAGCTTTTCAGTAGGGGGCATTTATTGTGTAGATTGGTATGAGGGAGAATACAATTGGTGGAGGCCTCGTTGTCGCTGGTAGAGACGTCTCTGGGGATGCTAGCAGCGGTCACTAAGGTGACGCAAAGAGCCAGGAGGAAGATGAGGAGCTTCATGTGGCAATGTTGATTGTGGCGATAGGAATCTTCGAATGGAGATAGATGATAAGGTATGAAAGGCGGATATGTGTTGGAGAAAGCTGGCAGATGGAGATTGACAGGCAGAGGAGAGAGATTGAACGTGAATTGAGGGGGTTTATATGTGAAGGTCCATCAAACTGAACTCGAGAGTGAATGCTAGATTCACTCCAGCTCACTTGAGGGGAATGTGTCCAAGGGTTGTATCTCATGTTCGCTGCCGAGATAACCCCGGTCCCTGTCTGGTCCTGTTTGAAACACTGGCCTTGGGATAAAGAGAGTGATTCTGCAGTGAAACGAGCGATCAATCTGAAGTGACTCGACATAAGTATACGACAAAGAAGCGCGGCAACCAACAGTCCAAATTGAATTCTATATACACCGCCGATTTGGCCTTCATGCATCATACATCACTCCACTAAATACAATCCACTAACCCAACCCCACCCAGAAATCATATCTTCGACTTTTCCTGGCTACGACAATAGCATCAGAAAAATGCATTACACAAGGCACCAGCACAAAAGATACAATCGTTCAATTCGTATCAATATATCAAAGATTTTTGACACCAAAACCGGACATGAATACAACAGAGACATTTAGGAAAAGAAAACGCACTAGGCAAACAGATACTTGGCCGCATGCTCGACGTGGTCATCCGAGAACGTCGACATAGTGTAGTAGCTGTGATCGTAGTCCGGCTGGTAGCGGACCTTGACGCCCTCGACGCCGGCCTCCTTGGCGGCCTTTTCGAAGTTCTCGGGGAGGAGCTGGCCCTGCTTGTAGAAGTTGTCACCGTGCCCTAGGTGGCTGTTAGTTTCCATTTTCGTGTTTCATTTCTTCGTCCAATAGACTCCGAAGAGCGGAGAGGGAAGTGACTCACCACATCGATCAGCACATCCAACGGGCCCTTCCACTGCTTCACCAGCTCGGTGGCATCGTGAGCCTTCCACTTCTCCTGGTCGTCGCCGAGATATCCGCCGAACGCCTTCTGGCCCCAGGGGCAGTTGATGGGGTTCGAGATGGGGGCAAAGGCAGACACGGACTTGTATTTGCCAGGGTTACGGAGGAACTTGTACGTCGTCAGAACCTCAACAACACACAAATGCGGGGCGAGAACATACCAGAGTGAGAGCGCCATGGCCTCCCATGCTGTGTCCCGTGATGCTCACGCGGCTAGAGTCGAGCTGTGGGAAGGCGGCGAAGACCGTCTGGGGCAGCTCCTCGGTGACGTAAGTGTACATATTGTATCCGTTGTTGAAGGGGGCCTTGGTCGCGTCAACGTAGAAGCCGGCGCCAGTGCCAAAGTCCCAGGAGTCATTCTCGCCCTGGATGTCCAGACCACCTATATCCGGGCAATTAGGGTATTCTATGCGAGGGATGGGTGTGACTACATACGAGGGCTGGTGTCCGGGTAGAGAACGGCAATTCCCTTCTTGCTGGCGCCGTGCTGGAAGAAGCCCTTTCGGAGCAGTTATCGGCCGTACAAGTCAGACCGGAGAGATAGATGAGGACGGGGATCTTCTCGGAGGGGTTCTTGAAGGCCTGGGGAGGGAGGTAGAGGTTGAAGGACATGTCGCATTTCGTGGAGGTAGCGGCATGGCTGAGCTTGAGCAGCTTTCCGCCGAAGGAGGCGATGGTGGCTTTCGTGGTGACGGACATGGTGAGTGAGTACGGGAGGTAATGGACAAGAAATTGGATGGTGAGATGGGCGAGAGGAGGAGCGAAGAGAGAAGAGATTAAAAAAAGATAAGGCGGTTGTTGATGGATGGTGGGGGTGGGGTCCGCCGGGATGAGGGGAATGAGGGGCACTCCTGACTCAGCCGTTTCTCCTCACTCATCATCCATCACTGCTATCTCCTGATACACTTGATAGACTACAATTCTATCCCAGTGACAAATATCAGTTTCTGTTGTCGTCAATTATGGTCGATTGAGTGAATCATACCCAGCCACTATATGAGGGTCTGTCTACGGGGATGATGATAGAGCCCTTCACTTGGACCAAAACCAGTGTAACTGACGGCGGTCGCCAAAGAGACAACTCTCAGAGGACGCACAAACCATTCTGAATACACATCGAATTGTATGTGGGTTAATCAGAGATGAATTATGATGATATGCAGTCAATTCAAACCCACGACTGATACTCAAGCCGACATCAAACAACAGCCGTAATCAGCCGCTGTACAGCAACTGACACAATTGAGTGAACGGCAGCGCATGGCACAACACAATATCCGGCGTCAGTTTCTTATAACGTTTGTTCAGAGGTGGAAACATGGCAAGAAGCGACCAAAGCCAGCCGAAGCTATCGCTAGAACTCACAAGTATGAGCGGTGCAACGAGGAGATCCTCCATTTGTTACTCTTCGCATACCATCTGAAGAGCATCAAATAGCCCAACTATACAGAAGTCATAGACACTGAGCCCTGTGGTCTGCGATCTCAAACCTGCTCCATGCGGCCAGTTGGAGAAGCACCATGCGGAGAAAGCTCAGCTCCCATGCATTGGCATTACGATCAGGCATTATTAATAGAAACTCGCAGTGTAGGGAGGATCCACCCATCAGGAAGTTTTACCCATTTCTGGACATGACATCCGTGTCGCTATATACAGAAACAAGCCAAAACACAATACAGAATAGAAACGCTCCGTCCATGCTCCAGGTCTAACGCTAATAATCACGCAGCAACAACAACAATCAAAACACACATCATCAATCAATCCGTCAGTCCACCGATCTACTTTAAAAACACCGCAGGAATGCCGTAGATCACTGGAGCTGCCCCGTTCAGATACTTCAACACACACGCCGATCGCGACTGCGAGACCGCCTCATCCAGGCTGTTCTTCCCGCGGGACTTTCCGTCCCAATAAGCCCCCATTTCTCAAATGTAGACTTCGCAAACCGATCAATGTCCTTGTCTGTCACGTCCCAGAGCGTCGCAACCAAGGCCGGGCTACCCGCATGCAAGTAGTTCATCGGCGTGCCATACGGCTCATACTCGCCCGCCTCCGTCAGAGTGCCACTGCTGCAGCCCATCAAGAAGGCAACTGCGCAACGGTCGAGACGCTTCACAGTGCGTCCACGGATGTACTGCGCACCGCTTCCATGTCCGAAGTAGAGGAACAGACTCGAGGTCTCCAGACCGTCCTTGAATTCCTCTTCCGTCGGAATTCGCTTGGAGATCCCTTTCCACCCGTCTAGGCGTGCAAGGTCCTTTTCAAACGTATCTTGTGTTGTGTACAGGTCGTCAGTCGGGTTGAGGATATAAGTGCCCTTGGTCTTATCAATCGTCAACTGCGGCGTGGCATCCGTGGGTCGTTTGCGGAACTGAAGAACACGATCACGAAGACATTCCAAAGATGGCACCCGACAGACCGGGAAGCCCTGGAGCAGGGCAGGGATTCCCACGGGAACATGTGGAGCGCTTTATCCAGAACCAGAACAGTGTGGTTGGGCGATTGACTGCAGCCCTCGTCCTGGCCTGATTCATGGTAGGCTCTGAGAGCATCAAGTGTCTCAACCACCATCATATCGAAATCGATCTCATCGTAGGCATTGCGTTCGCCCTGGAATTGCAAGATATCCACCACAAAGTAGAGAAGGTCCATCAGAGTGTCTTCCGGGTCCTCCTGGTCGTCCAAGTCCTTGACACCAATGAACAATTCCAGCACATTCTTGTGCAGGGTAAGTTTCGAGCTGTCAGCCTTTTACCCTTCTGTCGCGAGGGCAGGTGCTTGTCCAGAATATTATGGAATGCGCTTGCAAATCTCGTCAAGGGTGTTGTGCCGTGAGGAATAGGAGAGAAAATTCCACGGAATCCACCAAACCAGACGTTCTCGATGTTCTGTAGGAGGTTCTCCATGCGGCGGTCGAGAGCCTCGCGGTTCTTCCACCAATCCTTCTTAGCCTGTCGGTCAACCTGAGCTTTCGCTGCATGCGCACTTTCATTTGCCAGCTTGATAAGTTCCTGCATTTCAATCCGACCATCCTCGAAAGTGAACTGGTCCTCTTCATCATCCTCCGAGCTTCCTCGGCGCAAAGGCAAACGAAGAAGGAAGGGGGAGCGACCTCGCTGCAGCCTTGAAACTATGAACTCGTTGCGATCCGCACTAAGCGATAGCGAGAGAACATTCCAGCTGTCTGGCAGTATGTCAACATATCGCTTTGTGAATGTAGAGCAAACATCATTATCGACCTCTGTCGCGGATTTCAGAGCCGTCGGCCATGAAAGGGGGTCACATGAATCCGTCAGCTGCTTGTCAATATCAATGGCAATGTGTTCGCGAGCAAAAGCCCCAATGCGACCAATTTCTGACGACGTTAGCTAAAGCATGGCAGACAAGATAGGTAGACTAACCATTAACATTCGCGGGAGACTGGCTCAGAGAGACCGGGATATCGGCAGCAGTCGCATGCGACAACATGGCGATGCGGCTCATCAGACGAGACGCAGCGTGGCTATCGAGGGTTGACCCCAGCGCAGTGGCAGTCGAGAAGACGTCTTTGAGGCAGTCGCCGGCCTTGGCCAACATGACTGAAAAGTCATCATTAGCTTTGGTGCTTCTGGAACGGACAGTCCTCGCGGGGGCTCTCGGCTTTCGGACGGCGGAAGCTTTGCTCGTTGGTTTGGTGTCGCCGGCAGCCTTGCTTGGGGACTGCAATGATGGCAGGGAAATGGTCGATTCTGGAAGAACGCAGTACACGGCATGGGATGCAAAGTTGCGTATCGCGTCAGCGAGGTAATTCTCACTTTCGCCAATGTGCAACGAGATCTTACTATCCCGGAGAGGGCATACTGCTTTGCGTCACTGAGAAGGCCGGTGGCTTTTGTCGAACTGGCGCAGGGACCGGGAGCAAGCAGCCTGTTGTTGCAGGAATCGCTTCGTAGATGAGATAGGAACACAGAGTCAGTTGTTGATTCGACACTACAAGCGGGGGTTCTAGGTGCAGTTTTTCGCAGACGTAGTAGATGCTCGAGTCCTCCGCGTGGTCGTAGATGAGGTCGAAGCAGTCGCCTGATGTCTGGTTCGACGGCTGCTTGGCGAATCCGCAGACTCTCCATTTTTTCCTCCAGATCAGGAATGCTTGGTGTTGATGCTGACATTTCAGAGCCAGCGAATTCGGCCATCAATTTCTCGGCCTGCAGAAGTGCGCGAAGCTCATCCTTGAATTGCCCCTCAGCCCGTAAAGAGACGCGAGGCCCATCTGCAAAGAAACCTGCTCGATGCTATTAATCCAGCTGCCTCGATAAAGTTTCCGCAGCTGCAAGCAGATTCTGCCCTTCAGATATGTGTCCGCCAAAGATCCAATGAGAGCCAAGCTGCACTTGCGAAGCGATTAGTCTGACGTTTGCATTCAGAGTCTTGTTGATTTTGAGCGCTTGTTCTCCGTAGTAGATGGCATCTTGGAACAGACCGTGGTGGGCAGACAGGCTGGCAAGGTGCAGAAGAGAAGTATGGTGTGAGCCGATGTGAGGCCAGAAAGGCGCACCTTGCGTATAGGCACTGGTCGTAGTCATGGTGTTTGTCTGGGACACGTCAAGTTTTGCGATTCCCTCAACGACATTTTCAAGCTCAGAGTTCTCAGTTGCGGGCAGTGCCTTGTCCTTGTTTCTCTGCGATATCCGCTCAACCTTGGCCCAGATTCGGCAGTTCAGCCTAACACACAACTTGGCGAAGTACAAGGCGTCGTTGATCGATCCCTGGGCAAAGGAAAGCTGAGAGCTCATGAACGCGGCATCAGCTACCAGTCGCTCCCAAGATATCTTTGTCAGGACGGAGCAGTTATTCAGCTCCTGCTTCTTCTGGTTCTTCTCGTAAAGGCTTCTTGCAGCCGAAAGAGTGGTTGCGGCCTTCTCAATATCACCCGTCTCTAGAAGATATCCGACCCAGGCCAGTTTGTGTGATAGCGTTGCAAGACAGGAGACCTCGTTTGCTGGGAGATACTTGTCTGCCTTATCGAGGAGCTCACAAGCTTTGTGGCAATATCCAAGCCGACAGTATTGAAGAACAAGACGCGAAAGAATGACGATGGCTTCCGAAAAGTCACCAGCACCCTGCAATTCCGTGGTACGCAGGATAAGCTCGAGTGTCGACAGTTGGAGCTTCCAAAGCCCGTGAATCTCGGTATAGTCAACTACTGCTTTCATTTGAAGAATACAGTAATCAACGTCGCCAACAACTGAGACGAGTGATTGATGGTCGCGGCACCCTCTTACTATAGAGTTCCAAGTTGAGATCACATGATTGAGATCATCCGGCTGTAGATCTCCATGGTGCAATCCAAGCGTCAGGCGAACGGAGTTCTTAAGATGGGCCGCAAAGGCATCAAGGTCGCAATCGTCGGCAAAATCTTCATGTTCGAGTCCCTTAAATCCCTCATCAATCAATCCTTGTAGCAGCCCCGACTCTAAGCAGGATGGGCGCTCCAGCGCAAACCGCAGTCCACTGAGAACAACCCGCAGGCGACGAAGAGGGTGAGTATCGAGACGGTAAATTTCGAGAAGTTTGGAAAGTAGAGTACTGAAAACCAATTGGAAAGATTCGTCGCTATGCGCATAATGCTGAATTTCGGTGAGGATACCCAGCTGCCATTCCAGAACGTGGCCCTGTTGCAAGGTGGTAAGAGACGTGTCGTCGAAAGCACCCTGCAGCTTGGACGTCTTGCTACGGAGTACCATCTTCAGGTAGGAAGAAAGAACTCGGCCAAGGGTAAACCCGCCACTTTTGGGGTCTTGAGAGATGCGATGAGGGAAAGTGCCGCCAGTTTCGGAGATAATTTGGTCCAGAACTCCAGTGTCGATGTGTTCGTTGATGGACTGGAAAAATGCTTTCTCGGAATCCAGAACCATGTTCGCTTCCAGGTAGACAAGGGCGAGTCGTTCGAATTTCAACGCTGCAAATCCAGTGCTTCGCTCCGCAGATGCACAGGTGGACAAGAGGCTGGCAGATTGCTTGAGGACGGGCAAGAACTCGCGGTAGCCTTTGCCCGCCTCCTTTTCTTTGAGATAACGCGACCAAAAGAGATTTGACAGTTTGACAAATGCCATACTCAGTGGGTCGACCCCGGATGGATCGAGTTCTTCCTCCGAGCAGCTCATTACCCCGAGAAGCCGCTGGCAATCTCCCAGGCATGATAGTATGTCTTCCCAGCGAGGTCTCTGAGACATCACAGAGAGCTTACCAACAGCGATGGCTGAATCGACACCAGCAAGGACAATACTGTTACAAGCTTTGACTCGTTTCAAGTATGCTTCGTATTCCTTGGGCTCGTCCTCCAACGGTTGCCGACCAATGTAACGGCGCAGAAACCGCAAGAACGCAGAAAGATATTCATGAATGCAGGCTGGTGCCTCTTTCTTCCCGCTGACTTTAGAGTCCTTCGCAATCACTTCCCCAAACCAAGCCATGGCATGTTTCTTGAGCTTCGCCGATTCAACTAGTAATTCGTCCAGGTCACCAGAGCTGCCTCTGAGTGACATACAAAGCGCAGCGGTGGCTTCCGGACACAACACCCAATGGGTCGGGTTCCGAGAATCTTTTGGACGATTTGATTGCTTGAAAGTGGAGCGATGCGATCTTACAGCGGACAGTGGAAAGAGCGAGAGACTGCGAGGCTGCAAGAGGAGTCAAGGATTCGGTATAGAGTTTAAGGGCCTCGTCGAAACAGCCAGCTTCTTGGGCAAGTTGGCCCAGAATCGTCGCAATGCGAGCAACCGAAAGGGTGTCCTTGTTGCTGCTAGATAATGTTTTGGCGATCTTGGAAACGACGGACTGAAGACGGACGATAGTCGTGTATACTGACGCAAATTCGGATTTCTCGATGCCCTTGTTGCTGTGGACGAAACTTGCCAAATAACGCGATAGAGGATCCCACATTTCCTTTCCTTCATCGCAAGTATGCCCCGAAAGTTTCCAGCTCATACAGCGAGTCTCCATGTAAGCAGTTGCAATGTCAACGACGTGATCGGCTTTAACCGGTCCTTCGATGCTGTCGCGGGTGCTTGCTGCACCCCAGAAAGAGACAATATAGTGTTAGACAACATTTGTAATTGCATCGCGGCTTTGTCTTTTGTGAGAGCCCCCGACTCTACTGCTGACAAAATCACACTTCCAGGGCTGCTGGTGTCGGATAGCTGCAGGCACGGCGTGACTTTCTGGATAGTAGGTGCTTTTCGATCCGCCGAGATCAGTCGTATAGCGTTTGACTGGTATGAAACAATAAGACCAAGCAGAGGCTCGGCGTAGGCAATATTGGCGAATGTCAGGAGGTCGGACATGCGTTCCTTGGCCGGCTCCTCTTCCGCGGAGTCAGGTGTCGCCTTTCCTTTCGTGGTCTTCTTGCAAGCTGTTACGCGGGCATCCAAGTACTGTTGAATCCTCCGTTTGAGTCCTCTCAGTTCCTTATAGGCCATATCATTCAATCCCAAAGACAGATATCTTCCTGCCAGGACGCAAGAACCTTGCTCGAGCTGCATGTTCGGGCTTCCACTTTCCTGGCTTCCATGGTCCGTCTTCAACGTCCGTAGAGATGACAGCGCCATCCGCGCACATTCTGCAACAGCCGTGACACCGCCGTCTGTATCGTTGGTTTTCGTCGGGGATGCGGATCGAGAAAGAGTAGCTGATGATCGGGAACGAGCGTCGTCGCGCTTCGAAGACTGCAGCTTGACGGCATCGGAGAGGGTTTTCAAAGTCGAGTTGAAGACCTCAGTAGCAAGGATAAGTCTCTCTTGGTGCGAGAGACGCGCCGCATCCTGTTCCGCCACTACACTCAATGCCGCCTCTTGTGTTGACGCCTTTGTTTTCGTGGTGCGTGATACTCTCGTTCGTGTCGTAGTAGTGGTCGAAGTCTTTGTGGCTCTCGCGCCCCGCTTGACTGGCGCACTTTCTATATGTGAGGGCAATTTCGAGGGATTGGAGAAGAGCGTCTGGAGGGATAACACGGTAGCATTGGAGCATGTTGACGTCGAGCGGACGGCGTGCTTCACCGATTCCACGGTGGAATCGGGGAGGAGGGTTGCGACCGTCATGGCGCTGGATGGGGGAGGTTGTTGGAGAGGAATGCACCAGATGTATCCATCCGCATAGACGGGAGACAACTGATTAAGGTGTTGGCGGGTAAGCGGTGATGTGATGTTCTGTCACTGGTGCTGCAATTCAATCGGGGCCCAGGAGCCGCCCGCGTTGTCGCAGCAACGCGCATCTCCACTATTCCAGACAGGGTATAGCGGCGCCAAGGCTCCGAACTCCGACCATCAAGGCCCTTTTCGCCGACGTAGTGTACTCCAAAGAACAGCGTCAACTACAACCACGCAACCCCTCGCCGCGCTCTCGTCCTTCAGAACCAGGCAATGGCCTCTCACACGATCAACCTCACGAGGCTCACGCTCCGTCATGTCTCCCGTGGGTCTTCGATCCTCCACCTCCGCCCCCTCCAGCCCAACGCCGCCTCCAATCCACCACATCCCGAGCGATTCCACGATTAGCGCAAGCGTCAGTATGGTCGTCGATGATTCCCAAATTCCTCCGCAATCGTGGAGGCAAAAACGACAAAGCCAGCCATCCCAAGTCGAAAGAATGGAACCCAGCCAGTTTCTACATCATCATATTCCTTCTGATTGGATCGCAAGCCATTCGGATGATTGCGCTGAAGAACGATTACTCGGCGTATACGCGGACGACAGATGCCAAGATCCTGCTTCTTCGCGAGATCATTGAGAGGGTGAAGGCCGGGGAGAAAGTGGATGTGGAGCGGTTACTAGGAACAGGTAATGAGGCGAAGGAAAGAGAATGGGAAGAAGGTTAGTGCTTCCTGCCACGCTGCGCATGTGTGAACGACGGGCTGGCCTTATGCTAACTACAGTGGCTCATAACAGTGCTCCGAGAGATTGAGGAAGAAGACTCGCTGTGGCATAGGAAATCCAAAGCGGAGACGGCCCAAGGCAGCGAACCTCGATCGAAACAAGCAGAGGTTGAGAAAGATCCGGTCATTCCGGCTGAAGGAAAAGCAAATGAAGAACCTCCCAAAGACGGCCAGTCAAAACGGAAACTCAACTTTTACTAATGTCGGGGGTTGTGTTGGAGAAGTGGGCTGAAGTTCCACAAGTCGCACATCGGCGGTCCGATCGGACATCTACAGGTATGCCTGACTGGGATGCAATGCCCGAAAGCAGCCTTTCGGCATGTCTCAAACTTGTCTTGGTAAGCGACAGCGGTCGGTCCTATTCATCGGTGTGCCTCAGCAACATCGCCTCACTGGGCATTCGCAGATATATTCAGCGCCAGAAATAGAGTGACACCGCCCGAGCTGGCCGACTACATTCACACATAAAAATCGCACAAGGAATGTTACTCGGGAGCTGTCGCAATGTACATTACTTTTACGTCTCGTCTCGAAAATATACATGATGATACCCAGGTCACGATTTCATCCGCACAATATTCTATTGTACTATTCTAAAGGATTTTTGCAAAAAATGATCGAACGTATTAAGTGACTCTGATGCCCCGGACACAATAGAAATGAACACAATAATGACACAAAGATAATGGTACCTGTACACTCATATCGCGACCACAGTTGGATACACCCAAACCAAGGCGAACCACTGACCAAGGAAGCGCAAATTCTAAACATCAATGCAAAAGTTGCAAGGGTGAAAGACATCCCTTCCCAAAGTCAAGTCTATCCGATTTTGGTACAAATGTGCAAAAAGAGGCGAGGTTTGTTCCTGTACGGAGACGGGAAAGGCCAAAAGAGAAGCAAAGAGAAATCGTGATCTTCGTCCCAAACCCGCCCAGAACCCCAAGAACCAGGAAAGGGGGACGGATACTATGAGAACGGGAGGTATTTCCA
Source organism: Aspergillus micronesiensis (assembly GCA_039763685.1). Classification (NCBI taxonomy): domain Eukaryota; kingdom Fungi; phylum Ascomycota; class Eurotiomycetes; order Eurotiales; family Aspergillaceae; genus Aspergillus; species Aspergillus micronesiensis. The sequence continues at coordinate 585,640 of JASHHO010000079.1, read as the reverse complement.
AGTCAAACCAACAAAGGAAAAGAACAATAATGAACAGTAAACCAATTCATCGCTATGGAACACAAGAAGATGCATATTTATTGCTTCTGGCTTTGGAGGAACTTGGGCCATTGCTCGGTGCCAGGGACCTTCACGCGGCCGATGTTTTGATCAAGATCAAGGATCAGCTTCAGCGCGTTTCTTGATCGCAGGTAGGGAAGGGGCGCCTTGGCGACCTGCAGGCCGACACCAGGCTCAACCTGGCCGCTAGGACCGACCTCCTCTTGGGATCCAGGCATCGGGAGCATCTTTTGAAGGACTTCGTAGGCGGCCAGCGTGAAACCGAATTGTGGCGACGAGCGGATGATACGAGCGGGCCCACCCTTGAAGAAAGCCTTGAAACCTTCTTCCTTCCAGATGGTCGCCGCACAGTGACGGAGACCGGTGTAGCTGACCTCTCCCTTACGGGCTTCAACCTGCAGACGGGTCTTGATCACATCGCAGGGGGTGGTGAAGTAGGCAGCGGGCATACCAGCGATGGCACCGGCAGTGAGCAGCTTCACAACGCTAAGCTTGTTCGTCGGGGTCTCGCCGAAGAAGTCGGATTTAAGGTGAGAGTAGGTGGGGAAGTAGATGGCGGAGAAGGGGACTGTCACGGAAGGTTAGATCGATGTTTTCCGCGGGCAAGAAGGTTGGGTCTTACCGTCGCGCAACAAGCAAGCGCTGGCTCCCTTGTACAGACCCATCAATCCGAGGTTCTTAACAATCCAGAGCGCCGAGCGACGAGGCGCACCCTCGACGGTCTTCGCAATCTCACCCTGAACCTGCAGACGGATCTTGACGATTTCGAGAGGGTTGGTGAAAATCTAAGTCCACTGAGTTAATACCAGAATGCTTTCTCGAAATCTCAAGAGTGGGACAATCAACTTACGACTTGACAGGCACCCGCGGTACCACCAGCCAGGATCTCATGGGCATACCAGATCTTGCCATTCTCCTTGTTGGTGAAGTGACCGCGAACCAAATCGTTCACCGTCAGCTTGATGGCCTTCTCGGGGGCTACACCAATGAGCTGGGGAACGACACCGGAGTACAATCCAGTGAAACCCTCATTGCGAATGACTTTCCGGAAGCAGTCCAAAGAGTTGTTGTACAGTCTCTCACCCACTCTCGTCGAGCGTTGGTTCTGCATGCGAGTCTTGACCAGATCAATGGGGTACACCATGAAAGCACCGAAAGCACCCGCCAGACTGCCCAGGGCGAAATGGTGCACCGACTCCATCACACTGTACAAGATTGACTTCGTCTTATCGGCAGCCTTCTGCGCCGTACCCGAGGCTGTGCCGATGGCCTGACCAGCAGCAACCAGAGGCATGCGCCACGACGCATCGATGACCTTGGCGAAATCCCTCTGCGACAGACGTCCGGAAGGCGCATCGAGACCGGCGAAGTGGAAGAGGATATCAGCCTCCATTGGCGTGAACAAAGAGAAGCGAGTGACGCGAGCGGCCTCGTTCAGGAAATCGGAGCGGGTAATCTTGCCGTCGTCGCTCTTGGTGGTTGCCTCGTGCACAATCAAGTCAATCATATCCATCTCGCGCATGACGTTCTGGAAAGCACGGACAGTCGCATAGGAGATCTTGGTTCCGGCGGAAATGTTGCACAGACTGGGGAGGTTCTCCAAGACATAGTCCGACAGCTTGTGCTTCGAGGTCTCGAGGATGATGCGCTGGAAATCCTCGGGGTCGATGTATCCATCGCCGTCCTTGTCGAAGACGTGGAATGCCTGTCGGATGCGCTCGCCTTGCAGGCCACGCAGCATCTGGGCAAACTGAGGATAGGTCATGTCGTGTCGGCTTTTCGTGCTACCGGAGTACAGGGAGGCCCATTCTGAGTTCCAATCGAAGGGGATGCTGTCCTGCTTTTTGTTCAGGTTGTAGAGTTTCTGGAAGTTTTCCCACTTGACGGAACCAGTTCCCTCCACGTCGAACAACCGGAAGGCGATCTCATATTCGGCGTCGGGTTTGGCGAGGAGGTTTTCGAAGGTCGCCCAGTCGGACAGGGAGAGCTTGCCGTTCCTGCGACGATCGGCGATCTGGAAGAGGATGCCATAGTCCTCACGCTTGATCTTGTGCTAGAGGGGAGGAAGACAGGTTAGCTTGCGCCCTGGAGGGTATGACACATCGGATGCAGGAGTCATCCACGGTGCCCAAGATGCGCCAGGACTCACATAGTCTTCGTGCTTGGGAGCAACAGCATTGATGAAGTCCTCTTCACTCATGAAGAACTCCCCGGAGGCATCGTCCTTGCGCGCATGGCGAAGGAAGCTGGTCTTGGCCTGGTGCGAAGGCTGAGCCTCGGTGGTGCTACCCACCAAGGACTCTTTCACCGCGTCCGTGACACCGGTCATTGTGGCATGCACAGTTGGAAGAGACTACCAAGGAAGATCAAACCAATGCCTGAAGACTTGAACCCTTGCGGAGAGAGGAGGAGAGCCGAGGAGGAAGAAGATCACCGAGACCCGGGGTGAGCAAGGAAATGGGCTTATGAAGGGGTTGCTGGTTGGGATAAGGAAAAATATGTGGAGAAGGGAAATTAAAAAATGGGGGGAAAGTCCGCCGGGAGAGGGATTATTGATTGATAGAGTGTCAGGACGAGATCGATCGGGTCTGCCTTTGCCTGTCTTTCTTTTTTCTTTTTTTTTTTCTTTTTTCTCGGGGTATTTAGTATTTCGAATGTATGAAAGTACAAAAGTCCCCAGTTCGCAATCCTTAGGGGTTGCTTTTTGTCTCCCCGTTGTTCGTCAAGGTTTTGGGAGGCGGATAATATGCAGGTCAAATTTTTCGCCCATACTTGTTACAAGGTACGCCCACCCAAGTCACACACCCACGCCATCCGCCAAACAAGAGCCCCCCAAGGCGAAATAAGGTAACCCAATCCCTGCCTAAAATACGCCCAATACATCAGATCTCTCGAGAAATCCAGTGGATGTCCCCCAAAATTACCAGGCAGGGCCGCGAATCCCCGGGGCCCAGACACAGGCTCACCGCCCCTGGCATGCGTGAATTTCGAGCGATTACCCGGTGAGTTTGTTTGTTGCGGTCGGACTTGGGGCCGAGGGTCATTCTCCGCATTGTCCTGCTGTCGCTCTCCATACACGGACAGTACACCATGTCCAGATGTACGTTTGTATGCACCTGCATATCTCCCGGCGTCCGACTCAACAGGCTCCCTACATATGGTCGAGGGTATCCCATCCTGATGATCGCGACCGCAAGAAGGCGTGATCCATCCCGATAACCTTCTGAGCCCGCTCGGCTCCCTCTGGGAGGGTGGGAGGTTCCGAGGCACAACCACTCACTGGCCACCACCGACACCGTTCATCTGGACGTGCCACACGGTAAACTCCGGAACCCTCGCCATCCGCACCTGGATTGATCAACCCCCCTGGTGAGGGGGAGGCGAGGAGAAAATAGGGACCCGGACAGACCCCTGTCAGATTCCAGAAGGATGTCGAAAATTCAAATTTTACTTTTTCGGGGCGGCGGTTATAAACCGACCAGGAAACCTGGTCAGAGGTCATACAGATGGCAAATTTTGCCATCAGCCTAAAAAAAGATATAACCTCGACACCGGCACGGAATGCTCGTGAGGATTTCACTCACTCCCTTTGCCCTCGAGAACCAGGTCGACCGACCCTTGGGACGACTGGGGATCATGGGAGCGATCGGAATCCCATTTCCACCCGATCGAGCTTTCACATGACACCTCCCTCTGACAAACCAGCAAAAGATCTCCAGAAAAAGAAAAAGGACGAGAAAATAGAACCAGCACGACCGCGCAACCAAGACCAGAGCTCCCCATTCGGCCCGATGAGAGGACGCGGGCTGAAATCTCGAGACCCGCGAATGGCGACGGCTGCCTCCGTCTCCGGTGGGTGGAGCGGGTCCAGAGTTGGAGAAGACAGCGCAGGATCCCAGCCTGGTGAGGGGGAAGAACGATTCTCTCGAGTCGAGGGCTCCGGTTGTGTTCCGATGATCACGATGGTCTTGTCAGCGCCTCGGCCCTCTTCCGACCTGCTCCGTAGGCGACCAGCTGTTCTTTTGTCGATATCCTGGCAGTCCCCGGAATCTGGTACCTGAACTTCCTGACAACTTACCGAGTGATGTTGCTGGGGTGAAGAGTATACATGGAGGCTGGCAATTGTTATAGGAATTTATAAGGGCCGTAAACGTAGACGTCTCAAGAACATACGATGAGGGAGTCGTCCGGGCTGCCAAATTAAGACTCCGGTGGAGAGCCTCGATCAACTTGTTTGCGACTGGGATGCCACGTGATGGCAGCCTGGGACACGTCCCTCATCCGTCTGGGGCACGCACACCACTTCTTCCCTGCTATACGTTCCAGCACAATGATATTGTCAACCCAACAAATTTCATCTGGTACTGACCTGTTTGATGATGCTTGCATCATCGGTTATTTCCATATGTATCTGCATGAGGTCAACAAATTGCGTGCGATCAAAAGTAATATCTTCATTCAAGCTCGAGAACTATATATATTTCCAGCACATGGAGTGTAATATCGGTCTCAATTTGACCGACACCTTGAAATCTGATCAACAACCGCAAAGAAATTACACAGAAATAGGAACTATACAGTCACCTATACGTCTCCCTCGTCTTTGGTGATATCTTGATGCGAGAATTCTGGAACACGTCAGCCTCAGCCATCGTCTCACCCATCGACATGGCAACTTACGATCAACCCGAGTATGCTTGAATTTCCTCGCCGGAACGCCATTCTCAAACAACAAATCAATCTCACCGAACGTGCGATCCTTCGTCTCAGGCAATCGGAACCAACACCAGATGTTGCAGAGCAGGTTTGTTCCTGCATAGAACAGCCCTGCCTTCGCTCCCCAGTTCCAAGCTAATCCACCCACACGTACCGATTAGCTCATTGTTCGACGAAACCCAGATACGGCGTGACACAAACCAACTTACCGGTTGCAGAAAGCATGCGCGGGTGACACTGTTCTGGAAGATCCCCGTGAGGTTGTACACAAACCGTCCGATGACGATTGTCTTGTATCGCAATCGTCCCGAAGGTGTCTCCGCAACAATGGGGTAACACGCTGGTCCCACCGTGATCATGTTGCAGAGAGTCGAGATGATCAGAAGAATACCGATCGCCATCTGCGCTTGTGTGCCATCGGCCCATCCCAGCCCGCCTATCACGACCAGGCAGAGGAACATGAAGGACATACCGCCCATGTAGATCGTCGCACGACCGACATGGGGGAACAGGAACCAGCAGATGATGCCACCCACGATGTAACACGCAGAAAGGGCAATGTTGAGATTAAACGCTTGGATCTCAGAGAAACCTGCCGCCTGCAAAAAGACGACGGAATACCCCAAGATGGCATTTCCACACAGAATCTAGCAGCCCAAACGACGCAGTTCTAAAAGTGTCAGGGTTAGTTCGAATGTGACAGATACAAGGATTGTATTTCTGTGAGAGGGACGCACTATTTCTGTTCGGCGCAGATTAGTTCCCTTGAAACAGTCCAGAAAACTGGCATTGGCAGTCTCTGCCTTCTCCAGCTCCGTGGTATGTCTGATATAGGCCAAAGTAGCTTCCACTTCCTGTGCTTTTTCTGGCGTGTCTTGTCGAAGACGCATCAAACTTCTTCGTGCTTCTTCAATCTTACCTCTTCTCACCGAATTCCAGGGCGATTCGGGCGCGAAATACGCACTCAGGAAAAGAGGAACGGGCCACACCCACTGGAGCATGAATGGGAGTTTCCAGGCAAGATCCCCTTCAAGTCCTGTTACTGCTCGCACCACACCAGAAGACAGCAGGATGCCCGCACCCCAACACATACAGACGTATGCGGTGACGTAGGGTCTGATGATGGTAGGCACAACCTCTGATGCATATGTTGTTGAGAGGGTCTACTCAGTGGGTGTTCATCAGTGCTGTCTTCTATCTCGTGTTAGTTTTTGCCGATCTTACCTGGAAAACACCCCATGGAATACCACACATCGACTCTCCCCATGCCAGGACAGACAGCGATGGAGCAAAGACTGGTATAAAGATCGTCACTGCCATCCAGACCATGAAGAACATCATGGTCCGTCGACAACCAAAGCGATCCTGGGTGTACGCATTGATGAGAAGACCGGCAAGTTGGCCGACCAGCGCTGAATTGGACAAGCCCGACTGCCATGGTGCTGGGATGGTCTTTTTACCCGATGTCGGATCGTCCACACCGAATCTTTGTTGGAACTGAGTTTGGCCGTAGAAAGAGGTAATCTGGACAGAGAGACTTCCATCAGCCACGAACAGTGTGAGATAGAGGAGAAAAAGGCACGGACAATAGTTATATCATATCCCTCCATGACCAGACTGGTAGAGAGGAACATCGCCCAAAAGACAGCCTTTTGTACTTTTTCAAGGCTTGCATGATTGTCAACTGGCGGTCAGCGATGTCACTCTGTTGAGCTTGCTGGACAAGCTCCATGATGGTGACATTGCTGTCTGTCTCCCGTCCCTTGGGGACGACTTTCTCTGATAACATGTTGAGCTCACTCAAGACACCGTAGGCCAGGGTGGATAATAATTCTCACAACACTATCCCAGCGATAAACTGAGGAGATGCACAGAGACCAAGTGGAGTTGCAACGTACAAAGGCCCATCTATATACAGTTACATGGCTACATCTAGGAATCGCCTGACATCCGGCTCATCGGCACCGTGCGCTGTTTGCCGACGCTTTTTGTCCACCATTCAGCAGAGATTTCTGAATGACAACTCCCTATTTGGGTGAACCCCTACCCTTACAAGCAATATCCCGGGTCGCTGTCATCTACCCCGGATTTTCTGCGCGGGGGTGACTTGCGGGGTTGGGACTAGCTCCAGTTCGGCGGCCCTAGAGATCTCTCTACACGAGCCAATGCACTCCGGAAATGTCATCTGCCTAAATCCGCACCCAAGCTTATCCGGCTCAAGCGATCTATATGACGATATAATAACCCACGCTATCTCGGCTCCCAGGAGGGGTTGCCGAACAAGCCCCCACGCCATTCTGATTTCAGCTATCAGGGAGCGTATATGAACATCAGATCAACAGTGCTTGTCCCGGAAAGGAATATTGCTTCAATGCGCCACTACGGTCAATGATCCTTCCAGTCAGTATTCGGATAAAAGGGCAGTTCTTTTACCGAGTTACTCTACAAACAAACCAATCAACCGAGAGCTGTTGAGCTTCTGAACTCATCAGCCCCCATGACATCAGGACAGGCCCATGGACTTCTTGAATGGGGTTGATCTGCCCAGTCCACTAGTGCAGCCACATCATATGATGACAGACAGGCAAACCGAGATAACGGCCCAGTCGGGGTATTTATCCGGCGGGATCAGAGGGGATGCTTCAAAGTTGCCAACAGGTCTGCTTTAACCCCTCTCCCCGCTGCACACCTGTATATGAAGTGTTCGTGCTAGCAGGTTGTGGCATTCTTCTGCGCTCTCTTTACCCACACTCAAACACGGCGTCAACACACCCCTCACAATGCCTTCCACTCCAGGATCAGTTCGAGATGTATCCATCACCTCACCCTTCTGGTCTCAGATGCAGGCCTGTTCCCGCAAAAACACCATCCCTGCCATCATCAAAGCCCAGAAAGAGACCGGACACTGGTACTGTCTGACATGGAAAGAAGGCCACCCCGTGAAGCCGCATCCGTTTTGGGACTCAGATATCTACAAAGTCACCGAAGCAGCGTGCTACTTCCTCATGACACACGATGATCCGGACCTGCGCGCAGATGTCGAAGCTGCGGTGGACATGATCCGCGGCGCACAGCACCCCGACGGATACATCAACTCGTACTACACCGTTCGCGGGATCCAGAACCGCTGGACCAACGTCCGCGACATGCACGAGCTATACTGCATTGGTCACCTCATCGAGGCATGCGTCGCATACGAGACCCTAACGAGTAGTGGCCGTCTGCTGGAACCAGTAATGAAGGCAATTCGTCATGTGGACTCCGTGTTTGGCCCTGAGGATGGCAAAAAGCACGGATACCCGGGACACGAGGAGATTGAGATCGGACTACTACGTCTGTACGAGCTCACCGGCGAAAAGATGCTATACAAGTTAGCCGAATACTTCATAATGGAGCGCGGCAAGCGCGACGCCAATGGCGAATCGTTCTACGATCACGAAGCAAAGGCACGCGGTGCTGATCCATACGATGCGATGGGCACCGAAATGCGCGCCACGTACCAGTTCCCGCGCGACTACTCCTACCACCAGGCGCACCGGCCGCTCATCGAACAAGACGAGATCAAGGTCACTCCGTCCGCGCGGTATACTACCTCGCTGCAGCGACAGACTACGTTCGCCTATCCGGAAACTCCGACGTGCAGGCTGCTGTCGACCGTCTCTGGCGAGACACCGTGGACACAAAGATGTACGTGACCGGTGGACTAGGCGCGATGCGACAATGGGAAGGATTCGGGCCACGCTATTTCATGGGCGACGCGGAAGAGGGAAATACCTGCTACGCGGAGACCTGCGCTACCTTCGGTCTCATCAACTGGTGCGCGCGAATGCTCCGGCTACAGCTGCGTGGCGAGTACGCAGATGTAATGGAGACAGCGCTGTATAACGGGTTCCTTGGGGCGGTTGGACTGGACGGCAAATCGTTCTACTACGAGAACCCGCTGACAACATGCACGGGACATCCGAAAGAACGATCGACGTGGTTCGAGGTTGCGTGTTGTCCGCCCAACGTTGGGAAGCTTCTCGGGTCGTTGGGATCGTTGATCTACTCGTCCGAAAAAACGAGTGACCTTGTCGCGGTTCATTTGTGGATCGCAAGTGAGTTCACAGTGCCTGATAGCAAGGACACGGTCGTGTCACTGAAGACGAACATGCCCTGGTCCGGGAAGGTGGAGCTTGCAATTCGCGGATCAGCGCAGTCAAACTGGCGCTGCGAATTCCCTCCTGGGCGCAATCCGATTATACTTGCTCTGTCACCGGAGGTGAGATGAGATGGGTACTTGCATCTCCCTCCCGTGACGGACTCGGTGGTAGAACTCAACTTCCCTCTCGAACCGCGCAAGGTCTATGCAAACCCGCTCACCAGGAAGGACGAGGTGGCGATCATGATGGGGCCGTTGGTGTATTGTATCGAAGACGTGGATAATGAGTCTGTTGATGTGGATTACGTCGCGTTGACAGATGGCGCGGTTGCGAAGGGGACCCCGAAGAATATTGCTACTGTCGAAAATGTGATCCCTGCATACGCCTGGAGGACGCTTGTCAATAGCCAGTGGTCGAGCCTGTATGGGTCTTCTCCTTGGAAATGGAGTGATGAAACCAGAGATTTGGTTTGGTGCCGTATTTCTTGCGGATGAACCGAGGAGGCAATGGTGGAATGCGTGTCTGGAGTCGGAGAGTCTGAAGGGTCCTGCCTGAGGTTGTTTATAGATTGTCACGTGACTACACTCGCACATACATCAGGGAAGGAACAAACATGATTGTCATGTTGACTGTCATATCAATACTTTTGATCTTTCTGTAGCTTTCCCCCCGCTACTTCTCCTGTTGAAATTTAACATTGATGCATATCTACCTGCCTTTGAACCGTATCACAATTTCGCGTCGGTTAGTAAAATCCACTGATGGAAGCCTCACGCTTCGGAATATCAGAGACCTGCACTGGCCGCTGAGTACGTCACAGACTGATGCTTCTGAAACCCGTTTAATCCAGACACTCACACTCCTGGCGTAGATCTCGGCACTGTGGTCTGACGATTCCCCTTGCTACCCGCCATCATATTCAATTCTTCAATGGTGATATCGACATCTCCGCTTTCACCACCTCCTCAACGGTAACAGATCAAGGGTGACGACATGGCTGACGAACCCAACTCTGCCTCTCATGGCAATTCGAATGAAGGAAATGAGGACATTGACCTAGATAAGACGCTGATGATCGTGTTCCTGGCCGATTTCTCTACTGCCGAGAAGGAAAAACTTCTCGACCATCTCCACCGAGACGACAGCGACTTCAACATCGAATCATTCCACCCTAATGAGCGGTTCCTGCGCTCGCGTGCCCTACAAGGAGACCATATTGATAGCATGGCCAATATATATGCGACAGCCATCCGACTCCATGGCATGGGTTTGTCCTCCTTCCTACTCGCAGAAACCTGACTAGACGACAAGTCCAGGGCCGGCCCATCTGCGGAGAAAGCAAAGACATTTCCGTGGTTATGGTATCCATCCGAGAAAACGTTGATGACAAAAAAAGGTCTACGTCTACGCGCGGCGATGGTGCCGACCCAGCGAGGCGTATACCTATCCACCTGACAGTGAGCAGAACCGTAGCTTGTTGGACCTGGTATACACCTTTAAGGTCGACGACTCGTTAGCTTTTGGGGTGGGGGGTCAATCGACAATGTTCCACAGATATGGCATGAAGCTACATGATCCGGACCGACCTATCTTCACTCCTGCGTTGGAGTATTCATTAGGATACCAGGAGTGGACGCACGCCATCCCATGGGACCATGCCCATCCCCCATCTCGACGCGACATACTGCGCATGCGTGCTGCCATGATTGAGCATTCTGACAATAAGGAGCCCCAAAGTGTCCATCTCTTGTTGGCTCCATTACAAGATCACAAGGTGGACACGGCGCGGTTTGTGACATTGTTCACTGCCATGTACGGGTTGGTCATCGTGCGCACGACTTTGGTGAATCTAGTTTATGCCGCCCCCGATACTACCGGTGTCAAGAATTCGAGTCTTGTTCGTTTGATTTCGAGAAGACGGGTGTCTTTCCCCAAGATCGACTGGAGGCATTCCCCGTAAACCTGATGACAAGCTCCTACCAGGATCCGTTCTATCCGAATCCGCCGCCGTGGCTGCCAATTGATCGCAGGATGAATTCCATTCCCCTCTTTTTCATGACAAACCAGTTTACCGAGGAAGAGGAGCGCGGACTGATCGAGGCAATAAAAGGGCCAGAGAGCCGGACCCCCAGCAGATTGAACGACTTCGGCGGCGTGGACCTAGATATCCCCAATGACTTTACCGGCCAAGGCGACGATGAACTGGGGAAGAAGGTCATATGTGCCGTGCCGTGGAAGTATGATGCACAGGAGGATGCAGCGATGACTACATTTGGGAGGTGTTGATGAAGGTCGACAGCAAGGAATGCAAGCAGCCATATTTCTTTGCGATCGGCAGTCGATAGAAAACCACGAGCTGATCGCTGTCGATAAGGCCCTTCATCTCGATTTTGAGGCCACCGAGCATCTGCCTGACCCTATCTCTTGTGATTTTCATTATATACGCGTCGCGGCTAGCGATGCGCATGCAATGTATTGGGATTTGGTGTTACATGAAGACCGTATGCTGGCTGATTGGGATCATTGGGGGGACGGGCTGAGAGAAGTGCGTCGGCCTGACTGGCTGAGGGAGGAGGATGAGCTGTCGGACGCGGATGAGCCATGGGACGAGGATGAACCATCGGATGAAGATGAGTGAGTCGGGAAGGACATAGGGCTGAGGGTATGCTCTAGGATGTATATTTTACCTAAACTACTGTCGAATCTTTGGAGCTGACGAACTATAATAAAATGTCTCTTCATTGTATAGAACGAGGGTGTGATGAAGAATACGTGTTCGATGCAGCATACCAAAGACCACTCCCTATGCGGTAGAATCCTTCTCAAATCATCTATACTGTATCATCTAGATTCCATTCTTATGTTGTAATTCCAGGACCACGCCACGTGATCCAAGGAATCCATATACTCACCGTCACACCATATCATTCAGCCGAATCCGGCTCCCTTGCCAGCCTAGACCCCGAGAAGAGACACACCAGAACGGCCAGCATGTAAGACAGTATGGCTGTCGAATATCAGTCACCGGACAGGCCAAAGACTCAGGAAGAACACATACCCCAGAACAAATTCATATAGCCATAGCCTATTGTTTCGACCAAAGCCCGCCGATAATAGGACCGATGGTCAGTCCGAGGGCGCCTGAAACATCGACCATAGAGAAAACGCGAGAGAGCCCTCCACCGGGGCCAAAGATACCGGGCTGTTTCTCCTGATATTCTTTCACGACAGCTGTAATCTATTAGCAGTATTTCATGGCCCTGGGATTGGATAGTTCCATGTTTGGGAAGTATATCAGAGCGTACCTGTTGTTTCAAAGGTCGCCACCCCAGTAGAGAACGTTCGTGCAATGCCGAAGAATACAAGCGCCGCGGTGTAGAGTGCCGGGCCTTCAATTGACCCCAGCCACGGGACTTGTGCGTTGCCAGCAGCACCTAATAGGCAGAGAGCAGTTGCCTGGATAGTGAAGGCGATGGTTGTCGGGGCACGAACGCCCACCCGGTCACGAATCCAGCCTACCAGCGGACCGATGAACAGTCCCGGCACGGTGAGACAGGTAAATGCCACTCCGATGAGGGAAGGACTCCACCCGAATACTTCCCGTACGTGCAAGGGTAGCGTAGCGTGGAAACTGCCGGTGACTGAGACATTGATAAGCTGTGCCACGAGGCCGATGACTACCCGTCTGTTGAGGAACATGGTCTTCCAGAAGTTCACCTGGGAAGATGGAGTTGGGGACGGTGCATTGCCCGCATTGCTATAAAGCAGGGGCTCTGTCTCTTGGTTTGTCTCTTCTTCTCTTGAAGGCGTAGGTGGTGACGAAGACTTGACGTTCTCGATCATGACCACTCGCAAGAAGATATCCACTACCAAGACCACCACAGGGACGGACCAAGTCGCCCAGTAACCTGCCAGTTCCAAGAGGAGCCCAGAGGCCATAGGCCCACCGATCATACCTGCACTGGTGAACGACATGACAACGCCCATCGCCTTGCCGAGGTTTTCCTGACTCACCGAGTCGGCGACAGTTGCGAGACCTGAAATCCAGACTACAGATCCGGCGGCGCTCTGCAGAACGCGACCGATGAAGAGGACGACAAGTGACTCCGCACAAGCAGTCATGATCGTCCCGATGACACACACCATCAGAGAGAGAACCAAAGGTGTCTTGCGGTAAGGGGTCTTGTCCGCGAAATGCCCCACGATGGGGCCGGCCATGGTGGCAACATAGCCATGGAGGGCGAGGATGGCCGAAGTGAGACCCTGAGTCTCGGTGGGCTTTCTATGCAGCCGTTTCTCAAAGATGTACGGGAGGATGGGGACGACGAAGCCGTACAGGAAGAGTTCTGATATGCATGTCGTTAGTGGGGTAGGATGGCGGGGTTTTCACCCGGTGAAAAATAAAATCAACGTACCGGCAAACAGCGCAATGCACATCGTGCCGATGATGAACCAGGTTGCAGAGCGCCATTCGTAGCCGAAGGGCAGGGAGTCGGAGTTGGTCATGGCGGCGTCTCTTGGTGATGGTCCTGATGGAGGGGACTGGGAGTTGAGACTTCAATCTGTCGAACCTGGGAGAGAAGCTGAAAAGGGGGTCGGTTAATATCCTCGTGTTGCCCAGTGAACTACGTCTTGATTGCTTAGGGTTCAGCTGGGAGTTCACGTGCGCATTATCAGGGCTCACTTTGAGTCATCTTTTCCTGTTTCAATCTCATGGATGGCACTCGACCTGTGCTTACAAACCCTGCAGAAAGCGTGTGCAGACGGTTCGTTAGTGCGCTGTAACTGTGTTGGCGGGGAGATGCCATGACCCGAGGTGGGATTGATGAATTGATAACCGGCGGAAAATTCTGTTAATGATAGAGGTCTTTAATCGAGGGAAGCTCACTATCAGACTCCAGGTAAAGTAGTCTGATGTAGTCATCATACCAAGTATAAGTACTCGCGATAAGCTTTCCCTAAAGCTACATTTTGGGACGCCTCGGAGTATAAGCAGACTTCTCAACCTGCTTCACTCCCTCCGCGGCAGACAACCATCCCACTCGATCCTTCGTATACTGCTCCACCCGTGGCTTCAACTTCGTCTCATGGAGATTGAAATCATCCACCGTTCCAATCCGCAGAATACTGCTTCCGGGATATGCCTCTCCAATCCGGTACATCAGCGACCCGCACGTCGAGCAGAAATAGTTGGTCATTGCTTGCCCTGAGGCAATGGTTTTCGACTGGCTGAAGGTACTCAAGTTCTCACGGCCACGCAGATGTTCTAAATGGGTGTCTGCGACGATGAAGTTGGACGCGAACATGGAGGCCGTGATCTTCCGGCAGTCGGTGCAATGGCAAAGGAACGTGTCGATTAACCCTGGGCCTTGGGTGGGCTGATTTCGGCGACAATGTCTCCGTATTAGACTCTGTGAATGGAGAAAGAATGCATTGACTCACGAAGGATAGTTGCACTGCACCGCAGTAACAAGTCGCCGTTGCGTGGCCGTCTTTGGACCAGCCATCGTCGGCAGCGCCGGCAAGAGGAATATAAGGGCTTGATTTATCCGAAGGATCCATTATGCGTATGAGTTCTGGGTATGATGACAGTAGATGTAGTGCTTGAGTGTGTCCCTAGACTAAATAGTTGATCGCCATCGGGCGACAGAAGAGAGTTCGGGATTATCCCGGACTTGACTCAAATGCCGGCTTCAATATAACCTAGGTAATTCCGATATATGTAGCATCGTACACTTAGTCACCCGCCTAAGCTTATCTCGGAGGTAAGAAAGAATCGTTAACAAGCAGCGCAATGAGGGGTCATGCAATCCTGCCGGCATGTCAGACCAATGAGGCCCTCGTATGCCCCTCTTATGTCTACAGCGGAGTCAGCATGATGTTATAATCATAATCAATAGAGTCCATTTTTTTCATAGCTTCAATCCTTTTTAGTTAGAGATGATTGGCGCCTTTCCCACCCAAGCAGAACCCTCACCCATCTCTTCCAATACCCACTTCACCATACTCTTTCTCGATAGGAAGATCCCATCATCACCAGATCCAGTGAATGAGGCAGTCACAGGCGCTGCTTCACCATCATTCAAGAAAGGCACTCTGAACAGCGTCCACGGTATCTGGCCCGGATCCTGAGAAGTGACAAACTCCCCTAATCCCTTGAATTCCTGATAGGCGCTCCCGCCAATAACCTTGACCAGAGTAACCGTCATGCTCCATTTCCAGTCGCCTTTATCCTCCGGTGCCTGGTAAGGCGAGTCCCAAGCACCAGAGCACGCTTATAATGGTGATCCACCAGCATAGGGAAGATCTTTTTCATAGCATCGGTGATGGGCTAAAAGGAGCGTCAGCCGAAGAGCTTGATATCTAGTAGTATCTAGTGCGAGGAGTGAATGGGTCATACAGTGCCACTCGATCTGGACGATGGACCCGCAAAGGAGACGAAGATCTGAGCGCCACAGGCGGCGGCTTCTTCCAATTTGACAACATCTTCGAACGTGCCCTCGATGATGGTGACACTGGCATTTTCAGAAATCTCCGACGGGAGTTTCTGGGGGCTGCGCACAAGAAGGGTCAATTTATGTCCCTTTTCCAATGCAAGAGAGCAGAATTCAAGTCCACATGCTCCTAGAGGCAAGATGTAAGTATACCTCCACTGCACCGGTTATCGAGTAAGAGACACATACCCGTAGCACCTAGAACTAAGATATGCTCCGACATGATATTTGAGCACGTGAGAGGATGTTTAGCGAAAGACCTCGAGAGACAATAGTCACATGAAAGGCGCGAGAGCTGATGTCGTTAAGGTAGGTATCAGGTATCTAGGGATGAAATACGTGACGAAAGCCTGGATCATGTGACAGTGACGTGATCATACAGTGGTGGGCGTCGACCATCGAGACACCCACCATTTTGCATCTATCACAACGAAAGACAGATAGTTTGCTAAAATAAAAACATATAAGTCATGCTAGCTATGTATATCCTGTGGAACATTGGACGTGCTGGCGTCGATATGGCCAAGTTCAAGTGAAACCAGGCAGTTCGCAGCGGATAACGTCAGCTTCTAACAGTAGGTGCCCAACTGGTTGCTGGATCAATAATCGGTAATCTAGCTTGCTGAGACAATCCCAGGATTTTTAGCATGTCACCTGAGACGTTCTGTTAGTTCACCTCAAAAGGAACAAAGAATGGAAGCGACTCACTTGCAAATCGCCATCGCTTGCCAACGGCCCGGAGGATTTGATGAATACCTCTTCTTGCCGCCGAGCTCGGGGGTTTTCCTTGTCTGTTAAGCGCAGCGTCTTGGTCACAGCAAATCCTAGAAAGAATGCCGGCATGCTGAATGGCGATAGAGACAGAGTGTCCTCAAATTCCATGAACGCACTGATCTCGGATTGTGCAATCTCCCGCAAATCTTTGAGAGTGATGAGGGTATTACAGTGAATATTTTCCCAGCATCCACTGAGATTGAAATGTGCTCTGTTATCACGTAGATAGAGGAAGATATATAGACTTGTGCTGAAGGTGACCGGAAGCGTCGTGTTAGTGACCCCATGTAAGCAACAGGAAGTAGCAAGGCTTACGCGGCAGCAGTGTAGAATGTATCTTTCCAAGAGGCAGTTCGAGGTTCCCGCAATACATCAGACATCAGTGTTTGCATATCAGATTCCGCATGTTTCATTTGGCGCAAGTGTTTCTCGCTAGACCAATCCGGAATCTCCGTCACCGGCAACTTGTTCATTTCCAACAGCTTGGCAAAGGTTTCACACGCGTCAAAATGGAGGGACATGCTGTAATCACCATTATCTGTCATTTGTTGAGAACGTAAGCCTTTGTCTTCAGGTATAACAGGATGTAAGAATCAGACACTTACAGCCGGGAAAGTCATCATCCATGATTCGAGCATATTCAAAGGGCATCCATTGTTTGTTAATCATGGAACTAATCTTGATGTGCCTAGTGGAATACCAGAGCTATCAGGCCGGTATACATGGTTTGTACTTCCGTGGGAATTTTACTCACCTGTCTAGGATACAGATTGCAAAATCGACATGGCCTAGCGCTGTCGGTCCTGCGCTGCTTAGTGCGCGATCTTCCAGTTTCAGCAAGCTGGCCATTCTTGCACACGTGCCGATTGAAAGGTAGGCTTATTCTCGTAAGTTTTGCGTGTATTCGTACAAAGTGATAAACATTCCCGCTTGTATCAATTCCAGGGACGGGCCTTTCATAGACGCAAGTAAATTATGATAATACTTGCATGTCTGATACAGCTCCGACGACGAAGAGCCTAAATTCAAGGGCCCCGTGCCGTCCCCAGTAACAAGGAGAATCGCTAAAGTGAGAATCAGAAAATCCCCATTGGAGCCGACGCTTTCGGACTTCTGAGCCTGTTGGTCATATGACTCCCGAGACAAGATAGATAGACTGGTAGAGGTCAAAGAAAACATCACCAATCTTTCGTATGGTAGTTTCCTCCTTATGTAGTATCTTGAACACAGCTGCTTCCACAATAATATCCAGGTTGGATGGATCAAGAAGACTCGGAGTCAGCTGCCAGGCAGCTACGCCAGATTCAGGCTCATCCCGCCCGGCGTTCGAATCACTGCGATGAGTTGAAATTGCGACGCTTTGCCGACCACTTGATAAACACTTGTGATTCTAGCCTTTGGAGCCGACCAAACACGTCCTCAAAGCTTGATGAGATGTGGCTTGGGCTCGTCTCGGATGCAATGTCATATGCATCAGACAATGAGGCCCTAGGAGGGTAGTTAGTATATTGGTATATCACTCTACAATGGTTTCAAGATAATAAATGGCCATCGTAAACGAATACTGTACCTCAAACGCTGTCTAGGTATGGGCAGGCCCCTACGGCACCTCTTCTTGCTTGGCCTGCAAGGAGTAGACGTTTCGGATAGACTTTGATCTTGAATCGAGTCAATGGAGATGGTATTTGTAGCCATTTTTGTCGATGATGGCAGCTGCCACACTTTCGTCTCTCAGTTTCTGTGTTTTGTGTTCAACTGTTGACGATAGATAACAAGTCAACAACTTCTCGACGCGACGCGTACCTGGGCATTCTTCTTGTACGCCAGCTTGACGCACGTGACAGGTTCCCTCTACCTAACTATCAAGACTTTGGCTAATCTGCCCCAAGTGTATCGAATAGACATTCATATATCTGATCAATCGGGTTGTGTGTACAGGTATAGAAATAACAACTTCATGGAAGGAAAATAAGTGAGTCATGCAGAGAGATAAAGGAGAGACATGCTCAAGTTCATCCGCATGGCCCGCACCTTTTTTTTCACTCTACAACCATATCATTGAGGCAGTAGATGGCATCGATTTATGAATTATGTCAGTTAAACTGGCATGGTCAGGCTTTCGGAATTGTAGAGATTAATGACCAACAGCCTATCGAGCGTGGGTTTGAGCATCCCGTGAGTAGATCCCAGTCTAGTCGTCCTTACTCTTGTCAGTCCATTCGTGCTGTTTTTCTCAATGGTGGTATGGTTGGTGACACTCCGTGATGGATCCATCCTTCTGAAGCCACCCAACAATATGAGCAATTGGACAGGCGTCGAGCCGGTTGATTGAAAGTGTTCCCAGTATCCTGTTTTTCCATGGGGAGGTCAATTGACTTTTTGGAGGGTCACTCGATCAGCAGGCCTATTTCAATTTCCTGTCAATGTTCAGATTCGGATCCCTTTCCCGGGTTCCCCTTCTGCAAGTCTTTGGTGCTACAACACGTTTTTCATCGGTTGATCGAGCTCATGACCCTGCACTCTGTACATCGTATCCTTTGTTCACAAATGTGGTAGAGGAATGGGACAAAGACAGGAACCATATGCTTTTCCGTGTGAATGCGATTGTGCAGCTGCAGTAGAGTGTGACGGATATGCATAGGACCATGCCATTGGCCACTGAAGGAAATCCGTGCAGTCAAACTTTGGCCAGGAAGGTGATTTCATCTGGTCTCGTTCTGAATGTGCCATCACTCGCCGCTCGATGATGGCCCGCCCAAATGGCGGTGACAACTTCGATGGCATTTGGGCGGGCCATCATGACGAACATCTCTATCCCAAGCCTCGGCGTGTGCTTTGTCAATTGTCTCTCCTTCTCTCCGCGGCTACCTTTCCCGACACGATTCTTGCGCAATGCAAAGGGCAAACATGACGGCGACTCAGCATCTGCAGTCATTGACAGTGCAGGTCACACAGTCGGCAATGGCAACATGGTCCCCCGCAACATCGTTGGTCCGATAGGATCTTCGTCGTGATTGATCACAGTGGCTTTCGTGTTCCCCTCCCCATCGGGATCGTCACGCAGGGCCCAACCACCGGAATGTTGGCAGTGAACGACGATTCGTCTCTGCGGTGGTGGAAGCTTCAGGCTAGAGTGTGATAGTGGTGGGACGGTGCAGTGGGCTGCAGATGGCCGGCGCTTCGGCAGATGGGGGGCGGTCATTGGGCAACAGGCCAGCCAACCGTCTCGCAGTATGGGCTTTCCCCTCTTTACCTGAGACTGACCGGCGACTATATAGCCGCGCAACCCTCGCCCTGGGGCTGGGTTCGTTCTTCGTTGCCAGGACATTCTCTCTGGAACGGTCCCCGGTTTCTCTTCTCCTTTCTATTTTCGTCGTTTCCGTGTTTCGTTTGGCTGGTCCAACGATAGTTCTTCTGCCTCCTTACTTGATCCACTCTGCATCATCATCCATAATAATAGTATCATTTACACGCCCAGCTGTGGCAAACGACTTTGTTGACCAAAGTCTTGACTCACGCTTCTTATATATCTAATATTTGTTCATCTCCTGACCTTTCCTCAACAACTACCGTCATCATGTACCCCACTGCCACCGCTACCGCTCGTGCCATGAAGCCCAAGCTGTCCGTGAGCATCTCTGCAGCCCAAAACTCGCGACCCTCCTTGTCGCTCAAATCTCCGGGCCCTTTGCCGCGGACGCCGATCTCTCCTGTCGCCCCCAGCCCGACCGTGAAGCGGTTTTCGTCTTTGCAGGTCCCAGCCTACAACTACAACAACTCCTGCTCCTCTAAGAGCATTCTCAAGAAGTCATCTGCTGGACGAGCCATCCCCGACAAGCGCATCCAGTTCAAGGGCACGCCCACCGTCCACTGTGTGACGCCCATCGAGAACCCGGAGGAGTACTATGGCACATACACCAAGCTTTCACGCGAAGAACGACGCTGGATGGTTCGGGAATGAATGGTTCAGGTGGATTGCATGCTTAGACAAAATGTTAACCACTCCGTATCAACGCCAGCGACGGGCCCCTCGTCACTGACTCGCTTGGACTGCTTCCAGCTTGAGATTGTGGCCTATCGCCCCCCTCCCAGATGGGCCCAGCCTTACCGCGCGAGGTTCGTCTCGAATGATCGGAGCCAAAGAGACGGTGGAATGAATGATCTCGTGGAATGGATACGAGGAAGCCAACGTGTATATGAACCTATTATGTTTATGATGAGATGATCTGATCCAGCGTTTATGATCTGAAGTTTTGTTCTGGATTATTCCAATGCACACTCGTTTGATCTTACTCCAGTCGATGTAGGCCTTTATCCATTTGTAATGCATATTAATCCCACTTGTCGACAATGTCAAACCTGGAACCTGACCCAGGGAGAGCATGGGTAAATAGAAGCGAGCCAGTGGCTGGGTGCTGGCGCTATTGTTTCCTGTGGGAGCCTTCCAATCATTCATTCCTCCCTGTTCCTGTTGGCCCTGCCCGAGGCTGTGTTGGCTTTAGCGTTCTTCGCAGCCATTTATCATTTCCACTCTTGATGCGCTAAGTCTCTGGCCTGTGCTGGTTTACTACTTCCAGTGATAATTAGTGTGTCGCCGCTTGAAGGCGATAGCTACCTTATTTTCCAGGTACTATGATCGATATGTATTGCGTATGAGCCCTATCTTTTCACTCGCACAATAAAAGGTGGTTCATCTTCCTGGATTACCAAGGAATCGGGTTTTATATGTATTTACAGGATGAAGTGCGAAAAATTCTTAGGCTAATAAATCAATATAGACCACCGAACGGTCGGACTAATGGCCAACCCATTACGCGCTGTGCCGTTCCCCCTCATTCTCACGTCTAAATGAGAGCAAGGATAGAAAAGCCAACTGTGGCATTGCACGTTTTCCATGCTTTCATACCCAATGGATAAACGCCGCAGCTTTTTAGTAGCAAGGTTGCGGCGTAGTGAGTTGTTCAAGTCCGCAAGGCTGGTTGATCTGTGATACTCGCATCTGGCAAGGCTGACAGCCATATACCCAACGCTTACTATCTGAATCCGCACATTATAAATAGAGAATCTCCACACAGGAACTAGCAATATGACCAGACGCACAGGATGGACTCGACGCCGAAGAATCTTCACTTTATCCCTCGATTTATACTGAGAAAGTTCAGACCGGATGATCAGCCTCCAGCGGGTCCGAAAAGCGACAACAGCGGCAACAACAAGAAGAAGAAGAAACAGAAGAAGAAGAAACAGAAGAAGAGGAAGTCTCCGCGTCCAGATTTTCTGGTCAACAAGGTCGATCTTGAGAATGCCGTCTTAACCCAGCGCCCGATCTCAACAGAATTTGCCCTTGTGGACATGTACCGAGATCCCGGTTTCCATGATAACCCTTATCATCTTGAAGACAAGCTTTCAGACCTCGAATGTCAAGCGAGTAAAATCCTTCACCGAGCAAGCGAAAAGACTTCCAAGGGATTGACGTTTACGCTTTTGCGGGCCGAAGTAGATACTTTGCGGAAGTTTCTCTTCCTAATGAAGTATCGAAATACGGGAATGTTCGACCGATATAACCACGATGATGTTGACAGCTACGACGCCGACGACCGAGAGCGAATGGTAGCATATATGAAATCTAAGGCCTTCAAAAAGCCCCGCGATGTGTGGTTCGATAATCTGCGGCATTTGCTGGATCTTCAAATGGATGCTGAAAAGAGTTGGATGGGTACGCTCAGGACTCGCATGTATCCTGACGATGCCATGATGTTTGAACTACACCTTACACATAGTTTCATGACTTTCTGCGTGCCAGAGTCTCCGGAAGATGAGTTTCTTCTCACTCAAAATGCCTTCAGCATCTTTGAAGGCCCGTCGACTGTGACAATGGATCCCTTCACTAAGAAATCCCAAGCCGTCCGTTACAACGAGTATCACAACTTTGCACCAATATCTCCCAGGTCAATCATTATCCTGCGAAGCCACTTCCTATCCCCACCCCGGCAAGACGGGGTATTGCAGGGTGTTTGGGATATACTCAACGCGACAATGAGAGCTCAGCACCTGTTTCCTGATAGAGCAGGCTCGATCTTACAAGATCTACCTGTTACACCATGCAAGACTGTGTATAAGCGTGCACACATCAAGTCGCCCGCTTCCTTCCACAAAGACGACAAGTTTCAATTTCCATGCTTCAGGCTGTCATCTGCACATGTTGCTATTATCAACAACCTTCTTCTTGAGGAAGCGCATTGCACTTCCTCAATTGTCTATCACTCGCCGAAATCGCTGAGACTCAGTATAGAAAATTATCTCCGAGACGAAACCGACGGACTCAAACATGTTTTCGATGATCCCCTTGATGAACGCCGCTTATATCTAACGACACTAGAGAAGGTCCTTCGTGATCTGGGGGCACTGCGAGATGCAAAATCAAAGAACAGTTCGGCGTTCTTTCATTTCGGATCCACATGTCATTACATGTCACCGCAGAAACCGCAATTCAACTCTTACACAAAGGAGAGACGGATAATTCCCTGCCCTATGTTTATCGTCTGCTTAAACCAGGTATCTCCTCTGTTCTTTATCTTCGTCTGACAGATACTGAGCCGTCAAATCACAGATGCGAGCCGAGAGACGTTTTGGTACGATGCTCATCAAGCCGGTCTTATGATAATGCTCAGGGCAAAGATCGATGGTGCGCTTCGCAGATCTGGCCTCACTGTTGAGGAAAAGTACTGCGTGCATCTCCAGAGACGGGACTTCTTCCTGACTTTCCCCGTCGAGCGACTGTGGTTGTACCTGAAAATATCTCGCAACATGGACAAATTTGATCTGGATGACTTCGACATTCAAACTGCTGATCTCGTGCTAGAAGGCAAAGAGGACAGATATGCAAAGTGTGAGTCTCAATTCATTCATGACGGCATATGCGTGGACGGACTTCAGCTGATCACAACCTAGTTATTGCTTATTTTCCGGGGAAGCGAGATTTCCTTGCCTATAGGATGTATACTCGTGCTATTTCGTAGATAATATTTCGGAGTTTTATATGCCAACTGTTAGTTTGTGATATGAATGTTTTCTACTCGTGAACTTAAATGCTTATGGTGTCGTGCTAAGGAACGTTACTAAATCTAATATTTTCTATTCGCAGACCATGAGATCTAGACTCTAGTACATATCAGTTGTGACCATGTGGAATTTGAGGAAAAAGAAAGAGCTTTTGAGATAGTGCCAGCGCCCATTCGAAAGGCCCCTCTCCTGAAAGAGCGACTGCATGGGTAGCGCGCATCCCCCAATGAACAGGGGATCTACAGAGGGTTTGGGAGGAGTGAGGGTTGCCGTTCTGGTCGACGATTAGGGCAACCGGCCAGGGCTTGAGTGGCCCGTGCGCGACCAAAGCTTTTCCAGACCGGGGGTTCCTCATCGACCTCCGCCATGAGCTGTTGCGCTCTTTAGCCCATCTATCCAATGTTGAACGCGAGAGTTCCATTAATTGCCTTTCGCAAGTCTATAGGTATCGCCACGCGATGTCGCTTGCCCTGTCAGACCCGGGGTCTCCTCACCCTTGCAATCGAGACATCCTGGTAAGTCCGGCGGCAATCTGAAGTTCGCGAATCGCGCTGACTCTCATATTTTTCTCCAGCGATGATACCTCCGTCGCGATCGTCGAAAAGAATGCAGATAGACCTGCGGCGCACATACATTTTCTTGAAAATGTGACGGCTGATTTGAGCGCATACCGAGGAGTCCATCCGATTCTGGCGCTCGAATCGCATCAAGAAACCTTGCAAAGCTTGTGAACAAAGCGCTGGCACATCTGCCTGTCGCCGCCGAAAATAACAGTGATCATAAGGGGACAATAATGTTGTCCGACTGTTCCCGCCCTCGGCGGAAACCAGATTTCGTTTCGGCCACAAGAGGTCCTGGTATGCGCGCTAATTTGTTTGTCGGGCTGGACACTGGCAAGGCTCTTTCCGTTGCATGGCAGATTCCTTTCGTCGGCGTGCACCATATGCAGGCCCATCTGCTGACACCTCGACTTGTATCCTCGTTGTCCCACACCGAGGACATGAGCTCGGGGGCCACTTCCCTGCCCTCACAGATAACCCCCGAGTTCCCCCTTCTCTCCATCCTTGTGTCGGGCGGACACTCCATTCTTGTCAAGTCATCTTCCATCATGGATCACGAGGTAGTGGCTTCTAGCGTGGATATTGCCATTGGAGAGTCTTTGGATAAGTCGGCACGAGAGATTCTTCCCGAATCTTTGCTCCAGACCGCGAAGAATACAATGTACGGCAAGATGCTGGAACAGTTTGCCTTTCCCAACGGGAGCAGCGACTATGCCGACTACCGCCCTCCAATGAAGCGAGGTGATGAAGTGGTCAAGCACCAAAGTTCCTGGGCTGGTCCCTGACTACACCATTTGCGAACACCCGCGAGCTCCAATTTAGCTTCTCATCGATTGCCAGCGCAGTGACGAAGATTGTTGGCAAGAAAAAGGAAGCAGGCCAAACGATTTCTGAAGAGGAGCGACGAGACTTGGCACGCGAATCGATGCGCATCTGCTTCGAGCATTTGGCCTCCCGCACCATAATCGCGCTTGAAGCGCTGCGTCCGAAAGGCGGCGGCGGAGATGAGATCAAAACACTTGTTGTCAGCGGTGGTGTTGCTGCAAACCGGTTTCTCATGACTGTGCTGCGCAGCTTTCTGGATGTCCGCGGGTTCGGACATGTTCGCATTGTAGCTCCCCCACCATACTTGTGCACGGATAATGCCGCTATGATTGGATGGGCTGGTATCGAGATGTTTGAAGCGGGCTGGCGGACGGAGCTGGGGGTACGAGCTCTCCGGAAATGGAGCCTTGACCCGCAGGCCGACGACGGTGGAGTCTTGGGAGTTGGGGATGGCAGAAGAATAACTAGATATCGATGGACCGATAAATACCCCTGTATACTAGTACTCGTCATTTTATAACTTCGCTCTCGTACAATACTTTGTAGGAATTGTATATTCTTCATGTTTACTGTATGTGCTACTAGTAGTGAAACGCAATGTAGATGCATCAGATGGGGTCATTGTTTGTATTTTCCAGGTTACGTCATAGTTCTGGACACTCCAGCCCGAGTAACTGGGGCAAGCAAGCCCTCCGAGTCAAGATTGTGCCAGGGTCCTTGTACCAGATTGTGTTTCAAATCGGGGGAAGAAGAGACATGCCGTCCAATCGGCCAGCGACCAGGTAAATTGTCCTCCTCACCATCGACTGGCCACACCGGTACCGGACTGTCGTCGCTTCGATAAAAACCGGTAGTCAACCTGGTGGGATTCCAGCGTTGACCACCATGAGCTATTCTCGATGCGACGTGATATCAACCGCCTGCGACGTTGCCGCCCTGTTTCAAAGCGGTCACCTGTTTACGCAGCTCGAGGAAGAAGTCCTTCCGTTGGACATGGTGTTGGCTGTGTTCATGTTAACTTCTTAGCGATGAGTCTGGTAGTATATTATTCCTGGGAGACGTACGTTTCGACCCCCAAGGTGCGCCGGAGCGGTTGTTCGTGTCTTTGCCGCTAGGTTTGTAGAAGAAGGGCTTCGGCTCTGAGATAGGTGAAATTGTTAGCTTGCCACCGATAGACGATCGAATGGGCTTCAGGAGAGAACTGCCGTACCACCGGGAGCTGTATGAGAGATGTCTGCATTAGCCAAACAGTTACTAGAGCAATCGTCACTGCGAAGGCACCTGGGCACTGCTTACCTTTCCTCAAAGCGGCCTTCGCCTCTGCGGCGTTGAAGCCGCGCACGGGAACGTGCTGTTCCTGAGCCGGGGCAGGGGAGGTCTGCTCGCGCGACTCGCCCCAGGCGTTTGGACCTCCCCGTGAACCACCGTGGGCGCTCATCGTCCGGGATGACGGTGTTTCTGACCGGACTGGCGATTCTCGTACGAACGACCCCCGCGCCAGCTGCGCGAAGAAGCAGACAGTCAGACATGACGTGGTGAGAGTGAGGGGGATGAGATGGCATTACCGGTCGTCACCATGGCCACTCATTGTGAAACCAGTCGAAAGAACAGCTGGAAACGGACGAGGAAGAGGAGGAAGCAGGGAAGGAAGCAGGAGAAAGTGGCAGCTCTGGCAATCTGCGAGCTCTCCGCAAATGCTGGAAATGGATAATAATGAATGGTCGGTTGGGTCGCGGGTGGAGCCTCTCCGCCTTGGCCCAGGGCGGCTTAGCGTCGCCTGCTGATATCGGCCTCGCTCACTCTCCTCTCTTGCGCGTTCCCCCTCTCGCCATCCACCTTGCTGGCGCTGCAAGCCCTGTGTCGTCTTCCTGCTCTCACTGCGTCGACACCCTCAATTGCTGAGTCATGGTCGACGGCTCTCTTCTCTTGAAACGGGCTTGTTTTTGCTTCGCAGCGCAGCTGAGGACGTTCTGATCCCATCTTCGACGGCTGAGTGGCCAGCTCAAAACAAGTGGCATTCTCCTACCGCCCACAACCATCGCATTCACGCTCACTGCGCGAAAATGGTGTCCTATTCGTCTCCCAAGCGCCGCTCCTCCCCTGTGCGGCCGCCCCGAAACACACCCAAGGTGTCCCTGAAAGCGTCGCGGGACTCGGAGCCTGCTCCTCCGGAAGGGCCCCCCCTTAAGAAACGCAAATACGTTCCTGGCGGCCCCGGTGGTGGAGGTCGGTATATTGAACTAGATGTGAGAGAGACCAAGCCTCCGAAACCGAAGCCCAAACCGACCCCGGTCCGACGCACCTCGTCCGCGTCTCGAGGCCGTCACGCGCGCAGAACATATCCCGACGCCAACCCAATTACCACCCCCTCCTCCGTCCCTACTACACCACCCTCGGCGCGCCCACGGCGAGACAAGAGTCAGAATCGCGGCGGTCGATTCCCGTCATCCACTGCTGCTGCCATCGCTCTCCAACAGGGAGATGGCTACAAGCCTCGCGAAGAGCGAGGTTGGGAGGAATTTCACCCAGACCTGGATATCGAGGCCAAGTTCGCTGTGTTTTCGGCGGACGAAGTGGACGGCCCAGCTCCGGTGGGACCACTGAACAACATCCTATCCCCGAATAGCGTTGAGCAGAATGGGGAGAAGAATCCTTTGGCAGAGTTGATCCGTGTTCATGCCAATGGGGCATCACCGTCGCCTATGAAACGCCGCCCTGGACGACCTCCTCGTCGCCCGGAGGCCATTCTCAACTCCCTCGGTATCACCGCGCAACCCAAAGTCGTGCCTCCTCCTGGACCAAACCCACGCGAGAAGCTCACCCTTCCGAAGCCCTCTTTCCGCCTACGCGACCCCTTCATCTTCTACGATCAACCGGGCGTTGGTCAGCAAAACTATGTCGACCGTACTATGGCCAGTGTAGGCTACCAGGAAACCGACCTCTTTGTGCGTCATGACCGACAGATGATCCGAATGATGGAGGGCTCACAGAAGACGATATGGCACTGGGTTCCTCCATCTTCTGGAGGCGAAATCAATACCGCTGTTGGTAGAGTGGAGTACGATATGGATGAGCAGGAGGAGAAGTGGCTGGAGGACTACAATCTGAAACGCAGGGAGGACCAGTTGGAACCGATAAAACCCCTGTGTTTGAGATTACAATGACGAAGATCGAAAAGGAATGGCATACCCTGGAGAAGCGCATTCCGAAGCCAAATCCCAAGCCTCCGCAGACACAGCGACCCCGGTCGAGCTCGGCAGCGGCCGTCAACGGAGAGACGACGGCCCCAGGAGAAGAGCAGGACACAAAATGTGCGATCTGTGATGATGGCGATTGCGAGAATGCCAATGCAATTGTGTTCTGTGATGGGTGCGATTGGCAGTTCACCAGGAGTGCTACGGTGTGCCGTTCATCCCCGAAGGCCAATGGTTATGCCGGAAATGCCAGTTGATCGGCAGGGGATCGGTTAATTGCATATTCTGCCCAAACACTGAGGGTGCTTTCAAGCAGACGACTACCTCAAAATGGTCTCATTTACTGTGCGCTATATGGATTCCGGAGGTTTCCATCGGCAATCCGTCTCTTATGGAGCCGATCACCGATATCGAAAAGGTGCCTCGCAGTCGCTGGAAACTTAACTGTTATATTTGCCGGCAGAAAATGGGTGCTTCCATTCAATGCAGCAATAAGAATTGTTTCGTTGCGTTCCATGTGACATGCGCGCGCAGAGCGCAGTTGTACCTGAAAAGATCCGGGCACGGAACCCCCGCTGTCATGGATTCTCATCTCCTCAAGGCGTTCTGCGACAAGCATGTCCCACCAGAGTGGCGTCGGGAACACGGAACTGATGCCGCAACTGCGGATGCTATGGAGTATTATCGCGACACAATGCAAGGCAGGCGCTGGGGTGATAGCCAGGCAGCCGCTCTATCGTTGGAACCGGCGGCTCACCTCGGGTGTGACCATGATTTGGATGGGCAACGTCCTCAGCCGCAACGCATCACTCTCACTGTCGGGGGCAATAAGCGAAAGCGACCAACAGTTCCTCGAACAATTTGGAAACTCGCATCGGCGCCCCTGTTATTCCCCAGGTTGTTCTCAACTCGGTTATTGCCTCGCTTCAACGATTTACCGTACGACAGCGAAAGCAGTATGCCGAAGATGCTTGCAAGTATTGGACCCTGAAACGCGAGGCGCGACGAGGGGCTGCCTTGCTCAAACGATTGCAACTGCAGCTTGAGACATTCTCATCGATGGAGATGACTCGGAGGGATTATGTCGCAATGGGCGTGGCTGGTGGGAGGCGACTCCAACGACGTATTGAATTTGGAGACAGATTGTCCCTGGATTTAGATCGTTTACGAATGCTCTGCGATGAGGTCAAGAAACGTGAGCGGGAGAAGTTGAAGGATGCAGAGACTCTTCGAACCATTGTGGACACTGTATACTTCCCTACCTTCCCTCTACTCTGGCCTATCTTTGAGAAGGCTCAAGGGTGTGTATCTCGACTGCTACCCTAGTTTTGGATATGTTCTTGTGATGCTAACTCGACGCAGGCTCGATGGGAGAGGTGTCTTCAGACAGGGTCTCTTGTCTATCAAAACCAAGATTGATGAACGCGCCTATACGTCAATTTCCGCCTTTTCGGCCGACCTGGCAAGTGTGTTTACCTCTGAAATCGGAGTTCAGCCCGCTGGAGATACCGCCGAGCTCCAAATGCAGATCAGCGGTCGCGCGCCAGAGCTCAGTCTGGAGCAACGCGCGAAAGCGAAAGCTAGCGAAACGAATCATCAAGTCCATCCAACCGGCGCTGGAAGACGCGATCAAGAAAGAGAGTGAACTCAATCGCAAGCCCTTTGAGCAGGAGCTCAAGGAGTTGGATGTCATGCTTGAAAACAGTGTCATGTCGCGAAGAGGCTCTGAAGTGGATTACTCGGACTTGGTTGTTACTGCCCAACCGGAGCCTTCAGAGGCTGCGCATGCCGCGAACGGTACTATTGAGAAGGTAGAAGAGGTCAAGGAAGAGGCTACCAAGCCAGAACCTGCGGATGGAGAGGAGGCCGCAGCACCCGCATCTGGTCGAGAGGACGACGCTGCGCCGGGAGAGAAAACAAAACACGTGGAGGCGATGGTCGAGCCTACACCGCAGGAAGTTCCCAACTCGGAATCAGTTGTTCAGACCGTGGAGAATGAAACCGGTGCGCCTGAACAGGACATGTCGATCGAACAAGCTTCTTCTGAGGGCCCGGTAATCAACGGAGAACCAGACAAGGAGACGAATGAACCACCTACAGATGCCCCTGGCACGACGCAGAAAGGGCCGTTGACGCCGCCTCCCAGCTACAAAGGCGACCAACAGCTTCCTTTATCGCAGGGGGGAATCCAGTGGTATATGCAGCCGTTTGATCCGGTGGGCACCACCATCCATGAAGAACGATGGACAGGTCGCGATGTCATGCGCGGGATGAGCGAAGAGCTGAGCGAGCTGGACGAGGAGGAATTGAAGGACCTCGTCGGCGATGAGCTGGAGAGTGGCCCTGGCATGGCCTCTGACGAAGCGGGAGCCAACGGATCTGACGCCTCCATGACGGAACAGGCGGTTAAGGTTCATCGTACACGACGACGCTGGCGGGGGTTCAAGTGAACCGATGTGTAGTAATTGTTGTATGTAGTTTTTGTTGTATTTGCATGATGCTGTTAGCTTTGGGAACCTGGTCGGGTCGGCGTTCTACCTCGGTACATAATAGGCAATTGAGTGGAATACATGGCAATGAAGATACCCGGAGATACCTAGCCGTCAGCGACAGTAGTGTGGAAACGGAGGTATCGAGATGAACCCCGAAAGACTGGCTGCTGAGATAACCAGCCGGGCTTGGCGCATCGACCACCAGAGCCGCGTCAGGTCTGGAATTGCTCCGTCGCCTTTTCTCTCCCCCTTCCTCCTCCTCGCTGCTTCTCCCTTCACCTCCTTCATCACGCCCTTGCTACCCCCCTCCTTTTTCTTCTTCTCCTTCCTCTCTATTCCTTCTCCTCAGCTCATCTGGAGTTTGTGTCGAGCTGTTTTTCTCGACTTCTTCCCCGTCGGCGTGAATTTTCTGCGCTGCTTCTCCTAGCTCCAGTTGCGCCCAGTGGACGTGTATCGCGCGCCCACTTGCTTTCTGGCATCTGCGTAACTTTTCAGTTCGCTTTTCTCATCTATTTCTAAGCTTCCCGGCTTATCCTCCATCATCATGTCTGCCGAATACGACCACGAAAACGGCCGCTACGACGGTATGTTTGATGGTTACATCAGCTCCTGCAACTCGCCTCCGTCACACATTGACCATCATGCTAATTTGTTCTCATTGAACTCTCTTCCAGACGAGCCTCGTTATTCCCGTGATCGCAGCGCGTCGCCTCGCGATGAGCCCCGTGGCGATCGCACCCGCAGCCGTTCTCCCAATGGCCGCGAAGAACCGCTTCACCGGTTTGTGGCCGCCTCATTTTCCTTTCAGCGCGCGATGATAGGATGGCAGATTCGCTAACGTGATTGCGTTTGGTTTGTCTTTCTAGTGTCCCCCTGGACCCCCGTAAGCCCCCCTTGGACGATGAAGAGGGCGCCATCAACACTGGCTCCAACCTGTTCGTTACCGGCATCAACCCTCGTCTGACCGAGTCCGACATCTCGCGTCTGTTCGAGAAGTACGGTGATGTTGAGAACTGCTCTATCATGGTCGACCCCCATACCAAGGAATCGCGTGGTTTCGGGTTCGTCAAGATGGTCACGGCAGAGCAAGCCGATGCTGCCAAGGAAGGTCTGCAAGGAGAGGTTATTGAAGGCCGCACTCTCAGCATTGAGAAGGCTCGCCGTAGCCGCCCTCGCACCCCTACCCCGGGCAAGTACTTCGGTCCCCCCAAGCGTGGTACGTATCTGTTTATCCGTGTCTGTGCTTGTTCAGCGAACTCATCCTTTTCTACAGACTTCCGTGGGCCCGGTGGTCGTGGCGGCCGTGGCGACCGCTATGATGACCGCCGTGGTGGTTACGGAGGAAGCTGGCGCCGCAACGACGACTACCGCTACGGTCGCTATGATTCCTACAGCGATCGCCGTGAATATGGCGGTGGCCGCGAATACAGTGGTGGTGACTACCGTCGTCGGGAGTACCGTGACGACTATGGATACCGTGGTGGTGGTGGCATTGATCGTTATGCTTCTAGCCGTGGTGAGGACCGTTACGGCGGCCGCGGTGACGATCGCCGTGATGAGCGTCGCGATGACCGCCGTGGCGGCTACTATGATCGCGATGCCAACCCTCCCAGCTACGGTGGTGGTAGCAGCAGCGGTGCTGGTGGTGCTCCGCCCCGTGAGCCCTACGCCGGTGGTGGCGGCAGTGGTGGTGGCCGCTCTTACGAGGGCCGTGAAGAGAGATACGGTTCCAGATAGGTGAGCCTGGCCGAAAATTGACCTTTCTTCGTGTCTCTACACGTAACCCCTTCTCCAGAATCGGTCTTTTCTTGTCTTCCCCCACCCTTCTTTCCAGTTTCCTTTCTCCTTTTTGTCATTATGTTTTGCGACACGTTTCTTTCCTCTTCAATTGTCCTTTGGGATGGCCATTCTCAATTCAATCCCACCTTCGATCGGGATTGAGCTTGACGGCACCGTGGGGCCTCATTCATGTTCCTTCTCCAAGGGAAAAAAGTCGTCTTCGCATTTACATGTCATCTCGGCGATGTCGGTACGCCATCCGTTTGCGAAGCGTCAACTGTTCAGTCGCCCCCGTCGCAAACAGATGTTTTCTTATGTTACTTCGCTCGAAACTCCGGAAAAAATTGGCGGCAGGGAAAGGAAGCAAGATATTTACGTTAACGTTGTAATTCCTCGGATTGTCAGATGGGTCAGCACACACACAGACACTTCTACATTTTCAACTCTTCCGGAAACTTGGGTCATCTCGCTAGTCAGCTGTTCGCCTTATTGCGTCTTATACAACCTTTCTTCACGTAACGACTTTCGATTGTATTCGCCAGAGAGAAAAAGCAAAGCACCCATAATTCCCCTTCTGTCTTCGGGTTCTTGACGAGGAGTTTCTGCCCCTTGTTCTCTACGCCTTGGAGTGAGGGCAAGCCGGCGAACGAAGTCCGGCCATGGTCCGCCAGACCTTCCGCCATAGCGCTTTTGCCTGCGTTCTTGTTTGTAGTATCGCCAATTCGAGCGACAAGATTGCCGCCATTAGAACCCGGTCGACGAGAGGCAGCTTTGCATGTAATTCCGGCACGATATCGCCCACTGCTGCCGGAGCATCCACGGGTCACGATAAGGTTTGTGATGAGACTGATTATCTTGTTATCTTCCACTGCTTTCTGTTGGTTTTCCTTCAGCATCAGCATTTGAAACAGCCCGGCCGAGCATTCACACCATCTTTGTTGGGACGGCCGGGCTTCCACTGCTAATGCTTGCAGTTGGCTGAGTTGCTGTGTCCGGTTACTAACTGGCAGGATGTCCCAATGTGTGCACAATGCTTGTGGGAGGTTATCCCACCTCTCCCGCAGTCAAAATCCCTATCATCTCCAGGTTCCATGGTTACTTTCGGGCATCCTGTTTTATCTCGCCCTGCGCCGCTGGTCTACGCTGAGTTTTGTATGGCTTTTGGGAGCCTTCCTTAGGAAGCTCAAGTGGCCAAGCCCCAGGTAGGTGAAGTGTTACATACCACGTACAGTTCCACCAATAT
Organism: Aspergillus micronesiensis; assembly: GCA_039763685.1. NCBI lineage: Eukaryota > Fungi > Ascomycota > Eurotiomycetes > Eurotiales > Aspergillaceae > Aspergillus > Aspergillus micronesiensis. The sequence goes on along the minus strand of JASHHO010000079.1, from coordinate 552,299 downwards.
AAGAGTTTATAAACATCCTCATACCCGCTCGTTTAGAACGTAGCTTCCTGGACTCGGAGATCCATGAAAGAACCGGAGGGAGATTCGGGCGGGGACCGAAGCCCCCACACCCACCGCATTCCCCCCGGATTCTTCTCTCCTTCCCTTGACCACTACTAACATCACCCTACGGCTACTAAGCTAATTCGCTAGCGATGTCCGAGACCCCAAGCAGGGTCCATCGGATCCTGCGCAAGACCTTCGCCTGCGATGAATGTAAACGTCGGAAAGTACGCTGTTCTGGGGAGGAGAACTGCGCCAACTGTCTCCGAGATGTCAAAGTGTGCCGCTATTCCTCTCCATCTGCCAAGCTGTCTTCCTTGCAGCGGTAAGTGATCGTCTGCCGTTTGGAGGGATATGGAGTCTCATGGGTGATTCTGTGACAGACGTCTTCAGGAGTATGAACAGCGTCAACGTGATATTGAGAATGCCTGGAAGACCTATCTACCAACGGTGGACCTCTATGAAGCGATCCGTACCTCAAAGGAGAGCCCCCGTGAGCCACCGGCGAATATTATTGCTACTCCTGCTGCTAGTGCTGGTCCAGTCGCACCTACTTCTGCAGACGATGTGCAGCAATGCAAAATAAGCACCGAGGTGGAACATCCGACGGAGCAGGCTCCGTCCGGCTTCACAGAGCACAGCAATGCCGAAGACTATGAGTTCGACGAGTCCCAGGACTTTGACAATTCCATTGATGGCATGGGGTTTTTGACCGTCGATCCTCATAAAGCTGGCTACACTGGACCGCAGTCCGGTATCGCAGCGCTGAAATTCCTGCAGAGTCTTCCCCTGTATCTGCCCCTGAATAGCAGCAATACCCCCTCCTCGCTGGATGAGGATGACTTTCCTGCGGTATCTTCGCACTCGGGTGGGACGATTCGACGATATTGACGAGTACTTTACGTTGTATCACCCAGCTTACCCGATTCTACATGAGGGGACCTTTCGTGCGAGGATCTCTGGTTAGTGTCACATATTCTACCGTTGCTCCCGTTTCTATATACATCCTGACTAACCTGTCTATAGGGGCCCTTGCAAAACCCCGAGATGGCTCCTGGCCACTTCTATACAACACCGTACTCGCAATCGGCGCTTTTGTCGGCGATTCCAGCGCAAGTAAATCTGATATCCCCTTTTACAAAGAAGCACGTCGTCACCTCACCATGGACGTGCTTGAAAAGGGCTCCCTCAGCTACGTCCAAGCTATCGTCCTGATGGCAAATTATCTGCAGAAACGCAATAAACCCAATGCAGGGTTTATACTCACGGCATCGGATTCAGCATGGCGCTTGCGATCGGCCTCCACCGCGAATTCGGCATGCCCAGCACCTCTCCTTTCACCATGGAAATTCGCCGTCGCGTATGGTGGACGCTCTTTGTCTTCGTTTCCGGCTCGCAGTTGACACTGGGCCGCCCGGCCGTCTCCCTTGTCGGTGTGAACATTCATCTGCCCGCTAATCTCGACGACCAGGACCTTGCTGTCGACATGGAAGTGCTGCCAAAATGCAGCCCGAACCTACCACCACATCCTGCCTCATTGCGCAAGTTAAGTTGGCCAAGATTGCCAACGCTGTGCAAGTTGAGCTCCTCACGCACTATCGGCCCACGTACGAGAAAGCCCTGAAACTCGAGGAAAATATTCGGTTCTGGTGGACGTCTCTGCCAGACTACTTCGCCCAGGACGTCTACCTTGAACCGCATCTAGAATTGTCAAAACGCATCCTCCTGTGGCGGTCGTTCCACCTCCGCATCGTCCTCAACCGCCCGTTCCTCTTCGAAGCTATCGCCACCAAATCAGAAATCTCCGCTTCTGCCCCGGGTCCCATTCAGTCTTGTCTTTCCGCTGCAGACGAATGTGTTGCGTCAATCTGTGGGTTTCTCGAGTCAACGAGTAACCGTACGCGTATGCTTGCCTGGTACGCGACCTACTGGCTCATAACGGCGAGTTTCGTCCAAGCCACCTGCTACATATACAGTCCGACACATGCGCTTGCCTCTCAGTGGAAGAGCTACCTTCAGCAGGCAGTAAAGTGTCTTCAGAATCTAGGGTCGTCACACGAGATGGCATTCCGTGCGCGCAACGTTTTAGAGAAGCTTCTTGGTTGGCTTTCCCCCTTCTGTCTTCACTCGATCGCAAATGAGATACCCAAACTAACTGCAAATGCAATTAATAGAGCAAGGACATGGTCCAGACCAGACCCATCCTCATCAACCTACTACCCCATCTACAATGCTCCCTCGCCCGTTCCAAGCGCTGGGCTTCGCCAACATCCCATGACCCTAATCAACCGGGCCAACACGCATTGTCAATGGGATTGGAGGATAGCCTGACGTGGTATCCTCAAGGAGCGTCGAATGCGGAACTTCTTGATGCAGCAGGTGGGTTCATGATTAGGAGTTTGTTCGAGGGGACGATGGATGAGCAGGCGGGAGGTCCGTGGTTCAATCTTTAGTATTCCAGTCCAAGGAACTATCTTGTGTTAATAACAGACAAATGTACATGATAAATTAGATGATAAATTAGATATGATATGATAGAACATGCATGGGCTACCTATCTTCCTCTTCCCTGAAGATTCCTCCCCTGATGAATCCTTCAAGAGATCTGCATCAGCAGCATCACTGTCATCAATAGTCTCAGAATGATCGAGATAATCCTCCAATCCAAATAACCTGCCCATCTCCTCCAGTCCCCTCCCCCTCGTCTCAACTAACACAACCCTCACGAACCAAAACGCCACGACACAGATCAAAGCATACCCAACATATAGCCCCCAACCAACCCATTCTACCACAACAGGCGACACCTGCGCAACAACAAAGCACATCGTCCAGTTCGCCGCAGCCGCAAGCGCGTTTCCCTTCGCGCGCATGCCCAACGGAAAGATCTCAGACGGGTACGTCCACGCCGCGACGCCCCAGCTTACATTGAAGAAGAGGTAGAACGTATATGGGAAGATGACAATTAAGGTGTTGAAGGGGGAATCGGGGTACTGCGTAGCGTGATATTGGAAGAAGGCGATGCCGAGCATGGAGATGGTCATTCCGATTGTACCGAGTTGGAGCCAGGTTCTGCGCGGGAGACGGTCGAAGACGAAGATCGGGATCCAAGAGGCTAGGAAGAGGGTCACGCCTATTCCGCCTGTGGCGAGGTTGGCTTTGTTCGGGTCTTTGATGCCGCCGTGTTGGAAGAGGATGGGCTGGATGCATATGTGAGTATGTATGTTTATCACGCATTTTATTTCCCATAGCCCAGGCGGTTTAGAAGGGATGATATGGAAGGACACTCACGGCGTAATATAAGATGGAATTCGTCCCCGTAATCTGTTGGAACCCCTGAATGCCACACGCCATGATAGTCAACCGCACAACCGGCCTCTTAAACATACTCCCCCACGACGTCGGCGCATGTCGTTCCCTCGCGATAGTAGCTCTGATTTCCTTCAATTCAATCCTCGCCGCCTCCTCCCCATGCAGCCGGGTAAGGACTTCCCGCGCACAATGCGGTCTTCCTTGCGCGACAAGCCAGCGCGGACTAGGCAGCACCCAGGTCCAGCAGCCGATGCCGAGGACAGCAGCAGGGAGGACCTGAATGGCGAGGGGGATGCGCCACCAATCCGGCGTGGAAAGGTGTGCGAGAACATAGTTCAGCGCAAAGGCAATGAGCTCCCCGTACATAGGACCATCTGCTCTATGCCAATTAGGCGGCCACGGAGGTGGGTGGTGCGATCTCGGATTGGTAGAGGGGGACGGCGGCGGCACAGTTGCCTACGCCGTAGCCCAGGATTATGCGGCCGAGGATCTGTATCTTCTTAGCGTGGCGTCTTGATTATGGAGTTCTGGAAATGGGCAGGATAGGGAGAAATGTACGATTTGAGGAATAGTATGTGATGCCGCTTGGAGGACTGCGCCTATGATGAAGACCAAGCTTGCGAGAGTGAGGGTGCGTTCTCGTCCATACCAGTCTGATAGACTGCCAGTTGACATAGCACCGATAAAGCACCCAATATCGTACATGGATATGACCGCTCCGGTGACCCCTAGGCAAATTAGTTAGTTGTTGCTGTGTGTGTATGCATCGATGGATATTGGGCAATATGGGTGGGAACGAAGGGTATTGTTTACATGCGCTCTTTGGTTGCATCAGATCCTTCCATCGCTCATCAGCGACGATAACCCCCATGACCCCTTGGTCGTATCCGAAAAGCAATGCGCCCAGGGAGACGAAGGCCGCCAACTTGTATACATACCAGGGGTCTCGGGGTCGAGGCACAGACGGGTCCGTCCCTGGCGGTGGACGGATGGGAGTTGTTTTGTTTCAGGGACCATGTTGGGACATATCTTGTGATTGCCCTGAGGGAGGCAGTGCTCCGCAACTCGTCTCTGTGGTGGCCTAAAGGGTGTACGCGTGGGAGGCGGTTGGCATGGTTGAGGTGATGTTGTAGTTGCTTTGTTGATGTTCTCCCCGCAGTCTGTACTACTTGCGCTCGGACGTACCCCCGAATGGCTCGGACATACGTCCGACCATATTGTTCAGACTTGAATTATCCTCGATTGTCTGCAAGCTTTGTTAAAACGGTGGCCGGTAGAACGAATGAGAGCATCTGAAATGAATTTCTAATACGATATTGTATTGTACAGCACATAGTTGAAGCCGATCTCAATATCCAGTCGTGAGAGTTGGTTCCATGGATTGACGGCCTGACAGCCTGAGGCTAGGTATCTGACTCAGCATCCATGCTAGGTATGAAGTATACCTTACTTCAACTTCAATTTTTCATCCTTCCCATCTACGTTTGATCCGCGTGTGCCGATTGCTCCATTCACATCCTCTAATGTTCCCGGTCAGCATAATACCATCAAGACACAGCCTCATCCTGTGGGCACAGGGTCTCCGTACGAGGGAAAATGGTACTTCTTTTACGGCACCTTGATGGATCCAGAACGGCTGCGCGTGTCCTCAAACGCTCAGAGCCCCCTTCCCTTTATCCTGCTGAGGTTCAGAAGTTTAAGGTCAAACTATGGGGAGAATATCCAGCGCTTCTCAAAAACCTACCCCAACCCAAGGATCCGAGAATTACAAAGGTCCGTGGTGTCATCTGCAAAGTTACATCCCAAGAGGAAGAATATCGTGTACAGGAATACGAAACCAGTTTGTATGCGCCTCGTGACTGTACTGCACGTCTACATGATTGCTCGCTTGTTCCGGCTAGAGTGTTCGTGTGGATGGGCGATCCCTGGCTGTTGAGAGAAGTCACGTTCGAGTTACAAAATGGAAGCGATCGAGACATTGAGTAGATTCGGCATTGCTGGTCTTTTATGAGGAGCGTTGCTAAATACTCATTCTCGCTCGCAAGCTCGTAAGCTGGAAGCAACGGTATGTGTCTCATAGACCAGATATCGAACGCATATAATAGTCTTCTAACTCGAATACTGATATCATACAAGCATTTATCTCGAGTCCAAATCTCTCAAAAGCTCAATGAAATCATCATCGCCCTCCTGCGCACGAGCTTCAAATACACCCCGATTAGCCACCAACCACTCATCCTCCTCTCCAGTCTACAGCTACCATCAGCAACCCACCATATTCACATCAAGAAATCGAAAATCAAAGGACAAGGAAGAAGAAGAACAAACCTTCGGCCTCACAATCCCCGCCTCCAACGCTGTGGTCAACGCCCCCATAACCCACACAGTGCGCAATCCTTCCTCTCCCTCTTTTCCAATGATACGCTCCCACTCCGTGACAACGTCCCGACAATGTTCGATGTACATCTCGCGGGAGCGGTTCTCGCCCGCGCGCGTCCGCATGATAATGCGATTATACTTTCTTCTCACGCCTCCGCGAAAGACGACCTGGTTGCTGGCGTCGGTGTACCGTACATTGAGAAAACATCGAGGTGTGTTGAAGCGCGTGGAGTGGAGATCTGTCAAGGCTATTGCGAGGTCTTCTTGTTGGGTTGGAGTAAGAGGGCAGACGTATTCGATGTCGTAGAGAGGCATTTTTTCTCGTTGTCTCAAGCTCGGAGTCTATTCTAGAAGATGCGTGGATGTGATGAAGTATTTTGTCTTGATGCAAGATATGTATTGGGGGGGAGGTGCTTATTTATGCTTGTTTGTTACCTGGTATAAGGGATGTTTCTCGGTCGAGAGTGCTTGAGAGATCGGCCCGAGGTTGGTTTCGAGCCATAGGGTTCAACATCGACTACTGTTGCCCTTGTAGGTTAATTTCCAGACTCTGTAAGCGATTTGGGTCTAAGTAGCCAATAATTTCATGATTGTGCCCAGTTACCATTGTGTAGATCAAGTTGGAGCTGGGCAGGAGTATAAACAGTACTGCTACCACATTTGGCTATGATTGGCTGGGGCGGGAAAGGGTACCTAAAACCCGCCTCCGCCCTCTGCACCCGCGTGGCAGAGGCGTATATCAATACAACGTCCCAGTTTCATTAGAGATGTCGAGTACATGTCGTCTTCTTCATGAGGAGATTACACTCTCCCAAGCGAAAGAACGGGAGGACAATGTCCTTCATCAGCTCGAACCATTACCATGACAAGCAGACACGTTTCTTCTCTCTTCTTAATACTAAACAAGCCGATTTGAAGGCTATTGTTGCCCATCACCTAGGTCTAAGGTCGACCAGTGTGTGCCATGTGGCCGGTTTGAACGACTGGCTCTGTGGCAGCTTCAACGTCTCCGTACCGGTCACCATTCGGGATTGGAAGGACAGAGAGCAACAAGGAAACACACTCCTCCTTCGATTTCCTCTTCCACACCGCCTCGCGGGTAAAAAGGAGACGAAAAGATCCGATGCGAAGCTGGAGCCTACGCATGGCTGCAAGAAAGCTGTCCAGATGTGCCCATTCCACGGCTATATGGCTTTGCTATGTCGACAGGTGAAACTGTACAGGTCTAGATGCTCTTGATGGCAGGTAACCCACTGACTTTGCTTCAATAGTTTACTCGGGTTGATAATCTACCCTTTCTGGGCCGTTGCTTCCAACTCATACGCCGGCGGCTTTTGGCCTTGTTTGGACTCCAAGTACCTTCAAACTATACTCGCCATCAGACAAGAGCTTCGGCTTCTGTGAGTGCGATTGGTGTCGGGTACATACTGATAGAGAGATTGAGGAAACCCGGGGGATGATGCTCTCCCGCACTTGGTCAACAAAGCAAGACGACAAAGACTTGCGGGCCAACTTTTTTCGAGACCTTTCGAAGATCTTGCTACGAGTTAGCCGAATACCTCTACCCCGAATTGGCTCATCCGTGATCGATAATAAAGGTTTCTTGACTCTAAGCAAACCGACCGCTATCAATCGAAATCGCGAATTTTGAAAACGAGAGAATACCTATCAATATACCTCCTGACTATACATATTCGACTGTTGATTCGTACTTAGCAGATATGCTAAGAGTCCATGACAGTCGACTTCAATACCAACCCAATGCAGTCAACAATATACAGGACTGCGCCAATCAGATGTCTGCTCTAGCAGCAATGAGAACTTCAGCCCCATTGTTTTTCCAGTCAAGATTCCGCCGTGGGCCGTTTGTCTTCACCCTGACGGACTTACATCAAAGCAATATCTTTGTTGATGAGAACTGGCATGTAACCTGCCTAGTCGATTTGGAATGGGCATGCTCTCGCCCAATTGAAATGGTTGAACCACCTTACTGGCTCTCAAATCAAGGTGTAGACGAAATTGACGTCAAGAAATACGATCTACTTCGCTCAGAGCTGATGGCCATCCTGGCCGCTGAAGAGTCCAAACTATCCACCAGCCCTGGCTCAACAGATGCTGACAATACAATGCCACGGTTATCGACAATCATGGAAGACTCCTGGGTGAAAGGAACATTCTGGTGTACGCTTGCTCTTTCCAGTCCCAGTGGTCTCTTCAGGACATTCTACGAGCATATTCGGCCTTTGTTATCTGATCATTGCGCAGAGGACATTGGTGAAATTATGCCATTTACTGGGTGAAGGATGTGGGCAGGTTTGTTGCAAGCAAACTGACTGATAAGAAAAAGTACGATCTTGATTTGCAGCTGGCTTTCGAGGAACATTGTCCAGACGTGTGCTCAGTACTGCTACCAATACTCTTCCCGGGTGAATAGTCTCAAGGCATGGTCATTATGGACATTTAGGGCCAAGACAAGCTTTGTCTTCGCCTCGTGCTTCAGTGTAGACCTGAATCTATGCTCCTTAACTCTGTGCTATGCAGATAGCTCTCACAGCCAATGATGTCGTAAATAACTGCTTGTGGAACAGGATCGGGCAGTTCTGACTCTCCGAGGGGCTGTGACGTGTACCTTCAATACTACCTTGTGTAGCTACTGACATTGGAGTTTTTGGAATATAGAATAGTATAAAGTGGGCTTAAGAAACTATTCCGTCGTAGGCCATCCTTCGCTTAGTCCGTTATCTCACAACAGACGTTTGATTACTACCAGCACGTTTGCAGCTAAGCGAGTAACACCAAAAGACATCATTACCAATCTATATTTTCTATCTCATCACTCGTCAATAATCTGCACCTTGATCGCCCGCGACACAGGGTTGCTCGCTGTCTCAAACGCCTTGACACCGTCTTCAAGCTGGAAGCGATGCGACACCAGCGGCTTCAGGTCGATCATGCCCGCTGCGACCAGTGCGATCGACTTGGGGTAGATGTCGTGGTAGCGGTACTGGAAGCGCAGATCGATCTCCTTCGCGGAGAGATGCATGAAGGGGAAGTTGAGCATGTCTTTGCCAACACCGATGACAAAGACAGAACCGCCGAATCGAGCGGACTGGCCTCGTTAGCTGTAGCCTTTTGTTTGGAGGTTGGAAGACTAACGTAGATTCCGGCATGGATGCTCGACTCCACCCCTGTACACTCAATCACTAGCTTAGCCTCCTGTCCCAGTTCCTTCACGATACGACCGGCAAACGTTTGCGCATCTTCCTTGAGCGAGGCTTGCAGGGTTCTGACACGAGGAACCAGCTCCTTCGCCTTTGCAAGTCGTGTTTCGTCCAAATCGGTGATGACAATGGGCTCTGCGCCAGCGGCGTTGGCAGCCAACAGCGTGACCAGACCTATGGGGCCTGCACCGCAAATGACAAGAGGGTCAGCGAGGCGAAGGCCCGACCGGTCGATACCAGCGAGGGCCACGGTCAGCGGCTCGAGCAACGAGCCCTCCTCGAAGCTGATGTTGTCGGGGATCTTGTGTAGCCAGGCTTCAGGGTGAGCGTGATAGCGGCGCAGGGTGCCATGGTGCGGGGGCGTGGAGTAGAAGACCACGTCCGGGCAGGCGTTGTACTGACCAGTCCGACAGAAGTAGCAGGTTGCCTTCGAGCAGGGAATACCGCATTCCATGGCGACGCGATCGCCTGACGAGTTCTGTTAGCGGTGACTGCGACTGGAGTGTGAGGAAGAGAGATGTACCAGGCTTGAACTGAGTAACTTCGCTGCCGACTTTGAGAACCACACCCGCGCTCTCATGTCCCAGGCCGTTATCACCAGTCACAACCATGGGCCCGATGGCACCGTGCTTCCAGAAGTGCACATCCGAGCCACAAATACCTGTGGCGCGGACGTGGACAAGACACTCATGCGGCTGGATCTCGGGGATGTCCGATTCCACCAGACGGAGGTCGTTGGCGGGGCTGGTGTGAATCGCGTGGTTACGGGGTTTGCGCTCGAGAATATCCATGGTGAATGTATGTTTTGCGATGGGAGAGAAAGAAAGCAGACCATCTGTGAAGGGCGAGGGTTATATATGTGGACGATGATCCCCCGCGATGGAGGGGCAGCGCCCTCGGAGGTCCGACCGATTCTGCATGCTGTTGGAGACGAGCTCACGAGTAAGGGTGCTCACTGATGGCCACGAGTGGGATGCTGGCTGCAGAATCTCCAGAGGAACTCTTTCGTTGGTCATCTGGACGCATGCTCGGCTGTAGGTCCGAGTAAAGTAGAGAGGCGAGAACCGAGCGACTCGCGGAGACTCCGCCGATCAGTTCTGTGCCACCATAATTCATCGTGGAATCTAGATCACTACTGGAAGTATTCTTCCGAATGTTGATGGCACGTCTTGGAAATGAAGACAGTCATCTAGTGGATCTGGAACTGCTCCAACCATGGTATGGCTATCTTTGTTGTCTTCATGGAGTTTACGGACATCGGAGCAGTGACATCATAAGGCAGATGATGGAGTTCTTGCATTGAGCTAGTTGATATTCGCATCGAAGTGCTGGATCTGCCCGCTAATACGGCGGATTGGGTCCAGGAAGATATCACAGTGAAGCTATCTTGAGACGCTAGTATGGCGCATGGACGCACCGGCCAGACCCAGGTCGATCATGTCGTCGCTCGATCAATGTCGGTATGTACAATTGGCTTCGAGAGAGCAACTCAACGCCCGCCAATATGCGATGATGATGAGCCTACGGGCACCCGCCATCTCGTGCGCAGCCGATTGCGCGAATCCGAGTTATGAGGACTTGCACAAACGCAATTGTCATCCCGGTGGTCTCGGCAGGCTTGGTATCGTGCTCCAGAAGTAGGATGGAGAGATTCATATCCTGTCTTCATCTACTCCGGTGACTTGTTCGTACCAGTCGCAGCGCCACCTTCGACTTCGTTGCTCTTCTGAATGAGAAATTCGCCTAGGGCGCGCAGAGGATTTGCCGGTCTAATTGTCAAACCATCAGCATTCTTTCGACCATCCTCCTGCGCATGGATTCGCACTTACTGTTCCCTGGTGACAGTCTTCATCCCTTCCAGTAGATAAGGTACAATCTTCTCATTCATGTACGTGCGGACGGGTGCGCCACCTGGCCGCGACACGTTCGGTTCGGCAGCAGGAGTGTGGGCGGCAGAATTGTTGGCAGCATTCGCGGCGGTATTTGATGCGCCGCCCTGTCGCGAGAAGACATTCGATTCGGCGGCAGGAGTAGTGGCAGTGGGAGTGTTGGCTGCTGGGGTGTTGGCGGCAGGAGTGTTCGCAGCTCCCGCGGCGCTCTTGGGAGTGGATTCGTTGACCATGTTGTAGGCGGCAGTGAATGGGTTGGCCTCGTCTCCTATCCTTCTTGGGTTGATCTCTTCTCCGAAGTTCCTGAATGGCTGGTGTAGCGGAATTGGGGACTATGGAGAGTTGGGTGAGTTCGCAGGAGGAATGAAAGGGAGAAGAGGGTTGGAAGGCGGAAGGAAAGAAGCTCTCCACTGTGGAGACCTGGTAGAATGCGGGTGTCTGATGTATGGGAGGGTTCTTACCGGCTGGTCGGCCATGACGACGAACGGAAATCGATGAGAAAGCACAGGGGATGAATGCACAGGGGGATTCTAAGACTCCGGGGCTCTTCATGAGATGCAATCGCTTGTTGATTATCGTTTCTTGTCCCTCTCGTGATTGACCAGGGTGTATGCAAACACTGCAAACTGCTAGAAGTCACCTGATCTCGTGTTTTACTGACACGCTCCGACGCGAGGCAATTATATATCTTCGTCTTACCCGCCAGTATATATACCCTCACGCCCCTCTTGCCACCACATGTCCTGGATAGAATGTCCTTGTTGGACTTCTGGGACACCAAGCGTCCCACTGCCAAACGCCGGAAAACAACCGACGAGAACACTCCAAATGATCACGCAGACCAGCTAGAGCCTCTGGAGATCAAAGTGGCCAAGGCGTCGGAGGTGGATACATCAGCCCTCACTCAGGGCGATCAGGCCCCCACTGAGGACGATTCCCCATTTCCAAACAGTCAGACGGAACTGGAATCGTCATTGCCGAACATAGTAACGGACAAGGAAGCAATCGATCAATATGAGAATGCACGAGCAGAGCAGGAAGACCATGCGCCTGGCTTGCACGAGCGCTTGCGAGATGGCAAGTGGCGCAAAGGGAGGAGTTCCATATACGTCGATGCATTCAACCTCGCACTGGAAACTGTGCTTGAAGAGGAGGCCCATTTATTCAGTCCAGTGGAAATGGAAGTTTTTCGTCAGTGGCAAAGCCTTTCTTATGAGTCCCAGTATCTGTATGGTCTCCAATGTGTTTGTCGTTGATCGCTACTCACAGCGCTAGGTATGTCCGATTGTTCCTCCGCAAGACATCCGCATGGCATCGCATCGACCGACTAGGGTATTATTCCGATATCTCAGACATGAAGAGTGCAGTCGATGACCTCCAGCTCACCCGAAGCCTGCCTCCTTCAGAAGTAGCGGATGAGAAACCCTGCCGGCCTTGAGTTACCTGAGGAGTTATTCCTCGGTGATGAGTTCACGTTTGCAGACAAGACAGAAGATATCACCACATTAGAAGAAGCCTCTTCTCTCCTCTTGCTCGAAGAATTAAAAGTCTTTGCTAAAGAGGCCAAGGTGCAAGGCAAAAGCAAAAAAGAGCTTCTCGCCGCCCTACACCGAGCCAGTCAGTCGCAGGCAGGACTTGACTGGAATAGCTCAACAGCTGATTCCCCCCAACCGACGAATAGAGATGGCCATTTTGTACAGAAAATTCTTGACTATACCGGCGCCTGTGTTAGATTAGCGGCTGGACCGCGCGCACTATTTGAACGGGTGCATTTGGTCTTCTATCGGTCAACCGAGTGGACAGAGAAGTCACTCACCACTATCATTCTTGCGAAAATATCACGACGAAATTTCCCAGAATTTGTCGTTTGCCGATCCACCTCGATCTTTCCGTCTCGAGAATTCCTTTTGGAGTTTGAGTCCGCCCTCCGGACGCAGTTCCAAATAGACAACCTGCTTGAATTCAACGGAACACCCACGGCAGAGCTACTACAGCAAGTAAAAGACCTTGCGTTCCAGGTGTATCCTCGCTGGCAGGTTTTGCTCAAGCAAGAACAGGAAAAAGAAGAAAGGATATATGAATATGGAGAGGGTGCCTATCTCCGTCGTTTCTCACCCGCATGGGTATACACAAGAATCATCCACAAAGGTCTACACCCGTTGGGCCGGTTCAAAGAGCATAAGGAGGAGCATCGTATTCTCTCTGTTTTGCTAGACCAACGCCTCTTCCACGCAGCTAGACGGGGCGCGTGGTATCAACGAAAGGCCCTTTTGGAAGAGCATTACATGTGGGCATTGACACCACTTGAAGGACGCAGCGAGGAGGCACAAAAGAAACATTGGAAGCGTATCGCGCTGCGAACTTGCGAAGAGGGTCTAGAAGACCCTTACTGCCATCTTACATACCACTACGACCTACAGAAACGCATTACAAAGCTCGAACGAGCTCTCAAAGTGGTGAAACGGGAACAACACGATTTCGGCCATATCATGCTGGCTAAGCCCGAGGAACGTATCGTCGAAGGGATACGAATCGAGCGGGAGGATTCCCCTAGCCGCAACGGGTCCACCCAAGACAATTCGATGTCTAGAAAGGGACGAGCAACGGTTTGGGTAGACGAGAGAGAGGATGGAGCCGAATGCAGAGTCGAGAGCATGTGCTTGAGCTGGTACAGAGACCATGGATGGAAGGGTTACCATTCGGAAGGGGGCATAGTCCGAACCTTGGTATGCCTCTTCACAACCTCTGCAATATCACCTCTAACGGATACACCAGTTTGGATTACTCTTTTACGACATCCTGTTCGTTTACGTACCGAACGTCTTCCAAACACCCTTCCAGACCTGCCCGTTGGACCTCCATACCGATGCTTTCTATCCCTCTCGTGCATCCGAAATCAACCACCGTCTCGTAGAGATCACAAATGGCGAGGCAGAGCGCATAATTCGCGAAGTCCACGCACAGCAGTCCGAGAAACAGACTTGTGCCATTGGAATAGACTGGTCATTTGAACTTGATGATCTCGTCGAGATCGTCCAATGCTTCCGCGGCGAGGCTCTAGCTATTATATGCAAGGTTATGGCGCAGGAGTACCAGCAACGTGGAGGTGGCATCCCAGACTTGTTTCTGTGGAGGATGGACACGAAGGAAGTCATGTTCTCTGAAGTCAAGTCGGAGAACGACCGACTCAGCGACACGCAGCGTTTGTGGATTCATGTCCTTGCAGGGGCAGGGGTGAGGGTAGAGCTTTGCAATGCTGTTGCAAAGGAGGTCAGAAAAGAGTAGACACATACTTTGAGTATGGGTACATACGATCAATACATGCATGAACATACACGGAAACATACATGAGCTACGTTTGATATGAAGGAACAAATTTTGGTCATGAATTTTTATTGATTATCCGCGGCCACTACAACTCCATTTCAGGCGTTGCAAGAAAACTAATCCTAACCGACGAAAAAACCAACCTAAACCAACAACCATCCAGACACAGGGCGCTAGCGAGACGCTTAGGCGACCATGGTGGAGGCAGTGGCGGACTCGTATCTCCAGGTGGGAGGGAGGACACCGACGGACTTGTAGTAGCGGGACAGACGGTGGATACGGGACTCGATGAGAATGAGGCGGAACTTGCTGTCCTTGTCCTTGCGGTTACGCTCAAGGTGCTTGCGGACGGCAACAGCCTTCTTGATGAGGTGGTAGAGATCCTCAGGAAGCTCGGGGGCAAGGCCTGGAATACGAAAAATCTCTCTGTCAGCCGATTGACCAAGCAGAGGCATAGGGGTTTGCATATGCGTGTGCATATGGGGAATTTGCGACGAAGAGATGGTATTTCTACCGAATCTTGTCTTCCCAGTTTGTGCGAGAATCGGCGATCCGGTGTAGGCTGGCGGTTGGAAGTGTCGCTGCACATCTAAGCTGATTGTTCGGGCGAGTTGCTACACTATCCCATCATGCTGTCGATTTGCAAGGCGCTTCTTCTTTCCCACCAGGCCCGATTCCTTCACGCTTTCATCTCGACGGGGTTGTAGAGGGAGGAGGGAGGGTATCGTACCGTTGGACTTCAGGATACGGAGGATCTTGTTACCTATTGAGAGTTATTAGCATTTGTCCTTGTGAGAAAGTGGGTATAAAAATTTTCAACATACCAGTGACAGTCTTGACCTGGGCAACACCGTGGGAGTCACGGAGGACAACACCAATCTGAGAGGGGGTAGCACTATTTGCAACCCGTTAGTATTCCATTCCACATCCATTCCAAACGCAACGATCGATGAATCCCTGCGAAAGACATCCAAAACGTACCCCTTTCTGGCGAGCTTGCAGATCTGGTCAACAACCTGGTCGGGGGTGGTTTTCACCCAGGGAGCAGGAGTGCGAGAGTAGGGGAGAGCGGAAGAGGCAATACCCTTGCCCTTGGAGTGAAGACGACCCATTTTGAGATGATTGAGGTGGTTGTCGGAGGTTGTCGACGGTTGTTGAGCTGCGCGGAATGGAAGAAGAGGAAAGGAAGGCTTCGAGATTGAAGTTCTTTTTTTTGGCGGGTCTGGTCGCTTGTGGTGTGGGGCACGTGTGGTCACGTGGGTGGGTTTCGCTTAATTTTAAGCTGGTTTCTGCGGGAGCTTTTTTCCTTCCGCTTGTTTTTCTCTGTCGCGACAGGCGAATTTATTCTCTTCAGCGAGCTTTTGGCTTCTCGTTATGCGGAGATGCCAGGCCTGAGCTGATGTTGCTCTTTGTTTTGTCGACAGTTTACTAACGGCTGCAAGATTGCAGGTTTCTCTCAGGTTAGTACCCATCACTCATTTCCCATGCCTCGCTTCAATGATGAAACATCACCTTTTACTTTATTTTCTGGTACCTCTTATGTCAGAAGTTGGCCCTTGTGGTCAGCTTCGATGATCTAAATGGACTTCTGATCTTGTTTACATCGCTTTATCCGCTTTGAGAATCTTGCGATGCAGTTGCTAACTTGCGACTTAGACAGGTTTCACCTCAAAGGAGCCTGATTACAGTTCTTACAATTCGATGATCAACACGATAGATAGGACCTTTAGTCCTTAGACAATTCAATGGAAGTGTTGAGCTTATTCGGACACATCATATCCTAACGAGGATCAACCTGTAGCCAAATACTGTACTATCCTCCGTAGCATGCTATTCCACCGTTGAATGTCAATCAGCTGAGGTCCAACCTTCGCATTGGAAAGTAAATCCTATCTCTCAGCTTGAGCGCTCGTATCAGCCAGTCACGTTTACTCCATCTCCGATAACCATGTTTCTTTCTGGCTGGTCTTCCACAGCTTACACTATGTAGGGAGGCGTATGTTAGGTTGTCTATGACGCAGAAACGAGTTGGAAGAGGGCTTATACTGCTGTCCGCGTAGTCCCTTCCAAGATGGGCGATGGGTGTGAGAGACGTGCAGCAGCAGTCACAGATACCCTGGATAACAATGCAAGGAAAATCCATCATCGCCCTGCTGCCTCCATCTCGAGACATGGCGTCGCATTCTTGAACACAGTCATTCTCTGTTCTCTGACCTAAGTATGTTTAAGTATGTTTGATGACAGAGTTTCTGGACACGATCATGTCATAGTGTGGCTGTGGGCCTGATTCTCTCCACTCGCAAGTATTCGTTCAGCTGGCAATGCCTGTATGCATCTTCCTGGTTGATTTGATACCGAGATCGCCGAGATGCTTGCGCGTCAGACCAGAAGTTTCTTGATCTTAGTTTTTTCTACCACTTGGCCATAAACCCAACGCTGGTGGTTGCTGCTAGCTTATATCCAGCAGAAATGGAGTAGGTGGGAAAGGGAGGATGGACGGAGATTCGATGGTCTAATCCTTCTGATTTGCTCTGGACAGCTTCACTTCCCTACTTAGTACCCGCCATGGTTATATTCAATAAGGTTGCTTCAACGATTCTTCTTCCGTGACTGAATTCGTCAGACATGGCATATGATACATAGTGAATCAACTCATTACTCACTACCTCATGCACTTACCCTCAGATCAATTTTACATGTCAATGACTAAGCCTAATTCTGAAAACAAGGTATATATATTAACCGCTATTATACACAAGCGATGAATGAACACGAGAAACCAAGGTAAAGCAACGCTGTAGACAATCAAAGAAAAACCAGGGAGTGTAATCTGCGCGGACTGAGAAGATATGCAATAGTCTCTTACGCAGGGAAGCAAGCAACGGTCGAGCCTAGAAAGATACAGAAAGACGAGATATTTCACAAGTCAAATCAAGCCAAGCCACCTCGCACGAACACTGGTCCTGCCATCATGTGAAACGTTCGGGATGACTTGCTTTCTGCTCGAATGCAATAGATAAGCTAAGAAAATAACGATCGCTTTTGTCTGCTGCCAACGCCGGAAGAGAGCAAAAATGAGAAGAAAAAAAGTATGTGAGGAGATAGGAAGGCTCCTTCAGTAGGGTGGGGGACGGTAGATGTGGAAGGAATCAAGGTAGCAACAAGAGGATTTCTTAGATATCCATGCTCCATCGCCACGGCCGCAAACGCTCAAACTCGCCCAGACCGACGTCTTCATTGGAATCATTGATCTCGAGATGGACCATTTGCACCTTCTTAGGGTCTCGCTGAATGGTGGACAAGGTTTTGGAGATCGTCGGACGATATTGTTTGGCGCTGTTGTCAACCCCGTTCGAGCCAGGTCGCGAGATTGGCGTGCCGGGAGACTGCAACGAAACTCGTGCAGATTCCCAGTCGGAATCGGACGGAGAGGACAACGGAGACAGATCAGTTGGAGAGTGCAGTGGCGTCGTAATCACAAGCCGCGATTCATCGCGGCTATAGGCGGCCGGGGTGATGGGCGATGGGAGATGACGAAGCGGGAGGCTCGTGTCCGGTCCAGGAGTCTTGGGCGAACGAAGCTCAAGCGGGGTGATGGGGGTCAAAGAGGAAGACTTTGGAGCGTGCGGGTCGGCCGTTTCAGTTGACAAAGGAGGCAGCTGATGGGTCCGTTCGGCCGCAGATTTCGTCGCAAGTCGATTGCGGTCTGATGGCAAGTTCCCGTAGCCACTGTTACGAGTGTTGAACCGTTCCTTTCCAACCATGACTTTGGCGCTAGGTGGGGGTTGAAGCATCCATCGTGTCTCCGCTCGGCTCTTCGGCCCACTAACGATGGGGGGATGTAGATCATTCACTGGGGGCACACGAGCGATATAGTATTTGCTGGGTTCCTGAACATGTGCCTTTCCGCGGCCAGAAATTCCAACGGAAGAGCCTTTGACCTCGACTTCTTCCCCCCACAGCGGTTCATCCTCTCGCTGAAAGCGCATCCGGTTCCAGCGTTCCTCCAGCGGCTGCATCAGACTGCTCTTGTCGAGCTTTTTCTTGCCACCTTTGCGGTCCGAGTCCTGACACGAAGCCGACGAGCGTGCATCGGTGTTCCAGCTTTCGGTGCGGCGGTGGGCGGCGCGGTGTCTCCTTGCTGGCGGTCCAGGACCAAGGGCAATCTCCTCGGCCCAGCCTTGGTTGGTGCTAAATGGAGTGGGCTGGGCGAATGGACGAGGTTGGTCGGTCACAACGGCGTCAAGTCGGGCCTTCTCACGCTGGGAGCGAGCGGCATCCTTCATGCGTTTCCGACGGTCAATGGAATTGGCGCAGGGAGTGCAGGTGGCGTAGTAGACGGCCGACTGGGCACCTCGATAGAGCCACATGTCGCCGGTTCAGTGTGGGAGGGTACCTAAACCCGGTGAGTCGCAACGGTTGGAGAAGTACGATTGCAGGCGATCTGTAGCGACGGTGACAGCAACATGAAGGGCGTCTGGAAGGCACGGAGGAGGGACGAGGATCGATAAGGAGGGAAGGTGACGATAAGTAGCAGACTTTGGGGGGTCGCCCAGCGACCTGAAAGGAGTGCGATAACGAGACGGAAGCAGGAGGAGGGAGCGAAAACGAGGGGAAGGAGGGGAAAGAGAAGGACAAGAAGGACAAGAGGAGGGTTAAGTTTGGCGGGGGGAAGAGAGACGGAGTGGTGTTGCGGGAAAGGAGAGCGAGTGAGGGTCAGGGGAAAGACGAGACGGTTGGGCCGCCGCACTTGGCAATCCGGGCGGGGCGCACGGCAGACAACGGGCGGATCAGGCGTGTCGGAAGTAGACTGCTTAATTAATTCGGTCGTGTCGACCGTTGGACCCTGTTGGATTCGTGGAATTGACGGTCGATTCAGTCGTCGCCGCTCCTGGGGGGGAATGTCGGGGATGTCGCACTTTTTGGATGGCGTCGAGTTTTCCTCTTCCGGCAATGCCGCCAAGCATCGCGACAGCACATCATCTCGTCATGCTGCAGTTCCCACCGTGACAGTGCGATAGGCATCCACGATTCCATCCCGACGATCCGGTCATATCCACTCGCCTTGCCCAACCCGCCGGCGTTCGTTAGCACGTTAGCACAAGGATAGGGGTAAATAGGAACGGCACGTAAAAGGGTGAAAAATTGTAGACAATGTTCAGATTGTCAATTATAGACTCTTCAGAATTACAGCAATCTCGCCATGTCTTCCGATCACCAGTCTCACCGATCATTCCCGGCAAGGGGTTGGACATCTGCGTCTAACAGGTGAATGGCCCTCATCTAGTCCGTAGAATCTGTGATGCACCATGTACCGCATGCTGAAGTGTTCCTTCTTGGACGCCAATCCCCGTCTGCTCTCGAGTCCATCGTAGTCGTAATATCCCCGGGGAACCAATTGATCTTCTTTGCTTTCCCTGAGCCACTCTCATCGTCCACACGACACAAATGCCACCCCACCCCCGCTGCGCTGCCACCTCATTCAGGAAAAAAGAAAAGAAAGGATCCGAAGATAACGAAAAAGCAAGTCCGGATCGGCCCCGTCACAAGGTAAGACCAGACGATCCAGCTCCCAATCGGTCTATATCAAATCATGCGCAGAACGGTCCCGTTCTCTCGAATCCTCTCTGCCTTTTCTTCACCCAAGCCGCCCCCTTTTCCGGTGGATCCTCGCATCACATCGTAAAACAATAGCATAGAAACCGCCCCAAGGGCACGAATGACGACCGCCCGGGTACTTCATGCGTTCTTCGTGGTACGCCCACCTCACCCCGAACCTTCGTCCAATCGATATCATTGTCAATCTTCTCGTCGACCTCCCCGCATAGTACCACGTTGTCGCCGCGGATCAGGTACAACCCATGTTCGATCTGCGAGCTGGGCTCGTCGTCGTCTGGCGTCCGGATAATGCGCTCAATCGTGTCCATGAGAACCAGGTTCGTCAGCTGGTCCGTCGACAGAAGCGTTCCGAGGAGTGTCCGTCCGTCCACGGTGAGGATCAGGACTTTTTCTATAGTGGGGTAAAGCAGACTGGGTTAGCTCTGGTTGGAGAGGAGGGGTCCGCGGACAAGCTCTCTCCGTAGAGAAAAGAAACTCACTGTTGATGTAGGAGTTCAAAGACATGGCGAAGAATTGACTGGTAGTAGTCGGTAATTATGACGGTATAGAGAAGCGCCTGAAGAACGAAGGTTGTCGGCGAATGAAGGGAAGAAGCTCTTTTCGGCCAAGTGAGGTGATCCGCAAATGCTGCTCCTCCGGACCGAATCAAAGGGTGATTGTAAGCTGGACTCACGCGAATATTTCTCAGAATCAATCCCCCAGTGTCGAGGAAGGGCCACCAGAACACCGTGCGCGTCAATTCGCCGTGATAGATCGGGCGGGTGGTGAGCCGGTAGATATCTCGCGTAGTAGAGCTTGCGCGGGGCGCTTCGTCCTTGATCCGCACCGCTCTGAGAAGACTGTTGGACGGGTCTGTTTCAAGCGATCATGCTATCGGGGCGATTCATCTGCGGATCCCGAGGTGGTTCGGCGGGAGGGTCGCATCAATGGAGAGCGTGTTGCTGGTTGAAGATGCTTCTCCGTCTGGCTCGCCGATATGAGGGTGTCATCACGTGATTTGAGCTTGGGCCGAGCTTTACCAGGCTACTGAACTACTTGCTGGCGACGACATAATGCGAAGGGAACTAGGATGAAAAACGCCGTCGGCCATGAGTCTAGGCTGATCAATGGAATCAAGTATACAATGCAATTATAGAAATCATCACCAAGTTCTTATTGTTTCTTTCTACGTTGAAGGGACTATAAACATCACTCGCCTATTCACGAGGCTAGAGCGATTGAAAACTCGACCATCACCGTATTCATCCACTCAAGGCGCTCAAATCCAACGGAACACTGCTACCTCGTCCGGCACGATAACGTCGAGCGCCGCCAATAAACGGCCGAGGTTTGGGAAGCAATCCTTCACTCTGGAACTTGAAACGGTTATCTTCGATTCGAACCGACCCATGCGTACCTGCGCTCCCAAGGCCGGACCCGAACGATGATCCGCCGTTGCTCAAGGTGTAAGCGCTCGGATCCAATGTCGAGCGATCTGGATGATGATTGATAGGTGAATCGTATGAATGGGTAGCGGCGGGGGGGCACTTGGAGGGGCAGACGGAGGAGGCGGCGGCGGTGCAGCGGGCGCCGATACACTGGGAGGAGGCGGGGGAGGGGGGGGCGGAGGGGGTCTGATGGCTGTGTCCAAGAGCGTTCCGAGCGGCTTGGACGGCGATAGAAGAAGCACCTGCCCCGTTAGGTGGTGGTGGTGGCGCAGACCCCCCAGGCGGAGGAGGAGGGGGAGGAGTAGATCGAGTAGGAGCAGGAGGTGGTCGAGGAGCCGAAGCGGCTGGTGGAGGGGGAGGTGGTGCAGCTGGACTTGCTGATGGAGGCGGAGGCGGAGGAGGTGCCGGAGTAGAGGGCTTCCGCAGACTGGTGGGAGGGGGAGGCGGCGGTTTGCCTGCCCCTGGGGCGGTGGAGGCGCGCGGGGAGGAGGGGTATCGGGAGCGGATTTGGCTGACGCTGTTGATACTGTAGACGATGGTCGGGAGGCAGGTCTCGGGGGAGGTTTCCGCAGATTGGCGACCAGAGGGTTCACAGGAGGTGCGGGTGGGGATTCTGTACTGGGCGGACGGGGGGGCGGTCGGGCACCTGGGGGTTTCGGCGCGGATGCAATAGGAGGTTTAGGCGCTGCTCCTTGTCCTCCCTCTGCCTCTGACATATACGGAGAGTCGCGGTTGGCCCCAGTATCTACGCCTCCCCGACTGCGCAACTTGGGCATTCCAGCCGCGAACAGCCCCCCGAGCTGAGGAGCTGCCGGTGCCGCTGCAGCACTATCACCCGCTGACCCAGTGTCGCTGTTGCTTCGTAGTCGGTTGGCAGCCTGTCCCGGAGGAACCGGTGGTGCAAGCCCCGAGGGAGCAGGAGGTTTTGCCATGCCAGGAACAGGAGGTGCAGCGCCGAGCGGAGGTCCCGAAGACTTCACTCCTCCGCCTACCATCGGCGCAGATCGATCGTTCGTCACGGCCTTCTTCAATCTTGTGCCTTTGTTGATATCTGACAGGAGGGCGCTCTATGAGACATTAGCTGGGCTTGCGGGCGTGGGCTGTCCGCGGGGGTCTTACCCGATCGCCAGCACCCTTGGACGGTCTTGAGGGAAGATTGCCTGCCGGAGGGGAGGAGGTGGAGGGCCTCCCAGCCCGCCGGGGAGGTGGCGGCGGTGGAGGGGGAGGCATTGTGTTGGAATCGAGAGTCGACGCTGGAGGATGGGAGTATGACGTTGGGATGGACTTGGGGGATAGGTCCGAAAACCGAAGCGATCACGGAGGGATCAGACTTCCGGAGTGGAGCGGATCATCTGATGTTTGTGCACAGCTACCCAGATGTTGTTTCTGGACCTGCGACGAGGGAGTAGCGTGTGGTGTTGGGGGTGTTGTTTGGAGGGGAGAGAGAGAGGAGAGAGGGAGAGTGAGAGCGGGCTGGGCTCAGGCAGCGGCCGAACGAACCCTCCTTAGTGGCGGTGGCAGTAAGTCTCCGCCTTGTCTGCGTTTCCCCATGGGCTCATTCTTCTTCCCCGAGGCCACTCTCCCTCCCCCTCATCCTTCCCTCCCAACTATCTTCTCCGCACAATATGAAAGGCACGGTCTTGCGGGGCCAGAAGGTTCGCAATCCTCAGGCTCTGGTCTGCCAATTGTGCCAGCTCAGCGGATCCCCGTCCATCCCACCTCGTGCCCAATTCACCCGGTCCTACACCTCCGGATCCTCGTTCCCTCGAAGAGCACAATTCGGTCAGCGGCGGCCAAACAAGGACGCAAAATCCCCATGGACCCCTGCTCGAAGCCTCCCGCAACGATTCTCATCCACTGTGGCCGACTCTGCGACCCCGACCGACGCCGTAGAAACCTTGCGACAGCTCGCCCATGACTCTGCCGAGCTGCGCAGCGTCGACGCCGTCCCCTCCAACGAGGCTGTCGTACAGCTCCTCCAGCGATGCCAGGAGCTAGCTGAAGCACTGATTCTTTCCGATTCCGAAAGCACCACCTCATCCTCCCCCGGACAAAAAGGGGAGAACGAGATCTCCTCCATCCTGCACCTCGAAGAAAAGAGCACCAACGCGAAAAAGCGACGCAAATCACCACAAACCAACCCCCACCCGCAAGCCGCCAATGCACTGTCGAGAATCGCTTATGACATTCTTACGGATGAGAAGGTTTTCATCTCCCCGAAGCACTTGCCTGCTACACCAAGACCCAGACGTTGCTCAAGCAGGCCGAGCAATTCCCCGAGATTTTCCAGCTGTACGCCAACAAGCCCGTCCCCGAGGAGAACAGCTCCCCCGTGAAGTACCACAAGGCGAACCCAAAGAGCATCAACAGCGCTGTTCCGACGGACCTGGCCAACATGGCTTTGGACGTGGCCATCGAGCAGCGCAATCTGCCCCTTGTCCTGTCCATCATCGACACCACCTTCTGCGCGCCGGCCTTCCACCGCGCTAAGATCTTCAGGAAGGCGTCTGTCCCGCTAGGTGGTCTTGCAACGGCACCCGCCGCCTGCTACGTGATTGCGTCTTGGGCGTCGACGCTGCAGAATACTATGGACCCCAGCACCGCGACGGGCATCGCCTTTGCTGCATCGCTGGCATACGTTGGCGGAGTGTCGTCTGTCGGTCTTCTGGCGATCACGACGGCGAATGATCAGATGGAGCGGGTGACTTGGCTACCTGGGATTCCGCTGCGGAATCGCTGGCTCCGTGAGGAGGAGCGTGCGGCGCTGGACCGAGTCGCCATTGCGTGGGGATTCAAGGCCGAGCACATGAGGGGTGAAGAGGAAGGCGAGGAGTGGATGAGTCTGAGAGAGTTCTTGGGTATGAGGGGAATGATTCTGGATCGGACGGATTTGATGCAGGGAATGCAGTAGTGTCCGTCCTTCATCTTGTATCTAGCTTAAATTAGACTGTACCATATATCCAAAACATTCATGTCGATATGCAATGCGATCAAGCCAATACTGCGGTCCCTACGTGATTTTACACCCATGCACTCAGTGACCCACATGAGATAAAGAGATAGGAACTAAAAGCGAGTCGTATTTCCTAAACTATGGCATACACAACCCCAATCCAGCTCCTAAAAAAATTCGCCCCAGCGGACGCCCGAGCAGCATACCAAGCGGAGAACGCTTAGTACACACGCTTGGGGGGAGACATGGAAGCCTTGAGGACAAGGCTGCCGACGTTCTGCCAGCCTTCTTGAGGAGGGAGACGAGGTAGTTGATGGAGAGCATGACGTTGGCGACAAGCTCATCCTCAGACATACCGACGTTGCCAACGGCAACACCGAGACAGAGCACCTTCTTAAGCTGGAACTTGATGGTGGACTTGACCTCGGTGACCTTCTTGGCCATATCCTCGGCGTGGGAGATGGGGGTAGGGAATTTACCAGCTGCGGGGGTTGTTAGCCGATGGTTTCATTGTTGATCTTATAGGGAGGATGGGAAAGCTTACCCTTGGAGAGACCGGGACCGAGCAGACGGGGGATCTGCTTGATCAAGGAGTCGGAAGCAAGGAAGGCATCGTACTTGCGAGCAAGCTTCTTGATGAGCTTCTTGTTCTTGTTCAGCTTCTTGAGGTCGTCGGTGGACATGGCATCAATGCCGTGGTGCTTAGCACGGTCGAGATCGTGCTGGTCACCAAGAACACTGGAAAAGGCGAGTCCATCAGTTAATCTGCTCTCGATCTCTTCTGTGTCGTGCACTTGTAACTCCCCGATGGGTTCGAGTTTTCCCGACAGAGGCCAGGGTCGATGAGACATACCAGAGGGTCATGTTGGGACGGGGGACGGTGGGCAGCTTGATGGTGCCAGAGAAACGCTTGTCACGCTGGGGGTCATAGTTCTTCAGACCGATCTGGAGCTCGACGGTCTCGAGGAAGTTTCTCTTCTTCTCGTTGGTCGAGTAGTCGAGCAGCTGCTGGACATTCTCGCGCACTCCGGCTGTGAGGAAGTCTGGTTTTTCTGCAGGATACAAGGGAGGAGAGACTGTTCTCGTAAGAAGAAGGATGAACATACCGACTGTGATCTTGGACATGATGGGCAGTCTTCCAAAAGAATGGTTTCAAATCCTTTGGTGAGGCTCTACGCTGAATATCGGTGCGAGGACGAGACAGAAAAAGACTTGGGTCGCCGCCCGCCGCAGAAAATCAAATCCCGTTCCGCTTGTGGGTGCGGAGCGCCACTAGCCTCTCTGGGACTAGCGGTGCCCTAATCACTCGTGGATGACTCAGCAGCTCGCGCCCTGCCTAATTAGGAAGGGCATCAGGCGGTGGTCTCGCAGGCAGTTCGAGGTCCAGGTTGTCCCAGTCCCAGATCTGTCCCAGCTCTCCGAGATCCATATGAGGGAGCTCCGACAATCCAGACAGTCCCATGTTCATTCCCATCCCCAGGGCATCCGAATCCGAGTCTCCGAATGTGGCAAAACTGTCCATGCCTGTTCCATACATCAAAGTAGTACTCCCTAACATCAAGTCCCCGTTGGTAGTTATTCCCGACGTCGAATAGCCTTCAGACGGAGTGCGAGGGCCTTCGGTCGAGTTCTCCGGAGATATATTCTGAACAGCAGCCTTTTCGTTCACGGAAAGTGAAAGGCAATTCCACAGCTTGACAAGGATTTTATGGCACAGGCACTGGTTTTGCTGTATTTGAAGAATAATGGTGAAGGGTCCCAATAGCTGAACCGATTGCCTCAATCACCTTCTCTCGGCGATGCAGTTTGCGGCCAGCATCATGAATAATAGCTGAACACAGGAAGGCCGCTGTGTCGAAGATCAAGAACGGTGCAAAGTGGAAGTTCGTATTCATCGGCGGGAGATATGTCAGGTGCTGACGAGACACCTCGAGCAACTTCAATGCACAGTCAACGGCCGTTGGCTGTAAACTCTTCTCAATACTGATTGTATTCTGGTCATAGTCTTGGTGAGGCATTGCTTCAAGGGCAGGAGTATGACCATGTACCCAATGACATGAAGCATAGAGCGCTGCGTAAGGATATAATTGTGAGAATCATCCCATCGCGTGTCTGGGTTTGTCACACTGAGCGCAGGCGGGAATAACGTAAACCATCGTTCAACCTCCTGCTGGATCGACACTGCCTGCGAGGGGGACAGAATGCCACCCATCACCCCCGGTATCTGAGATCATTTGTCCCAATTGGCACTGGAGGGATAAAGGTTCTATAGGCGATGGAAGCCCGTCCTCTGAGTCTGCGTTTTCCAGCCGCAGATTCGGCAGCTCGAATGAACAGTAATTACTGTTGATGATAAACGGTCGAGATAATAGAAGGGACATTTGCCTAGGTTGGTTAGAATAACATGCATCATTTCCAGGTCCACCTCAGGGTAGGCATACCAGTCCCATGCGTACAATACAGACCATATTCGCCTTCGCATTTCCCGATCAAAATCGGAAAGCTTTGCCTTCGAAGGATCTCTATGCATACCTAAAGCGTGAATCGATTAGTACATCGCCATATCACAGGAAACGAAAATGTGAGATGTAACCGGGGTTGAACTACCAAGTTCTTGAGCTTCGTGGATGACAACGCTCAGTGCATGCCACGCCTCAATGAATAAAGCTTCGGTTTTGAACCAGAGTGCGTTCAGGAACAACTGCTGTACTTGGATCAAACCGCCTTTGCCTGGTGGGATTGTGCTGCTGAGTTGTTTGGCGATGTGGTGGTACCGCTTGGAAAGATCTTGATGTTTTCGCCCAGCTCCGACTCAAGCTTATTACGGGCCTCGTCGTCTAGAAATGGAATAGAACAAGCGCAAACCTGCATTAATAGACATGTAAATTCCGGTGTCAGTGGCTGGCCATTGGCTTTAGCTGTCCACCAATTGCAATAGTCGGACGAAAATGTGGGCGGGTAGAGATATAGTAGATGAAATTTGTGTCGGTAAGAAAATGTTGCACCAGAATGTCTGTACCATGTCAGGAGCCATATATCTGAGATTATAAATCTTGTCTGATATACCTGTATAAGGTTTTGGAGGTATTGCCCTCAGCACATTCTCCATTTCTTGGGACCTTGGTTCATGACTGTTTGATGGCGTCTTGTCGGTGTCCTTTTGGTCAGTAGAAATCCCTCTATCGATATTAGCTGACCCTACATCTGCAGATCCTTCAGCACACAAAAGGAGAGGAGTGATCATGAAGATAGCCCAGAACCCGAATGTCCTCCGTTTTGACAACAGGTGTCTATCAGGATCGTCTGAGATACCCGGCTCCCGGTCAACACTGGGCTGTTGTGGAATATCCAAGGGCCTAATCTACTTTCAGCAGGTCATCTTAACAGAGTCACAATTATGCTTCGAACCTGCATCATTGGGAGCTTGCCGAGTGGCAGCTTTCACCGTCCTCTTGGGGGCAAATTACAGAGATGGGCGATTCGCCGGGCCTGACAGTGGTTACATGGCCACTCACGGCTACACTATGAGAGATCAGCATGAATGAACATCTTACATCAAAGTTTGGCTGGATACTTGCCTTTTGCTTCCGGCGCTGGCACTCAGTACATGCGGTGGCAGCCAAACGCGGGGCCTTTATAGGGTCTGACGAGCTGACCATATTGTCAGATCATCTGTACTGTGAGACAGCCTCAGGATGACGAATTGCTATCTCGATACCTGGGCGCTCGCATCCGATCACGGGTAGCCAGCACTGTGCTTGTGGAGGGTTGTTTCTTGTGCTTGCTGTGCATGAGAAGTGGACAGGTGATGTAAGCTTTGTGGTGCCTGAGGCAAGAATTTCGAGGTGTAAGATTTATTAGTCATCCCCAGACATTTCCAGGCCTCACCCCCTGAGCACGAAGGTAGCTATCTGTTACCTCAAGATGCTCGAGAAACTACGTTCGATGCTCGGGAAGTCATCTGTCTCTTTTCAAGTTCTTTCCGATCTTCATTTGGAGATAAATCAACAATACCGTCTTTTCGAAATACCTGTATGCGCTAAATAACTCATTCTTACCGGTGATATTGGGCGT
Organism: Aspergillus micronesiensis; assembly: GCA_039763685.1. Classification (NCBI taxonomy): domain Eukaryota; kingdom Fungi; phylum Ascomycota; class Eurotiomycetes; order Eurotiales; family Aspergillaceae; genus Aspergillus; species Aspergillus micronesiensis. The sequence continues at coordinate 524,056 of JASHHO010000079.1, read as the reverse complement.
TTAGTGGACTACGACAACTATCGGATTTCTTACAGAAGCAGACAGATCGATTTGAGATTGTCTTTCTCATACTTGGAAACCATGAGTTCTACAATGATACCTTTTGGCAGGACTACAGAGGGCTCGGCAACTCGAGCAAGAACCTTCTCTAAATGGCGCTTGATTCTCCTCCATCAGGGACGCTACGATATTCCCGAATCTCATATTACTATCCTTGGTTGTACACTCTGGTCGCAAGTTCCAGATGAAGCAAAGGATATTGTCAGCATGAAAATACAGGACTTCAAGAACATCCAGCTGGACCATTGATAGTCATAATGAATCTCATGAGGCTGATCTACCTGGCTACTGAATGAGATGGAGTCAATACAGAACGAGAACAACACACAGAACAAAAAGCGATCTGTAATAGTCGCTACGCATCATGCTCCATCACTCAAAGGCACATCGAGCCCGCAACACGCGAATAACCCTGGGCTCTGCCTTTGGAACTGAGATCCTCCCGCGGGTCTCCAAATCAAGTGTGTCAGAGCTTGGATCTTTGGGCACACGCACTACACTACGCAGTTTAACTATCAGGGGATACACGTTGCGGCAAACCAAAGGGGATATGTGCTTCCCTGGAGTAACTCGAAGGGGTCGAAGGACGCTTTGATGTTAGGAAGGTGATATCTGTGTGATGCGTGCTGCAGTATTGGTAATGTTTTATTTCCAGTGCCTAGGCATATCTCGGTATACGATTCCAACTTGAAGCGCAGTCGTGCATGCAAATGCTCAGGAAGAAGACGGCTGTATAGAAATCGACCTAGTCCAGATTTGGGGGCTGTTTCTGCCTCAGGCAACATGAACATTCCGTACTGTTCCCTCATTTATGATGACCAGAATGACGTGCCATCGTCTGAATCTAGAGACCAGTATACCTGCGTTGCGCATTTAAATCAGATTTTATGTCGAGAATAGCGATTTTCCATTTCACTTTCCTGACAAGCTTGTGCTTGTCGAACGATGCGGGAACGAGATCCCAGTCCCCTGTCGGCTGAACGAGTCAGCTGCATGCACGGTGGCCCCCAATTCCGGGCGGGAAGTTTAGGCCATGCTTAGCGCTCGCAAGTGACCCTAGTCACTTGAGGCTGATGATGCGCGTCGCCGGCTGCCTCCCCCGTATCTCCCAGAAACACTTTCCTCATCAAACGACATCCTCTTCCTACTTAGGGTCTTGGGGCTTCTGCAGATTCCTCTCGAGAACTCAACCAATCTTCGTTCCTCCATGCCGTGCCTTACCTACAGCTTCTCATTGTAACCTAGTTCCTGGTATTTGGCTGCGAACTACACCATCCTCAACCATCAGCCGAGTCGAATCATGGCCGAGCCCCCGCACCCACGCACCCGCAAACCGCCCGAGACTACTATGCCAGTTTCAGAAGGGAAGATTCGACTCTTGGGGATAAATTCCATGATATCGATGATAAATCGCACTTCACGACTTACTTGCGAGACTTGCAGAGCGTCAGCACGCGCAATTTCGTTCTAGATTTTGGAAACGACGATGCCTGGTGCGCATTAAATCTCAATCATGGTGACCTCTCACACTTGTTGCAAAAAGGGGTAAGTCTTTGGTTCCTCGAAAGCCTTGAGATCGGTCCATCTACTAACTTACGCTTAGAGGCCGAAATGCTTTGGGACCAGATGGATGTGCGAGAACCATCTAATCAAGTTATGCTGCAGGACCACGCTGACCAGGAGCTAGCCATTTCTGGGCCCCAGAGGAGCATAAAGAATCGATCAAAGTTAGTCGAAGCTCTTTTTATATTGGTAAAGTCCACACTGACGCTCATTACTAGACTCTCACAGCCCACTATGGGGTCTCCGAGCGCTTGCAGGGCATGATGTGTACAGAACCTGTACAACGTTCCGTCTCTATACCGCCCAGTCAGCCGACAAGAACCAGCACACACACGAGAATCTCAGAGATCGCACCTCGTGCTCACCGTGCTGACGATATTGAAGAAGCAATTGCCCTGAAAGGTCTGTCGGATGCGAGTGACACACGCGAAGCTGGATCATTCAATGATATAACGTTTGCCCACGTGACGAACCAGATATGGCATTTCTGCTCTGTTGATTACGGTCCAAGGTGTCCGTTTACCTCAATGCCCTTGCTTGTGTGCTTCGTATTGATCGGATCTAGATACCTGTATCGGATACAACTCGCTTCATGTTGTACCAAATGTGGAAATGCCCAATGGGAAGCACTTGCCGGAGGGCATACGTTTGTGGTCTTGGTTGATTTTATGTGATGATGGTATGCTTCGACATGCAATGGTCCCTTGTACTGATACTGACTTCCCAGGAACTGTCATCTCCATGCAGGAGAATCCCTTCCTCCAGGCCTGTCCAAGCCATCCGAGCGTGAAATTAAGGCGGTGCTTGCCAAAATTCGCAGAAACATTCAGCTGATATTCTCGGGTGTTTCCAAGCAACATTCTGCTTCCTCCGAGAGCGCTTCATTAGTTACCATCCGAGTACGACCGTTCCACGATGGCAACCAAGATCACGCGAGTATCAAGCAAGAAGATGGCCCGAGCCTACTCTTCTACTACATCTTCGACGACTGGGCGTCCAGTTACGCCCTCGTTGCCAAGCGCGAACACAAATATGGCGTGTTGCTGGAACAACTGGTAAGAACTCTCGCTCCTGTGCTCCACTCCGTCAGGTCTAACACAGTCTAGCGAAGCGACATGTTCTCAAGGCCGGCGGTAGACCTGGTCGACGAACTTCACTGGTTGGGTCGACAACTAGCCGTACTGAGGCGTCTCTACTCGAGCTACGAGCTGGTCATGACGCGCATCCTCCAGCGACAACGGGCTCTCCGGGATGAGGCTCGCTCGAGTCGTCCCCCAATGACATTCGGGCCCATGATGGGAGAAATTGAGTCCGTGGACCCGCGACAGGCCACTCTCCCACACAGCCTCTCCTTCTCCAGCTTACCCGATAACCCGGTCGGTGTTCACTTGGGGTCTGCAGCGGTGGCGCGATTCGAACGACTGTTGGATCGCATCAAACTGTACTGTTTATCTGAGATCGACACGTGTCTCACAGAGAAAGAATCTCTTACGTTTCTGGTAGCCGTTCCCTGCTATATATTGTAGCTTAGGATCGCCCTCTGACTAATATCTGGTAGAACTTCAATCTTATCGCCCTCAAAGACTCCCAGGCGGTCGAGAAACTCACGCGGGTGACGGTTCTGCTGGCCAAGGTGACGATCGTGTTCCTGCCCGTGAGTTTGATGACGGCGTATTTTTCGACGGAGCTGGAGAATGTGAAGGGGGTGTACACGAAAACGCAGTACTGGGTCGCGTTTGGGGTGATTGCGTTCCTATCGATTATACTCCTGGCGTTGTTCGGGTATCTCAGCGACACTGTCGAAGGCCGGACTGTCTACCGGTCTTTGTTTCGGACGTTCTTCCGGTCCTCGAAGGAGCGCATATCGCATCGGCGCGAGGGTCCGGAGCACACGAGTAGGTGATTCAGATTATAATCGATAGTGATGGGGCAGGATGTGGTTGAGGGGATAGTCGATCGGGGTTTGGGATAACAACGAAAGATATATCTTTGGCGGGCGACATGACAATCCGAAATGATATTTTACACATGGCTTATGTTATGCATCTGTGGCAGGCGTACTTGAAGAAAGCAAGATCATACTTCAAGATGAGGGATCGAATATAAATAGAAAGGTATGACCCGATGCCACCATAAATACGACGGTACGTGGGATAGAGTGGGGACCGGGTCTTGTGCAGGTCCTCTGGAGGCCCTCGCGGTGGGTAATTACGCAGGCAGCTGGTCGGAGCTTGAGTGGATGGGTCAGCATCCTCGGTGCCTTTCCTAGGTAGGGACGAAATGACACATGAGAGAGCGTCTGGCTGAGGCTGTCAGGGATTGGATGCCAAGCCGTGCGCCAGAATCATCCAGACAGGGAGGTGAGCATGCCTGGCCAGGGTTAGCCCTACCACCGCCCTGCTCACGTGGGCTGCTGCTGGATCCATCGACTGAACCTCAGCCACTACAAACCCATAGAATTGTACGAAGAAGACGATAAGGACACATGGCCAGAGTGCCTGTGTATGGAGGTATGGAAAAGGCAAGACGAGCGCCAGGGCCATGACGCGTCGAAGAAGTGGTCCCGGTGGATTCAGCGTCGAGCGTTAGGGTAGTTTAATATTCGGATCCTGCTGATTGTATCGTGACCGACAGGCCGACCCAGTGGAACGGGGCCAATTCATTCCCAGGGCCCGGAGGTACCTCTGCGGACTATGGGCGCCCCATAGTCGGGCGAGGTACCTGCTGCTCCTGCTGCGCCCTGGCTGGCAGGCTGGTGCTGACTCAGTCCCGTCCCGGCCAATGGGAGCGGAAACACGGTGTCCTCTTCGGGAGGGCCTCCCCCAAATATGTATCTCCGGAATAGGAGGAGGAACCGGACGGGGAGACTGGGAGGGCGAAAAGAGGCTGCCTATTGCTGGGGACAGGTGTTCGCATGGCTGGAGGAGAGCATTGGTGTACCTTATATAGTGAGAGGGAGACGGGAGACCGTCCGTGAGGCGTAGTAAGAAACGTACGTACCAGAACCTTGCCACAACACTGTGCCGTACCTATCCTATCGGGCTCTTGGTCAGGGAACGCGAAAAATCGCATTGTTCTGGCTGGTTGCGTGTGGAGTGACGGAGGCTACGCCGGCGGCTGAATATCTCGACCTGCCGATAGGGGAGCAGCTCAGAGGGAGAGTCAAGGTACGAGAGCGCGAGATTGGAGTCCCTGCCTAGTGCCAGCCAGACGGACCAGACCAGTGACTCCCGCCATCACCACCAGCGCGAGCCTAACCTAACCTAACCTTGACACGACACGACCTCTTCTTCCCTTCTTTTCTTTTTCCCTCTTCCTTCTCTCGCCAGTCCCTGGGATACCGCTGGTAAGTTGGCTCCCTTCCTGTCCTGGCCCTCTCCCTCCCCATCGCCCGTCTCGGTAATTCCTTTGTCTGTCTGCCCCTGTCTCGCTCTCGCTCTGCCCACTTCGCTCCCATCCCCCCTGATTGCGTCTTCCCACATTGCAACCTGCATCTCCGCCGTGATCTCCTCGTCTGTCCCCCTCTCCCATCTGACCTGACCGAACCACCCATCTTCACCTCGTGTCCCTGCCCTCCTTTTACCCCCGACATCGTGCCGATTGTTTTTTCTCCCTTCCGACACTTTTTCGAGTTGGCCCTTTTCTCTCCGCTCACTCCCTCCCTATCTTGCTCGCCGTCCGCCACGACACGTCCGTCTCCTTTCCTGTCTAACATCGCATCTGACCTCCAGATCCCGAAACACTCGCATCCGCCACCGCCAACATGGGAATCTCCTTCTCCAAGCTCTTCGACCGCCTATGGGGTAGAAAGGAGATGCGAATTCTGATGGTCGGTCTCGACGCCGCCGGAAAGACCACCATCCTGTACAAGCTCAAGCTGGGTGAAATCGTCACCACCATCCCCACGATCGGTCAGTCCTCATCCTCTGCCTCCTTGCTCCCTGCGTCCTCGGTTCGCCTGGTCTAGCCTATCGTCGCTCCATTGGCCATGTTACACCCGGGAATCGCGCGGGGAGGATCAGGTTCCCTTTTAAACAACCGTGACAGCTCGCTGACAGCCGTGTCTCGGTCGGAAACAGGCTTCAACGTTGAGACCGTCGAGTACAAGAACATCCAATTCACCGTGTGGGATGTCGGTGGACAGGACAAGATCCGTCCCCTCTGGAGACACTACTTCAGAACACCCAGGGTATATCTTCGTCGTCGACAGCAACGATCGCGACCGTATTGTCGAGGCCCGCGAGGAGTTGCAGCGCATGCTGAACGAAGACGAGCTCCGTGACGCCCTTCTCCTCCTGTGTTCGCCAACAAGCAAGATTTGCCCGTACGTTATCGCCCTCGCTGGGAGTCGTTTCTGAATGAAAACTGATGTCTGAACAGAACGCCATGAGCCCCGCCGAGATCACCCAGCAGCTCGGTCTGCAAAGTCTCACCCGCCGTCCTTGGGTAAGTTCCAGCCGTTGATGCCTCTGACGAACTGCCACGCTAATCCCGGAACAGTACATCCAGTCCACCTGCGCCACCACCGGTGACGGTCTCTACGAGGGTCTCGAGTGGCTCGCCGACGCCCTGCGGAAAGCCAACCGCGACTAAACTGTTTCTAATGCAATGAGTGGAAGATAACTATTTGGACGTGTGAACTGGGAGTTGGGGGCGATGGATGGGGAACCGGGGCCGGCAAAAGACACACCACCGCGCGCAGGAACCGGGGGAAGATTGTTACTTTTGGTCGTGCTTGTATGTTCTCTAACGGCTCTTCATTCCTCTATATGATATTAGCTTTTCTATTTTTTTACCTCCCTCACTTTCATTCCGGCGTTCGATCCCACCGAATCTGTGCCTTAAAACATGTTCTCGCTGTTTTCGTCTTGCCTTGTTCTTTTCCTTCCCCGTTGTGTTTGTTATCAAGACTTCGTGATTGATTGGTATGTACTAAAGTGAGCATCGAACATGTATTGATCGTAGTGTAGTTATCAATCTGTCTTACCAAACAAACCTGTACCTACATAAGGTCAACAGGTCTGGAACCTATTACTCCACCCCAGCCTCTCTCCCAATCTGATATCATGGATCCTCAAGCCTCAATCCTCACCCCACTAACCCACCAAACCGCCGCCCTCACAATCCGCATCACAACCTCCAACTCCTCCCCATCCCTCGGCGCATAAACCATCACAAACCCGGGGGAACAATCCGCACCGTCTCCCGCCACCACCACTCATCTCGCGCAAGGGGATGACGCTCCCCCCACCCCGTCTCCAAGATGACAGATACATCCGCCGGATGCAGCGTGAGATGCAGACTACCGTCGCTGGGATGGCCGTGACAGACCTCGCCGCGACAGGTGCGGTTGCCTGTAGCTGCCGTGGCTGTAGCTGTAGCTGTAGCTGTAGTTGTGGTTGTGGCGGTGGCTGCTGCGGTGCAGAAGATCCCCGTGCTGTGCTTTTCGAAGCAGGAGGTGTCTGTGTAGAGGGTTCGGGGGTTTTGGATCGTGAGGGTGTGCAGGGCTGTGGAGAGGGCGGCGTAGGTTTCGGGCGTGCCTTTTTGGGTTGTTTGGCGGTGCGGGGCGATGCCGGCTACGCTTGGGCGGGGGGTGCGTCGGTAGGGAGGTCGGAGAGGGAGAGGAAGCCTAGGTCTTGATCTTTTGGATTGGGGGGTGTTGTGGTGGTTGTGATGTTGGGGGAAGAGGAGGAAGAGGAGGAGGAGGAAGGGAGGGAGAGGGATGGTGGGAGGAGCGGGTTGCGGAGGGCGAAGAGTCGCAAGAGGCAGATCCGGAGGTATCCTGTTGGTGTTGAGGGGGTTCCGCCTGGTCCGAGGGCGAGAAAGGCGTGATAGTCTTTGCGGATGTGGTGGATTAGGAGAGGGATGCGGGGAGAAGCAGGATGAGGAGGGGGGTGATTGTGGTTTGCGGTAGTTGATGGAGGACGGTGTTGGTGTTCGCGTTGCTGGTTGCCTTTTGGGTGTTAGATATACCTTTCTTAGGAGTGTCCGGATAGATACTTAGGTAGGTAGACGTGCCATGGCGAAGACATGCTCGAGTAACTTAGTTGTATATCCAACAGCGGAACTGAAGTATAAATAGACAGGCAGGCGGGAGTAGAAGTATGAGAACACACCTCAGGTCAGTCATGTAGGTCGTGTCATGATGTATCTCTGGACATACCAGTGCCTTTACTTCATGTTACACGTACTTTTGTACGATAACGAGGATGCCATTCCGGCCATGTGGACCGGACCGATTCGTCTGCGATGCCCCATGGACGCCTGAGGATGGGCCTCGTGATGTTGGGGACTGCCGTCACACTGATGTCAGGCGTTCCAGTGTCGTCCTGGAATGCCGAGAACGGTTCCATACTTGGACGCTAGGTTTATATGGGTTGTGAGGGTGAGGTTCAAGGACTCGGTAGGAGTAGTATACCGGATATTTTGTCCGGTCGGTGGTGAGACTCCATCTGTCGTGTATAGAGTTAGTTTCTGGGTGAGTTTGTATGTTTTGGAGGGAGGCGGGATGGGGTCTCCCTGACAGGAGGATTCCACAGATAGGATCCTGTCTCGGATACAGGGTAGCTCACTCCCCTCTGGCAATCTGTTGTCATCGAAGGATGGCAGTGTTGTCATGGGACCGTAGTCGATCATGTAGACCCCTTGAAAACCCGTCGTGGATAGATTGGTGGCGGCGGGAAGCGAAAGAATGCCATCGTACATACGCCGTGAGATGGATCGGATCATGAATCCCTGTCGTCACACAGGATGTTAAACAATGGCAAGGATGTCCACCTTAGCTTAACTCAAGCTGCTCGCCAGGCCGTCGATCTACAGTAGTCGTTTTACTCTACACTGGTATTACTGATACGGTATAGCGTCATCGATCTTATGCAGCATCCATGCTTCGCATCACCACTGGACCCTGGTACTTTTGCTTTCTCTACATAAGTAGAAGATGCATCGTTTTTACTGTTCATGGAAAGGTAGTTTTAACGAGATTCTGAACTTTTTACATTTCGTAGGTGTTAATGGTTTCTCTCATCGCTTAGGCGTAGAGCCATAGTTTTGACATTGTTTCTTGTGGGTTTTATGCAAGTCACCCAGAGATATACCATTGTATTTATTTAAGCTTGCCAGTATGGGAGAAGATGGGTCTTCACTCAAGTTTATCGCCTGTGGGTGTCAGAGACAGGCAATGTAGAAACCCTCAAGCGGGGAGTATGTGCAGAGCGGGGTAAGTCAAGTAGTTTGACACGCGAATATCCGTCCAGAACTGTCTTCACAAAGTCTGTAAACTGCATCAAACCCCCTGGATGGTTATTGAGCCACCTGACTGGACCACAGGCCCTAGTCCCGACCAGTTTCAGGCCTTCAGTTTCCGCTTTACATCATTCCCCGAGTAGCCACGGATGCTGGAGCAACTGTTTTGCTGTCTTGCGCTTTCTGGTAGCCATCTGAACATTGACCCCATAAATTGGAGAAACAATTCCTTCTCTCCGGAAAGTCGCTTTTCCAAACCCTCCAGAGAGATTGTTGGTATACCTGCTTCTTCATGGGCTATCCAGGCACCTGTGCAATCATTAGATAAAAAAGACTAGCCGGGACCACAAGAAAACGGTTCGCTCACCACTACTATCGAAACACTGCTCCGTTGTCTCACTACGTCGTACGAACTCTCCTGGAGGGGGTCCAAGCAAAGCGACTACACGTGCTAGGTGGCGGAACGGATCGTGGCCACCGGTCTTGTCAAAGATGTCGCCAAATAACTGCTCCTTTTCAAGAGATCCCAGATCTATCGGCGGATTAGCTTGACAATTCTGCGATGCTGCTGCTAAAGTGCGGTATTACCAAGCATGCAAGTTCCAGATATCGACGGGGCTTCCCCAGGGCATTTCGAATATGACCTCTGGCGCTCTATAGATATGCGGTTGAACGAATGGACCAGACTCTTGTTGTTTTCCAATCCGTGCCTCACCAAAACCACACAGGACCGGAAGCCCATAGCCTTTCCCTCCGGTGGGCCGACGAAATCTCCGGCTTCGATAGATGGTACGTGAACCTGTCTTTTTTCGAGGACTGAGATGGTCGCTTTCCATCTTCGCAAAGTCCTGCAGCATGCTTGTATCCTCCAAACTGAGCATGAGGTTATTGGTCTTGAGATCTGGCTCAAGTTAGAAGCGATGCTCTTGTACGATGTCATGGAGAGCTTGAGTACCGGTATGGATGATCCCAGCGTCAGTATGCAGAGAGTCAAGAGCCAGGAGTATACGTTCCACTGTCATCTTGAGGAGAGGAAGATCAAACGGCCTCCTACCCAATCTGATCATCCCCAACAGTATCATGTGCATTGGCTGAAGAACTAAACAGCAGTGTTTACCGACCGATCCTTGCAAATCAAATGCATCATAAGCTCGCGAATTAGCGATTGGCCTGGATGCGACGACTTTGTTTTTGTCAGGTGTTCATAGATCTTGAGTTCGCGGTCGGTTGCGGCCGGGAATGATGGCAATGACGTGGACACCTTCAATACGCTATATTCCCCGTCACTGGAAGTGATGATCTGTTCAAGAATGGCTTGCTAGTGAAACAGTACGGACACACCAAAGATCCCGGCACAGCCAACTTGTGGAATTCGTCCCATAACCAAGTTTTCCCGTAATTTGATACCTGGCTGCGTATGTGTCTCCGATCTCGACTGGATAATAATGCTCGGGGTTGTAGTAGGGTAGTGTCTCTTCCTCTAGGGTGTGCTAAGAGGAAGGGTTGAGAAAGAGACACTGGGCTTCTTCAATGAAAGTGACCGATGTCGAGAAATATATCCCAAGGGCATCAAACGTGATGCCATATTTGTATGGCTAGATTATCTATATATGTAGGTGGCCGAGGAAAAGTCGAGGTAAGTTATGACAATGTTGTTCGATGAGATATGGATCTTATAAGGAAGCGCCTATGTTTAGGTACATAATTTATCACGTGTGTTGGCGTTGTGCCCCTAGACCGGCCCCTGCATCAATCTAATCTCACTACCAAAGGTTTCTCATGAGTTGAAACATGGCATTGGAGGCTCGAGTCTGTCAAATTTGAGCCTTGCACTTGCTACGCTACCATCGGTGTAACAAAGCTAGATAAACACACTTAGCAGTGCATAGAAGGACCTGTTACGATGCACAAAAATGCGTTGTTTAGGAATGTTTTTGCAGGGAGCACCGCGTCAAAGCTCTCTAATCCATTGAGGTCTCTGATAATCTGATCGGCCCCGAAAGTTTCCAGGCCTGCAGTGCACGTTTCACACCGTTCTTATCATCCGTAGTGTCTACGATCAAATTAACTAGATGCTGCATCGCCCTGGCCTTGGCTCCAAACTCTTCAGGATGTACCCAGCCATCAAGGGGATTCCGAATGCGTCAAAAAGATCCCTGCGCCCTTCCCAGCTCTTCCCTTCAGCAGCATGGGACTCGAGTGGATCCGTGGTAAATACAACAGGACAAGAACTCTGTTGCTGGTCTGTCAAGTCTGCCCGGTCCCTTGAGGTTCTGAGCATCATCTCTCGAAACATATACAATCCATCGTCTTCCCACGTGTACCCTGCAAGATCGATGAGTTGCTGCCGGGTCAGTGCATGTGCAAAGGACAAAGCACTAAAAAACATCATTGTCGAGATTTCGGAATTTGGAAATATAGTGTTTCTGCAGCTGCGTGAGTTGATATCTTTGCAGAACTTCCTGTTTCTCTTGTGCTGTGAGCCCAGTAGCAGGCGGGAGATCGAAAAGTAATGGCCCATTGATCCTCAGGAATTGTGGGATTCTGCATGCGAGAAAGATGGGAAAGGTTGAACAACCCTGCCAATCGATAATGCTGACAACCTTGTTTCCCTCAACGAATATATTGCCAAAAGTAGATCTGAGTGCCAGAGTATGGAGCGATTTAGACCTCGGCTAGAAGGTATCAAATGGGGTACAATTTCCAGGTACTGGTCGAGGAGTTTGATGTGATCCTCAGGGGATTCCTGGATATCCGACTGTCTCAAAGGATCTGCTGGGTCACGAGGCTTTGCAAAGCGAGTAATCCATTCCTTCTCTCGCCTAGCAATGTCTGTCGCATATGCCGTAGACGATGACCCTAATGTTATCGACCGCTCATCAGTAAATTGTGAAAGATTTGAAGGAGCTGATGAGCTCACAAGGGCCCCTATAGCTTTGCATTGACCTCCTCTCATCTTCCCAGAATCGTGATTCACAGCTGGGGCCGACACAGAACCGGTCAGACATGCCCGGCACGCTAGCACCATTCCCAATGTCTGTTCTATAGAACAAGCTCCCATAGCAGCTGAAGTTGACAGCGGCTATTGTGGCTTGTATACTCGTCAAATGGGATACAATGTCGACTTTGTCCAAGATGTCCATAGTGGGCCACATTTTGTTCAGCTCATGACCCGGAGCCTTCTCCATTAAAATGTACTGGACGCCGACAGGTTGGTCTTTTTGCTGCTCCATGCAAAGACTCGCGGAACGGGGATGCCTAGCTCGTTGCGCAGGAAATCAAGCGTGGCCACTTCACTGGCGATCGCAATTCCTGAGGGATGTGGGGATTGGGGATTTTGGCAATCATCTGGACATCATTGTCCATAGTTAAGAGAAAAGTCTTATTGTAAGCGCCTTCAGGCAGCTTCGTTATTCCGACGCAGAGTTTCGCACCAACGGAACTCGCAGCGGTCTCCTTGAGTTTGTCGACGTCGAACGGTTGATATCGTTTACGCAGCTGGGCCGCCCACAGCCAGCGCCCCGAAGTATAGGAAAAGAAAGGTTCCCATAATTGTGGATCTTCGTGGAGCGAGTGGAAGCCTCAGGTTCGGAAACAAGGTTTATACTAGGAATCGATTCCTGGAAAGACTTACGGAGATCGAGAGGTTTCGTGGTTCTAGGAATAGAAGCTGAAAAAGGCCTACTAAACAATCGGAAAGCCACTCTTACGGATCTTCCCATGGCACCCAGCCGCACCATGATATGATGGTGACGTTGAACTGTTTGGGAGGCTGCCCTGCATTTGTAGCAACCGCGGTCACATGATGGCTGGAAACGGCACCGCCAGGCACCATGCCGCATGCGGTCAAGTGGCGGCCTCAGGCTGCAATCCTACCTCGCCAACTTCTGCAGTACTTCTCGTAGTTTGCAATACGACACCACCTGCTGCCGTCACATTGAACTGGTCTGAAAGATAGAAAAGGCCATTCGATTGTACCTCGGGTTCTCTGATATTTCCATCTCCTCCTTCACCTCCCCTTCAACACTTTAGTATTTCACTCCACCGCACGCATCCTCCGTTTGCAGGTGCCAAGCCGGCCTGGCCCGCTCGAGGCGTAAGCGCTGGTATCCCTTGGGCAACGCAGCGATCGGGTTTGTTGATGTCCCCGACTCCATATACCCCATCCGATCTCTCCTCCCATCGCCCTCCAACGTCATCCAGAACATTGCCTCTCGAACCGCTGAGGACGGGATTCCACCTTGAATCTCGGGTGATTGTTCTCCACCACAGTTGTTCAAAAACACCGAAGTGCCTGGAGCATACCTTCCACCGCTCCATATATAGTACCCGGCAGACACTTCCGTGGGTTCAGTGTCGCATGCCTGTGTACCAACTTTGAAACCAACTTAAACCCGACCCGACCACAGTCGCCTGTTCCAAGGTACCATCAATTAGACTTACCTTACCTCTTTCATGTTTGTTGACCTGAGACCAGGCTGTCGAACTCACCTCCCTCAACGGCGTCCCCATTCCTCTGAGACATCTATGTCCTTCTGATCAACGTCACCCGCTACTCACATACCGGACCCTGCGAGTGACATCGCCCGCCCCCTTCCGCGCCCTTTCCATGCACATCGCCTCCGTCTGTGAACAATGACAGCGCGAACGGGGAGGTACTCCCCCACACTTGACGGTGATGCCACCATAGACGTGGAGAAGCATTCGGCCTTCTCCGGCACCATAGTCGACAACAAAGCTACAGCTCGTTCGCATCGGATTAGTGGCGACGACTCCGTCACGTCGTCTGCTGCTTCTTTATCAGCCCATGTTGGGTGGTGCCTCGGTGCGCCGCCCGCGTGGGGGCCCAGGGTTCTATCGCATCCCTAATCGCATCATGCGATGGCTTTGTTTCGCACTGTTCACCGCACTGATTCTCTTCATCTGCACCCTCTTCCGCTTCACCTTCATGTCCAAAGTCTCGCATGTCGAATTGGAAGTGCCAAAGGCTCCCCCCAAACCACACCAGTGGGAGAGTTTCCCTTTTCTCTCGCTACACGGCGGTCTTCGGACATTGGCGCCTCGGAGTGCTCAAGTACCAGAGTACCCTGGTGAAGATCTCGATGGAATCACGGCTCCCGATGACACCAATGCGACCACAGCTGCAATTCAAAACCCGAGAGGAGACATCTTCTTTCGCAAGCGCACCTTTCGATCCGTACCCCGACTACTCGTCAGCAGAGTATATCGAGCAGTATGGCGAGAAGCGCGAATGCTTCCTGACCCGGACGGGAAAGTTCGCATTCCCCAGGTGCACCATTATGCGGGTGTGCCCGTGGGTTTCCGGACGCCGTCATGGGCTAATGAGATGATTGGTATCAAGGACGACGTGTGTTTCGATCGGTTTGGACGTCTGGGCCCACATACGGTCTGGGTACAGCGTTCGGGAAAGGCGGCATTGGCGCTGGGCTGGAGGGACATCGTGAGGGTTCCGAACGGGTATGGGAAGACTTCCCGCCTGTCGATTTCCGCAAGGTCGACTGGGCTGAAGCCCAAAAGCGGTGCATTGCGTTGAATAGCCATCGGTTTGATGAGTTACCAGAGCCGCGACCCAATCGGTTCCTGTCTCCCCCAGTCGGGTCGCTGGAGTCGAATCGCAAAGTGGAAACACGGTCCCAGGCCAAGAGGGAGACGAGTCCGTAAAAAACGGGACGCAACACTTGCCTCGCACAGCATTTGTCATCCGAAATGGCATGATTTCAATTATACCCCAGAGGACATTCTCTACATGCGTGCAGTGATCTCTGAGCTCTCGCTTCTGTCAGGAGGCGAGTACGAGGTTCATTTCTTGGTCCATGTCAAGGACGAAACCTTCCGATCTGGTCGGATGACGAGACATATACTCGCGTCCTGAACAATGCCCTTCCCGAGGAGTTCCGCGGCATGGCCACTCTCTGGACGGAGCGGCAGATGTCTCTTATGTACCCCGGCCTGGAGGAGACCATGACGAGAGGCTTACCTGTCCACGGCGTCTACCGCAGTACTTACATGCCCATGCAGTACTTCGCTTACCAACATCCGGAATACGACTACTATTGGAATTGGGAGATGGACGCGCGGTATACCGGCCACTGGTATCACCTCTTTGATAAGGTGACTAGCTGGGCGCGCGAGCAGCCTCGCAAGGGACTTTGGGAGCGCAACGCCAGGTTCTATATTCCATCTGTACATGGGTCCTGGGAGGATTTCCGACAAATGGTGCGAGTCCAGACGGAGATCGGCACGAACAGTGCGAACAATCTTTGGAGCGCAAACAAGCCGAATCCCGAGCTGGCCTCCGGGGACAAAGGGGCCGCATCTCGGCTCCAAAAAGGTGACAAGTCGATTTGGGGACCGGAGCGGCCCGACGAGCGCGACATCTTTGAAGTCGAAGGCGAGGGTATCCCCCGACCACGGTGGAGAAGGACAAGTACCAATGGGGTGTCGGCGAAGATGCTGATCTCATTGTCTTCAACCCGCTCTACGACCCCGAAGGAACGACATGGCTGCTCCGCACGATGTGACGGGCTACAACAAGGAGAACGACAGTATGCCCCCGCGCCGCACGGCCATCATCACGGCCTCGCGACTCTCCCACAAGCTTCTGCACACGATGCACCGCGAGACGAGCCTGAAGCGGCACAGCTGTTCTCCGAGATGTGGCCGGCCACCACGGCGTTGCACCATGCTTCAAGGCCGTGTACGTCCCGCACTCGGTGTACATCGACCGTCGATGGCCGACCAAGTACCTCGAGTCGGTGTTCAATGCCGGCCGCAACGGCGCGTCGGGCGCGTGCCCGCACGTCCATCTTTGGCGACCGCGAGCACAACTTCCGCGGCACGACGTGGTTTACTCGGCGGGCTTCTCGCCGAACCTGTGGCGCCGCTGGCTGGGGTACAAGGTTGATAACGACGGCGGCGAGCGGGAGGAGCTCGCGGGTGAGGGCCGCATGTGTCTGCCTCCGATGCTGCTCCATCCGATCAAGGAGGTGGAGATGATTTCGATGATGGGGCGACTGGGTCTGCTTGAGATTTACGTGACGATGACTGATTGGCTGTATATGTGTGCATAGGAAGGCGTTATTGATTTGTAGGGATAAGGAAATACTTGTTGTCTATATATACATATTATGAGCTGTGTCCATTTGTATGTAGTTTAGTTTCTCGAATGTGACTTGATCGTCCTTTTCGACATGATGGGATATTGTGGATGTGATTGTCCCGGAGTTCAATTGCTAAGCATTCACACTCTCCGCATATTATGAATAATCTGACTAATTGGAACCCACTTCCAAGGCACCTGTCATTCACCTCTGAAGCATTAGTGCAGCGGCTCTAAACTTCCTAGAATCTTCTAACAACAGGTTTATGGTAGATGACCGTAAAATCCTGTCTCTCCTTTTCTCTGCCACTCGGCCTCTTTCCGGGCCTGCCCCACTTCCGTTAGTGAATTTATCACCCAGCAAGCTTGTCAACCTGTCCTATCATGAGCAGTTGAATTGAGTGCAGAGAACCGGCAGATAAGACCGGCGACAAAGACCGACATAGGTGGAGACTAGTCCTGGATGGGTATAGTGTACGGGGTACGGTCGATCTGCTACCTAAAGTTTATTGTTTTTAGTTCCCATCAACGCTGCTACCCACAATCGTGGCGAAGTTTGTTGACTAGTCTAATTTTTACACCGTATGTCCCCAATAATACGAACTAATATTGATCTGACATTGACACATGCTGTCACATCCAAGTCCTTCTCTATGCCGTCCCGACGTGCTCACACTAAATCTCGTCATGGCTGTGCCCACTGCAAGGCCAAGCGAATCAAGGTATCCCGAGAGCTCTCATGGCTAGGCTTTGAGGGCCAACCAAACTGATATGCCCGTAGTGCGATGAAGCCCGACCCGCTGCGGAAAATGCACCGCGGGCGACCTGGACTGCAGCTATGGCTCCTTCAAGTGGACCTTTACTGTGGCAGAACCGTCGAAGAACAGTGTGCCTCAGCAAGGATCTGTCCGGCCCGATCTAGGCAGCGCCGAATTGCACAACTTGGAGCTCATGGTGCAATGGTGCAACCACACACACCTTACCCTCTCCCGGAGTGACTCGGTAGTGTGGATATGGAGATCGGCTATTCCGCGCAAAGCGGCTCATTATCCATTTCTCATGCACGGGATTCTGGGCTTGTCGGCGCTACACTCTGCATTCTCCAGCGCGTATTCGGAACGTACGAGGTACCTACAGCTAGCGCAGATTCATCATTCCAAAGCCATTGAAGGGTTAGGACACCTCGACAACCTCAATCACCTGAATGCGGATGCTGCTTATGCGCTGTCGAATATTATCATCATCTTTACCTTTGCCTTGCCCCTGTGTACGCAGCCGAGCAGCACCTGTGATCCCATCAGAGAGTTTGTC
This sequence comes from Aspergillus micronesiensis, assembly GCA_039763685.1. NCBI lineage: Eukaryota > Fungi > Ascomycota > Eurotiomycetes > Eurotiales > Aspergillaceae > Aspergillus > Aspergillus micronesiensis. The sequence goes on along the minus strand of JASHHO010000079.1, from coordinate 506,757 downwards.
GAAATCGCCCATATTAGCAAAGGTTCGATGAAGGTATTGATGGAGGTTCATCACTGGGTGGAGGCCGGAGACCTAGCTGCCTTGTCACCATGCCAGAGCCGTTGGGTGGCACGTCTACGGACCGTGGTCAATACTATGAACAAACTGTTGCGCCTCTGGAGTGTCTAAACAAGAATCGTTCTCATAAGGCTAGTAGCTCCAATTCTACCACGTATGGTGAGGCAATTGAAGCGCTTCAAATGTCTTTCGGCAGTATGGAGTCACACCCCAGTGTCAGTGTCATCACTGCGGCTTTCCAATTTATCTTCCGGGTGCCGCCTGACTTTCTCAACTTGGTTGAGCAGGATGATGCTTTTTCTTTGGTTATTCTTGCCAGCTATGGAGTGATTATGCATCGGTTGCGCGCACACTGGTGGATGGGTGATTGGGGACATAGACTAGTGCGCAAGATTGATTGTCTTCTTGATGACCCTTGGCGTTTGGAAATTTCTCGAATATGGAATCTGATCAACTGTACATCGTGATCGCTTTGGTTTGGCTCTTTGCATACCCTTATTTGGTCTGGGTGCTTGCACGGTGGACAGCCTGTCTAAAAACAAAGTCCTATTATCTTCTTATCCTGCATCGCGTCCAGCTCCTTGATATCCCACTTATGTTTCATTCATGTATCTCATACGGTCTCTTTCCTGCGAGATTCAGCTGAGGCGGATGTCAGCTCCATGGCTTCTTGTCACATAATAAAAGGGATCACCTACCTGAATCGAGCTGCCCGGGTTTGAAATGCACCACGCGACCCAGAAGACCAGCCAAATACCTGCCGCGGACAGATTTCATGTACAATCGCTGCTCGTGAGGGAAATTATAGACTGAGCGCAGATCATCATGTACGTTGAAGTGGGAGGAAATGCCTGCTCCAAGAGCCGTGACGCCGAGACAGGCAAGGATGACAATAACCATGATGACAAAGTTGCTGAGCATTTTGTTTTCTGTGAGTGTCTGGTGGGTTTCGATTTTTCTTTCTTTCTTTTCTTTTTTTGCGGATCGTACCAAGGGGTTCTGGGGTTCTATATGAGAAGGTTCGGTTTGATAGCTACCCACAAGTTTGATATTTTACCCATGAAACTTTGGATTCCCGTATTCTATAACAAGCTTTGACAAACTAGGCTGAAAGTCTCGGCTGTTTCAGAAGACCCACTAATTCTGTACTCTCCTGGTACTTCTGCTACTGCTTGTGTTCTAATTTGAGTGTGAACTGTCACCCCGTACACTATACCGCATCTAGATCCGATACGAAAGCCTAGTTCAGTCAAGCAAACCAATGGTCCTAAAATAACCTCTCGATGAAATCGTAAATACTCTACATAAGCCTTGCTTTCTCCTAGAACACAAAATCTAACACTACCCAAGACCACAGAACACCCAGTGATAGAATCCTCCAACCATCCAAAATGAGCTCAACCTATACCCTCTACCACTACAACCCATCCTTCCCAGCAGCCATATGCTTTGCAATCGCATTCGCCGCATCAGCAGTCATGCATATCTGGCAAGCAACCCGTACCAGAACGAAATTCATGACATCCTTCATCATCGGCGTGATACGTGAGCTCCAATCTTCCACTTCCCCGACCACAACCGCACAAATACTTATCTGGTTTCCTACTTCCTACTACAGTAGAATCACTAGGTTACATCGCCCGAATGGTCAGCGCCAAACAGACGCCCAACTGGTCAGTAGGACCATACGCGCTCCAGAGCTTACTCCTGCTCCTGGCGCCTCCGCTCCTCGCAGCTTCGATCTACACGATCCTGGGGCGGATTATATGTCTGATCAAAGGCGAGAGCAGATCGCCTATCCAGCCGAGGAAACTCACCCGGATCTTCGTGTGTGGTGACGTGCTCTCGTTTCTGATCCAAAGCGGAGGTATGTACATAGGACCTATCTAGACACACGCCGGTCCCTGTTCCCCTCCAGTAGAGATAGAGGATAAGGCTAACCACGATCCAACATTCAATAATGTACAGGCGGCGCAATCCTAGCCCAAGCAAAATCCTCCTCAAAAGCCAAACTCGGCGAGAACGTAATCATCGTCGGCCTCTTCGTGCAAGTCATCTTTTTCAGCATCTTCATGGCCGTCTGCGTCCTCTTCCATTGGAAGATTCACCATAACCCCACGCCCGAATCTCTGGCCCGATCGGCGGGAAAGGTACACGCCAGGCCATCGTGGAAGGTATGTTTGTTGCTTCTGTATGGGGCTAGCACGCTGATCATGGTGCGGTCTGTCTATCGTGTTGTTGAGTATGTCCAAGGCAGCGCGGGGTATTTGCAGAGTCACGAGGTGTTTCTGTATGTGTTTGATGCGGCGCTTATGCTTGTTGCTTGTGGGGTGTTTAATGTTTGGTATCCCGGGGTTCTGCTTGAGGGGGATGGTGATGGGGATGGGCAGTTTGAGGAGGAGATGGGACAGTTGCGGTATAAACATGTGAGGTAGACATTTGCTGGGACTTCTGGTGGTCTTTATTGTGGGATACTGAGGCTGTCTGGTGTGTTTACAGTAGTAGTATGGTCGAGGAAGGCAATACAGCGCCATCAAGTTTTAGTATTTGCGACTATCAAGAGACCTCAATCTATCTCCGTTGTACATTGGCTGCGTTGCACCGATTGTCTCATTGTTGGAGCAAGACGGTATAAATCAGAGTGCCTCTGAAGCAACCTAATCCTAAGTTGATGTGTTTTCCTTTTTGTACTCACATGTGCTCACATGTGAATTAGTACATTGAATCATGTTGTATGTGGATGGATGAATGAGCATGGTCTATAAAGAGATAACGAACTTCATGAAACATTAACATAACTATCTATCTACTTAATACTCACTCCAAATCTATTTCTGCGCCACCAACCAGCCTCAACAGCCTTAATCTGCAACGCCAGGAACTTGGAATAAATCCGACAAAGGGCGAGATTACCTCCCATGAACCAGAAGCCAGGATGTCCACTAGGGCGCCCATCTAAAAGCCCAAGTCAGCTCGCTCACCCAGAAGCAATAAAGAAAGGGACGGAGGAACTCACAGCATTAACCTCTCCCTCCGCATCCAAATCCCACACATCCCGACCCGATCCGCCACCTTATCACCCAGGACTTTCCGCACCGTCGTCCGCATGTTATCATACCCCGTCGCCAAACCACAATATCCGCTCGAGCTTGCGCCCATCCGCGAGATGGAGACTCTTCTCGTCGAATCGGGTGATTCCTTCCGGACTGCGCGCGACCTTGATCTTCCCCTCGGCGATGAGCGGGCTGCATCCGACGTCGATGTAGTATCCGCCACCGCGGGTCATGTAGGCGCGGGCGATACCGGCGCCGTCGATGCCGTTGTCGAGCGCGAAACCCGGCCTTCTCGAGACCGGATAGAAGGGGGGCTTCGGCTTCGGCGACCTTCTTGGTGAAGGGGACGGAGAGGGCGAATTGGACGGGGAGGGGGAGGGATTCGTGGAGGAGGTCGGCTTCTTCGGTGGGGGGGCTGTCATCATTCTAGTTAGTATCGTGTATGTCTTTCGTAGAGATGGATATATGTAAGATGGAACGGAAAGACGAACCCAAACTCCTCGTGCAACCCTTCATGCATCATAAACACCCCTTTCTCAGCCGTAATCACATACGTGCCTCTCCGCTGCAACATCGTGACCTCGGCCCGTTCTCGTAGAAGTTCTGCGCGATAGTGTCCGCTATTCCCCGTTCCCACGACAATCACCTTCTTCCCCTTCACGGCTGGGTCATCTGCCGCGTCGCGGTGTTCGCTCCCGTGGTAGATCTGGCCGTTGAACGTTCCTGTCCGGGGAACGTCGGGATGAGCGGCTCGCCGGAGTGGCCGGTACACCAGACGAGATGGCGGGGACGCAGGGTGCGCGTCGTGCCGTCGCGCGGGTGACGGTCACGGTCCAGGTGGAGGTGGCGTCGTCGTGGAGGCACTGGTCATGGAGGTCTTGGTTCCAGACGTTGAGTTCCATGATGCTGGCGTAGGCTTCGAACCAGTCGCCGAGTTTGTCTTTGGGGGTGAATTGGGGCCAGTTCTTTGGGAAAGGGAGGTAGGCCATGTGGGTGAATTCGGCGGGGTCGTGGGTCACCAGGGTCTGTCATCATTTCTTTAGCATATCTAGTTTATGAAGATGGGTGGGGAGGAGGAGGGTTCCGGTAGAGACGTACTCTATAGCGGTTGCGCCAGTTGTCGCCGATGCGCTCGTTGCGGTCGACGATGAGACAGGACACGCCGAGGGATTGGAGGCGCGCACCCATGTTGAGACCGGCTTGGCCTGTTTACTTGTCAGTGGTACTCCTTGATAGGTGTTTCTTGTAGGGAGGAGGGACTACCGGCACCAACGACAAGCGTCGTCGGCTCCTCATCCATAAACTCGACCTGTCGACGACGTCGCTCCAGCCAGTTCCCCTTCGCCAGACCTCCAGGCATAGACTCGATGGTTCCTTCTGCCGACGCAGACCGAGCGGCTCTTCAAACGACTTCAACTCCTGCAACGCCGTATAAACCGAATAAGCCTTCCCACACACCGGCCTCGTCCTGGGTAAGATAGAGAACACCACTTCCACGACCAGCGCGAGACTCGAAGAAGAACATGGAGGTGATCCAGGTGAGTCCCTCGACGGGAGATTCACGAGCAGGCTGGAAGGTACCCTCATGTTGCAGACGGAGGGCGGAGAGCCCCATTGTAGGTTGCTGCGCGCGGAGATACGCTTCAATGTGGCGGGGTGTGGATGGAGCGCATGTCCCAGTCGAGGACGAGCATGTCGCGCCACCAGGACTCCTCGTGGAAGAGGGTTGCAAGGTCACTGTAGGCCTCGCGGGTGAGTGAGGAGGACATCCAGCTTGGTGAGCCATTGTTGGGCGATGGCGCGGGCGTCGATGGCTCCCGTGACGGAGGGCGTCGTAGGAAGCTGGATCACGTATTGGTTTTGCGCGAGGACATGGTTTCTGTTCCGCTTTTTTCTGCCGTAGTGGCTATAAGCAGGATCAGTGGGGTATTGTCGCGAACGCGGTCGCTGCGACTGGACCTGGACGAGGCTGTCTTTATAGCACCAGACCAGGTATATCGGTACATGGTAGCAGGGCGGGGCAGCTATCTCTGCCCTCCGGAGGGGCTCACATCGCAGAGATGGCCGAGAGCCGATGGAATTGCACCGAAGGGGCAATTCTCCGACCTGTTTCGCACTGTGATGGGTCTGCGGGGGGTCTCGACGAAGGATGAGCATGATTAACATGGAGGCAGAGTCGTGAAGGGCTGTGGGGTAGTCGGAGAACCCCCGGGCGAATACCCCCGAATGGGACTGAGGGTAAGTCTGCCGAGGGACACTCCGACAAGGAAGTGATTCCCGCCATCTCATAGGGCTGCTTTGATTATTTAGAGGGCATGGACACCCGCATGACCGACAGAGCCTGTGGTGGAGGATCGGAACTCGACAGGATTCCCTCTTTCAGTGCGGTCCCGGTGGTGGCGCTCATCCTGCGCTGGATGTCTGATTTAGGGAACTGTAAACGCCAGGCTGTGCGGGTGGAGAGGCCAGAACCGGACGAGGGATCATCAAATCCAGTCAATGGGATGAGATGGAGCGTGGAGTGACGTGAAGGAGGGAGTGGAGAGTGGATCGGGTCCAGTCTGAGTAAGTGCTCCATTCTCCGTCCTGGTACTGTGAGATGAAGCTGGAGTTAGGGTTAGCGGGGGATAACCCTATCTCAGGGTCTCTATCACGACGTCTGTTGATCAGGTGGGAACATTGCAAACCAGCCAGGAAAATACACTTTGAGGCCACCCCTCCTGAGACGATCCATCTGATCACCATGCAATTGATTCCAATCTACCAGATCCTCATCTCATCATGGGCAGAATGTACAGCCAGAACAACACCTGGACAGGCCAACTGAATGACCACCAGTCAACGTCAGGCCGAAGCAGACCAAGCCATCATCACAGGCATGAAACACGACCATAAACAAAGACAAATCAAGAAGAACGATCGGAAATCACCTCGGGTGCCCCGTTTCAACTTTATACTTTAGTCCCCACGGGGCCGGAAGCTACCTAGATATACCTTCAGGGACATCTGATGAGACGCAACATTCTCGGCAGTCACCTCATCAATCAGTCCTCGGCGAGCGATCCCAGGTACACCCCTGACAAGACAAAACCGAAAGGGAAGAAAGAGGAGACAGGAAATAAGGATACACCATCACACCGACTACTGATCGCCCGTGTAACCGCGATGTCTGCACGCCCAGCTTTGCCCAGCACGCAGATCCTCGACCCTCTCCAATGAGCTCCCAACGACGCTGTCCATCCGCCAGGCACAGCGTATTTCACGCCACATTGTCGTGCATTGTCGGGGTATGATTCGCCGTGACGTGATGCCGTCAGCCCTGTTGGCTGCGTTCGATTCAGAAGGAGGTGCTGTCCAGGGCGCAGCAGCATTCCTCCCAGAAATCCTCCGTACAATGGATGACTGAGTTGCTGGGCAAGTACTTGAGTGACTGCCTCCGGCGCGTCGCATCTGCCGAAAACAAACAACCGCTCATCCTTTTGTTTAAGTTCCCCCTTCATTCCGGGACTTTCGCTCCTCCTCTTCTTTCTTCAAACATCCCACCGTGCTTCTTCTCCTTTATACGCTCCATTCAATCAACCTCGCAAGAAAGAAAATGCTTGCTACCTCGCTCTTGGCCGGCCTCCTCGGCCTGGGTGCCCTCGCCCACGCCCAGGACAAGACCGCCCCCGTCGTCACCGACAACACACCCTGGCACACCTACACTGCGGAGCTGCAAGACAAGGACAACACCACTCTCCGCGGACAGGTGACGGCCTACGGACCTACCGATGGAGTCGGAATCGCGTGAAGGTTTCTTTCTGGGGAATTCCCGAGGGCGACACTCTGCGTAAGTCATACACCCCTGTCCCTCTACCTATGTACCTTACAGAGAACGCAATGCACACCCACCACACCCACAAACAAAACCAGTCACCACGTCGAGGGTAGCCATACTGACGAAATGATAGAATACCACATCCACGCCAAACCCGTCCCCGAAGACGGCAACTGCTACGCGACCGCAAAACACCTCGACCCCTACGGCCGTACCGACACGCCTCCCTGCGACATCAAGAACCCGGCCTTGCGAGGTCGGCGATCTGAGCGGCAAGCATGGCCCCGTCTGGGTGCCCAGTGGCCACAGCTTCAACGCCGAGTACACTGATTACTTCTGTCGAATGTGGAAGGGGATGAGGCCTTCTTCGGCGATTTGTCCGTCGTCGTGCATGCCTCGGATTCGTCGCGGTTGAACTGCGGGAACTTTAAGAGTTTCTTCGATCACTGATTGTGATTGATTGATTGGGTTTCTTTACTTTCAATTCTCGCGCGCTACTCTAGATTGGGTGGTGAGCGGGTGATTATGATTGTTATTGTTGTGATGGGGTAATGGGGCCGTTTTTGTACGATGATGACGATGATGGTATTCTTATGTGTATTCTGAATGAGAATCGTCTATGGTCATGTTCCATTTGTACCTGCGTAGGCAGATAGCTATGTTGTATATACAGTAGGTGCTGGACCCATCGGTCGTCTCTACCGATAGGACAGTATGGGTGTGGATCGTAGTAGATACCCGGGGAGTTTCATTTTGATCAGACCTGCCTCGGAAGCCGGTAGATTCTCGGCCTTCTGGTGTTTCGAATGACCCCTGCAGAAACTGCATGCAGGAGGCCCGTGACCGAGACTTCCTGGACGTCCGGTAACACAGGGACTTCAACTGACTCCGACTGAGGCCAACTGCAGATGACGATCCAGTAAAATAACGGCGTGTACCGGGGTATCATGATATCGTCTGAGAAGAAAGCAGGTATCCGCGTCGTTCCTCAAGTCGGTTGGCCATCCATATTGTCCAGTCGAGACTGCAGCGAGCTGGGATCGTACTGTCCCTCCTCGCCCTTATACTCTTCCAGCACGATTGTACGCATCAACCGGCGCGGGGCCCGACGACCCGTGAACAGCTCGAACTGTGCGAACCCTTGCTCAGGCAGGACGTCTAGACCGTCCAGCGCGACCCAGCCGCGGTGCGACAGCGCGCGGATCTGTTGCATTAATGGCGTGTTGAGGGGTTTGTATGCCAGCTGCGTCGGTTAGTATCATCATTTGTTATATGGAGGGACAAGGGAGTGTCTTACGTCAACGACGACACCGCCCGTCGGGCTTTCGAGCCACTGGGTGGGAAGCTCAAAGTTCGGCGCTGGCGCACCCCCGATGCTATGTGCGGGGATACACGAGCAGATGACGGTGGGTTTTGTAGTTTGCGGGCCACTGGTCGTTGAGCGACTTCAGAGTGTGGACCGTGGGTCGTGCAGAGGGCCCGTTTGGTCGGGGCGGGTGGAGGTTTTGACGGTTGTAGTGGTGGGCGAGTTTCTCGGAGTTTGCTTCCGTGCGGTTCCAGATGAAGATGTCCTGCACGCCGAGGTGAATCATCGAGTAGACAGCGGCTCGAGCCATACCACCTGCTCCGATGACCAGGCCTGTGGTGGACGGCCGAATAGCATTGGCGGGCGACAGGCCCCGTCGGAAACAGTTGCAGATGCCGATCCAGTCGGTGTTGTCGCCGTGCAGGGCTTTGATCGGACCTGCGCGGCTCTTCTCCATATACAAGGACGAGTCTTCGGCGTTGAGGGCGTGTTGTTCCAGGTTGCGGATGGGGATCAGGGTGTTGACGGCACCAATGGCTCGAGCATGCGGAGACATCGAGTGGAGGAGGGGTATCGACTCGGTCTTATATGGTAGACTGACACTGGTTCCCCGAAGTAAGGGTTCTCCACGAGCTCGTTGAGGCCTCGCGGGAGGCCGACTGATGAATGCTGTAGACGTGCGGCATGCCGCAGACTTTGTACGCAGCGTTATGCATGGCAGGGGACAAACTGTACGTGACGTTGGCGCCAAGACGAAGAACTGCATCGGGTCCAAGGCGAAAGAGGCATATAGGGCCTCCTGTGCGTCACGAAGGGTAATTGATGGTAGGCCCTTCGCTTGAGCCTCTGGCCGAAGGGACTGGGGAATGATGGGAGTCATGATCGGATTGAAACATCCAGATAACCGACCGAGGGGGCCGGAATTGTAAGCGATGAGAGGCAACTGGGGAGTAGATAGGGATTTGATCTGATGACGGAACCGCTGGACGGCGAAGTTATCCTCGATTGTCGCCGCCGGCTGGGTCAACCGGACCATGTCGCATCCCAGCCGCCGAGCCCGCTCGTACATAGCCATCCACTCAGGATCATCCCAGCCTGCTGGGAGGGGATACGACGCCGCAAAATGGCCGATATCTTGCTGGATCCTTTCAAGGCGATGATCTGGTTGAGGACCGTGTCATCGTAAGAGAGGTCGATGGTCAAGAAATCTGGGGCGCGTAGTCCATGTAGGATCAGATTAAGGTATGCCGTTTCAGAGCGACGAGGCGACTCATTTGGTTGTGGACTGGATGGATGGGAGATGATACTGCTCTCCACATGGTATATCAAAGAGACGACGATGTTTCGTCGAATGTTCGCCACCACCTCGCTGATTCGGTTCGCCAGGCTGGGACTAATCCCAGGATGGGATGAAGCCTCTGGCACGTCAATCCTCAGCTGGAAAGCATCTGCGGTGGATTCCAACTCTTCAATATCCCAACTTTTCTCGAACAAAGACGAGATGGGCACATCCACCGCGTAGGTGAACATGCGCGACTGGATAGGTTGCATGGATAATGGGAACGACGTCTGTTGGTTCTTGAGATCGGTTGCATCCCCAGTCGCAAAGGCAACAAACCGAAGGAAGTCGCGCTGCAGTCGCTTCAGAGTGAGGAACGGTGTCGATGCCTGAGACCGCTGGTCAGGATCTCCTGATGCGCGTGGTGTCCGTCCTTCCCATCTCCACTGGCTCTTCTGACACGTTGAAGAATTCAAAATTGGAGCATGCGCGATATATCGGGCCGGAAACTTCCAAGAACCGGCGGATCTTATCTGTATCCCACGCCTTCAAGTACGACTGAATACTTTCGGCGTCTCGGATGACGTGCACGACGGGGTGGGTTTTGGCGTATTCCCGGAGTAGCGCCTGAACGCTGCGCTCCATAGACCCGGGGCCACAGACGATGACCCATCCTTCCGAGTGTTCATTAAGGACTGACTCCATCACCTGGGCCTCCTGCGCGCGGTACTCGACAGGCTGTAATCCTTCTTGAAGGCGGCGCGCGAGCGGCCAGTGAGTTGCTGGAAGTAGCGGTCGGCATCGATCAGGCGTCTCCCGGATGTTGCGGCGAGAATGACGGCCAGACTGGACTTGCCCGTACCTCGAATACCCAGCAGCACAATAGAGGCATTCGGCGCGAACTTTCTTTGGACGTGAAAGGGCGTGTCCAGGTTTGCGGGAGAGCCGCGGTTGGAGTTCAATTCCCGCAACGATGCGCCAGGAAAGTGCGCGTCACTGGCGAGATCCGAATGGTCGGTTGAGGGACGTGAGCCATCGGTGCCCCAGTTCGAATCTGACGAGTGCGGCGCATTCTGGGCATAGTACTGGTGGCCCGGGGGTGTGTCGTAGGATGGGCGTCGGGAGGGATTCTGGCCTTGGAGACTTTCCAGCTGATCCAATTTGCGCTTCGGCGGTCTGACCATGACCGACATGATGCGGCGGAGGACGTCGGACCGAGCCTGCGCCTGATTTGGGTGGTAGGTAGTTTTTTTTCTCCGGGATTAATTTGGCGACATGGCCATCTGGGGAGGGGGAGACAGGCGGGGAATTGGAGCCGCATGAGCAGACAGTGACACTGGTGACGAGGTGGTTTTAGAAGGGGCTTCCAGGAGAGGTATGAAAAGACCGCTCCCAGTCGAGGAAGCAAAAGGGGTGTGTGGGTGGAGGAGAGGGAACGGAGCGAGTGGATATGCAGCGGAATGGCTGGAGGGGAGACTCTCACGGTCTCACTCGGCGGTGGAGGAACTCGAAAAATCGTGGGGAACTTAGTCAGCGCCCCTCGGACAAATGCTCAGCCGTGCATTTCAAACTCTCTCGTCCCGCGGGGAATTTTGCCCTCCAGCATCCTCCCTCTCGTGCTGTCGCGATCGCCGTCGCAGCCTGCAGACGACCATTGCGGAATCCCCAGGAATCCCCAGTGTCTGCCGTTACAATCCATGTGTACGTCTCTCTCCCACTGTACAGTAGCCCTCCCCCGTGCTGTCCTGTTAAGCCCGCTACACTACCCGCGGCTAAAGGCTGGTTCCCCATATTTCCCTCTCGCCTTTCTTTTCTCCGCTTCGCATCCTCCCTCATCCAGTCTCTCCTCCATGCACTACATCCTTCCCCTCCCCCAATCAAGCTTAACCCAGCCGATGTGCCTCTCTAACCCCGGCGCCCTGTTAGTCCTAAATTAACCCCGTCGCCTATTTGGCTCTTTTTCATCTTTCCCTGCCCAGTGGGGCCCTGTCAGCGCTTGCTTCCGCCTGTGCGATCCGCCGTCGGCAATCCATCCCCTCGGCTGCATTCCCATCTGAAGATGTACTGGCGTCTAGATCCCTCTAGTGGACCGTTCCAGAGACGACGATCATGAGCAGTGACACCCGCCCTGCCGCGACGGCCAGCAACCGTTCCAAACGCCGCGTGATCGACCCCGAGGATGAGGCTAACGGCGCTCGTCAAGACGACTCGGCTGCTAACCCGAAGCGACAGCGTGTCTCCCGCGCCTGCGACAGTTGTCGCTCCAAGAAAGACAAGTGTGACGGCGTCCAACCGGTCTGTTCGACTTGCGCATCCCTGTCCCGACCCTGTACCTACAAAGCCAACCCCAAGAAACGAGGTCTACCCACGGGATATATCCGCACCATCGAGTTACTATGGGGTCTCGTCTTCTGCAAGATTCATGGTAGTGAAGATGTCGTCCGCGCCTTGTTGAGACAGGCTAATATGCCGAGTCACTTGGCGACAATGGGCAAAGAGGCTGAAGGTCCGATACGTTGATGTCCTCGTGGAAGAATAGCTCGGTGCTGCGGGATATTGAGAAAATGCTGCTCTTCCTGGAGCAACCGGAAGATGAACAGAACCGGGCCACCGACAACGAGTCACCTTTGGATGCGGAGGGAGCGTTCTCTCGGCGGAGGCGCTGGAATGGCATATCCCCGAATCGTTGCCAGACGGAAGAGAAAATTCTTCTCTCTCCGGCTTTTCGCCCGTCAAGACTCCCTCCGCAACGTCAAACCCTCGACAAAGCCTTCCTATGCGGCCGATGCGAGATTCGGGCATTCAGACGGCGCCCGATGAAGCGACGCAACAGCTGCTGAATCTGTCGGCTTTCTACCCTCACCCACATCCCCCGTCCGAAGAGACGGAAATCACCTTCAAACTACCCTCCAACACCTGGCCCTTACTGGACATCTATTTCTCATACACACAATGTTGGTTTCCCATTCTGGAGAAACATGACATTCTTCGAACGGCATTCCGCCTCTCCGAGGATGACACCCCGGTGTCCTCCCTGTTGGCGGGATCAGGGGACTATGCGGCTTTATGGGCCATTCTCACCCTCGCCTCCATCCAGGAAGCATCGATATCAACCACACGCCAGCTTCCGCGGTCGTCGGATGGCCGCACGGACCCGGCCCAGTTATATGCTACCACGAAAAAACTCATTCCAACAGAAACGGGAATTTACGAGCTGGGCCATGTCCAAGCACTCCTGATTTTGTCGCTTGTCAAGATTGGCCAGCAGGACTGGCCGGCCGCCTGGCTAATCGTTGGCGCGCTGTTCGTATCTTCCAATGTCTAGAGCTGAGCCCGACTCAAAAACCCTCAAAAGACGGCGGGCATGGTTCCGGCCGCTCGAGACATGTCTTCCTCGGTTGTTTTGTCCTGGAAACACTGGTCGCCCTCCGAACGGGCCAGTTGCCGTCTCTGCGAAAGGACGACCTCTCCAAGACCGGGCCGATCAACGAGGATGGACTGGAAGAATGGCATCCTTGGGAGGACCTGACGGGTCTTCGTCCTGTCGAACCAGGACAGGGCCCGTTTATCGAGGTCCTCTTCACGCATTGAGCACCTTCAACCGGCTGGTCTCGTTGATGTGCATCTTGAATGACCTGTGTTGTATGCGACCAAGCCTGAGAGATGCGTCCCCGCTGGAATCGCTCCAGCGCCAGCTACAACTCTGGGTATCGGCGCTCCCACGAAGCTATCGTGTTGATCTCCAGAATAGTATGGCCAAACCTGCGTCACCACATATCTTCGGGCTCGAAATGATGTACGAGGGTGCGGTGGCTGTCTTGGGCCGAGAATTTACCGCCCGGGGTGATGCTACCGACCCATCACACAGACAACGTGTCGCGGAGAGCTCTAAACGGCTACTGGCGCTGCTTCAAAAATATATGGAGACCTATGGTCTATCAGCGACGTGTCCCACTTTTGGAACAGTCGTCACGTTGGGGATCCAGCCCGAGCATCCTCATGCGCCGGAGCTCGAGTCAGGTCTAAAGCAGAAACTACAATCTTTCTCTTCTCATTCAGCACCGTGTGGTCAGCGCAGGGAGAGGCACAATCCAAGCCCGCCCTTGAGGTTCGGATACCAAATCCACCAGCACCTGTGCCCCGACAGCCAACCCTCGATTCCCCAGCCCCGGCACCACCACCATCAGCCCTCCATCGATGCCTGTCTCAGGGCATACTCCGCGGCGCACCAGTACTCTCAACGAAAGCCGCGCGTTCTCCACTGACTCTCCTTCCTCTCTAACGCCTGGATGCGAGCACCTACTATAGATGACAACGCCGCTTCTCTATACCTACACCCACCTCTCCGTCACCTGAACCGCGGGGCAGACGCTTCCCGAATGAAGGACCCTTCACCAAACCAACACCGACAGTCAATATCTGCCTCTACCAAATCTATGGCCGCCCCTCCCATGATGCCCGATCTGACCTCTCCCTTCCCCCCGGCCCCTCCACACTATCCACCGCCTTACAATGACCCGAATCTGAACCTGGGGTCCTTTGTCGACATCGACAACTAGGCCAGCTGCAACGGCCACGCATTTGCCCGGACTTGGACGCCCTGTTTGACGAGCTAGCGTCACTCGACGGACGGAAAAGTAGGTTCCCTTAGACCCGGACAATTGGAGTGACACTAACAAGCGACAGAGCCGACAGCACCCGAGTTCATGCAGAACCTCGGCTTTGTCCCGGATGCAGGGATCCCTGAGCTGTATTCCTACGCCAGTCAGGTGGAGCCTTTCCTCCTGCGCAGACGCAGCCGTTACCGGAGGGGTCCAATGGCCGACCGGACGAGAGCCAGTCAACACGCCGATGACCGGGGCCGGGGAATTGATCTATACGCGAACCATCTATTTTACTCTTCCTTGTACATATTACCGTACATATTGTCTATATGTATACATTCTAGCATGTCACTATCCCTAACTACTACGATATCACAGCACAACCCTATCATCATGATCACTTATTCATCTAAAGTTATACAGAATATAGATAAAAATAAATCACCCTCACGACAAACACCGGAAACCCGGAGTCTACAGACTCGCCTTCTCCAACTCCTTAAAATTAACCAGCCACATGCTCCACCGCAACCCGATACCCATAAACCCCAAGTCCAACAATAATCCCCGCCGCCTTATCACTGAAGTAGCTATGGTGGCGCCAGGGCTCCCGCGCATGTACATTGCTCACGTGCAGCTCGATAAACGGGATGCCCACGCCGAGGAGCGCATCGCGGATGGCGACGGAGGTGTGCGTATAGGCGCCCGGGTTGATGACGATACCGTCGACGCGGCCCCGGGCAGCCTGGATGCGGTCGACGATGGCGCCCTCATGGTTTGACTGGAAGGACTCGAGGGAGGCGCCGAGGGAGGCAGCGTGCGCTTTGCTGAGGCTTCGACGTCGGCGAGGGTGGTGCTACCGTAGATGTGGGGTTTCACGGGTGCCGAGGAGGTTGAGTTGGGACCGTTGATGAGGAGGATGGATTTGCCCATTTTGATGGATTTAGTTTTGTCTGGGGTGATTTGGTTTGAGTTGAGTTAGGTGAGGATGGGAGGATAGATGGGCAGGCGAGGGGAGTGATCGGAGGTAGGATGCGGGAGAAAGAAAGTTAGAAACAGAAAAAGCAGTGAATGAAATAAAATAATGAATGCGGAGAACCCAACGTGGGGTTGGTTGATTAATTGATTGAGTTTGGGAGTAATCTTCCGACGGTCCGACTCGACATCCCATTCCCCTGCATGTCATTTGTCCGTTGCGACGTAGAATGCGGAGTTGAATATTCCCTAGGCTGTTCGTTTTTGTTCTTGTGGGGAGGGTGATGGTCCCGCCGGCTAAGGGGTTCTCCGGCTGAGCGCTTTGCCGGGGTCGATGTCCCATAGGAAGTTTTTTCTGGAATGCATAACGCAGCATTACAGGAAGACTGACATATCGTTTACTAAGGCCGAGAAGGGTGATTTGCATAAACTGGTACAGAGTACAAGATGATGAATCTACTTGATGTATAGAATATTTATAACTGATTCCTCCAACATGCTTATCTCACATCAAACTCCATTGGCTCTACCACCGACCATGTTTACTCGCCAGCCTTCATAGCGTAAACTTGTCACGGAGAGCTTTTCAGTAGCCATTACCATCAGTAGATTGCAACCCCCATGTAATCGAGGCTCCCAACGGAAGAATTCGTAACAATACTTTGCCGTCTTCTCCGCCAGACTGCGTTCTGGTCACTGGAGACACCCGAGAAAAGATGAGATGGTCAGAAAGATAATATTGAACCTAGTCCGCTTGACCGGCCGACTTTATAGCCCTCCTATGACTAGATTCAGTCTCCAAAATGGCAAATTACATGTCTCGGAACTTTCGAGCCGTCTGTCATCCATCCTTTAGTATGCCCCTCCTAAAGACCAACAGCTGAGCCTAGGCCCTGTCTTTGGACAGGAGTTCCAGCCGAAATTGCAACCATTTATGGAACAGACGGTGCAGATGTATGGTGCCAGGATGCAGGGTGGGTACGCATGATGGGTGTCTTTTGGTAGATTGCAGTTCATGTAGGGGCCTTTACGGCGAAGAAGGCTTTGGTAGACACTAAAGCATGAGACTTAGGTGAAAAGGGAAGGTTGCGCCGTGAGAGTGATCATTTTCTCAAGGTATACCCGTGGAGATTAGCTGCCGGTCATGTTTAGGTCTTAGTACTCCGTGGTTTGAGTCTAGAGCGGACCTATCGGGATGTGTGTATAGCGTGTATAGACGAAACTAATGCATTGAAGGGCAAATTTAGACTCGGCAAGGGAGCAGATGCCGCATGTGAGAGCCATTGGGCCTTGTATGCGAAGATTACCTGGAGTCATACGGTGATTGAAACACGTCGTATCTGGAGGTCAGTCATTTCAAGGCTTCAGGACCGAAAGTACGTTATCCTCCCCGGCAAACGCAAATCTTAGCATGATTTCAACTCGCGTACCTAGGTAGCTCTATCTGACAGAACGTCTGCTGGCTGCATACCATCACGGGAGGGGTACGTAGTGCTTTGGTCCTTACATCCCTTGTCAGGCTACCTTTGGCTGTCCACTGCCTCGTTTCTGCCCATGAATTACATATACATCTGCTAGTAGGGTTGGAGCTTGCCGTACACAGCGTGCCACTGTGTAGGATCCTCTTATTTCCGCATATCAGCACATTGATAGTTCGTGGCCATGGCCAAGAGCTTGGCATCATTCCCTGTTCACCTCGCCAAGATGTCTCACGATCATCCATGGACAGATCCATAGCCGTCTGTTAATAACGCTCCTCCCACTGCACTACCGCTGTCTCCCCCATAAAGTCTCACCCTTGGGCAACGGTTTCTGTGAAGTCCATCACTACTAGCTCGTTGCAGGAAGCATGCCCCCTGAAGTACGGCGGCCCGCACCCCCGGGCTTTCTGCCCTCCGAACGAAGGTAACAAAAAATCCATCTCCTTTGCTTGGAATCCAACCATAGAACCCACTGGTTGGTAGTAGGCCCGGCGCCCCAATCATCCAGGTCACTCTCTCGACCGCTGGTCCAGTTGAATTCAGCGAGAAGGGTCGCGTCTGCGTTGGGGCCCAGTTTTACCTACGCGGTGTCCCCGCGGACATTCCTTCCCGCTCGATCACTATTCACACTTACCGACTGCAATTTGCTGGATATTTCTTGTGCCGCCGTAACCCAGTGGATGATACGATGTGGGAAAGGTGTCCGCCGGAGGGTTGTGGTTTAGGGATCTATGATGACCCGGATGTGACAGTGCGAGTAGGACACCACAGGGATTTTGTGACTCTCATCCCGGGTGAATCCTGGATCAACGACTATTGGATATATACTGACAGGTTGTTCCCGGATGATCTGCAAGTCGGAGATCTGTTTCGGTTCCACTATGCGGGGACGATTCTGGACTGGTGGGACTGGGGAACTCGGGAGGTTCATGTCAATACCTTTGTCAAGCTGCCTTGCTTTGACACTGCAGATGTGTTAGATCCGAAGGATAATGAGGGCCGACCGGAACTGTTGATACCGGCGTCAAATTCAATCATGTTCCCATATCTGGGATAAGACGCATGGCTCGGGGTTGATGTTCCGGTCCGGACAGGTTCCTACAGACATAGAACAAGGAACCGTCATCCGTCCAATTATTACCCAGCTGCATAATAACCATCATTCAGAAGCCGTCCACCCCCGTACTACCTTTCCAACCGTCCCCAACTGGCTGCGAGTGTATGTTATCGTCTCGCATCCGAACTTCATTATCTGACCAATTTATATCTAGTCTTGGGAGTGTTATCACTGTGCTCTCGTTTGTCCCTCAGCTCCGCCGGCTTTACTCGATAAGGGACAGTTCTGGTCTCTCTCTTTACTATATTTTGCTCAATCTCCTTCTTAAAACTGAGGAGTGTGTGATCTTTTTTTTTATTCTGGTCAACATAGATGAGGCCGATAGTTTTATCTATAATCCACCCTCTATTGGAGACTGGTTGAGTCTCTGCCAGGTCTCTGTAGTTTGGATCCTCTTCTTTCTCTTGTAAGAACCCTGGTGTGAGCCTCCAGTGCCCCTGTTAATCTAATATATAATCCAGCTTTCTCCTCGCAGTTTACTATCAGCCACAAGATCAGCGTGTCCATAGATGAATAGCATTGATTATATATATGGGAATTCTCCTCATTTCTCTGGTTCCAGAGATTGCTAATGCCGTCTTTGGGACCTTTAACAGCGAAGATGGCCGTCTGGATCCATGGGCTGAAAACCTCTTTGAAGGAAGTCATATATTCTATATCCTGCCTACAATTACTCTTCTATGCCCTCTCTCAATCGTCTTCCAGGCTCATCTGATCCAAAAACAGAAGTGTTTTGGGCAGAAAAGCTTAGGGCTGAGCATTGACGGGGTTGCTGTCCGAACCATTGTTTTTACACTGATTGGTGTGCTATGGTTAGGCCGTATCAAGGATTATAATGGGCCTAGCGATCCAGGGGTTCCTAGCCCAAATCTTACTTTTTACGAATGGTTTATAGTCTCCTCTGGCCAGCGGTGGATAACCTAATCTTTGCTTTGGCCCAGGGAGTTCTATTCTGTTTAGCCATCTATATGGATCCTGGCCGGATTCGGATGGATACAAGCCTCATCCAAGATGGAGAATCTGAATCTCTACTTGGCCACCAGCAACAGCTGAGAGAGGATGCCACTAGAGCAGCCTAGATTTTGTCGATATACCACGATCCGCCACCTGGGGCGTTTGACCTAGGAAGCAGAGCAGCTGAATGATCTGGCAGGCCGCAATCTCGTGCCCAACCTCGTTTGTATATAGGCATCTCTACTATTTTCGGAAAAGTCTCCCTTTTCAGATTGGCCTGGGGTGCAGGGACTGTCCGGCTGTGATGATGGGAACTATGTAACAGTCCTTTACCTTGCATGGGCGTACATCCTCTCAGCACGATGGATAGAGCTCCTTGACCGTTCTGCTGACCATGACTGTCAATTGTGCTACAACGAATCAGAATTGAAGACTTTCACTCATTCAAATGACCAATGCGTGGTTGAAGTCGAACTTGCTGAAGACACCAGTGAGGAAGAGATTAACTGGTGGCGCATCATCTTGTGTTCAGGCAATGGGTGGAGTGCGACTACAAAGTACAAAGACCATGATTATCTATCTCCATGGTCGGTGTGTGTGAAAGACACCGGCTTGGCCCTGGCCATGGCCACAAGGGGGTGTGAGTAGCCAAGAAAGAACCTCCAGGGTCAACAGCTGCTCTCAATTACCTGACTCGATTTTGCGTGAATCATCGCCTTTATGCCCAGTGCTCTGTCGCCCTTGCTGGAGTACTCTTTATGCCTTTGATGAGCGGGCGGACTGTTTCCCTACCATATCCTCGACAGCCTTCTCAACAAGACAGAAAAGGGCTACTGATGGGTTTGTTGCGTCTATATCAGACCTTATGCATGAACACAGCAAATTACTTCCCAAATATATGACATTGAGTTCCAACACATGGGGTCTACGTTCTATCCTGGACAGTACCTTTTTCAACCCCGAAATCGACTGCAACCTTGATAGTGCCTGGTCGAATCCGGCTTTTGCTATCATCGAAACAATCATCACAGAAAAGAGTGTATTGGCCGAATTCCTGGGCAACAGGAAGCCGCGGCTTTTCATCCTCTGGGTGGAGTAATATTCATGGGTCTAGAACAATCCATATTGCGCGAGATACGGACAGGAATGATGGCTCTAGATCTTTCAGCCTCCGCCTGGGTCCGAACACCGCAGAGTTTCCTGACTTCTGACATGGGAGTTGCTGATGGTGAAACAATATTCCGGGATGATGAGTGCCGATTGCTATTTATCACAGCCTCTGGAGGCCATCAAGACCGACCCTCAATCTGCCCCTGGAAGCCTTTTGGGCTACCCAACTTGTGATACTGAGCTGTCAATTCGACCGCATACTCAGTTTCATGACCATTGCTTGGAATATGAAACCTGGGAATGGATATTGACAAACGGCCATTCAATTCAAAACCTTGCAGGAGAAAGTAGTTACCTTCCTGACCCAGCACTGTAGTCTCCCTCCTATCGAACTTCAGTTGCACTCGACGATTACAGGTATGACTTTCTCTCACAGTCCCTTTCAGAACTGAGCACGCGCAGCATCTTTGGATGGTTAAGATCAACATGCTACCCTTCTCGTTAAAGACCAATACACCAACATTCCTGGATTGATTTAGAGAGCACTGATGATGAGGAGCCTGACGATGCCTATTCAGATGGATTCTCTCCTGAAAACGAGACAAATTGAAAGTTGGCTCGAGGTTACCGAATAGCATATACGGAACCGGTCAATGTCGTTTGAAACCGAACAGGGCCATCCAATGCTTTATGCACTTCCATGGAAGATGACTGAAATCCATATTTACATGTACGCTATGAAGAATCAATTTCCCTCCACGTATGCCCCAGAAACATAGCCGCCTCTTCAGCCAGCGGTCCCCCCTTCCACCGCGCCATAAGATACAGGGTCGCATCGATCACCGCCGACGGTCCAGTAACAGTGATCACCCGGACCCAACCTCATTGCAGCCCGCATCAACATACAACTGGTAGTCCTCCGCTATAGTACTCTTCGGTACAACCTCAGTCTCCTTCTCCTGTTGCCCGTTGCGTTGCGACTCCGTACAAACGTGCCGCAGTGATCCACGACAAGCCGATGCGTGGTCGCCACCATGCCTCCAACACTCCCGCCGCACCAAGGAGGTAAGATCCTAGTGGTCCCGCTAGAACTGCACGTTCACTGTGACCTTCTCGCGGGGCGTTTTTGAAAAACACCGGACAATGTCTATTACCTCTGTGAGAGCGCCATCGCCGCCCAGTGGCGGGCCCAGATGTGGGAGGATATTGCGAGAGCGAGACCCAGGAACGACCAGGATGTCGAACTCGGATAGACGGTCTTTAGCCTCAGCTAGAGAGAGTGATCTTTTCACGGTGATGTTCTCTCTGTGATGTTGTAAGATCGTCGCTGGCGGCAATGCTCAATGCAAAGCCAGTGTTGAAGAAGACCTCGGTGGGGCCGGTGATGTCCAGCACGTTGAACTGGGGGTACACGATCGCTAGGGCCGACTGGCGCGCTGGAGGGGGTTGTACGGAGATGGTTGCCATTATGCATAGAATTTCATTTCGTGCAGCTCTACGGTTTCGTACCTGTCTCTCTGCCTTTGTCCTTATACAGCAGGTGACAGCGGTGGTGGTGGATCATGGTCATGATGTAAGTGATTTAGGGTTCGCCCCCACCGTTACATTTGGCCTCATCGAGATCGATCGACCTGATTTATAGCTATAATTGCGATTTCCAGCCTCCTTCTATCTCAAACACCTTGCCCACCTCGGCACTCACCCGGAGGAGATGTCGGTCGCGATACCGCGGTGCCACCAGCGACAGCCCGATGGGCATGCCATGAGAACCCTGGAAGCCGGGGATATTGATAACAGGGGTATGCAGAGCCTGGACACCGTCAGCTTGAAGATCCTGCAAGGACAATAAGAAGGGCAAGGTAAACTTACAGTCCACATGCCATTAAACGCCGCGCTACCGGTACTCTCGATCCCCTCCGGGGCCTCATCCGGCACACTGGGAACCAGCAACGCCGCATACCGCGACGCAATCGCATCGATCTTAGGACGTAACATTGAAATCCCGTCGAATGCTTGCAACTGCTGTGTCCGTGTATATCCCGCGCGATTCTCGACCTGTCCAACAAGTGAATCGAACAATTGTCCCCGATCAGACCGGTACTCGGGGAGGAAAGCCTCTCGACCATCCGAGTTCATGACGATGCTATGCCAGCGCGGCAGCTCCGTAAACTCTCCGGGCAGCTCAAGCTCCTCCACTTCTGCCCCATGTGCCTGTAGAATCTGCACCGCTTTCTCCATCGCGGATACTAATCCCGGCCAGCCTTCTCCCAGACCGGGGTCTTTACGACCGCAAACTTCGCCCCTGTGAGTTTAAAACACGGGCTCATGGGCACCAGGATCATCAGACAGGGCAAACACATCCGCAAGAAGAGACAAATCGTCCACACACCGCGCATACAAGCCAATCGTATCCAGAATCGGCGAGTAGATCTTCTGACCCTCGCGACTGACCGCATTCCACGTCGGCTTGAGCGCGTAGACCCCGTTAAATGACCCGGACGGATGGTACTCCCGCCTGTCTGCGTGCCCAGGGCGAGTGGGACTTGGAGATCAGCGACTGCTGCTCCAGAGCCAGATGAAGAGCCGCCTGGGGTGCGGGAGAGGTCGTGGGGGTTGCGGGTTGGGGGGCTTGTACTGTTGCGGCGAATTCGGTGGTGGTTGTTTTCCCTATGTCTTTGTTAGTGTTTTGTAGTTGTGAATGTGGTTGTTGGTGTAGGATGTATGGGTTGGAGGGATCTTATCGTACCCAGGATGAGCGCCCCCGCGTGTCGGAGGATATGGACTGAGGCGGCGTCGATTTTTGGGGCGCTATTGGCGTAGATGGGTGAGTTATATTGTGTTGGCATGTCTGTTTACAGCCTTGTTAGAGGTGTCTGGGATGATTTCGATAGATGATGCTGGGTGAATAAGTACCCTTGGTGTAGATGACATCTTTGACTCCCACCGCCACGCCGTGTAAAGGGCCTCGCTGGTCGACGGGTATCTGATCGAGTCGACGCGCCTGCTCAAGAACTAGCTCAGGGTTGAGATAGGCCCAAGCATGGACGTCGCTGTCGCGAGCGTCGATGCGAGCGCGGAGTGAGCGGGCATAGTCTTCTACTGTTAGCTGGTTGGAGCGGATCTGCTGCACCACTTGAGAAGCTGTGAGTCGGTAGAGGTCCATGTTGGGTGTTCAATCGATGATCGCAAGATATGAAGATCGGGAAGAGGGGTGATAAATACGATTCGGGGGGTTAGGACTACTCCAAGTACTCCAACGGAGGTGAACCGATGATTAGCATGAGTGAGGGGAATTAGATTAGGGCTTGGAGAAGGATTTCCTATCTGGGAATGACTACATACATACAACCATCTACATATCTCTGCTACAAGAAACAAACAGATTACACCTTCTTCTCCCCAGAGCTCCTCTCCTCGTCCGTATCACCCTCATCCCCAACAATATCACCAGAAATAGCCCTCTCCTCTCCCCATCGAAGAACCCATCCCGACCCGCCTTGGCCAGGTACTCCCACCGCACCGGCAACCCCTCGAATCCCTCAGGAAACACCCTGAGTTTAACGACGGTCACCATACCAAAATACACCACGCTGGATGTGAGAAACGTCAAGATCCAACCCATCTTGAACATGTTGATCGCGGCCTCGCTCACTTGATCAGGCTGGTATTTCCCCACCAGTCCAGGTAACCCCTCGCCACGCCGCAACACCATGCCACCACCCCGAACCAGTTGGCGCCGGACCAGAACCAGTAGAGGCCTTTCTTGGAGCCGATGTAGAGCGAGGGGACGTGGATGTTGCCTTTGCGAGCGATGTAGTCGACGATGATAATCTGTTCAGCTCACGTCAGCATGATTACCTCCATGTCACGAATGTAGACAAGCGAGAAGATTAAACGAAATGGAAGAGAAGAGAATGAAAACGTACAGCACACAACGGCGCCATGAAAATGTTATAACTCGACAAGAACGAGAGAAACGCCCCCGCATTCGCAATCAACTGCCACGGAAGAACAGCAACCCCCAACACCGCACAGAGGACCTGTCCGCGCCGAATCGTCAAAAGCCTCGGGAACAAGCCCGTCATGTCCGCACCGAAGGGAATAGAATTGGCCCCGAAGTTGGTTCCGAACTGGCTGAAGAGGAAAGTAAACGCGACCAGCCAGACGGCGAAACGACCTGCGGGGGTCCAGTAGTGGTCTAGGATGGCGTCGAGGAGGTCCCATATATTCCCTCCATTGCCAATAACATTAGTATGGGCTGACAGATAGCCATGCCGAGCGGGTCCTGGGATACTTACAGTAGGCGGTCCCCAG
Source organism: Aspergillus micronesiensis (assembly GCA_039763685.1). Classification (NCBI taxonomy): domain Eukaryota; kingdom Fungi; phylum Ascomycota; class Eurotiomycetes; order Eurotiales; family Aspergillaceae; genus Aspergillus; species Aspergillus micronesiensis. Next base: position 482,690 of record JASHHO010000079.1, on the reverse strand, counting down.
GCACCCTGGATAGACGCAGTTGCTGCTAATCCGAGGAAGAACACGATCACCTTCGATACGAAGACTGCGGCTCCTTGTATCCAGCCCGCGTCCCGGGGTGTTTGCAGTAGCGGGACAGATCAGGCTGATTGACCAGCATAGGGGACAAGCTACCCATGATGACATTGATCCCGTCCATAACAGCCCATCCGAGGGAGACGGTGCTCGTTGACTCGTTGGCGACGTTGGAGGCGAGGTTGATACTAGATATCCCAGCCCCGTGGGACATGCACCAGCCAAATAGTCCGAATGTAACAAACGGCATAACGATGCCTTTTGCGCTGAACAGCCAGTGGATCTTGATCGGATGGACGAAGCACTTAGTGCAGTGAGTAAACATTGAAGGTGCATCAGAATGTTGGTGAGCTTACAAAAGGCAACTCCATCAGCCAGACGAGGAAAAAGCAGAGTAACTGCTGTGAGGTGACGTTTGCTGATGCAGGCAGGGTATTGGCAAAGTTCTCCCATTTGTAGCCAAACATGCAGCGGAACATGATGCTGAGAATTGGCGCCGTAGAAACTCTGGATGCCGTACCAGATGATGCAGACAATGGCGCGGAGAAAGATGAAGAAGAAGGAGCCGTACATTCCCATGACCGAGCGAGAAAGGACGGGGCTGGTATAATAATGTCAAACATGTGTTTGGTAGGTGTAGGGAGTGGTTTCTTACAAGCCAATGTGGTATGTTGCTCCTGGCGCGCCATTCCGGTGACCACCAGGGCGGCAATGAACGATCCTACACAGCAGGAGATGAATGCTTGGTCCCATGTCTATATACAGTCAGTAGGAATTGGAGTTTTGCTAGGAACTGGTGGGGACATACCAAACCAACTGCTACCAGCGACGCGGCAACGTTCCATCCTGTGGCTCCAAAGGCGACCGAAAACCAGTATAGAGGGAGGTTATACCTGCAATGGTCAGACTATCGTATAATTTTTCCAGGTATCTTACCATGTCCAGGTCCGTTCTTCAGGATGTGTGGGCTCTAGGTCTTTGTTTGACCATCGCGCATCGCCGACTGCTTCATGGTTCGCTGGAGCCTCGGGGGTTTGGATCCAATCCAGGATCTTTCGCTTGGACAAAGACATTTTCCCATGAAAGCTACAATGAGTATATGACTGTAGTTTGCCTGGTTTATGAGATTTCGAGAGGACTGTCTCCAGACTTTCCTGGGATAATGTACTCCAGGATCTCCCACGTGGAGAGCGCTTGGGGTGATGTTGATATCAGATATCAGCTCGGCATGGCCGATCACAGCCAATGGCAACCCCGGTAGTTTTCGACGCGATAAGCCAGGATATCAGAAAGGATGACTCGATAGCAGCTAAATTATACCTCTGTCGGGGGTCCGATGGAGACATCCCCTCCATTCATACCTCTACTTGTCCTATCCGTGCGCAAACATCAGAATCGCATTTGCCTTCCACATTTCACATTCATAAAACTAGACTAAACAAGCCTTCCCTTCCGATAAGGATACCTCTCCCTAAACGCCTCCGCAATCTCCGTCCTGGTGGCCACCCAAACCCCCTCCTTCGCCGCAATATACTCGACAAACTCCTTCAACGCCGCAAACCGCCCCGGCCGCCCTATAATCCGACAATGCAGCCCAACAGTCATCATCTTCGGCATCCCCTCTTCCCCCTCCTCATACAACACATCAAACGCATTCTTCAGATGCGTCAGGAACCGTTCGGATCGCGGAATCCGGACCCGGGTACATGGAACTTGAAATCATTGCAATCATATGAATACGGCACCATGAGACAGCCCTTTGGATTGGGGGAGTCGCGCTCATGCGCGAGGTCAATCCAATACGGTACATCGTCGGCGTAGGTGTCGCTCGCCCAGAGGAGCTCCTCGCCGAGTTCCTCGTAGACCTGCGGGACGAGCGTGCGAGAGTGCGGACTCGGACGCCCGTAGTACCAGCCTTTAGGGGCGTAGCCGGTCTGCCGTTTCAGCGAGAGGATGGCGTTGCGGATGTAGTCTTTTTCTTTCTCGATCGAGAAATCGTGGTAGTCGACCCAGCGGTAGGCACTGTCTCCGGTCAGTGACGTTCTCATCGTCTGCCCTACCCTCTTCCTGACATTTTCTCGAACAGAGTGGGGGGGGGGGGGATATAGGGAACCCACTGAGAAGCAACATCATGACCCTCCTCCACACACCGTGGCGCCACATCGGGATTCTGCTCCAGCGCCTGCGCAACCCCATACAGGGTGAACTTCATCTTATGCGCGTTAAACAACCGGAAGAGACGCCACCATCCCGCGCGACTGCCATACTCGTACTCCGACTCGGTGTTGTAATTGCGCTCGTTGATGCGCGGGGCGCTGCCGGGGTTTTCACGTAGATTGGTCTCCGAGACGCCATCGCCATTGAGGACGCTTCTTTCGCCTCCCTATCGTGTAACAGACGCATAAGCTAGGTGGCTTGTATATGGGGGGTAGGCTACCCACCTCCTCATAGTTGATCACGAACGACACGGCAATCTTGGCGTTGTTGGGCCATTGGATTTGGAGGCCCTTTTCGCCGTAGCCTTTGAAGTCGCGGGCGTAGCCGTAATCGGGGTGGCTGGCGTATATTTCGGGCATGGTTACTGTTACGGCAGAGGGATCTTGGTGTTTGATGTTCTATTGAGATGAGGGAGTGAAGAGGGGTCGCTATCGCTTGTCACATGGTATAAGTACGTTTGCTTATCGGCTGGTGAGATTGGAGACTGTTTCTCCAACATTGAGACATCCTTGTCCGGCGGACTGGTGCCGATGGAGGTAGGAGACTGGCTGTGGATAAATAAGAGTGAAGGTGAAGGTGTTGATAAGGATAGACTGGGATCGTCGGTTGGATGCCGATTGGTGGGGAAGCTCTCTATCTTATCTGGATGAGCTGTTATCAGGGCTTATATTTGGAGACGATCGGACGTCCGAAGGTGTGACTATGCATGTATGATCATGATATAGGGGTGGTTCTTGTTTGTTACTGGTCGCCCTGGTACTGTCGTGACTCGGGTGAATGTGTGCAACGTCGATACACTTCAAGATACTTTCTTGACAGGGGTGCATATGGGTTTTGGCTCAGGACAGTGGTACGATAAAAACTAGAAGTCTTGAGCATCGCTTCAAAAACCAATTTGGAGAGATTTGTCCATCATTATATCCCCGAATATATATTTGACATGCATTTGCAGTGTGCATATCCTCCGGTTGTCGTACAACATGAAGACATCCACTTAACCAACCTCGGACCCAATTCGAACCACCCCAACATCACCCGTTGAATCGCTCGCCTACAATCCACATATCAGATACCTGAAATAAGGTCTATCGATCCATAGCACTGCTGAGAGAACGGCGAACCCTAACCGGGCTGAACGCTTTGCCGGCATCCCGAGACCCACGGATGCCGACGCAGCCACACAGATCAAAATATGAATTGCACTTCAACAAGTTGGCCGGTTGGAGTAGCTGGTTATCTCGCATCGTTAACACCGATGAGGTCGCCGGATCGAGCCCGGCACTGGTCACTTCTTTTTGTCTTTTTGCCATAGCCCTGGTGGAAATGGTCGAGTAGCTTCTTTTCAAGTCGATTTCTGTTTTTGCTAGCCAGACACAACCTACGAGATAGCGCTTAGTCCGGCATGCAGAGGTCCTTATTGAACATGAGCGGCATGTCTGGGGCGAGATGTGTGGAGAGCAAGGTTTCAGTGGCAATCGAGTCATCCCGATGCGCCTGAATGTAGAATGCCGTGTAGTACCAGGTACTGAGTCCCAGTGGAAGGTTTGAAGCCCTGGGTGTAGGCGATATTTCCCTGGTTCATTTCGTGGTTGGTAAAGTCAAGCCGTAGCCTACCAGGCCAACACCACCCCTTCAACATTAAGCCATATAACCACGAAAGCAGAAGATAGGACTCAGCTGCTCCAGTAAGCAAGAGTCTATATCCGAATATCCAGGAAGCGTGCTGATCTGGATCTGACCGCTTCACCGGGCCAGGTGAGACATCCAACAACCCCATTCTCGGTTACCCACGGTCGATAATAAGAGTCAGCTTTTCATCCTTTCTCCTCTTTCCTTCCTCCTCACTTCACACTACGTTCCTACGTACCTTACCATACGTCGCAACCCCAGGACCCCATTCTGACACACGACGAGCTTGGTCTTGAGAAGAGAATAACCCCGCACGTATCCCCGCTATGGCAGTCCCCGACCTCACCCAGCAGCACTGGACGAGATCTACGCGTTTGCCGTGGACCTAGGTCGCAAGGCTGGTCAGCTGTTGCTAGAGTATCGAGAAGCGGATTGGGGGTGAGGAGAGCGCCGAAGCCGACGAGAAGGAGAATGCGGTCGATATCGTGACTCAGACGGATGAGGGTATTCCCCCCCTACTCGTGTGTGATATATGGATGATGCTAAGTCTCGCTAGATGTGGAGGTCTTCATAAAGAATGCGATTCACAGCGAATACCCCGATCACAAGTGAGTCTTCACTCAACCCGTGCCATACATATACACATAGACAGTCATGGAAGAAACAACGCTGAGACAACCAGATTCCTCGGCGAAGAATCCTACGCTAAAGGCCAATCGCGCGACTACCTCATCGACGAGAATCCCACCTGGTGTATCGATCCTCTCGACGGTACGTCCTCCCCTCCGAATAAAAAAGTACTCCCATACTAACGAGCGAAGGAACCGTCAACTTCACCCACATCTTCCCCATGTTCTGCGTCTCCATCGGCTTCATCGTCAACCACCGCCCCGTGATCGGGGTCATCTACGCCCCCTTCCAAGACCAGCTCTTCTCCAGCTGCGCCAACCGCGGCGCCTGGCTCAACGAGACCCGTCGACTGCCGCTGCTGCACAAGCCCATCCCGCCGATGCCAGCGAACGCGCCCAGCAAATGTATCCTGTCGTGTGAGTGGGGGAAGGACCGTCGCGACATCCCCGACGGCAACTTACAGCGTAAGATTGAAAGTTTCGTGACGCTTGCGGCGGAGGTGAATGCCCGGGGTGGTAAAGGGGGGATGGTGCATGGGGTGCGGAGTTTGGGGAGTGCGACGCTGGATTTGGCGTATACGGCTATGGGGTCGTTTGATATTTGGTGGGAGGGGGGGTGTTGGGAGTGGTGAGTCCTTTTTTCATTTGCTTTGCTTTTCTTCTGTCTCTGCGTAGCCTTATTTTATGTGCTGGAGGGTAAGATTGGGCATGCTAACAGATGGACAGGGACGTCGCAGCCGGCATTGCCATTCTCCTCGAAGCCGGCGGATTGGTGACGACGGCAAACCCCCCGAGGATGTGGATACCGCGCCGATTGAGGATGTGCGGTTGGGTAGTCGGTTGTATCTGGCTATTCGGTGAGTATATCCCTCTCCTTCTATGCAATGGGCATGTGCTGATAAGTATAGTCCGGCCGGCCCCTCGGCCACCGAAACAGGGCGACAGACGCAGGAGCGGACGGTGCGGGAGGTCTGGCGCCGGGTGCGTCGTCTTGAATATACCCGTCCTGGAGCATAGACAGCATGCATGCATTGGTTATGGGATATGATTATGATTCGGTTTAGTTACATTACCTCGGACAGTATACAATTTACTACATTTATATGAAATTACAATATTTATATGCACATGGTGTATTGATGGACATGGTTCCAACATGCTATGCTCTAGGAGGGTATGCTCTATAAGAATCATCATACATGAAAACAAACAAACTATCGTCACAAAAAGCTCCCAAGAAAGGAAATTACATCTTCGGCTTGGCTGACCGCTCCGCAATAGAGCCGTTAACCACCTCCTTGACCTTGTCGACCACGCCCGGCGTGCCGACAACATCCTTGCCCGTCCAGAGACGCGCCTGCTCCAGACCCTGCCAGATGAGCGCCTCCGAGCCGAGGATGACCTTCCACCCAGCGTTGGAGGACAACTCCGCGATCTCCGTCCAGGGAGACGGGTGGTAGCACATCTCGAGGATGACGCCCTTGGAGCCATCCGCTTCAGCGACCGGCTCACCCAGGAACGTCTGGAGGACTTCACGGGCCCTGATCTCCTCGGCGCTCTTGGGCGGGTAGTTCGGGATGCCGGAGACGATGGCGGCGGGACGTTCCAGCGACGCCGCGACGGCCGGGTCGGAGACGTGGATCAGCGGCGCAACCTTAGCCGCAGAGGGCGGGTTGCGCTGGGCGTCCTCGGCGAGGATGGCCTCGACCTCAGCGGCATCGCGGTTGACGATGTAGATCTGGCTGGCGCCGAGCCACTTGCGCAGCACGTAGATGGCGGTGCGGGCGGTGCCGCCGCCGCCGACAATCATGGCGGGCTTGCCGCGGAAGCTGGCCGGGTCCGGGGAGTTCTGCACGAGGGCCTCGCGGATGCCGATGCAGTCGGTGTTGGTGCCGACGTAGCGGCCGGCCTCGTCGCGGAAGATGGTGTTGCAGGCGCCGGCCTGGCGGGCGTCCTCGGTCAGGTCGTCCAGGTGCGGCATGATGGCGACCTTCCACGGCATGGTCACGGAGGAGCCGACGAACTTGGGGTTGGAGCGGATGGAGGCCAGGTATTTGTCAATTGGGGGGGAGCGGGTGTAGGGCGGCGGGTAGGTGGCGGAGGTGCCGGTGACGCTGGACAGGGGGAGTTGGCTCCAGTTGAGGCCCAGGGCATTGTAGACGGTCTGGTGGAGGGGGGAGAGAGCGAGTTCAGCAGGGGATGGCCGTAGAGGTAGGCCACGCCGTCGAGGTGGTCGGGGATACGGATGGGCTCCTCGGGGGGAGTCTGCTGGACGGTCTCGGCGGGGGCAGCCATGATGTCTGTCTGACTGTCTGTCTGTCTGTCTTGTCTGGAGTAAGATGGAGTAAAGACGGGGAATGGGATGAAAAGCAGGTCTAATAAGATCCCCCAATCAAGGCCAAGTGAATAATTACCCCGACAGGCTTGTACGGTAGGCAATGAATTCTTCCTGCGCCTGCGTCCCTGACCTACAGAGTTAGGGCTGCTGAGTCAGGCGGCAAAGCGCTCCCCGCGACTACGGAACGTTCAGCCGGCCGAAGCCCTAACTGTCCGGCCTTCTCTTATTACCTTCGTCTCGCCCATGTTTGCGTCTTGTCTTCTCGATCCACTTCTTTTCTTCTTTCCTCTTTCTCTCGCTTGGCTCTGTCGCTCCAGGGTCCCGTGATGTCCAGAGCGATGCCACAACCTTAAGCGATCCAACCTTGGCCACCCCACCGCATCCACCCATGGTTCTCTCGCAAGTGCCGCTCGGGGAGGAGGCGAAAAGCCAACCCAATCACGCGATGGACAATTGCCTGGCAGGATTCCGGGGAGAACCCTCTCCCGCCACGTTCTGCAGGTTTCGTCGCCTCGTGGGAGAATCCCCAATCCAATCCCCCCGTGGGGAAATTGATACCTTCAGGGATTCGCTTCCCCGGCCAAAGGCTTTCCCCAGCCACTGATGCCATGACCTCCTGTAGCATCGACGGAGCGTCCATCGGCCTTGGGCTTCCCCACGATGTCCCCTCTCGTCTCCTGCCCACGCCCCTTTGGTGCTAGGTTCTCCACCGATGCTGCCCGTCCCAGGGGCCCACTGGCCGGTGCCTCTGGCCGGTCCCTCATGGCCGACTGCGGGATCGGAGGGGCGCCCCAATCATAATCATAATCAACACGAGTCAGAGATTTCCCCGGTCAGCTGGCCAAGACAAGACAGACTCAGGCGAAGTTTCTTCCCCCCGTCGTAGGCCTTAAGCGCAGACAAGGATTCCCTTAGTTCCCCTATTCGCTTGCTTCTTTTAGGTTTTGCTTCTTGGCTGAGGATTCGTTTTGCCGGTGGCTTGGGAGAGAGAGAGAGTATGAAGGTTCTTCCCTGGTCATCCTTTTAATCACTCTGCCCCCATCTCCGCATTTTTCCACGACCGCTTGTTCACATTCCCCCGGATTCGAAGCCAAAGCAAATTAGGGTCCGGCCGAGTGGGACGAGCTGGTTTATTATATTAGCTCGCTCCGTCCTTTTCCATCCCTTCTGTCTCCTCGTCTCTTCGTCTCTTCTCATCTCATCTGATTCTGCTTCCCCCTGATCCCTTATACATAATCCCTAGAGACTTAAGTAAATAGATAGACGACCGCAAGGTCTCACCACTATGTCTATCTTGTCTCTGGTCGAGGATCGACCCACCCCGAAGGAGGTCTACAACTGGCGCATCTACCTGCTCGCCGCAGTGGCCTCCTTCGCCTCCTGCATGATCGGCTACGATAGCGCCTTCATCGGGACCACCATCTCGCTGCAGTCGTTCAAGGATGAGTTCAACTGGGACGCCATGGACCCGGACCAGCAGAACCTGATCAGCGCCAACATCGTCTCCCTGTACCAGGCCGGCGCCTTCTTCGGCGCCTTCTTCGCCTACCCCATGGGGCATTTCTGGGGCCGCCGATGGGGCCTGTTCGTCACCGCGATCGTCTTCATTATCGGAGCGGGTATGATGCTCGGCGCTAACGGAGATCGCGGTCTGGGGTTGATCTATGGGGTCGCGTGCTGGCCGGTATTGGTGTCGGCGCGGGGTCCAATATCACCCCTATCTACATCTCCGAGCTGTCGCCGCCGGCCATTCGGGGTCGCCTGGTCGGTGTTTATGAGCTGGGGTGGCAGATTGGTGGGTTGGTTGGGTTCTGGATATGCGTATGTCTTTCCCCAGTGGCATCCTACGTCTACGGCTCCATGCTAATGTTACGTCCAGTTCGGTGTCGATGATACCCTCGCCCCAGCCACAAGCAATGGATCATCCCCTTCGCGGTGCAGCTGATCCCCTCGGGACTCCTGCTCCTGGGCATCTTCTTCGTCAAGGAGTCGCCCCGCTGGCTGTTCCTGCGCGGCAAGCGGGAGATGGCCATCAAGAACCTCTGCTGGATCCGCCAGCTCCCCGAGGACCACATCTACATTATCGAGGAGATTGGCGCGATCGACCAGTCGCTCGAGCAGCAAAAGGCCACCATCGGTCTGGGCTTCGCGAAGCCCTTCCTGGCTGTCTGGTCCGACAACGCATCCTCTACCGGTTGTTCATCGGTAGCATGCTGTTCTCTTCTGGCAGAACGGTTCCGGCATCAACGCCATCAACTACTACTCTCCCACGGTGTTCCGGAGTATCGGTCGTGCGGGGCCAACACCTCGCTGCTTACGACCGGTATCTTCGGTGTCGTCAAAACGGTCGTCACCTTCATCTTGCTGTGGCTGATTGACCACCTCGGTCGTCGGCTGCTGCTGCTCATCATCGGTGCCGCCGGTGGTTCCATCTGTTTGTGGATTGTCGGCGCGTATATCAAGATCGCGAAGCCCACGGAGCGTGATCCCGACGCTCCCCTCGACGGTGGCGGTATCGCCGCCATGTTCTTCTTCTACCTGTGGACTGCGTTTTACACGCCTTCGTGGAACGGCACACCCTGGGTCATGAACTCGTAGGTCCCCTCCCTCTCCCCATATCCCATCCTGCAATCACACCTCATTCAACCACGGCAAGAAAAGGAAGCAAAAGACTAACCAGATCCCGTCCGTGATAGGAAATGTTCGACCCCAACGTCCGATCCCTCGCGCAAGCCTGCGCCGCCGGATCCAACTGGCTCTGGAACTTCCTCATCTCGCGCTTCACGCCGCAGATGTTCGCGGCCATGGGTTACGGCGTGTACTTTTTCTTCGCGTCTTTGATGATCCTGTCCATCGTGTTCGTGTGGTTCCTCGTGCCCGAGACCAAGGGTATCCCGCTGGAGAGCATGGACGGTTTTCGAGCATAAGCCGATTTGGCGGCGCATGCGAAGGTGTTGGCCCAGCTGCGGGAGGATGAGGAGCGCTTCCGGCATGATATTGAGGAGTCGGGGATACCAAGAGTGATGCGCAGCAGGTGGAGCGGACGGAGCAGGAGTTGACCAAGTCTGTGTAGACTGTTGTTGTTTGTTTCTGTTTATTGTCGTTTGGTTGGTTGGTTGTTTGATTGTCGTATGACTGGGTTGGTGTGATCCATTGGTTTGGATATGTGTGTGTCTATGAGATGATTAGTGGCGTGAACCACGCGATACCTTATAGTTAATCGGTCCGAATCAGTCATATTCCTCCTTTTGGCTCTTCTCTTCTCTTCTCTTCTCTCTTCTCTTCTTGGCTTTTCTCTCTTTCCTTCCCATTGACCAAATGACGAATCCATGACCATTGAAGATGTTCATTATGAAATATCATATCATACCTGATTGACCTCGCGATCACCATCTATACCCACCCCTCATCCTATCCGTTGAATCAAGACAAGACATCTAAAGATTAGCCTCCAAAACTCGTCTCCAAATCCACCGTCTTCCCCCTCCAGCGCCTTCCGCGCCGCCTGACAAACAATCAACGCCCGCAGGCCTTCCTCCCCAGAACAGCTCGGCGTCGCATTCCCCCGAATCACCTCGACAAAGTGTCGCAGCTGCGAATCAAACGGCGTGGCATCGGTGACCTCAAACGTCCGTCTCCGTGGTAAGCGGCTCATTCCAGCTCTTCTCCGCGCGGCCGTCGTAGCTCCACCGCGTCATATCCGGCACGCTCAGCGAGGCCTCCGACCCGAAGATCCGGTAGAAGTCGCCGCCCTGCCGCCCCACCGCGGATGAGCGGGTTTCTCGCCCGTGCCGGCTTCAAAATTGTGCGGGGAGGGCGTCGCGTCGCAGACTAGGAACGTTCCCACCACGCCAGAGGCGAAGCGCAGGGTGAGGGCGGCGCCGTCCTCGGCCTCGTGGGGGGGACTGGGGCGCTGGGCGTGGAGCGCTCGGCGTGGATGCGGGTGATGGGCCCGAAGAGGTAGTGGAGGAGGTCGATATCGTGGACGAGGTTGATGGCGAAGACGCCGCCAGAGGCGCGGGCGCGACGCCAGTCACCCGGCGGGGCGAAGTAGCTGTCGGGCTTGTAGAGGGTCCAGAGGCCGTTGATGGCGATGAGCCGGCCGAGCTTGCCGGCGTCAAGGATCTCCTTGGTCTTGAGCAGGTAGGGGTTGAAGCGGCGGTGGTGCCCGACGAGCAGGGTGGGCTTGTTGGTGATGGCGTGCTGGTGCGCGGCGAACTGGAGCAGACTGCGGCCGGACTCGAGGCTGTCGCTGACGGGCTTCTCGACCAGGACGTGCACGCCGGCCGCGAGGAGCTCCTTGCTCAGCGGCACGTGGGTGTGGTTGGGCGTGCAGATGATGGCGGCATCCGGCGTGGGGATGGCTTGCAGCATGGCCTCAATGCTGGGATAGTAGCTGGTTTCCAGCTTCTGGGCTGTGGCGGCGGCGCTGGGGAACGGGTCGATGAGGGCGACCAGCTCGGTGTCGGGTTGGCGATGATGGACTGGGCGTGACGAGGGCCGATGAGGCCGGCGCCGACGACAACGACTCGGAGGGTCATTGTGTGTATCTGGGTGGTGGATGTGGGTGGATAGAACTTCTGTAAGGAGGGAGGAGGATATGTATGAAGTGAGACAGGATTGCAGAGTGCGTGCAGGCAAAGTTAAAAAGCGGCCACAAAAGCCCTCAATGACGAGGCAGAATGGGATAAATTCAGGCACGACGTAAGGGACGGATTGCCGAGCCGTGGGAGTGCTTAGTCTCTGGAGTGCGCTAGGAGAATCTTCATACTCGTGCTGGAGGGAAAAACGATATGGGTATGGGTGGTGACCGGCTAAGGGCTTGGTACGGATAACGACCCCGGGTGAGCGCTCAGCCGGCACGCGCCCACCCAAGCCCTAAGTTCTAACTCCCTCGACCCCCCCAACGGCTCTCCAGATTATCGCGGAGGAGCGTTCTTACGCAGCCTGTCGGTTGTCCACGGCGTAGATTAGCATGGCCATTCACTCTTATTATGCTCAGACTCCCAGCTCCTGCAGGTTGAAACTCTCCTGCAAGCCCATGCCAAGCTCTTCACCGGTCATCACCGCCAGACATATTTGGTCATTGCATCCTGCTGTTTGACTGCTTGCTTCTTTGCTATTGCCTACCTGCATGATTGTTTGACCTAGCCTATTACCTATCTGGCAATCTCTTTCTCTTCCTCCCTCCATAGGCTCTTCATCGCCACCTACCAATAATATCATATCATACATACCACACACACCATATCACATCATCCATACCATATCCATCATTCATACCATACCCATCATTCATACCATATCTATCTATCACACACCACCATGCCTAATCGTCTCGGTATCGCCTCCATGTCCCTGGGCCGTCCCGGCATCCACGACCTCCCTGGCAAGCTCCATCAAGCGGCCCTCCACGGCTACGAAGGCATCGAGCTCTTCTTCGATGACCTGGACCATCTGGCGCAGACCGTCTGCGACGGCGATCACTACGCCGCCGCCCACCACGTCCGCCGTCTCTGCGACTCCCTCAAGCTGAGCATCATCTGTCTGCAGCCGTTCTGCTTCTACGAGGGCCTGCTGGACCGCGCCCAAGCCGAGCACTTTGCCACCGACAAGCTGACCAAGTGGTTCGAGCTGGCGCGTATCCTCGACACCGACCTCATCCAGATCCCGTCCAACTTCCTCGGACCGGATCCAGAGACAGGCGCCTCCCGCACGACCGGCGACCGCGCCGTCATCGTCGCCGACCTGCAGCGCGTCGCGGACCGTGGTCTCGCCCTCAACCCCCCCATCCGGTTCGTCTACGAGGCGCTGGCCTGGGGGAACCACGTCGACACCTGGGACGCAAGCTACGACATCGTCGAGCAGGTCGACCGCCCCAACTTTGGTATCTGTTTGGATACCTTTAACCTCGCCGGCCGCGTGTATGCCGACCCAGCCTGTCCGACGGGGAAGACGCCCAACGCGGAGGCGGATCTGCGCGCGTCGCTGGAGATGCTGCGTGCCCGGGTCGACGTCAAGAAGGTCTTCTACCTGCAGGTGGTCGACGGGGAACGTCTGTCCGCTCCCCTGGACGAGAAGCATCCCTTCCACGTCGCCGGCCAGCCCGTCCGCATGAACTGGTCGCGTAATGCCCGGCTGTTCGCCTTTGAGGAAGACCGTGGCGGATACCTCCCTGTCTTGGACGTTGCGAAGGCCTTCTTCGACACCGGTTTCGAGGGCTGGGTGTCTCTCGAGCTGTTCTCGCGTACTCTCGCGGACCCGGACCCGTCTACGCCCCAGCAACATGCCCAGCGGGGCTACGAGTCGTGGAAGAAGCTGGTTGCGGCGTTGGACTTGAAGGTTGCGACGCCTGTTGCTGCTGCCTCTACTCCTGCTACTGCTACTGCCACTACTAAGACGTTTGTCCCGGTCCAGGAGGAGGCGTCGCTGTCTGTGCAGCACCGTCTGTAATTGTCTGTCGTTTGTCGTTTGTCATTTTTGATTGTTGTCATTGTCATTGTCATTGGTTAGGCGTGGTTCGGTAACGACTTGTTTTTCTTTGTTTTCATATACCACGTCTCATGTCTGATACTCTTACGAACCTTTTCTGGCTGTCTATAGAGCGTGTCGATTGTTGGTGCATACATGCGCTGCTGCATTAGAATAGAATAACGATATTACTGTTTGTCTTTAGGTCTATGGTCCATTCCCTCCACGTAGGACGAGTAGTGAATGACTGGAGTGATGACTGTGTAGATTAGGAATACTCGCCGTCAGCCGAGATATATATTTCTCATATGCCACTGAACTGCCCACCAGTACGCGATGACCGTACGATCTCAACGAGATTTATTCACTGTTGTAACTCGGGTCTATCGGCGAGGTAATACTGTAAATCCGACATGATTATATATCCAGACTCGGGAACTGTAGGTATACCTATTTTGGACGGCTAATCTCCGTCCTTCCGCGGCTTCCCCCCATACATACGGAGCCCCGGATCGAAACGTCTCCCCAAGATAGGTAAAAGTCTATTCACTGGCTAATAATACATGTCAATCACCTCCAAGGTCCAGGTGAAAGAAAGACGGTACAACGTGAATATCAAGACTGCTTCTCCACCTCGTCAACAAGCGCTTCGACCTCCTGCTCGGAAAACCGGTGGAACAGCTTCCTGGCATCGTCAAGCCTGGCCTCCGGGCCGCATGTACATGCACAACCGGGACGTCGAAATCGTAGACCTCCTTCCAGGACTTATTGTCGGGCTGGGCGATGTCCCGCTCGATGTAGTCAAAGGGCCGACGTTTATGGAGCTGGGCGAGATTGTGTTTGGCGGTGTCGCAGAGGCCGCAGCCGGCGCGGTGTGAAGAGGGTGACGCGGGCGGCGGCGAGACGGAGGGTGGGATGCATTTTAGTATTATTGTGTGAGGGTGTATATATGGAGGGAGTAGTATACTTAAGTATTTAGGTAAAGGAGTGTATAGAGAAGCAAAGAGAAGCAAGATGGAACCTTCGAGCTTCCCCGGACTAAGCCTGTTTGGGCGCCACCGCTTCGTTCTTCTTCCGCCAGAACTCTACGCTTCTCCCCGCATCATTGCTTCTCCATTCTCCATTCCCTCACCAATCCGCCACCATGCCCAAGTGTGTCCACAAAGGGTGCGGCAAGGACTTCTCCGACCCGGAGGAGCCCTGCGTCTACCATGCCGGCCCGCCCGTCTTCCACGAGGGCCAAAAGGGTAAGTCAGTCAAGGACCTTGCGGTCATGTCATCCCTGATCCAATCACGACACCCTCCGTGCGGTTACCAAGAACGCCTCGACATCAATCGAAAGACAAGAAACGAAGAGTGAAAGAAACTACGGCTAACTCTTGTGACAGGCTGGAAATGCTGCAAACCCCGCGTCCTCACCTTCGACGAGTTCCTCGCCATCCCGCCCTGCACCACCGGAAAACACTCCACCGTCGATGATACCCCCGCCGAGCTGAAGGAGACCAAGAAGCCCGCCCCAGAGGAGGACATTCCTGCCCCCCAGCCGGTCTCTGCGGCCGCCGCCGCCGCCACCGCTGCCCCTCCGCGCCCGACCGCCTCGCCCGCCATCCCCCCGCCGTCGAACGCGCCCACGCCGACCCCCGAAGAGTCCGAGTCCGATGACCCGGAGCTGGAGATCGCCGCCAATGCCACCTGCAAGCGCAAGGGCTGCGGTGCCACGTATAGCCCGGTCGGGTCGCGCGAGACGGAGAACTGCGTGCATCACCCCGGTCATCCGATCTTCCATGAGGGGAGCAAAGGGTGGTCGTGCTGCAAGAAGCGCGTGCTGGAGTTTGACCAATTTTTGAAGATTCAGGGATGTAAGGAAAGAAGAAGCATTTATTTGTGGCAAGGGGAAGCCGCCTGGGGAGGAGAAGGTGGACACCGTGCGGTATGTCTCCGTCGACTATCCGGGGGAAATGTGGAAGATCGAAGAGGAAGGGGAAGCTAACAGGTGTGATACAGCAACGATTTCTACCAAACCCCACATTCCGTCAACGTCTCCTTGTATCTGAAGAAGATTGATAAGACCAAGGCGACAGTCAAGTTCACCGCCGACTCGATCGAGATGGACCTCCCTACAACCGATAACAAGCGGTATACCGATACCTACCAGCTCTTCGCGCCGATCGACCCGGAAAGTCGCAGTTCCGCGTGCTGGGCACCAAGCTGGAGCTGACCCTGAGCAAGGCGGACGGTACCGGCTGGCCTGTCCTGCGGAAAGAGGACCCCTGGTCTGGCGAGAGAATCCAGGTCGGTAAGGCGGGACGCGTATGAGCTTCACGATGAGGGCATCGATTGGATGGATATGAGGATGCTTCGGTTATGATGAATGAGTGACGGTTGGATGCATGATATATTGAGAAAAGCATAATGCATGATGTTATTTCTTTCTGCTGTATATCCCGGATCAAAAGTACAGCGTGACTGAATATGTAGATCAAGGCAAGGGTCTCCACTGGAGCTTGTCACTGGTTGACGAATAGAATCTGGCACAGATCATTTTACGTGGTTGGTCTGAACGATACGATGGCAAGTAAGATGCCACGCAGAGCCGACTCCAGAGGCAATCAAGATTGACACTGACAGGGGTCAGACTTGCCATGCACGGTGCTTCGGACCATAGCATGAATCAGGTGTCATGATAACTCCAACCAGCAGGAATATGTTCTCCAGCAAAGGTGCCTCTAAAAGAGAATTCCTGGCTGAAGCTGCCCTGACTCCGACCCTGACGAACCCAAACAAACATCCAACCAGTCCATAACCCTTAGCCAAAGCTAGCTACTCTACAACCATGCAAAATGCACAGTTAAAGGAAGAAGAATATCACGCCTCCTCCACAGCATAGACGCCTGGGGATCTTTTCTTGCGAAGAGAAACCCTAGCCCAGCCATAATTGGAAGGGAAAAAGGAAGACGCAAACGACAGAATCGCATTTTTCTTCGGGGCTGGGAACGGAGGGAAACCCATAGAGAAACAAATCCCGCACAGAATAACCCTCAGCGAGCCATCATTGATGGAGCCACGGTGGTAAAAGATTTACATAAGGTATGTAAACCGCTACTGATGATGAAGAAAGAAAAGAAAAAGAGGAGGAAAGGATGGGCGCGGCGGACGGCTTTTGTAGTTGGCTGGGGTGGGGCCGCTAGCACTAGCTTAGCACTAGCGGGATGCAGTTGCCGAGAGGAGAAATAGGGTTAGGGCTGGCTACATCATGTGAGGCTCATCACCTGACAGGCAATCACATGTCAGGACCCGCCCAATGCGGCTAGACCAGGTGGACCTCGCCACCTGCCTATCTGGGCATGGCGCATCCGGCCTTACAGCCTGAGGTATCCGTACCAGATGGTACCAGGTAACACACACCACACAGCCAGGTAACTGACCAGGTGACTCCAGACAACGCTGTGGTCAGATGTCTGAGCGACACAACGTCCAACCGTCCATGTGGACAGTCGATCGTCGGGGAAACAGACCACGATTGAGTGCTGACATGGCGTCATGGCCAGGCAGCGGCTGAGTCAGCAAGAGGGGGAACGCCGTGGTTACAGAACACCGCCGCACACCAATCATGGCCTCAGGGCACGAGACCACCTCCATGGACATGCGCTCTCTATTCTCCTCTTGATCCCCTCTTCCTCTCTCCCTCCTCCTCCCACGCTCGACCTCCTCCGTACTCCCTCTCTCGCCCAACTCCCGAGTACTCATTGCCGGCCAATTCGTGCTCCTGGACTGCCTTTCGCGTCGCATCCCCACCGTCTCCTGCCTAGCGGGCGAAAAAATACACCAGCGCCACAAAGGTTATTTAGAGCTCCATCCATTATTGTATGTCTGTTGATACCGCTAAAGATCTCTCCCCCTTTTTGTCCCAATGGCACTGACTCTCCGGTGAAGATCTAGAGGAAAACACCCACCGCATTCCCCTTCTATCGCATATCGCCCACGCGGCTTCTCCATCCCTCTCCTCTCCTCACACCAGCCTACACCACACAACCAGGGAAATGGGTTCAGCATCCCTCGCAGAATCGTGCCCCCTCTCCTCCCTGCGCTACATCGCGCAGTCCTACAATCATGCCGACTCGCAGTCGTCAGCCCTGCGTCTGGTGCTCACCTTGAACCCCCACTGGGAGGGCCCCGGCAACAACATCGAGTTCGTGCGGTTCACGGACGGAATCACCAATACTGTGTGTCCAGCCTTGCTCTCCAGCCCGACTGTAAGACCCGGGCGCCTGATATACAGACTAACAAATGGATGTAGCTCCTCAAAATCATCAACCGCAAGCCCGGCTTGACGGATGAACAAATAGACAACGAAGCAGTACTGATGAGAGCGTACGGTAATCACACAGAGATTCTCATAGACCGTGAAAGTATGCCATGCTCGGGATCCCCTGCCCACTACCTCCACTCCATTCATTCCTCCCTGCCCAGTGCGACATTTGCTGAGTAGATACATCATCTCTCTAGGAGAAACGCGCTCCCACGCTCTTCTGGCCAGCCATGGATTAGCCCCTCCCCTGCTTGCGCGGTTCCAGAATGGTCTGCTGTATCGGTTCATCCGGGGTCGTCCTGCCACCAACCAGGATATCGTGCACGCGCCCCTCTGGCGCGCGGTGTCGCCCAGCGGCTGGGACAGTGGCACGCTGTGCTACCCATCCACGCGGCGGCGACCCTGGAGTCTGCCTCGGACCCGTCCATCATGCAACCAGTAGATGTCACCGCGGACCAGCCGTGCAAATCGGAGGCCGACTTCCCGCTGATCCAGCCAAGACAGTCCGGCCCCAACGTGTGGACGGTGCTCCAGAAGTGGGTGTTGGCGCTCCCCACTGCCACGGAAGAGCAGCAGCAGCGCCGTCGGGCGTTGCAGAAGGAGCTGGAACGCGTGGTCAAAGAGCTTGATGATGGGAAGGGCCTGGGCGAGAATGGGGTACGTAGATATCCATCGAGATACGCCAGACTGGCTTCTATACCGGACCTCATTCATTAACCCTGTACTAGTTGGTGTTTGCCCATTGCGACCTTCTCTGCGCCAACGTGATCTCTCTGCCAGAGGATGCCCCTTCGACCTCGGAGGACTCCACGACTACCGTACACTTCATCGACTATGAGTATGCCACGCCGTCTCCCGCGGCGTTCGACATTGCCAACCACTTTGCCGAGTGGGCCGGCTATGACTGCGACTTCAACATGATGCCGACCCGTACGGTGCGACGACAGTTCCTGACTGAATACGTGAAGAGCTACGCGCACCACCGAGGCATCCCGGAGTCGTCGCACAAGGACATTGTAGACCAGCTCTTCGACGACGTCGATCGGTTCCGCGGTATCCCTGGACTCTACTGGTATTTCCACTCTCCATAATGTGTGTATGGCATGACTGATACTAACCGGGATAGGGGTGTCTGGGCTCTCATTCAAGCCCAGATCTCACAAATCGACTTCGACTACGCTTCCTACGCCGACCTCCGACTCAGCGAGTACTACGCCTGGCGCCGCGAGCAAGACGGTAGCCGTGCCCAAGCTGGCGAAGAAATGCCCCTGCGTGAGCGACGATGGGCGCAAGAACGGGACTAGACTATGTCTCGACTGCGTTCTTTGTTTCTTCGATCTCTCTCTCTCTCTCTCTCTCTCTCATCAGGATACCAAAAAGACATGCATGGCTTTCACATCCCCATTACTTACCATTCTCTTTTTTCGGTTATGTCTTCATTTACTTCCCGCCTTTAGGCGCTACCGGCTGTACATAGATTTGATTACTTGGATCGATCTGTGGAGTGGATGTGGGCTGGACTCGGCCATCGACGCGAGGAGAGTTTCAACAATATCTCTCACCCGCACCAGTCGAACAGCTCCGATAGATAATCCTGACCTATCCTGTCACGACGTGGACGACGTGGGGAGTAGAAGATTCCGGGATTGGAGCGACGGTGTATCCATGAAAGATTGTAATTCTGTCTTCAACGACTTACGGATTTGATTGGTTGATTTGGTTTTGTTTTCGTTATTTTCGGTATCATGATTGGATTAGGAATGGGGGATCCTTCCTAGGTACCTTATCTAATGGTGTGCAGGAGGAATGAGCGTTCTCACTGTGCACATGTGTGATGAATGATTGTGTCTATTGCTATTGCTAACTAGAATTCATTCTTTTTCACTGCCTTGCCTTTGGTCTGTTCCTATAGTCGCTGGGGGTATCGTTATGGTGAGCAGTGTAGTATGGACTAAGCCCATTGAGGGTGGACGACACCTGAGGCATCCAGGGCCAAAGCCACGAGGGCAATACAGCCCTACATAGTTCTCGGACGTCTACTCCAGAGGATCGAAGAATACTACCTGACCAGCTATGGAATCCTCCGATCCCCCCAGACCGACCTCTGGGCATGAGCTCATCACCGACTTGGCGCACGGTGGGAACCCGCTTGCGAAAACGACTTGCAGGATGCAACCTACTCTTTACGTCATGCACGCCAGGATCGCTTCCCTGCTTTTCCGGACATTTAGGCGGCAGCTTCTTCCTGCACGGCTATCTTGGGGGGGTATCTGCTTCAATATCTTGTTTCCCCGTGATCCTGAATTCGAGATATAAGTCTGCTCTGGGGCACCCGGACGATCGTGATCGTGGGACTGGTTGACCGCCCGGGACGATCGCCGAGCCGCAAAAAGTCTCTTTTCTGTCACCTCCATTCCGTCTTTCATCCCCGTTCATCCCCGTCTTCATTCCGCTCCTGTCTGGCAATGAAGGGGCCTCCTGCCAATTAGTGCGCTCGCATTCCCCTCCCTTCGACTGATTCCCCGCCGTCGCGACCTCCGACCGACTCCCCGAGGTCGATGCGCGTGGATCATGCGGTCGGGGCTCCAAAAACCTGGCGCAATCCCGTTTCTGGCTCTCCTGGTCTTCCTGCTGCTCAGCCTCGTGCCCTCGCTCGCCAAGGAATGGGACCTGTATAACCTGCATCGCGGGTACATTGGCTCCCCCCGCTATGAAGTTCGACGTACGTCCGCCCTCCCCTTTCGGATCCGCAGAGTATCAGGTCACAGAGCTGACGAGACCGTTGAGATATAGACCTCCCGCGCGTGAAAGATGGCCCTGTCGATGTCCGTTCGAGACTGCGCTCTCCCCCGGCCCCTTGGAAATCCTGGATCGTGAACGACCACCTCGCGCGTCCGCGACGTGCTGTGCTGGACACGCCTCCCCGGAGCTCGATGGAGGTCGCTGCGACCCAAGACCCGGAACACCCGAATGTCTATGTGCCGGAGACTTCCTCGTTTTCTCGGGGAGTGCGCGCCCTGAGAACCTTCCTGACGAAACAGCTCGACGACGACCGACCCATCCGCCCGACTTCCACCCTCCGCAATGCCTCGGCCACCCCGATGGCTGCTTGTCGCGAGGGACTCTCCTCCCCATCGGTCGATCCGAAGGAATCTCCTGAAAACCTGAATACCTCTCCGACATGGGTCTTATCCATGGTCCGCGAATCGTGGCAGCAGGTCTGCCGGGTCGGCGGCGACTATCTCGACAGCATCTCCCGCATGAGCTCCCTGAAATTCCCCCTCCCGCCATCTTTCCTCCAATCCGACTTGAAGCCCTCCTCTCCCACACCACAGACGGAATCGAACGATAGTGCAATCGCGAAGCCGACCTGGGTGCCCAATTTCCGCCCGGCGACACATGCGATGCCTACACAACCATCCAACCAGACTGGGACTGTGACAACAGTCGAACCCGAGAAAGAGCCTGAGCAGCGACCAGAGCACATGCGTGGGAGCTGCATGGCCATTGTCATTAGTCTGGTGGTTGGTGTGATGTGGTTTTAGCGTCGGTCCGAAGGACGTCAGGTCTGTTGGATCCATAATGTACAGCCGACTGGCGTCGTACCGTGTTCTTGTTGCATATTTCCCCGTCCGTTGGACTGCCTGGCGGACCTTCTGTTGGACTTGTCTGTATATGCTCGGGGCTGGCTTGAAAGTCACCCTGTTTGATGTCTTACGATAATGGCTTGATTGCCTGCTACTATACAGTACCTAGTATGTACTTAGTCTTAATGAATGTGTAGTTGGTCTCTGGGATGACTACATGTTGAGTATACACCACTATTGAGATATGTGAATTGTAAGAGGTACCAGGACCTGACTGCTCCAGGCATCTGACCTTAGCCGAAGGTTCGAGTCGACAGTTAGAGCAGCATGACCAGTATATACTCCGTCATAATGCATTTCCTTAGGTTCCTTTCATCCGTAAGCCCGTAAGCACCTGAAGAACAAGGATAGATAGCTCCATACCTCGGGCCGTCCATCACCTGAAACAAACTAAGGTATCCCATGATCTCCATATCCTGACGACAGAAAACCCCTGCCAACAACCTTACTCACCACTCGATAGAAATTCCCTTGCAGAACTTAATCTATCCTCGTATTATCCTTCCCGTGGCATCTACCTGCCGAACGCCTCCCCGCAATGCAGGATAAACTCCACCAACGATGAGAAGAAGCTCAAATGAAATCATCTTCACGGCAGTTGGCTGGATGGATGAATGGGTTTCGGGAATTTTCCGTTGGGGTGGAATCCACGTATCTGGAGAGGGAGAGGGAGAGGGTGATATGTTGGACCCTATGTCAGACATTTGAATTATATAAGGAGGTAAGGTCAGGCCAGGTAGGTGTTGAGGGTTGTTGATTGTGACAATCGTCAATCCCTCAATTACTGGTATCTGGTATCAGTGCAGGAACTGCCTTTCTTGCCGGTCACCATGAGGTTTTCTACCCATCTGTCTTTTTGGGGGTTGGGGTTCCATATACTCCCCATCTATGCCCAGGTCAAAGGCACAGCCTTTGGTTTCGCTACAGGTACCACGGGAGGAGGTTCAGCAACTCCAGCAACTCCTTCCAGCCTAGCACAGTGCGTTTATTTCTTGATCCTTTATCCTTACCAGGCCCTTACCCATGCCCCAACCCTTACCCCCTTACCTAACCCATGCCGATCCCATGCCAGTCCATCAAATCCTACCCCAGACCATACCCCAGGCCAAACTAACACCCCATAACAACACAGACTCAAACAATGGATCACAGACAGCACTCCCCGCGTGATCCGCATCGACCGCACCTGGGATTTCACGGGTACAGAGGGCACCACAACCGGCCAATGCTGCAGTTCGCGGATCACCGTCTGCGCGGGGGGAACCTCAGCCGCCAGGCCTCGATCCAAATACCTGCGACGACGGGACCTGGGTGAGCTGCACGTACGACAACGCGGCGAAGACGCCGTTGGATGTGGGGAGTAACAAGAGTATTGTTGGGGTGGGGAGTGCGGGCGTGCTCAAGGGGAAGGGGTTGAGGATTCGGGGGGGAGTAGTAATGTGATTATTCAGAATGTTCACATTACGGTAAGTTTTCCTTTCTGGCTCTTCTCTTTTGTTGCTTCGATGTGAGATTTGAGAGTGATGGACTGACTAACAGGATGGATGATGGATGTAGAACCTCAACCCGCAGTATGTCTGGGGTGGAGATGCCATCACCCTGGACGGGGCAGACCGGGTCTGGATAGACCATAACCAAGGTACGTACCTCCATCTCAACATCCACTACACCTACAGTACTCCGTATACCACGAACCCTCCTAACTAAGAATGAAATGAACAGATCTCCCTGATAGGCCGCCAATTCATAGTCAGCGGCTGGGGCAAAGCCGGCCACGTCACCATCTCCAACAACGAATTCGACGGCCGCACCTCCTGGTCCGCCGGCTGCAACGGCAAACACTACTGGACATTGCTCCTCATCGGCCTCGAAGACTGGTACACCTTCGCAAACAACTACATACACGACGTCTCCGGCCGCGCCCCGCACATGGGCACGGGCGACACCGCATCCAAGATTTTCTTCCACGGGGTGAACAACTACTTCCAGAACATCGGCGGACACGCATTCGACATCGGAGCGAATACCTGGGCGTTGCTGGAGGGGAACTACTTCGATGCCGTGACGACCCCGTTGACGCCGGCGTCGTTGACGAGCGGGCGTTGATCTATGATGTGCCGACGGTGGATTCGGCCGCGGCGTGTACCGGGTATTTGGGGTATATATGCGAGTGGAATCGACTGAGTGGTTCGGGGACGTGGACGGCCAGGACGGATACGGCGGTGCTCTCCAAGGCGGCGACTTTGTCTTCGTATTTGATCGGGCATATTCCGGTTGCTGATGTCCCGGCGACGGTCAAGGCGAATGCAGGCGTGGGGAAGGTGTGAAGTATCCTTGTTCGTTACTCTTGTGATTCGATATCGAGCTATATCTATTATGACCTTCTTTGAAGGCCTACCTACTTTCCTTTGTAACAGCAGGAGGACCTGGCATCCTACAAGTTGCGACTAAAGCCATCCTCGGGAAGTCAACGGATACGTCAAAACTAGAGAGAATCATTTCATTTCAGACACCTCTCTCCCTGCTTTTACATATTCTGCAGCTCCAGCCAAGTGCACAAATTATATCGAGACGATAATTTCGTTGTACTGTGGTTGACCAACACTCTCTGTGGAGGGTGAAGGTAAGGCGACGTGACGGGTACTGGCCGTGGAGATGTCATATTCAGATAGAATCACCGAGTTGAGGAGATCTGACAAATGGTTTGGAGGAATACGTTTGCCCAGGGAGGAGGGTAATCGATTTCATGGCTGATGTAGCTTGGCAGTGCCTGCTAGGGCTGTCTCGGAAGATTCCAAGCTTAATACCTCCATCTGGGTGTATTGTTGAAAGTTTATGGTATGTGATGCATTTTATGCAGGCTGATATAGACAAATAGAGACAGCGAACAGAAAAGAAACCACAGACATAAAACTACAATCCAACACTCAGCAGCGAGCAATCGTCTCAATCATAACATAACATCAAGGGGAATATCCAGCATTATATCGTCGATTCATCATTATATAGGATTCACCATAGTCGGATCAGGAATCGGCGGGTAAATCAACCTTCTTGACCGGTTTCGATTTCTTAGTCGGAGACGTCCTCGCAGTCGACGTAGTGGTACTACTCGTTTTACTCTTCTTCGCGACAGCAGCACCCTTCGGTGGCGTACGACCACCCTCACTGCGAGAGCTATCGCCCCGAGGCGTGCGGTGGTACTCGCGCCGGCACTGCTGGTCGTACGTCCCCCGCGCTTCACCATTTTGCCGAGGATGCCGACAATCTCGGCTGCATCCTCGAAGCTGTCATCGTCCATGCCCTCTTGCGCGTTGTACACGTCGGCAATGGCTTGCTTAGCGAGGCGGCGGCAGGCGTTCTTATCGTGAAGACAGTCGTAGAGGTAGGCAGCGTATTCGAGTTTGATGGAGAGGCGGAGCGGATGGGAGCCGGGGAGGAAGCGCTCTGCGAGTAAGGCTGCGTGGTTGAAGCAAGCTGTTGCTGTGGGGGTGTAGTCCAGCGCTGGGAGGAGGAATGAAGACGCCGCGGCGGGCAGCTGGACTGGCGCGAGGCCGGGGGGTGGCTGGGTGACTTTCCGTCGTGGCGGGGCGGCGCCAGGCGGGGAGGGTCTATCTGGGACAACGGTGAGGGTTTCGGATTTGGATCTAAAGGAGAAGCGGGAGTTGGATTCTTTCGAGGGGGATTCCGCGGGGGTGTCGCCGGGGTCGTCGTTGACCAGGTATCACTGGGGAGGCTGTGGATGCCGGGGGAGTGAACGGCGGGTTGATTGTGAAACAGGACAAAGATGGGTAGAAAGAGGCGCGAAGCTTGTACGCCAGAATATTCAGCTCGACGTATCCCTCCACCATGGGAAGGACGAATTCTTCCAGAATCAGGAGGCCCTCGCGCGAGAGCCACAGGATGATGGTACAGTTGCAGCGATTTGGTCTCGCGGGTGGGATCGAGACGGCGGAGGCGTCGCGCGCGAAGCAGCTTCTTCGACAGATAACCGATAGACCAAGAAATCTTGTACAGCATGGCCGACAGGAAGGGACTCTCCAGGCTGGTGACGGCGGCGAAGTTGCCCAAGGCTTCTGATCCACCTCGGAGGACGCCATCCACAAGTCCCAGGTGTCCGAATCTATGGCGGACTGTCGTCCTCACGGTTAGCCACTGCCATTGCAATACCAGGCATGTTGAGCGATCAATTGGAGGGAAGATGCAAATCGATGACAGCGAACGGCGAGCAGAAGGACACAAACAGAATGAAAGACCAACGCCAGCGCAGATGATCAATTCCCAACTCGACCGGCCGGAGAAAAGGTGAAACCGCATGGAGGCCAACGAAGGGGTCAGCTATCTTACCTGGAAGCGCGCGCAAACAGACGATGGCTCTCGATTAGGTTGTCAAACGCCGGACCTTCCCATGCTCGTGGCAGGCGCTAATTTCCGGGTGTCCCCTGAGCGTGTGGCAGTCAATTGGATGTCGAGGGTAGGGATTATTGGAAATCGAATTGAGTTCGCGTGTCGCGTCCAGCGACCCGGTCGGATTAATTTCTTTCGTTACCTCGTTTCTTTCTTTCGCCCTCCTGTTGTCGTTTTGGAAACCGAACGAGAATGTCGGGCGATTTGACGGACGGTTCGAAGCGTGGGAAATCACAAAGCCGCCCACTGCAGTGATCACGATGTATGTTACATATAAATTCGAAACAAGACCTCCAGGGAAACCGTTAAGACTGTTGTACAGCGTGCGATTTCGGGAAAGGAAAAGAAAGATCAATAATGCCACCGAAATCCAATCAAACGAGGGCGCTGATTTAATCCCGGCCACCAAGCAATTAGCTCGGGAGAAAGCACAGGCTAGAAAGAGGAGGTCGACATAGGGGAGAGGCTAAAAATGCAAGGCGCACAGAAGGGAGTCGAATTTCGCAACGTTCGCAGGAAGCTCGTGGTGGTCCAGCAGAAAGGGTTGACGCATCGTGAGCAGCGGCGTGGGAGAGGCGCAACGTCCGTGCTTTTCACCTGTGGGTGCTAGAACGGCGATAGACTGGTGTCGGGGGCAGTGAGGTCATCGCCGAACGATAAAAGGGCCAACTTAGCGAGGCGCGATATCAGCCACGATGGAGACCCCAAGTGGATGTGCGAGCTCCCCGTGCACCGGACGGCGGGCATGCAAGGGTAGAAATAATGGGACCGAACCAATTCCTCCTGAGCCTGGCGTCACGATTCCGACACGGATGAGACTGGCCTCACTTCATCTGCGCCCAATCCTGTGTTTCACGCCATCCGTCCAGGCCATGATCGAGAAGAGGCACGAGAGAGGGGCGAGTGTAGTTATTGCCTCCGGTGGGCCACCAACGGAGCGGGTCGGGCACGAATGGAGAGACCATGACGATCCGCATCGTAAATTAGATTTCTTAAAGTGGCCTGGCCTGATGGAACAGCGCATCGGCGAGGGGCGAGGGCGAGATACGTGTCAAGCTGATTTCCGCTGCCTTGCATGGAAGAGGGGCGCTGCCGACAACACAGCAGGCAGGATCTCTGTGCCTGAGGGCGACGGTCTGATCGACTAACACTAGGGCCGTCCGCGCGCTTCCTTCGCCTGGGGATGGGCCATGACAGCTGGCAACCGGGTGCCAACGTGGGGCGGGACGAATTGGCGAATGGCCACTTGGTTTGCGTGCAGGATCTTCCGTTCGGTCGTTCTGGAGGATTTCCTGGTTCACGTGAGATCGTGAAGGTCTCTGGCGATGAAGCCTGGATGCGCGTGCCTGGCAGGTTGTCGATCGGGTGAGTGTCTTGCAAGCATAGAGATGAGATGCAGTCGATACGATCAGGGGGAGATTTAGAGCCATCCTGGTGTATCAGATTGTAGGAGGTTAGTGACATTCCGTAGAGTCGACGTCAGACGTTCACCGCCAGATGAGGAACTGCGGGGAAGAAGTCAAGAAAAAGAATAAGGATAATAAAGGATAGATAAGAAAATCACATAGAATCTTCATGTCTATAGACACGCCCAAAATCCAATCACCTAAATATATCATGCATGTCAGAAAAGCCTTCAGAGGTCAAGATCGTCAAGGTCGTCACTGTCCACCATCCCCACAAATGCCCGCTGGAAGAACGCTCGCCACACCCGGTTCTGGGGTTTCTTCTTCTTCCGCTGCACCTCCTGATCGCTCTCATCCTGATGTAGATCCAGGGTATCGTCCTTGGGCGGGTTCTTGTCGGCGATTCGTGTCGCCAGCCCAAAGTAACTCCTCACGGTGAGATCCTCCATCCGGTAGATCTCATCGCTCTTGGTGCCGTATTCCACCTCATAGGTGAATACTTTGCCGTCTTTCTCATTCACCTCGTCGTTGATGCGGGTGAGGTTGGCAAAGTACTGGGTGTACTTCAGCCAGGTCATCGGCTGGTTGGAATACGCAGGCCCCGGAGGAGCCGTTGCAGAGAGGAGGATCCGGGATCTTGAAATTCGGCTTCTTCTTCTTCCCACCCTTTTTGCCCCCCTTCTTGCCTCCTTTCTTTCCACCCTTCTTCCGCTCAATGGACGGGTCATCCGTGGATTCGGATGGCGGCAGCATCGTAGCAGCCCCGTTATACGGGGTATCCGCCCAAGTGGGCGCGTCTTCCAGCCCACTAATATTTATACTCCACCACTCGCATGGTGGGGAGATAGTTCGGCACCACACTGGGTGACACTAACGATAAGCTGTATCGCTCGGCCCAGGGACCGCCGATTTTCTTTAAAAACCGTCTCCGTTTCTTCCGGGACTGTTGGGGTTCCAACTCATCGGTGGAAACATCGTCCAGCCACGTCTGCCACGCATCCTCCGCCACGGACATACCCTCCGGCGGGGACGGCATCTTCGACCAATCCTTCCGAAGACTGGACAGATAATCTTCCCGTGACTGCACCGAAATCTCATCCGAGTAACCAGCGGCGGCAAGCCCGTCGTTATCGTCCACGATGTTCACTTTGTGGCTGTCCTGCAGGATGAAGTGATCGATGTTCATGTGGCCGTACACGCTGCCCACGACAACATCCCGGTACCGATTCAACCACAGCGTGTATTTCTGCCAGCACGTCTCATCCCAGTTCCGCTTGGAACCCGACCGCGCGGGCGGCACGTGTCCGATCAGGATGGCCTTCATCCTGCGGGTGCGCAGCAGCTCCAGCTGCACGCGCAGCCACTCCATGTGCTCGTATCCCGGCTCGCCTTTATCCTCGCATCCATCAACGGCCGAGTTGGACTCGTAAAAGTACATCGTGTTGAGACTGAAAACCGCCAATTGATCGGGGATGACGTCGATGGCGAACCAGCCGCCCTCGACGAAGCTGTGGCGCTGGTACTCGGGGATAAACTTTTTCCACACGTCGACAAAGTTCTTAGTCCATTTGTTGGGACCGTTAGTGAAGATGTTATGCGGCATGATGTCGTTGTTGCCGAAAGTCGGGACGATGGGGATGGAGAGGCCGTGGGGGAGTCGTCATCGTGGAAGGTGTCCATGAACTTGCTGGCGAGAAATTTGTTGACCTCTATTACTTCAGAGCTTTCTCGGGGGATCTTCTCGTGTGTCGTGGCGGACGGAGTCACCAGTCCAAATCACGAAGTCAATCTTGCCTTTCAGGTTCTCTTCGATCCACTGGAATGTCGCGTTCACGAGGGTGTAGGGGGTATCGCAGTCGGTGCCCTCCGCGCCGAAGTGTCGCGCGGAGCCATGGCCTCGATGACAGGATTCATCGTCGCTATCTGTGCCGGATTTGTAGTGAGGGTCTGGATGGAAATCTGCGCGGGGTCAGCTTTATTCCTTCTCCGTATGATCTTCCGATCATGCCACCACCGTAGGATCCCCCCACCGTAGCATACCTGTTATATGTAGAAATCGCCCGGTGAGGCTTCGCGACGGCTGTCGCCCATTGGATATTATGTCACTGTCGGCATTGATCTGAGATATATCCTCGAAAAGCGGTCGTTGATCACGAAACGGGGTCGCTGAGGTGATGGCCGTGAGCAGGAGCACCCCGAGGAGGCGATTGGGAATCATTGCTTTTCTTCAGGACGGCGAACAGTCCCGACAAGCGGGAGGGGAAAAAGGCAATCGAAAGAGAGAGGGATGGTCATACATCCAGGACGGTAGGGCACGCGACAGACAGGGGAGGATGAAGCGATGAAGCTTCTTAGCCTCGGCGACTTCGAGACGAGTAATTCTTAGGCAAAAAAGGAACAACTGGATGAATAGTAACGTCACCGACTCAGGCTAGCCGCACCTAATGCGGGTTAGCGGCGGACACGAGGACCGATCGGGAATAGCGTGCCACTGCTCTGTCGATGCCTGGGATTTTCAGGTTGCCACGTTAATCTGCTAGAGGTTCTTCTCGTTAGTGTTTCGATATCAGGCAGTCCGCCCTTGACATACCAGTATCTAGTAAGGTATGCTCTCTGATGATGCCATATATATATCCCTGAACCTCATGGACTGTCGCCTGATCTCCGATCCCCCACCACCGCCTCTGCCTCTGTGGGTGCGGTGTTACTCCACGTGGGCACTCGCCAGAGAGTGAGTGGTTGCTGCTGCAAAGTCAACGCCTTGCATTCCCACGGATCCACCGACACGAAATGAGGAGAGTTTGTGGGGGACCTTGCGGACGTCGTATCATCTCCGGACTCTTTGGGTGTCATGCATCCATGTTCATGTCCCCCATTGCGCGACCAGCGTCTCAGCGTCGGAAGGACCATCCACGATATCCCGGTTCAAGGTGTCTTACTGCCTGGATCACCTGGCCACAGGGTCTTACGCATCGAAGCCTCGAAAGTATAGAGAAAAGGGCACACGTGACAGCTCTCACATGCAAGACGACCGTCTGAAACTGAGGACATGCCCCGATCCAATCCTTGAGGAAGATCTGTCCCCACCCCAAGGCGACGGGCTACCTTAGCATCAGGCCCACGTGAATGAGCATCACGTTAAGTACCATCATATCGAACGGAACACTCTGTTCATAACTTCCCCAACGTCTTTATCCACGTAGATTCTCTGCAGCGCAGCGCACACCTGCTCATCATCCAGCTGAGTAGTTGCCTCATCGTAATCCGCACGTACTTCCGGACACTCCATGACCCAGGCGAGATCCAGGTTGTCGACCTTTCCGATAGACAGAGACAAGAACTCCCCGATTCCGTCGGCCACAAGTGGTTGGGAATGCAATGGGATGCGGACAGCCCACCCAGGACACCCTCGCTGGAGCGGATCCAGAACTTGTCTTTATGTCCATTCCGGAACGATGTCCTGAGAGGTTTGATTCGAAACGCGCAGTCAGAGTATGCACAAGAATACACCCCTGGAGATTCCTCTGCTATTCGAAGATCACCGGGAGAAAATGGGCTATAATCCTCGTACGAGTCGAATGCTTCATGCCAGTATACGTCGTAGCTCGGCATCTGTGTGTGTAAATCCCCCATAGAATAATCCCGAGGCGGGTTACTCCTGATACATCCCGCCTCCCAAGCCATGATCAACTTCATATATGCGCGTTCTGCATCGATGGCAAGCCGCCCACCCCATTCTCGCCCTTGCGCTGGCTTACACACCCGAAACTTGGTGTTTCTCTCACTGTCAGGAGCTGCCCACAGCGAGTGAGCTGTATTCCTCAAGATGATGGACAGGCCCAGCGTATGAAGACCACGACCACGAGGGGAAGCCATCCCGCTGGTCGCGAAAGCGAGAATGGCACCCTCCAATCGATAAGTGCTAAAATAATCGTCCTTATTGCCCTCATACCAAAGCGTCGCCAAGTCCATATGCTCGATTGGCATGCCATAGTACGTAGCCGTGCCATATTTTTGCATGCAGAACCCCCGCGAATGCGCGCAGGGCATCCGTGCTGTACGTAAGAGTGCGTTTCGTGTATTCTGTGAGGGTGGCCCAGTAATCAAAGAGAATCGAATATGTGCCCGATGCTCTACTCACTGAGGACGATTCCGATTCTTCGTGGAGAGGCACCGCATTCTGAGATTGATAAAATAGATCCCGTACTCGGTGAAAAAGAGAAGCTGGTTGGACAGGACGGATTCCTGGAATGTCCATCCTCGGGTATACCATCTACTATGGTTGATGAGGGTGCTTATCATCGGTGATCGGTTAGTAAGAACCACGTTCCCTGTTTCGATCCCCTCGTGGTTCCACGAACGGGGGTACGAAACACCTGGTAAGCCATGGTGCGAGTCTGTCCCCTCCAATGCTACCAGCGTACAAGTTGCAGAACCGTAAATACGGTCCATTTGAAAGATCTGTTGCCCAAGATCGATCGGGTCATTCTGGTTGATGCAGATTTGGTCGACCCAGAGATAGTTCATTCCGAGCCCTACACACGCAGTCATAGCTGCGCGAATAGTAGCCGGAGAAGAGCCACATCTAGTGCTCCCGACGGTGGGAGAGCAACCGTTTCACGCCCCCAAACACGTAACTCAGAGCCACATATTCACTATGCCTGGGGCTGTCCACCAAGCAGTTCTTGCGCACGTCAATCAGTCGAAATCCCGGCACCCGGCGCGAGGGATGTTCATTTAGTTTGTCATTCGGCAGGGGCTGTAACCAGGTCTTCACCATGTCCCAGTTGACGTACTCCTGGAAACAGGAGGACTCGATGGCGGTACAGTTGTATCCAGATAAGAACCCCTGCAGCGAGCTCTTGACAAGACTGGCAATAAACGTCTTTCCTTGGTGATCCGAGATGACTTGTTGTCCTTGGACGGTATTGGCCGACACCAGGCCTTGATTGGCACAGGGAAAGTCCCACAGTAACAATACACCTTAGCCATGCGGTGCTTTTGGATCGTGACCGGTTGATCTCGCATGTTCTCTACATCAACCCTAAAAGGTGTAGCAGCGGTCACGATGCTGTTGCTAAGGAAGCGACACAGATAGCAGTGGATGCCCGATCCTGTAGCTCGCCGAGAGTCCCGAGCTCCAGTTCCGGCCATTCGGAACAACTCCTCCAATCTTCGCAGGCGATGAGATGGGACATTCGGACATGACGACATATCAAGCAGAGATCAGTGTCCTCTATTAACTCAGACACGGAACATTCTGAGCACTCATCGTGGAAGAGACATTCGTAGAAACTCCGAGGCGCGGGAGGGTTTGCGTTCAGTGAAGCGCACAGTTCACAGGGAAAGTCACCATCTGGAGACACATATTCTGTGCAGAATCAATAGCGCCATCATTTGTTGCTCCCTGTATTGAACCCAATTCTCGAGAAGAAGGTTTCAGACCGATCCTAGCAATGCGCCGATATCATCTTGTCATTGGTCGGTGACACAGTCGGCGGTATAACAGAGTCCATAAGAACAAAATGCCGTTAGAAACGGCATTGGACAGGCTCCCTAGGCAAATTGCATATCCCATGTAGGTATGACAGGTGGAGGGGCACAATTCACATG
Organism: Aspergillus micronesiensis; assembly: GCA_039763685.1. Classification (NCBI taxonomy): domain Eukaryota; kingdom Fungi; phylum Ascomycota; class Eurotiomycetes; order Eurotiales; family Aspergillaceae; genus Aspergillus; species Aspergillus micronesiensis. The sequence continues at coordinate 449,970 of JASHHO010000079.1, read as the reverse complement.
GAGGATGGACGTTGTTGATTGCGCAGAAGGGCCCCTCTTTTAAATGCGGGGTCCCACCAGTGCTCAACATCATCACCAGCTTGCCACCGTCACCCTCACACTCACCCAATTCCACCCAAACAAACCATCCTCTTTCAATTGCTCCTACACAACCATCCACCATGTCCGGATTCCCCTCGCTCCAGCCCGCTTTCACCGTCCTGGTATGTCCACACCTCTGAAACATTTTATATCCTCGATACCACAGGCCTAATCACACCCCCGAACAGGTCAAGATCGACCCTCCCATGGCAGTTGGTACGTCTCCTATCGCAAGATACACCTGACAAGGGCCTAATTGATGACCCTTTTAGGGAGTGCCTCTCGCTCGGCCCCTCTCCAGGTCGTGGTATGTACCTACACCCCAATCATAACCAACATATCCATGTCTAACCATGTCGACTCCCTGCAAAGCCCATGACCGGCGGCACTGTCAAGAGCGAAGGAAGCTTCTCTCCAGCCATTGATTCCGAGTTCGTGGGCGTCGGTAACGACTACATCCACGCCGACCCGGACGGAAAGCATCTGCGTCTGAACGCCCACGGTGTGCTGAAGTAGGTTGATCACGTTTGCTTGAGGGTCAGTCAGATATCTAACATGTTATATTAAACAAACAGGACGAAGGACGATGCTGTACGTCATTCCGTTAATCCTATATTTGATATACCCAGTACTGATTTGCACCAGCTGATTTACATGAACTACACCGGTGTGATCACCCTCGGCGATGCGGAGCGGGCCGTCTTCAGCGGTGCTGCGGCCGAAGGGTCGACGCCTTTCGGTAACTCTTGTAAGTGTCAAGTCCCACGATCGAACGAGACACTCCCCATGCTAATACAAGCTAGTCACCCACTTCACCTTCGAGGTAGGACCATATCCCCGACTCCAAGCCTTTAGCAACCGACATATTGACAAGGAACACAGACCGGCGACGAGCGCTACAAAGACCTCGAGAACCGCGTGTTCACCGGCCAGGGCCGCTTCAACGTCGGCAGCGACAAGTCCATCGTGGTGGAATACCGTGTCGGCCAGGTGGTGCACGGATAGACCATCCAGCATCACGGGGCATGGGTACCTGCCTACCTCCCTACCTACTATGCAGTAAATGTACCCATCCCGAATAGGAAATACAAACATCACCATATGAGCACAATAATCCATCCAGCCTATCCCATACAAGCCACTCTGCCTACACCCATGGAAAACCCCCAGTATCAAGGGTGTCTATTTGCCGGAGGAAATTCACGCAACGCGCCGTGGATCAGCCCATCGCGAGAGTTGTGATCCAATCGGAGGCCAGGCCCTGGTACTTATGAACAGGGACCTGGGGTGATAAGCTTCCCCGCACAGTACACTCCCCTCGGACTCTACATATCTTTCTTCTTTCTTTCTTCTTATCCTACCTGCTTACTCCTCTTCGCTACGATTATCTCTCTACCTACCTGGATTGTAAAACACCTCCCCTCCTCGTTATGAGCTCATAATCCCGCGACAACATAAAACCCATCACTATCATACCCCAAGATGAAACACCCCTGCCACTGCGACAGCGACGCCTCCAAATCCCATCCTCCCCGCGGAGAAACAGAAACAGACCAACCGCTCAACACAACCTCCCTCCTCCCCGCCAACATCAACCCCGACGACCCCTTCAACGACCCGCTGTTCTGGATCTGCTGGCGCCGACCTGCGGATGGTGTCTACAAGGCGATGTCGCGTGTAGTTGGTGTGCGTTGGTATGTCATGTCTACCTATCCTCCTTACCTTGTATACGCATCACCCACCTCATCCCGAACTCTGGATTCGAAGGAGAGACAATCTACCGGTGTTGAAAGAGTGCATACTAACGCCATGCCATTGGCAACGATATGATAGTCATCCACCTGCGTCCCGAACCGCTCATCCTTCCCCATCCTTGCACCTATCCGCTCTACAGATGTTTGTCCGCTCGGACAGACGGAACGGTGGGAACTCCGTGCGGTACCTTTCGGGTGTAACGTCAGTACGATGACGCTGTTGACTGGTGTGGTTTCGGTGGTGGGGACTTTGGTCGCTCTTGTGCTGGGGTGTCTTGCTGTGCGGTTGTGGAGGTGGGGTGGGCGTGGGGGAGGGCAAAGTGGGGAGGGGATAAGTTCGGGAGTAGTGATACGGATAGTTATGGGTCTTGGGTGGCGAGGGTCAGGTCTGGGACGTTGCGACGGAGGAGTGCGCGTGCTGCCCGGGGGCCGGGGGGTATGGAGGGACATGATGGAGGGGAGGGGAGATGCTAGTGATGGGGAGGGGGAGAGGAGGCCGCTGTTGGATCGAGGGTGATCCATGCACGATGACGAGACGATATCATGTATGTTGCGGGGTTCATGAATTCATATAAAGGCTTCAATAGGTAGTACACAATTCAATAACCTCGTTTCCTCCAAACCAGTTGCTCTGCCGCACATGCTATAGTGATCACTGTAAACAAACACACTAGACAACGCGCTTGACCTGTTCATCGCATTAGTAACCCGCCAGCACAGTCGTGAAACGCGCATAGGAAGTAGACGCACCTCGAAGAATCTCTTCAACCACCACACCTGGAAGACACCCTCGCCGATCAGCACAATAAGCTGGAACATGCTCCACCACTTGACACGAGCGTTGGTGCTCTCGGCCGTGTTTCGGTGCACCCGCTCTCTGACCACGATGTACGACTGTTCATCCTTGACCTGAGCCAATGCCTCCGACAGTTTGCGGACTAGAGAAGAGTGTTGTTAGCCGTGCGTCCTCTCCTTCATTGCCTTTGTTTATCCATCATATACACCCAGGGAGCGGTACCTTCGGTCTCAAGGGGGTCTTGCGACATTTCCGATTCAGGGACGTAGACAATTCCGTGGACGTTGAAGGAGACCTCCTTGGAGTTGGAGGTCCATCCCTCGTTGCTGAAGCAGTAGACGTATTTGCCGTCGGCGTGAGCGACGAAGGAGTAGTCCTCGGAGGAGATGGCCGATTTGTAGTACTGGCGGTTGTTCAAGGGGTCCTCAACCTGTAGGAAAGACACCGTCAGTATGACCGATCGAAACTTGCAGGCGTGGTGGGATTGCATCGACAGCTTGGTGTCCTCGCCAGTGTCGCTGCACTCATTCACCCATTCTCTCCACCGGGACCGTGTCATACCCAGAAATCAATCTCGAGGTTACCGCTACCTCCGAATTCGCGGTCGCCGACCTGGAAGCTGACGGTCATCTTGTCATCACGGTGCAGCGACTCGTGGAAGCATTCTCGGGAGTGAGCCTTGAGCTGGATGTTGTGTGCGGTGACGGCGGAGATCCACCCCAGTGCGGTGACCAGGAGGGAGGCTGTGGAGAAGCGCATGGCGGATGAATAGAGGGTCCTTCCAGCAAATGGATTGTCGCGGTCGGAAGGAAATCGAAGGAAAGGCGGCGGGGTGGGGAGTGGTGGTGGTGAATGGCAGGATGGATGATGGTTCCCCGACGACGCGCAAGGTGGTCTCTCTCGCCCTCTTTGGGAAATTCCAGACGCTCGGACCACCACCTAAACAAATCAGGTCGACCCGACATACTTCTCACTTCGTCCACCTCGAGCCTCACTTCTAGGATAAATTCACGAGACAGCTCTTCTGACGGATTTATTGTTTCCTCCTGGTGATCTGGGAGTCTTCCGGGTGAACTAACTTCTATTGTCACCTCCAACAATGCATGGACCCTGACCTTCCGGAACGGGAAGCTACCTACCTCCGTCAGTAGTATGTCTTGACCTCTGGTGAACTCCAAAGCTGCTACAAATCTACGTTCACCGATCTGCATTCACCTATATGTCACTTTAAAACCTCACATAGCCTAACCTATCTCTCACACCAATCCGTTCCAGCAATATGCCAGACTTCGAGGTAGATGGCAAGCGATACCACGTGCCTTTCATGTCTATCCTGTATCCGTTTGGAAGCGCCACTGACTGGTTTACTTGCAACGCCCACGTGGTAAGTCTTCATTACGAGTGCATGTGAAGACTTTCATTTCCGACTGACCATTGCAGCGGGTAAGAGAGAAACCGATCAAAGCCCAGCCGGCATTGCAGCAAGACAAATGGTCCCAGGAGAAGACAAACTGCTCCAAAGGATGAGGAGTCATCAATTTTCATGGAAAGAAATATCTCTCGCGCTCGATGTCAGGTCTGTACAGGAAGTGAAGGAAAGATGGGCGTATCTTCAGCGAACCAAGCGGAAGGACAGTCGCAACTTGCACACTCGGGAGGGCAGAGGCATCGATGATGAGTCTTCCAGTGAGAAGAGGTCAGTAAGCAATTCTGGGAAGCAGAAGCCTGAAAATCATATCGCATTTTCGGAGCTGTTCGATCAAGATGTAGGTACAATGATGTATGTGAGTGAAGGGGACTGACATGGCATGGCAGACCGACCATGACAGCAGTTCTGATGACACCGAAGATGACAAGGATGACAAGGATAGCAAGGACAGCGAGCACAACGACAGTGTGTCAGAGCGGCCTAAATATCGACGAGCGTTGTATATCGACGAAGACTTTAGTCTCAAGGACTTCTTGCTGTTGCATGATATCGCGGCGAAGTGGAAACAAGACCGATGGGCTGCGATTAGCCAAGCGTTTCGTGAGAAGACTGGACGTCCAATGACCCCGGAACAGGCCAAATCGATGCTGAAGGAACATCGGGTGGAACAGTCGGATGGATGGGGAGAGGGGTCTGGGTGATAGCCATTGGGAGAAGCTTTTTGGGTGGTCTTTAGGTGGAACATGCGCTGGCTGCGTGGATTTTATGATTCGTTCTAGGCTTGGGAGTCGGGCTGGTTCGACCACGACAGCAATTCGTCAGGATCGCGATGCGCAGCGCTGGCGTGGCCTTGTGTGACATCATTACTTTCTTCTGGAGAATTTGGTTTATTCCTATGCTGAAGAGGAGGGATGTGGTTCATCGATTGAGTTCCGGGTCTGAACCACGAGCCAAGATTCGTAATGTGGATATATTAAGAGGCGCCAGTAGGTAATAATAGGAGGACTGCTGGAAGGAGGGATTGTATGTCGATCCAGCACACTCCCCTTGAGTAGTACAGCAGGCGTGTGACGAAGACGAGTTCTAGGCCTGGACGTTGAAGCCAAACTGGCTGGGTGGTGGCCACGCCGAAAATAGATCGCAAGGGTTTATAGCGATCGGCCCCTGAAGTGGATCGGCAAAAGGTCTGGAAAGGTGCAGGGCGGGGAGTGATTGGCCCTGACCCGTCGCCCAGTGGGCCCGGCAGCACCAAGACACCAACAAGAACCTGCCAGGGCGGATGTTTAGGCAGGGTCGCTCTCTCGCTCGCTCTCACGCCCTCTCAGGAGGCGACCGACCCCATCTCCACATTCTTTCCCTGACGTACTCCCGCTTCTTTTCTTCTCTCCCACCCGTCAATCCTTTTAACAACAGTCATTCCTTTGCGATTGCGGCTGTTCGTCTCTCTTTCGCTTCAGTCCTTCCCTCTCCTTTCGGTCTTTGCATTGTTGCCTGTTTCCCGCGGAGCAACTCCTGTCATTCCCTACGCTTTCCACGCCGTTGACGGCTCACTCCATCCCACCGAATTCCCTCGTCCCTCCGTCTAGTCAATCGCTTTCGCCATGCGTCTCGCCAGCAGCGTCGTTCCCTTCGTCCTCGCGGCCTCCCCGGCCCTCGCCGCCGTCAAGCCCGGTACCCTCGGTTTCGCCCTGGGTAACAAGAACCCCGACGGCACCTGCAAGTCCACCGACGACTACAAGAAGGACTTCCAGTCCCTCGAGGGCCTGACCACCATTGTCCGCACCTACTCCGCGAAGGACTGCAGCACTGCCCAGAACATCATCCCGCCGCCAAGGACAAGGGCTTCAAAGTTGTCCTGGGTGTTTGGTATGCCTCCCCACTGGGTTGGATGATCGGACGGAAGGGGATACATGTATAACGGACCAGGGTGCTAATGGATGTTCCTCAGGCCCGATTACCAGCAATCTTTCGACGACGATGTCGATGCTCTGAGCAAGAGCGTTCCCGGCAATGAAGAAGTTATCGATGCCATCACCGTCGGCTCTGAGGTCCTCTACCGCAAGAGTCTGACTGCCCAGAAGCTTCTGGAGCGCATTGAGACCGTCCAGAAGAAGTTCCCCAAGGTCACTGTCGGCACCGTCGACAGCTGGAACAAGTTCGCTGATGGCACTGCCGATCCCATCATCTCCTCCGGCAAGGTTAACTACTTGTGAGTGTGGCCTCTTTACCTTGCTTATCCGAATATCAGAGTGCGGTAACTGACAAGTACCCCAGCTTGGCCAACGGCTTCTCCTACTGGCAAGGCCAGAAGATCTCCAACGCCAGCAACACCTACTTCGACGACATGTCCCAGGCCAAGAAGCACATTGAGAAGGTTGCGGGCCCCAACGCCAACAAAATCCGGTTCGGCAACGGCGAGACCGGCTGGCCTACCAGTACGTATCTCTATATCTCAAAATATTGTTTCAGCGCCCTATAGCGAAATATCCATGCTAACGAACGATCTAGACGGTGGCACCGACTACGGTGATGCCAAGGCCAGCACCAAGTTCGCTGAGCAGTACTACCACCAGGCCGTCTGCGGCATGATCAAATGGGGCATTGACGTCTTCTACTTCGAGGCCTTTGACGAGACCTGGAAGCCCAAGAGCATTGGTGACAACGGCAAGGAGATGGACGAGACCCACTGGGGTCTCTTCACCGAGGACCGCAAGCCCAAGTGGGATAAGCTGAAGTGCGCCAACTGAATCCAACGTTGTGTGTCTTGTTGAAGTTCCCTTGGGAATGGAGGTGTCGAGAGTGATGGATGTGAGAACCAGACTGGGCTATTCTAGACTTTCGTTTCGAGTAAATTTGTTGCTGTTGTTGTATCATATATCCCCGCTAGAAGCGATCAATCCAATTGGACAATATGCATTCGCAGGCAGCCCTGGCAGTGCCGTGAACATGGCGGTGACGGTGACGACAATCACGTGAAGAGCCACTGTCCCCATCCCACAGTCGATCATCTGGTAAATCATATGGAATCGGAGGATTGTCCCGACGGTCGTACGTAGGGTGTATTATTGATTGACTCTCGATCGCCTCGAGATCCTGTTTTGCATCACGGCACTACACCGAGGTAGTCTAGTCTGGAGTGGAAGTACGACTATCGGGCGAAACTGGCCGAGGAGAACCGGAACCGTGGTTCCTGGCGAGGGAGCGCCGCTTTTACCCCTGAATCCGCGAACACGAACCAAGGACAACACCGCGTCCCCGGATGAAGAACCACTCCCTCACCACACGGGGTTTGTTTATGTCGGTGGCTTGCGATCGGGGTGTCTGGGAAAGTTCATGGGAGATATATATGTCGGTAGATAGGAACATCTAGAAAGGTCCGTCACTTTGCGTCATCAGCACAACCAAGTCATCCAGGCCATGAACAATGATGATGATGTTTGTGTTGGTCGCGAACTCCATCACAGCGACTGAGTTGGCGGGAATAATCTGTACTAATTAACTCGTCGATCGTCTGGAGTTGGACGGAGTACACCCTCGTGACAGAACGGTATTGTCATTCTGCCCCGAACAACCCCCAACAGACCGCCTCCGAGGCCAGCTGATAAAATACCGTACATCTCAATACACTCGGCGAACCTCAACGGCCGGGGCCTCGAGGATCCTCCGCCTATAAGATGAATAAAACCGAAATCGTCGGCACCCCAGCCAGCAGCACTTGTCGTTTTCTCCTGGTCATCCCCATTCCTTTTGCTCTCTCTGTCTCCGTCTGTCTCCAGAATCCAGCCCCGTTGTGCATGCGCCATGTCCAAGGCCGTCCCGCAGCCCCTCGGTGTCTGTCTGTGATCGCTCCCAACTACTGGACCCGACTGACCTAGTGTGTCTCCATCCGACGTTCTTCGCTCCCCCTGAAGAAACATCCTCGAAAAAACACGCTACGGAGAGCCTCTTCCTTCCTCCCCCGAGTCGCGACATCTGCTTCCCGTCGTGTCCGTCTCTCGTCCCCCGTCTCCGCCGATTCCACTCCTTTCGCTCGCTTGATTTCCATGCTTCAAGATTCTGGACAATAAGGAGCGCAGCAAGCAAGTGCTTGCTGCACGTGTCGACACGGAAGGTAACTTTCTCGCTCTCCCCAAACCATGCTTCGCTCCATCCACATCGTCATGTCTCCCCTCCCCTGGTCATCCGGTCAACCGTTTTCCAGTTCTCGCCAGTTCCATGGTCCCCTCCCATGCTAAACCATTCCTTTCGCCGTGTTTCTAGATCTCGATCCCGCCGTCTCGTCCGCCAATTCGGCGCATTCTCCGCCGCCGCATTCCAGAGACGACAGCGACCCCTCCTCCTTATCCCTCCTGCGTGCCGATTTACAGTCAATCGCTCCTCGATCTCCGCTTTTCCATCCCCTGGAACCTCGAGAGCCTCGGCCGCTGGCTCCCCGGAACCCGCCAATTCTATCCGGGAGCCGTCTGTCTCGTCCCCGGAGAACAAGAAAGCCGAAAGTAGCATCTACTACACCACTGCCTGGGGTTCCCCGTATGCCGCTCCGAGTACTCGTCGACTGTCCTGGTCTTTGAGTCAATACGCTGGTGTCGGTCGTGGTTCGGAACAGACATCGCCAGAGTCCATGCGCAGTGGTGTCCCTCGCGCATCGGAGACTATCAATCCTGAACTTCTGAGACCGTCTGCACCGGCTAGCAGCATCCTCAATCGCTCCCCCAGACGCGACATCCAGGGTCGGAAAGGAGGTAAATCCATCAAGGACTTCACCCAGGATTGGATCAATCAATATCTCTCCGGCCAGCCACGCACGGAGCGAAGCAACTGGTTGAGTGACGACTCCGGCAGTGAAGCGCCCTCCTTCATCACCGCCCCGAATCACTTCGCCGACGATCCATCCGACGATTGGCTGGGCCTGGAAGATACCCGCGAGAGCGACTTGTTGAAAACCCCGACATTGGCCGATTTTGTCAATCGACGTAGCGGTCCGGGTCGAACAGAAGGTCCAATTGGCCGTCAACGTACAAAGGAATACCTGCATAAACGAGAGGACACTCTCCGACAAGAGGATTTCTGGGGCTTTGCATACGACAAGGATCCCCAACCCGTCGCTATGACGGAACCACAGGAAACACAACAACCCAACCAGCCGGAGACAACGAAGGCCCCGTCTCCCGTCGAGAAGCCACTGCCACCTCCGCCAATGGAAAATGGACAATCATTAGAACCTGCACAGCCGCTGAGCGAATCCAGACCGAAAACTGTGACGCCGACACCGAAGCGAAAAAAATTAGTCTGGCGGGGGAAAGCCTGTTTTATCGCTCTTCCACGAGACGATACCAGAGGCACCGAATACCGTTTACTCACCCCGGCTGATGTCGAAGACCGATTGAAAAACTGGGAGGACCAGGGCTATGATGTTCGCGGCTTCAGTATTTGCACCCAAGACGATGAGTCAGATACTCACCTTGGAGGTCTCAGTCGACCGAGCCACCCTGATCCTGCGGCAGATCTGGAAGACTACAAGGCGGGCAACTATGGCGTGCGCATTCCAAACAAAGCCGACTGGGATGCATACGTGAACCACCTTCAGGAAGAGAAACTGCGTGCTCTGGGAGTCTCTTTGGGCGATGATGATCCACCACCTTCTGTCTCTCCAGCGTCGGCTGCGATGAGCCAAATGGGTCCTTTCCCAGGGCTGGTCTCATCTCCTCCGATCCCAACGGCGTCCGCGGCCAGCAACCCGATGTCCTTGCCGCATACCTTCTCGCCTCATTTCAACCAGTCGGCCAATGTGAGCAATGGCCTCGGCTCCATTGCATCGCCAGCCTCGCCATTCAATATTCAGACACCGTTCATGGGAGTGGAGCAGAACCTTCTCCACGGATACCACATGCCATTCCAGCCTACACCACCCGCGCAGGGAACCCTTACCCCCCAGAGCTTCTTCAACGCCCGACAGGCCGGTACGGCATCGTCTATTCCAGGCACTTTCCCAACCTGACTTCCATGCTGTCCCCGGTTTCGCCCTTGCATGATCAGGGTATGTTCCATCCAGGGTTGAATGAACCTCAGATGCCGAAAGAACCGTACAATGATGGGCTGGAGCGGGACATCCATGGCAATCTTCTGGAAAGCCAGTTCATGCGCCCTGCTCAAACCCCACCACCCAACCCAGATCACTTCCATGCTTCGACGGTGGAAATTGCTCATCCTACTCCTCGTGGCCACAGCCGCGGACACAACCTGAGCGAAACGCTCCAGAAGGGTCTTGACCAAGTGGCTCCAAATGATTATCACCTGGAGGAGGCGATCAACCGGCAGCTCGACGAAGGCGACCGTGACCATCAAACCCACGAAGGTAGAGATTTGCTGCAGTCTTGGGCGTTGACTGGCAATGGCGATCGCAACCTACAGCACCTACCCCAACATGTGCATCAGTTCTATGGTGGAACCTATCCGGGTGACAACAACATCAACCAGGACGGTTCCGACATTGACACGAATCCAAGCCTCTCGGGACTCCTCATGGCCCGATTGTCAACCGGATACCCTGGCATCAGTCGAAACCTAGTGGCGGTTCCTACGGTGGTGGTCACCGTTCCAAGCTGTCCACTTCGACGCTCAATGTCGATGCCAAGGAGTTTGACCCCAAGGCATCAACGTCGTCGAACCCCTACTCTTCTCAGGACCCGTCGCTTCAATTCCCCTCGATGGGCAATCCGGTATTCACGTTCGGTTCAGGGCCTGGTTTCAAACCTTCGTCAAATGAATTCGATGTCACTGCTCCTGCCTTCACTCCCGGCAGTTCAACTGCCCACAAGAGCCCTGAAACTGCGCGCGAACCATTCAAATTCTCATCCGCCTCATTCAACGTTGCAGCACCCGTATTCAACCCATCCAATAGCGTTTACTCGGCTGCTGCCGACCAGCCTACAGAGGGCCGGACGAAGATCTTCGATGATGTCAATATTTCGGAAACCACGAAACCTTCCAAGAGGTCGAAGGCGATTCCTATTGTCCGACCGGATAGTGGACACGATAAGAGGAATCAAGAAGAGGAACCGGATCAAGATAACAACCGCTCGGCGCCCAGTGATCGTCACAAACGTGCTCGCGCGGCGGTGAAGTCTCTGACGAAGAAGCTCAGTACAGCGTCCCTGGACATGCCCTTTCCGAGTCGATCAACGTCCAACAATCGCACTCGCAGAAGCCTTCTCTAGCACCAGCCGAAGGCAAGGAAAATGCTTCGCCGGAAGCTGATGTGGCCGTTACAGAAGTGAAGCCAATTCCCGCCCAGCCGGAAAAGAGTGTCGAACGTAAAGACACCCCTGTTAGTGAAGCTTCGACCTGGACACCCTTCGACACCAAGGATGAGAAGGCCGATGCTACTGCCGACACGTCCATGCAGGAGGCGACACAAGAGCAGCCGGGCGAGATCACCGGCGACAAGGGGTCCACTCCTGGGCCGCTGCAGGCAGAGACGGCTGCCGATGATGGTGAAAAGCGGAATGAGCAGACTGCTGCTTCCGAGCAGAACGAGGGCGATGAGAAAAGTACCATGCTTTCCCCCACCGCTCGGCCCTTTGAATTCAAACCCGCTGTCAAAGAGTTTGTACCGATTGCTGTCGAACAACCTACAGTTGCGTCTGAAGCGAAGCCGGCCAAGAATGATCTGATGGCTTCTCGTTATGCTGTTCCCAGTCCAGCCCGCCCAAATCGCCAGTCGCCGAGCCGGCACAACCCGCGGCGATGGAGCAAAAAGCCATTGGCAGTGATGAAGCGCCTGTTCAGGAACGGGCTATTGATCACGACTCATCCAATGATTCCCCCGATGACGAAGAGTTGAATGCCATCATGGAACAGTTGAACGACGACTCGGACGTTGGAATCGAGCGGACCACAACGCCCCTTCCAGTCAACCGTATGCCCGCGTCTGCTGTTGCGCCGTCGAAAGAAAAGAAACACGCACCTGTTGAGATCCGGAGTGATCCCCCCAGCCCCAGTCCCGGACGAGGTTTCGCCCCTCCCACGTTGGATGTGCCGAAACTTGACTTCGATGCCGAGACTCCGGCTTCAGCCACCCTACGAAAGGATTCGGCTCAAGATTGCACTCTCCTGTCCGTCAACTCATTCATGACAACGATCACATCAGCGACTGGGATGATATCATCTCGTCTGGCGAGGCGAAAAGCTGCTAACCGGAGTCGTTTCTTCGACCGTCGCATCAATGACCTGGTCGGTTTCCGCGGTGGACGAGCGACTGTCTCCCCTGGAGCGGGCTCTGGGTATGATCCAGCAATCGGTATCCGCTATCACCTCTGGCCCCCAGAACAAATGGTCCTGGCGGGGCGGGTCCGTGGAGGCGGAGGAAAGTGATGCAGATGACGAGGATGAAGAGTACGCTGAAATGTTTCTCACCGAACTCGTTCTCCCATGAACCAGAGAGATCGCAAGCTGGACAAGCTGAAAAATATCATTCTCGATGCCCTTGCTACCCGGGAGGTTCAGCCTGAACCTGAGCAGCCAAGTGTTCTGAGCTGGCACAGCTTCGGGAGAGCATCACGGAGCTGCAGGCCATGACTGCCGAGAAATTGGCACATGATCCCACTGCTGATCTAAAAGACATGATACAAGATGTCGTGTCCATCAGTTGCTGAAGGCAGCAGCCTCGCCCCTCTGATGCAGAGGAAATTGGTGCTGACAGTCTCATGCTCCAGATCGACGGTCTGAAGAGCATGTTGCGTATCACTGATGAGCGTGCCGAGAAGGAGTACAAGCTTCGTCGGGAGGCTCAAGACTCTGTGGCGGAGCTTCAAAGACTGTTGAAGGCCGTCGAAGATGAGGCCGCTCGTCACAGCCAAGCGGCTGAATCGGCGGAGGCGCGTTTCCTCCAGTTCAAAGGAGAGAGAAGATCCCCTACTTCGAGCAGGTCCAGTTCCGGGCCGACAACCTCGAGCAGGACCATGCTAAGCTGAAGCTGACGCTGGCGGAAATTTCTTCGAAGAACATCGCCATTGAGGGTGTTCTTGACGAGCATCGTTTTCTCGAGCGATAATTTGAAGCGGGAGAATCAGCGATTGAAGGGTGAACTCGACGGAACCCAGGAGGAACAAAGAAGCTAAAGGCTACGATTGATCACCTGAAGACCCGTATTGAGGACGGTCTGCAGATTCGGCAGAACCTCGGTAGAAGCTGGACCACCTGCAGGATGAGATGGTCAACGTAACTCGCGATATTGCCCGGGACCAGGCCTCTTTCCGCCGACGCGAAGAAGAACAGCTTGCCAAGTATAACGAGCTTCAGGCGGCTTACAACAGAGAGATGAAGCTGCGTTGAAAAGCTAGAGACTGATATCAGCGAACTCGAACAACAAGAGCGAGAGGCTGCGAAGTTGAAGTTCATTTTCGGACAGTCTCAGCAAGAGAATGCGAGATTAGGAGCTTGTTGCGAACTTACGACTGGAAAATCACGATCTTGAACTCAAGGCTGCTCGCTTTGAGCGTGAGTTCAACGAGGCCCGAGAGAGCAGTCGCGTCGAGATCCAGCGTACGAGGACCTCGATGGAGGCTGACCTTGAAGCCGCCAACAGCCAGGTCAACATTGTTCGCGCCGAGCTTGAGGCACAGATTGTTCGCCTCCAGAGTCAGATCGATACCGTTCAACTCAATGCCGACACGTCTCGCGAGCGATACGAGATGCTGCTAGAGGAAGCCACGGAAACCAAGAACCTTGCCGTGGCTGCGGCGAAGAGAGTCAAAGGATCTTGCCATCGAGGATCAGCGCAAGTTGCACGAACGTACTCTCAACGACCTGCGAGAACGCCACGCCCGTGCCCTGCATAATTCGTCCGAGGACCGACAGCGGGGAGAGGCCCATATGATGGAACGATTGGAACTGGCAGACGACAAGGCGCGTCATCTACAGGATCGGGTTAACCACCTGGAAGAGAAACTCGAGATCGCCCAGTCGGCTGCTCGCGCTGCCGCCGAAGCTGCACAGTCAGCGAAGGCCACCGCCGCCGCCCCTGGACATGCCAGCTCACCCTCGATGTCACTTGACAAGGGATCTGCTGCCCCAGAGAAGATCTCCCCGCAGGCATTGCGTGAGTCCATATTCGTCCTCCAAGATCAGCTTCAACAGCGTGAAACCCGTATCGAGGAGCTGGAGCAGGAAGTTGCCTCTGTCGACAAGGACGCCCCACTTCGCATCAAGGAAAAGGACACTGAGATCAATTGGTTGCGCGAGCTCCTCGGCGTCCGCATCGACGATCTGCAAGATATCATCAAACACTGTGTCGCAGTCTTCCTTCGACCAGAACACAGTGCGCGACGCTGCGATCCGTCTGAAGGCAAACCTCCAGATGCAGCAGCAGGAGCGGGAGCGAACCCACTCGGGCCAGGGCTTCCCCAGCATTCCTTCCCTGTCTGAACTGACTGCCTCCCCGCGGTCTCTTCCTTTGGCAGCCGCGGCGGCCTGGGGTAACTGGCGCAAGGGACGGGAAGCTACAGGCATAAACTCTTCGGAGCAGACGCCATCGAAGCAAAGCAACGCCTCCGCGTTTCTGTCCGGACTTTTGACGCCTCCAAGCTCTCATGTTCGACAGGGTTCTCCGAACACCAGTGCAGGCCCCTCAGGCGCCGGATGGCGACGACCGTCCGAGACTCGGCCACTCAAAAGCGTCGATACTACGCCCCGTCCTCTTTCATCCAGAGGTCGGATGCGTGAACCGCCCAAGACACCACCTCTCCTCCGTCGGTCCAGCTATGACCACGACGCAGAGCCAACCGACTACAACGAGGACTACAATGAAAGTTCTCTCGGAGAGGAGGAGAACGAAAGCATCGCCGACGGACTGGTCTCCGCGTCTCCGAAAGAAGAAAACAACGGGCCGTTTGGTCCTGAAATAAGTTCATAGATGGATTGCATTTCCCCTATGTTTACCCCATTATTCCCCTCAGATTGATTAGAGCCCATTCTGTCAACATGTTATAATACTCTCTTCCGTGCCCCGTCTTTTCTATCAACTGAAGTTACCCTCACCTTGCTGCCTATCGTGTTGTGATTATCAAAATTGTATCTAATGGCCGTGATATCACGATCCTTTCCCGTCAGTTATCGTTATGCGCCGTGATCGTTCTTTTTCTGTGATTGTGTTGATTCTGCGTTACTATTATTCCCCTGATACCACTGGCTGATTTTAATCGCGAGTTTTGTGCCCAACTCGGCTTGTCCGTTGCGGACTTGACCATGTCGCTCGTTATCACTCTCTTCTCTTTCTTTCCTTTCTTGTTTTTATTTCGATTGGATAGTTGGGTATGTTAGTGGCTAGATCAGACCAGACCAGACAGAAGGCATGTATGTATGTATGTTTGCTCTGCTTGCTGTTCATGCTATCGACTACATACTCCCCTCTCTTTTGCTCTGTTTTATTTTAGTCTGCCGGGTGGCCGGTATGTGTAGATACTTGTGATTATACTTATTAATTGAACATAATATTGATCATGATTGCTGTCTTCCACTGTATTGATGTCAAGCATGGCCGATATGCATAATTAGTCTCAGTATATATTGTTGGGCCCACTATCTCACTCTCTCATGTATCTGCCTGGTGCTGCTGGTGGATTTCTTATGTTTCAGTAGTAACCTAGTTTATAATGACATGTTCTCTGCACTACTCCAGACGTATCAGAAGGTGGGGTGCCTCTGATGAGCAGATAATTAATCACATACTGTCAATCCTTCCGTTGCCCGTCCACCACACCGCACTACATTACTAAAAGCGGCGCCGCCTCCTACCGCGGCGCTGAACGCGTTGAAACCCTGTTCAGGTTACGTCTCACAATCAGAATGTCTCGCCATGCAGATCGTGAGAAAAGTCTTACGTCTCGAACACTTCATAGGAGTCTAATTCCAGACATATCCAAAAGACACCTATCTATTGCGTTTCGAGGTACGACGACCTGCCTAAAAGGTTACTGGATCGGCGTGTTGTAGCTTTGAGTATTCTGCATCGCTATTGTAATATTATCTAACAAAGATAGGGCTCCTTTGATTCTGCTTCATTAAAATCAAGTATTTGGTTGCAACATTGCTAATTCATCTTTGGTATTGAATGGAACGTACAGAATCAGGCTATCAAACAGAAGAAATAACGGTAATTTCCCTGCGATGGATTGGTTGTTCTTGTAAGCGAACTGCACAAGAACAACCAGCAAGTGCGAAATGCCAGTCATGTCCCCACAACCAACACAGAGGTATTTTGATTTCCCAGTTTGCTCTACAGTGGCGGCTGATCCATCATTCCATTGCTTTGGTTTTTGTCATGTGATTTCAGTATGTCAATTGATGTATTCAGATTTGAAAAAAGGTCGTCAAAAATGCATGGTTGCATGTCAGAAGCTTTCTGTTGATTGTTGGGCGTTGACCGTCATGGTAAAGGATGGAACGTCCCTAGGAGGAAGTGGAAGTGGAAGGCTCGTCCTTTTTCACAGGGGTGGAGTCGATAGTAATATGCGCGGAATCAGGACTGTAGCTGGAGTGCATAATGACAGTGTCTTTCTCTTTGGCGAAGAGCTGTAAAGTCTCAATATATTCCTGTAACAGACTATCACCCGTCTGCGCTGACTGTTGGATCTCCGCCTTTCTGTTGATATCGTAGATGAACAGGGTAGGGTCCATATTGATGGACTGGAAGGTAGAGAGCAAAGGAATGGGATGATCGAATAAGAGTTAGGAGATAATCTATGAAGATGGGGCTTGAGATGTAACTAGATCAACCGATGATATTGAGGATTGATTTTGCTGATGGAAGGGATGAAGTCCGAAAGAACGTTCTTTATATGACCATCTGTTGGTCACGTGCAAGATAATAAGCGGGGTCGTTTTTGGGCTGACGCATTGTAGTGAATAATTCTCTTTCATGATATTTGATACACACTGCCTAGGTTGATGCCTACCGATGCCACCTGCAGCTGCCTAGAATGTGGCTGATACAGCCGGAGATACCAACGGGTAGAAAACAGTGTAGATAGGCCGAGAAGACATATCATACTTTAGCATTGATGTGTGATTTGTTATCCTAAATTCCAAGCAAGGAGAGCTCGGGGAGAGACTAGATGAATCCTGGATGTTGAATGCTTATACAAAGCCTGTCTACTTCCAAATATATTTAGTGGTGACACGATAGTATATCATTTATAACCATATGCCAATACAGTTTAGAATTTAGCCAGGTACACAGGCATATCGATTGACAACTCAATTGTAGCGAACGACGGTAGTTAGATATCATAGAAATAGTATCAATGATAGTAATGCGTGGTAACGAAGGTGTATGAGGCCAGACTCCGAAATCAACCGAGACTAAGGGCACCATGACCTTTATACCCTTGCCTCGTAGAGTTCCACAAAACGCATCCCCACTAGCCCAGCTAATCCCTCCTCAACGAGCCTATTTTCGATTAAAAAGAATATGAACAGAGCTGGGTACTCATCTACTAACCTTAACCAGTCACATCAGATCCGTCGTGTCCTTCAACTGCCCTTGGCACATCGACAGTTTGTTTTGCATTCGAAGACCTTTGTCCAGTCTCCGCCTTGTCGACATCTCTTAGTCTGTTCATTGAGTGTACAGGTACCCCCGCCATGTCTGCAGGAGCTGGCGTTGCAGTTTTTGCCTTTTTTGCTGGTGATGTAACAGCTGGCGTTGATCTCATTTGCCTCCGCCTGGACCGGAGTAGACAGGACTGGGGTTAACAGTGATGCGAGCAGCATCAGAGCTGTAACCGGAGTGGATAATAGCTTCATCTTCAAGAATTGTAAATGTTGATATATTCTTGTAAAAGACTTTGGGGTTCGACTGAATGTGATTGCGAAGTCCCTAACTTTTTATTGATATTATAGATGGAGAATGGGAAGGAATTGATCGTTAAGAAGAGTTTGGATTTCTGCTTGATTCTGTACCCAGATATTTGAGGAGATCAGGGGGTATTTATATCTTTCTTCTTGGGTTCTACTTTGTAGAATTCTATCGCTAGAGGGTCAAAACAATTTGCTGACTATACAACCAGGTATTCAATGGTCATGTTGGTGTAGTGAACACTTCTGTCAGCCCCCTATTGTGTTACATACTCTGTATGCAAGGCTGCAAACCTCCAAGCCCCGAAGTTCGTAGCTCTATACCTAATTGGCTGGATTGGCTGGGCCTGATAGAAGCCTTGTCGATCATGTCGATCTTCTGACTCGGGATGCAAGGATGATCAGATTAAGGAAAACTCGCTGCGATGAAAGGTCATTCTCTAGAACAAACCATTCAAACTGATAATTTCTACCTCTATCGTGATAATCTGTGTTCAAATCATCCTACTCCCCAATCTTAAGCTTTTAGTTGTTGGGGAATCGAGGAGTGCGGTCTATCAAGGTGGCTACATGCGAAGAAACACAAATAGCAGATTGCTTGTACAACGCAAACCTCTGGAATGCTGACACTCCTACTGTACACCCCCAAACCCCGCATAAGATATGGAATCAAGCGGCTCCTCCCATCTCACGTCAGCTTGGGGCTGCAGGCTCTGCAAGGGATGAGATGTATTGATCCAATTAGCACCTGTACTGAGTAAGCCTTGCTTCAATCCTCCCTGTGTTTAGTTGATCGATTGTTACCCTTCCCTCCGGACCTATGCTGAGGTCAACACACCAAAACGTCGAATTGAGCAGGCAGAGAGCCAACCACAAGGATAAGCGGAGAGCCCATCGTTCGAAGAGTTCAATCACCAATACCAGCACGCAGACGGCTTGGATAGCTCCAGGGTTTTGACAGGTGGACCACATCCGGAGGCACGCATCTTAGATTTCCCCCGAAATGCCCCTCCGTGATCAATCCGAAGTTGTAAAGTTGTTTTACATCCAGACCCCTGTGGATTCTTCCGGGAGCAAGTCGAGTATGTCTGGACACCCGCATCTCCCGTCAACTCACAGCAAGTCATCCGCTCACCTTTCTGGGCTCTGGCAATGACCTACTTACTTCAAGGGGCTGTCAATCCGATACTGGCCTCTCCAGCAAGAGACAGCCTTCAACCTGTTGCAGTTTTGTGGATTCGATGGCAAAATAGAAACATCCGATGAGGCTTCTTGGCCTCCTTGAGAACCTTTCTTCATTGTCCTTATGACCAATGCGACCAATTTCATCTACCGGAGCAATTCGAAGATTACCCAAGAAAACTCGTTGTGGGTAGAATGTTCTTGACCATAATTTACAACTGACAGATTGTATACGAATGTGGATAGAAGGACCATTGTGATATATATCGAGAGCTATCTTGTAGTTGATAGCCCTCAATGGATGGAAGAGACTGACCTCTGCTTCTCGAGATAACAATATTTACGTGGTGCCTGGCTTCTTCCACCTTGAGCAATCATATCTTCATGGTACAGGCTCTGATCTCCGCAGAGGGCGAACTGCTGTACACACGCCATAAGCTCCGCCTGTCCGGCGGCGAGAGGATACTACCTTCTCTAAGGGAACCCTGGACGAGAGACGTCAGTCATTGCAACGCCTTATGGCCGCTGGGGTATTCTCGAATGCCTGGAACATTTCCAACCATCGATGACCTTCAACTTCCAAGCGCAAGCCGAGACGCTGCATATTGGGGCGTGGCCCTGTATGTACCTTCCCTCCAGCCATTTCAAATTTACTTGACCCTGTTCTGACACCGAGACAATATGCTGATACAAGTGGTAGATACACCGGACTGCCAAACCCGGCGGTGGAAACATGGAAAACACTGGAAGTTCACCTTGCTGCT
The DNA here is from genome assembly GCA_039763685.1 of Aspergillus micronesiensis. Taxonomy (NCBI): domain Eukaryota; kingdom Fungi; phylum Ascomycota; class Eurotiomycetes; order Eurotiales; family Aspergillaceae; genus Aspergillus; species Aspergillus micronesiensis. Next base: position 430,110 of record JASHHO010000079.1, on the reverse strand, counting down.
GCCCGGGTCTATGCCATTAATGCGGGTGATCCTCGGTCTTTGCCTCTATTGGAAATGTCAGGTTCCTGGATTAGAATGGGCTGTACATTGTTTCTGTGGATGCGACAGGCCGCTTTGAAGAGATGCCTCTGCTGTACTTGTCCTTTAACATGGCCGGACTGGTTTCGACTGTGGCGTACAGGACGAATCGTGAACAGTTCTGGGGCATTTAACAAGAGAACCGCGCCGTATTTCCATCGTATATCCCCCCAGGTTGTTGAATACTTTGTCAAACGACAGGTAGCCAGGGTATCGGATCTATTAAAGCTGCAGGTGTAACCAGACCTACACCGTAGTAGAAGGAGTAAAACTGTACTTAGTACACAGGCGTGTATATATTGTTGACTTCTGGTCATTCCCAGGATCATCCCCATCGCTAGCATTTTTGTCCGAGTGGGAATTTGTCATAGATCGATATAAATCGAGCATGATGTCTTGCTATGAAAGTCTGACAATAAACAATGGCTTTCTCCTTGATTACTACGATGACAAATTGCAACTCCACGGGTGAACGCCGCGCTTCGCTTATACAGTATTGGACAATTGCCCGCCTAATTTTGCCACTTTCATTCCACTAGGAATGAGATTAATACCGACTATCTGTTTTAGTTAGGGTTTTTCTTCCCTTGGGAATGTCGCTCATTTATATACATACTATATTTTCTCGGTGGTCTAGATCTAACGCCGTGAGCTCATTGAGGAACAAAATGTTGAAGAATACCTCTAGGACTTGGGAAAGGAACTTACCCGTAAGAGCTAGCTTTTATGACTGCCAAGGTTATCACAATTGGTCATCTGTATCGCCCTAACTCTGCCATAGGGCCTAGGCGGCAGGACCTGTAACTTCACGGGAGGAAATGCCCGGCACCAACAGAGGCTCTTGCACAAGCGTAATAGAAAGAACCAGATGAATGCTTCCGATCTGTTGCATCGAGAAGGGCGAACAGCGAGTGCGAGAAACGCCTCCGAATCGCAGCCCGAAGCTCGGCACTCCGAATGTCAGCTCCGACGCTGAGTATACCATCACTCCTACAGCATTGCACAGCCTGCCCTGAAACCGGACAGTCAGAAAAAACAGCCCATTTAAATGACTGCAGCTCAATCTCACTAAACAGCCCAGTATACCACCCTACACTATACTCTTATCACCAAACACCCGGAACAACATGTCCCCAGCTCGCACCTTGGAATCCTCTCCCCTCCCAACTACCCAAACCGCCATCATCCAAGGCGAAGGCGGCATCCTCTCCATCCACCACAATGCCCCCCTCCCCACGCTCCGGCCTGACCGTATCCTCGTGAAAGTCGCCTACGTAGCCATCAACCCTTGTGACTGGAAGATGGCGGACCGGTTCCCGACCCCGGGCTGTGTCGACGGATGTGATTTCTCAGGCACCGTCGTCGCCCTAGGCAGTGACTGGGCCAAGACGGGGCGATTCAAGATCGGAGACCGTTCTGTGGCGGGGTTCATGGCTCTAACCCCATCGATCAGAGCACGGGGTGTTTTGCGGATTATGTCTCTGCTGACGCGCAGTTTACATTCCATGTTCCGGAGTATATGGGCATGGAAGACGCGGCGGCCGTTGGGGGTACGGGAATAGGAACGCTCGGGCTGGCGTTGAAAAGGTCGTTGGGCCTTCCTGGGAGCCCTAGGGACCCCGTCCCTGAGAGCGAAAGCGTGCAGGTGTTGGTTTATGCGGCTAGTACATCGGTGGGGACGCTGGCGACGCAGCTGCTGAGGATGTAAGTGGAGACAGTATCCGGTCATCTCGAGAATACTTGCCGCAACGCAACGCAACATCTCGATTACCCTTTCTGGAAATCCATGTGCTGATGAATGATGTGGACAGGTCGGGTCACAAGCCCATCGGTGTTTGCTCCGCCAAAAACTTCGACATGGTCAAGTCCTACGGCGCAGTCAAGCTCTTCGACTATCATTCCCCGACTTGTGCACAGGACATTCGCGCCCTACACGAAGAACACTCTCGCGCATATTCTCGACCCCATCACCGAGCCTAAGACGACAGAACTATGCTACGCCGCTATGGGCCGGGCTGGAGGCAAGTACTGCGCGTTGGAGGCGTTTGCGGAGGAATTCTGCACACGCAGGGTAGTTAAACCCGAGCTGGTTATGGGCATGGCGATTCTGGGGGGCCGAATTGCGCTCGATTACGGGTATGAGAGCGAGGCAGACCCGGAGAAAAGGGTGTTTGGCGTGAGCTGGTATGAGGAAATGCAGGAGTTGTTGGATTCGGGGCGGCTGCGAAACCACCCCGTGCGGAGTTTCCCGGGCGGCTTTGAGGGGATTATGAAGGGGCTACACTTGCTTAAGACGAAGCAGGTTTCGGGAGAGAAGCTGATCGTGCAGTTGGGATAAGGGCATGAGTGGTTGGGTTGGTCGTTTCCTTCTGCCCGAATAGATCGATAGATAAGTAGGGTACATCCGAGACAGGTTACCTAAGGCGTACTACAGTACCCCCTTGGAGTAGTGCCAATACCAAGAGTACTGAGATTATGGGACTGCAACTCTGCACGTCCTAATCAGGGAATTGTAGCATCGTTAGTCTGCAGAAGACGGAAATCCTGCCGGATCATCCACAGTTGAGCTCTCTAGATGATGATTTGCTCAAATTTTTTTTAGCCGCATGCTCGAGAGATGAAACTCCGTCGCTCTCCCGCGAGTCAACGTTCCTCCACCTGGCCCATGCAGAACCAAGCCTTCAGTGGGGTCTATTTGTACCAGCCTTAACAGGGGCTTGGGCTGCATCTCAGAATATAGCGTATTGACCTTGTGGATTACGCTCTTTCTTGCGAAAGGGTACCCCTCACGCGATACCAACTGGGGCTTAGAGCCCACTGGAAGGTTGTCTGCCGGAGGCTGGAAGGATTGTAATACTCTAGTACTCCTCCTGGAGTATTAGGCTTCCGGATGAGGATTGGTCGAGCCAATATTGCTCTTCTCGCACGCCACCCCCCCTGTCGGCTTGTCCGTCTGGCTCTTCCAGACCTCCTCGGCAGGATTAGGTTCCTGCGGTCGAGACAACCGTCAGCCCCTCTGGAGAACTGGTCTTACCTCATCTGAGCCTCGATGACACGTCGATCGCGTCGCTGCGCGAGCTCGAACCTGTTCCGGGCGGGCGGCGTTGTATGGAATGCGACACGTGATATGTGCTACCCTAATCACGTGGCGGGCGTTGGAACGCATGCCAAAGAGCCAGGGACACGCTGGTCGCTTACCTGCAGCCAACACCTGTCCCAGCAGACTTGATTGTGCTCAGCAGAGGTAGAAACAGCGCTGCTAAGAATATCCCTGCGTCAAACTCTCTGCTCGATCGCATCTCCACACCCGATCGCGACACGGGGCAGAGCTACCGGCACGAGCATGCAGGCGATAACCCTAATGCCTCAGCGTTTCGTATCGACGTGACCCAAGGCTTTCTCAGGGCTACGAGCCAATCTGCAGGCCCGCATAGAGACCAGGATGTGAGACGCAGTCAGCATTAAGGCGCCGAGCAGAAGGACCACCGCAACTCCCGCCACGGCTGGGTTCCCGCCCCTCGTATCAACCGCCAATATATCTCAGCTGGTCGATCGCTGAACTACAACCTGACTGGGAATCCATGTGTGCTATTTGAATTGTGCTCCTCCCTTCTTACTGTTTCATAGACCTACATCAACAAGCATGGACACCCTGACCGCGCCCACGACGCAGTCCGAGCAACCCCCACCTCCTTTAACCGCCAGCCTGTCTCGTCGCTATGCTTGCGACCGCTGTCGGAGCCACAAGCTCCGTTGCAACCGGGACTTGATGACCTCGACGAACAGCCCGTGCCAACGATGCCGCAAGGCCCGCGTGAAATGCACCATCGGCGCATCCATCCGCGTGGGGTTGTCGCCCGAAGAGTTAAAGAATGGGGAGAACGTGCATCGCGCGTCGCCGGGCCGGAGCGCAGGTACATCCCGTCCCATCTATACTTCCTCACCTCCACTGCTCTCTCCCCACCATGCTCCTCCGGTGATGATCTGATGACCTGACCGGGTCTCATGCAAGACAGGCTCGCATCGCACCGCATCCACTCCGTCGAACCACGCTCCCCCCGCTCGCACGGTCGCACCTTCACCCCCGAATCGGCCCACCAGGCACCACCTTATCCTAGCAATCGCAGCATGAGCGGGAGTATGCGGCTCTCGCCCGTCCCCTGGCTGGACATGATCTCCTTCGACGGGGCCCAGGAGCTAAACTTCGACGGGTCAACTTCGGGTCTGCCGATGGGCTCCCATACCAATGGCAGTGGGCCACTGCATGCGCCAATGGGCGGCAGCACCAGCAGCAATACATCCAGCACGTTCCTCGATGTCCGCCCACCGTTACACACACCTGCGTCTTCCAAGCAGCAGCAAGAGGCTTGGCGAACCGGCGATGACTCGACTGACTTGCGGCTACTAAGCCAAATTCCCCGAACCCGGGGAGGAGGTGTGACAGACCCTGCGGCCGGACTCACTCAACAACACCCTGCAGGAGTAACATCCAGTGCACCGCTTGTGTCACACGATCATGCGTTCGCCCCGCCCCAGACCTCGATTATCTCAGAGCCGATTCCCGGGGATGATCTGCCGGCCGGTGGGCGTCCGCCAACCTGGTTCCCCGCGAGGTCGCGCGCTGGGTCCACGCCATCGCCGACAGAGCTGAAGGATGCATGTATTCAGAAATTGTCCGATTTGAGTGCCAGTCTCATGAAGGATCTGGATCTGATTATCACTTGCAAGACGGCGAGCTCGTTTCTGTTCACCCCGTCGGATAAAACCGCCGCTGGGTACTTGTTCAAAACCCTCGACGGGTCCATGACAGAAGATAACGCGGTAGCACGGATGCTATACGGCTCTGAGAGGTTTCTTGACATTATTAAACTGTTCAATCAGCTTCCTTCCTTGCCATCCTCGTCATTATCAATGCCCGCGGCAGCGGCGGCAGCAGCCGCTGCAGCATCATATGGTTCGACTCGACCCGTTGACCCCGACGACGCATACTACTACTCCGATCTCGAAGACACAGGTGATATCCGCTCGAGAAATCCCACACCCGAAGACCGCGGCAACGAGCAATGGTCTATTCTGCAAGCCTACCTCGGACGAGCAGGTCAAGGCCCTCCCATGGGGCCCTCCCAGGGATCCTCCTCTCGATCAACCACAACAAACTGCTCATCCTCATTCGTGGAAGTGCAAAAGCCTGACGTACCCTCCATACTTGTCATTCTAAGCTGCTACACATGCTTACTAAAAATCTACGAAACGGTCTTCTTCGTCATCCAGCACGTGCTGGAATGCTCGCCCGCGAACCCGTCTGGAACGACAGATATTCCCCATACAGTGCGAGACTTGAACATCAATGGCTTTTTTCTGCAGAATCATCGGACGTTGCAGATCAAGATCCTCATCCAGGTCAGCACGTACATGTTGGATTCAATTCAGAAATCCTTGGGGACGATCCTTTCCGACTCGATGTTCCAGGCATTGCTGAAAACGCTAATGAAGGAGGAGGGCTGTACGATCACTTCGCAGGGTGAAGAGACGGGCATGCAGGGTGTAAGGGATTTGATTCGTCGAGTCGAGGAGATGCTAGCATGAATTGATCAGACAAAAATACGAAAACGCAGGGAAAGGCGAAAGGCGAAAGACAGAAGGGAACAAGGAATCAAGGGAAGACAGGGAACGGGCCATAAGGAAACGAATGGAGTAAAGGTGCGGCGTTAGGGTTGATTGATTGCGTATAGTATAGAATGTATGCACCCAAGATCAAGCAAGCAATAATGGAGCGCTTCGCCCCTCCCCTAAGAAATACGATATGACATATTACTCATAGAGAAGGTTTTCTTCGTATCCGCCGAATGTACATGTCTCCACTGCAAACAACCATTTCGCCGAGAAGTTTTGCTGACCAGGGGCAGGACTAGGGTCCGTCTCAGACAGTTCGTCAGCTCAACTTCGGACTTCCGAGATTCAGCCTTAGCCACCGAATGTTGGATGATTACGATGGACCCCACGATAGTTTCGGCTGTGTCTGTCCATTTTGGAAGACAACGTCTATAACGGGGATAAAAAAGCAGATTGTGGTTAAACTTGTCTCATTCTGCTGTTTTAATAAACACCCCCCGCAATTGGTACCTAGTATCATAGACAAGTTACATACTGTCCCCTCGTTCATCTACACACTTCTTCATCTCCCCTCACTATGTTGCAAGATATCGTCGAGCAATGGCAAATCATGCAGCAGGCACTGGCGCCCCTGCGCTTGACTCGCTGGCAGTTGACGAAGATGTTTGCTGCACAGGTATATCGTGACCACCCGGTAGGAGCGCTGCTAGGCATCTCACTCAGCGTGGTACTTCTGCTCTGGGTGATCTCGGTGGTGACTCGGCCCAAGAAACTGGAGGATGTCCTTGGCCGGTTCTTGGTGGTTCCAGAACGCTGAAAAGTGACTTCTTGCGTATTATTGAGGAGGGAAAGCAGAGAGTAAGCTATTTACCCCCAACAGGATACCTAGAAGGTCACCCATACTGACATGTATACAGTATCCGGACACTCCATACATTGTCAATGCATCCGGTCTGCAATACGTAGTCTACCCGCCTATCTTCTTTGACGAGATCAAGCGTCTCACTGAGCAAGAAGCTTCAGCTCAAGACTTCTTCCACACAGTCACGTACGGACAGTGGACGCACATCGGCGCCGAAACCGACGCGCTTTGGAAGACTATCGCCGTCGACCTAGCCCGCAGCGTACCCGTCAAAGTCCCTTCAAAGCAGAAAGACGCCCGTATCGCCTTCGACAAGTACGTCGGCTACTGCCCGGAGTCCAAACCAGTGACTATCTTCGACACGATGATGAAGATCGTCGCCACCACCAACGCCTGCTCGTTCGTCGGCCGCGAGGTCGGCACGGGAGAGTGGCCCCAAGTCGTCCAGCAACTCCCCATGTCCGTATACTTTGCCGTTATGACGCTGAGTATCGTCCCGCGCATTTTCCGCCCTGTCCTCCTTCCCATCGTGCTCATCCCGGCGTTGCTGGTGCAGCGCAAGATGCGGAAGATTCTCGCGCCTGGAATCCGTCAGGATATGGAGGAGTATGAGCGGGCCGCGGACCGCAAGGAGCTCCTCAAGCCGACGGAGGACGGCAAGTTGCCGTTCACGCAGTGGCTCATGGCGCGGTATAAGCCTGGCGAGGCGACGGCGCATCAGCTGGCAACTGATCACTTGCTTACCAGCTTCGAGTCGACTGTCAGCACTGCCGCGACGCTGTATAACATGATCCTGGATCTGGCTGTGCGCCCGGAACTGCAGGATGAGCTTCGACAGGAGGTGGAGGAAATCATGGTGGATGGGAAGCTTCCGGCGACACATCTGAAGGAGCTGAAGAAGATGGATAGTATGATGCGGGAGACATTCCGGGTGAATCCTTTCGCTCTATGTAAGTTGAAATGTCTTTCTGATACATACTTGTTCTAACAGGCTTGTTCAGTCTCCCTCTACCGTATCACTCGCAAGCCTATTCAACTCTCCTCTGGCCCGAAGCTCCCAGCTGGAACCATCCTCTGTGTTGACTCCCATCACATCAACAACTCCGCCGAGCTGTTCCCTGAGCCAGCTAAATTCGACCCCTACCGATTCCTGAAGAAGCGAGAGGAGCCTGGTGCAGAGAACCGTTTCCAGTTTGTCTCGACCGGCCCTACTGACCCCAACTGGGGCGATGGTACCCAGGCTTGTCCTGGGCGTTTCTTTGCAAACAGCACTTTGAAAGTGTGCCTCGCGCATGTACTTCTGAAGTATAATGTTTCTCTCCGAGAAGGCCAGGAACGCCCCAAGATGGTCAGCATGCCCAACGGAATTTGGGCACCGGATATGGCTGCGCAGGTGTTGTTCCAGTCGCGGGATTAGGGTTGACAGGCTGAACGAGTGGTGATGTGCTTTAGGCAGCGGGATTGAGGAAGTGAAAGGGGACAAATGAGACTAGATTTCACTTAGAGTTTGAAAATGCGAGCTTCTTTACGATCTACAATCCATTTAACGATGTGCGTTTCTCGACAGTATACAGAACATGTCTCATGCAAGTCTACCACTTCACCTTTACATGTACGACCCTCCTCTACAAAAATACCACACACGTCTCCTCTAAGCTTCTATGGTAAACTCAAATCTACATCTACTCGTATTGACAAACTTACTCTCCCATCTCGCCATCACCGAGCAACTGACCTTCTACTTTTCGAATAGATGCATGTATGTAACCCTAGCACAGCCCAGTCCATCTATACGAGCTACCACATTGGGACTCCGAAGCCTACCGGCGTTCTTCACTCTGCAGAATAGTTATCTGCAGCCACATTCAGGCTACCGACAACGAGAAACCCGCTCCAATCGGATTGTACCTTACCAAAGCATGGCTGGGATGCAATCCCCGGGTAAGCGCCAGCTGAGGATAACTTAGGTAGCGGGGCGAGCTACCGCATGTCAGATCTAAGAGTTCGCGATATCCGAAGACATGCCCCTCCGAGGGGTGCTTTCGTAATATCCGAACATGCATCGGAGGTCATAAGTGGACTTGCTTGCTTTCTCGCTATCTGGGAGGCCTGGAGGTTTAGTTCGTTGGATTAGATGAAGAGAATCATCGTTGAGGCTTGGAACGGGGTCGGATGTATGGCCCCTGTACCCCCACCCCGGGCTGACTATAACACTAACACTAGGTGGTACTCCGCGATGTTGGATTCTCGGGGCTCCGAGTGTATCGGGTTCTGGAGGGTCTTATTCTTGGGGCTGTAGGGGCATAGGGTAGAATGTCTAGATCTGGGGATTTGTGATAAGATGAGCGAATACCATACAGTGACTTATTACATGCTATGAACCTATATTGGTAGTATTGCACCTCTCCGATTCCACGGTGCACGAGAAAAACTCCTTTTCATTCAAAATTAGACAACTATAGACGATCGTTCATCCGATCATTCAACATGGCCACCACTACCGCCCCTACCACCCAGGGACACAATCAACCTTCCCGTGAGCCCATCGCCATCGTCGGCTCAGCCTGTCGTTTCCCCGGCGGTGCCAGCTCGCCTTCGAAACTATGGAAGCTCCTCGAACATCCCCGAGACGTGTTGAAGGAGATTCCCCCTGACCGGTTCAGTGTCGACGGCTTCTATCACCCAGACAACATGCACCATGGCACCTCCAACGTGCGACACTCGTACATCCTCGACGACGATATCCGTGTCTTTGACGCCCAGTTCTTCGGCATCAAGCCGGTCGAAGCCAACTCCATTGACCCCCAACAGCGGTTACTCATGGAGACCGTCTACGAGGGCATCGAGTCGGCGGGCCTACAACTCAACAAGATGAAAGGGTCGCAGACGGGTGTGTATGTCGGGCTCATGTCGAAACGACTACGCAGATATGCTGGGCAACGATCAGGAGAGCTTTCCCACGTATTTCGCCACTGGAACTGCTCGATCAATCGTGTCGAACCGCGTGTCGTAACTTTTTCGACTGGCACGGCCCATCTATGACTATCGATACTGCCTGTTCCTCGAGTCTGGTTGCTATGCATCAAGCCGTGCAGTACTTACGTTCTGGTGATGGATCTGATGTGGCCATCGCGGCGGGAACAAACATCCTCCTTAACCCTGACCAGTACATTGCGGAGTCGAAGCTGAAAATGCTGAGTCCCGATGGAGAAGTCAGATGTGGGATGAAAAGGCCAATGGGTATGCCCGTGGCGATGGAATTGCTGTCGTTGTGTTGAAGACGCTGTCACAGGCGCTCCGGGATGGAGATCACATCGAGTGTATTGTGCGCGAGACGCATATCAACCAGGATGGTAAGACGAAGGGGATTACCATGCCGAGTGCGACAGCGCAAACAGCGCTTATTCGGTCGACGTATAAGAACGCTGGACTGGATATCACGAAGCCGAGTGATCGACCCCAATTTTTCGAGGCCATGGAACTGGAACGCCGGTAGGAATCCGTGAATAACTTTCGTGTGGCATTGAGTATGTTCTAACTATGATAATACTGTCAGGCTGGCGATCCTATCGAAGCAGAGGCTATTCACACGGCATTCTTCGGCTATAAGGGACTGAGTAAGGAGATCGAGCCTCTGAGTGTTGGCTCTATCAAGACGATCATCGGTCATACTGAAGGCACGGCCGGGTTGGCTGCTGTCCTGAAGGCGAGTCTTGCCTTGCAGGCGGGTGTAATTCCACCGAATTTGCTGTTCGACAAGGTCAACCCCAAAGTCAAGCCGTTTCTACGGAAACCTGCAAATTCAGACACAGGCAAAGTCATGGCCCAGTCTTGCTCCCGGGGCTGTACGTCGTGCGAGTGTCAACAGCTTTGGCTTCGGTGGTGCAAACGCCCATGCAATTCTGGGGCATATGAACCGTCCTCTACGCCCACAGTGGGTACACCTGCGAACGTCTTTACAGCGCTGAATGTGTCTGCGATGTCGGAGGCCGCCTTGCGAGGAACGCTCAAGAAGTATGTCGAGTATCTGAAAGAGGAGCCCTCCGTCGATCTGCGAAGTCTGGCTTTAACAGTGAATACCCGCCGCTCGACATTCCCAGTGAGAACTTCCGTGTTTGGAACATCCGTGGAGGAGCTCTCCCAGAGATTAAGCGAACGATCCGAGGCAGAAGGCAAGACGCTCACACCTGTAGCGCCAACTTCGCTGTCGTCCAGCCCGAAGATCCTCGGTGTCTTCACCGGTCAAGGTGCGCAGTGGAAGCAGATGGGCGCTGTACTCCTTGCCACATCCCCGAGAGTTGTCGCCATTCTCGATCAACTCGAGAAGAGTCTTGCTGAGCTGCCAGACGGACCTTCATGGTCCATCAAAGGTGAGATCCTGGCGGACGAAGACTCTCGTGTGAACGAAGCTGTGATCAGCCAGCCTCTCTGTACTGCAGTCCAGATAGTCCTGGTTGACCTGCTTCAGAGCGCTGGTGTCCAGTTCCACACTGTCGTTGGTCACTCCTCCGGTGAGATTGGTGCTGCCTATGCGGCGGGCTACCTATCTGCCAGTGATGCTATCCGCATCGCCTACTACCGTGGCCTTCACCTTTATCTGGCCCAGGGACCCAATGGCCAGCAAGGTGCCATGATGGCAGTTGGAACTTCCTTTGAAGACGCGCAAGAGCTATGTGATCTGCCCGCCTTCAGGGTCGGATCAGCATTGCAGCTAGCAACTCGTCTGCCAGCGTTACGCTGTCCGGAGACCTGAATGCCATAGAATGGGCCAAGGATGTCTTCGATGACGAGAAAAAGTTCGCCCGTCTCCTGAAGGTCGACAAGGCTTACCACTCGCACCACATGCTTGCCTGTTCTGATGCCTACCGAAAATCCATGACCGACTGTGGTATCACTGTTCTCCAGCCTGCACGAAACGGCACCACGTGGATCTCTAGTGTGTATGGTGAGGATGCACTGGATTATCGCCATGAGATGAATGCCGAGTACTGGATCAGCAACATGGTCAGCCCTGTGCTATTCTCGCAAGCGATTGAATTTGCGATGGCTGATCAGGGCCCGTTTGACATTGGCATTGAATGTGGTCCCCATCCTGCGCTCAAGGGCCCAGCTCTGCAGGTTATCCAGGATGCTTGGCAGCTCAATCCCCATACAGGTCTTCTAAGCCGTGGGCGTCCAGATACTCAAGCCCTTGCCGAGGGCATCAGTTATCTCTGGCAGGCACTGGGTGCGGACGTTGTCAACTACACGTCGTTTGACAGATTCATTGCCGGCCCTGATGCCTCTGAGCCTCAGGTTCTGGCGAACCTTCCATCCTACGCCTGGGACCATGACCGTGCTTTCTGGCATGAGTCGCGACAATACTGGGCCAACCGGACCAAGGAAGATCCACCTCACGAGATTCTGGGCACAAAATGTCCTGATGGAACGGATCAGCAGCACCGGTGGAGGAATATGCTTCGGCCCCGGGAGATTCCCTGGATTGCTGGCCATCAAATCCAAGAGCAAATGGTCTTCCCGGCAGCTGGATATGTATCTGCTGCCCTCGAGGCGGTCCAGATGGTCACTCGGGGACAGTCTCTTGGAGCGATCGAGATCGAGGATTTTGTCATCGGTCAGGCCATTGCCTTCAACGATGAGTACGCTAGTGTTGAAACCCAATTCACACTGACCGATATCTCTGTGGAGAAGGACATCTGGTCTGCTTCTTTCTTCTACTCTGCGTCTCCAAAGAGCTCTCGTTCTTTGGATCTGAATGCTTCCGGAAAGCTTAAGGTTACGCTCGGCGAGCCAAAAGATGACTTCCTCCCGCCTCACTCAGCCCAGAGTTCAACATGATTGATGTCGACTCTGAGCGATTCTATGATGCTCTGAAGAAACTTGGCTTTGGGTATACCGGCCCCTTCAAGGCCCTAGGCTCTCTCAAGCGCCGAATGGGAGTGGCCACTGGAACAATCACGAATCCGACGAGTACTGACCCAGCGCATGATCTCTTATTGCACCCTGCCACCTTTGATAACGCCATTCAGTCCATTATCCTGGCGTACTGTTATCCTAATGACGGTCGCTTGTGGTCTGTGCAGCTACCTACTGGCATCAAGAAGATCAAAATTAACCCTGTCCTGTGCAACCGGTATGCTGGGAAGAAGGCATTGCTCTGCTTCAAGGCATCGACAAGCGACGATAGATCTGCCGAGATCGGAGGAGATGTCGACATTTACGATGAGCAAGGCAACAACGCTCTTATGCAGCTTGAAGGACTACAGACCAAGCCTCTTGCAAATGCAACCGCGGCCAATGACTCGCCTCTGTTTCTCGAGACGATCTGGGATATCGAGAGCCCGAGCAGGGAGGCGGCTGTTGCAGATCGTCCAGACATGCAGCCCAAGACAGAGCTCTCGTTTGACGTTGAACGTGTCGCCTTTTTCTATCTCCGTCATCTAGACTCCGTTGCCACGAGAGAAGAGCGGGAGAAGGCAGAGTCTCACCACAAGATCTTCTTCGAGTACATTGATCATACCGTTGCAAATGTCAAGAGCGGCACGGCCCAGTTCGCCAAGCGCGAGTGGATGTACGATACTCACGATGAGATCTTGGACATCATCAGCAAGTATCCTGACAGTTTGGACATGAAGCTCATGCACGCCGTTGGTGAGCATTTGCTGCCTGTGATCCGCGGAGAGACCACCATGCTAGAGTACATGCGAGAGGATAATCTTCTGAACGACTTTTATGTCCACGCTATCGGTTTCGACGAGTATACCGAGAACCTCGCTCAACAAGTCAGCCAGTTCAGCCACCGCTATCCCCACATGAATATCTTGGAAATTGGAGCAGGGACCGGTGGCGCGACGAAGAGAATCTTCTCCAAACTGGGCAAACGGTTTGGCTCGTACACATACACCGATATCTCAGCTGGTTTCTTCGAGAAGACCCGCGAGACCTTCCGGGAGTATGAGCACATGATGACTTTCAAGGCGTTGAACATTGAGAAGGATCCGGTCGAGCAGGGCTTCACGGAACAGTCATATGACCTGGTCGTTGCTTCACTTGTGCTGCATGCTACCCATGAAATGGAGACAACAATGCGGAACGTTCGTCGCCTGCTCAAGCCTGGTGGCTATCTCATCATGCTCGAGCTGGGTGACTACATTGAGATGCGAACCGGTCTCATTTTCGGTTCTCTCCCCGGATGGTGGATGGGTTACGATGATGGACGCAAGCTATCACCTTGCATGTCTGAAGAAGACTGGAGTGTCTGCATGCAGAAGACGGGCTTCTCCGGTGTTGATGCTATTGTTCCTCGACAGTCTGAGCTACCTATCTCTCTCGCTGTACTCACAGGACAGGCTGTGGACGATCATGTCAATTTCCTGCGCGATCCATTGACGCCGGGCTCAATTGACTTTGTCGAGTCCAATCTGACTATCATCGGTGGCACCACTTCAAAGGTCTCCGCAATGGTAGAAGAAGCTGCGAAGTCTCTCGGAAGATTCTATGAGAAGATTGTGACGGCAACATCACTTGCCGAACTTGACACCACCGAAGTCCCCTTCATGGGATCGGTGTTGTTCCTCACAGACTTGGATGAGCCAATCTTCGAAAATGTAACTGAAGATGCACTCACAGCCCTCAAGCAGCTGTTCAAGCAATCTCGAACCTGCCTGTGGGTCACACAAGGCGCTAGAGATGATAACCCTTTCCAGAACATGTCTGTCGGACTTGGACGAGTCGTCAAGCTGGAGATGACACATCTACGCCTTCAGTCTCTGGACTTTGATGTTGAAACCGAGCCATCTGCACCAACTATCATGCAGCGACTGCTGCAGTTTGAAGCCATGGCTCAGTGGGAACAGAGCGGGGAGTCAAAGGACTTGCTCTGGTCCGTGGAGCCTGAGATCGGGTATGATCACGGCAAGGCGATAATCCCTCGGTTGATGCCGAATCCTGTTCGCAATGCTCGGTACAACTCGTCAAGACGTCTCATTACGAAGTACATGGAGCCTACCTCTGCTAACCTTAGTCTTCGCTGGTCTGGTAAGTCCTATGACATTCACGAGGGAGAACCTTCTGGTGCTACCTCCCTTGTCATGGATGGAAGAGTGCAGTTGGAGGTTAGCCACTCGACGTTGGATGCCATCGGAGTTACTGCGACAGATTATGCGTATCTCGTTCTTGGAAAGAATGTCAAGTCCCAGCAGCAGGTTATTGCGCTCGCACCGAAGAGTGACTCGATCGTTCGGGTGTTTGATTCATGGACGGTGCCCTACAGCATGGCTGAGGATGACGCCCTACGCCTTCTGCCCGTGGTTTACACTAAACTTGATGGCACTTTCGGTTATCTCCAGACTGTCAAGTGGCGAGACGTTGGTCTTGGTCGAGCCAGAGGAAGCATTCGCCCAAACATTGTCTCGTCTGGCAACAGAACGGGCGATCTCGGTGGTGACTCTCACATCAAGAATGGACGTCAAGAACAGCGACTGGATATATCTACATGCCAATTCACCCAAACGACTTGTCCGGTCCACTGTCCCTAGAAACGCTTCATGGGTGATTGCGGATCGTGACCAGGGTGGTCTGGCAGCCAATGTGCTGCAGTGTCTTCCCGCAAACTGCAAGATCCTGGCGACGGAATCTCTTACCTCCAAGCAGCCCAAGCTAGATACCTTCTCCTCAATGGCCTTCATCCCTTCAATTCTTCGGACTGCCTTCGTCCGTGCTCATGACATCAAAGCTACCCTGGAACTCCCATCTGTGGTTGCTGCGGCCGATATCTCTTCCGACAACCAGCCTTCCACTGAAGCAACCTTCTTCAGCTGGACCGCATCTCCCAGTGTGCCTGTGCAAGTGACACCAGTTGATCACGGCACACTGTTCTCCTCGGAGAAGACCTACTGGCTGGTAGGTCTCAGCGGAGGTCTCGGTCTGTCGTTGTGCGACTGGATGGTCAAACATGGCGCGAAGTACATCGTCATCACCAGTCGCAATCCGCAGGTGGATGCCAGGTGGGAGCAGCATATGAAAGCCCAGGGTGCTGTGGTCAGAGTCTACGCGAACGATATCACGGACCGAGAGTCTGTCTCTAGTGTTTGCAAGAAGATCCGCGACGAGCTTCCTCCCGTCGGCGGTATCGCTCAGGGTGCCATGGTCCTCGCTGATACCATGTTCGTCGACATGGATCTACCCAGAGTGCAAAAGGTGGTGGGACCGAAGGTCAATGGGTCCATTCATCTTCATGAGATGTTCGCCGAAGTCGACCTGGAGTTCTTCGTTTTCTTCTCGTCCATGGCCTATGTCACGGGTAACCAGGGCCAGTCAATCTATGCTGCCGCCAACGCGTACATGACAGCTCTTGCTGCACAGCGTAGAAAGCGAGGACTCGCAGGCTCGGCCATCAATATTGGAACTATCATTGGCAACGGCTACGTGACTCGTCAGCTCACGATTGCTCAGCAAGAGTACCTTACTCACATGGGTAACGTCTTCATGTCGGAGCAGGACTTCCACCAGATCTTTGCGGAAGCGGTGGTCGCTGGTCGTCCGACTTCGAAGGATATCCCCGAGATTATGACCGGATTGCGTCTTGCTCACCTCGACGATTCGGACAAAGTGACCTGGTTCCATAACCCAAAGTTCTCTCACTGTGTCCTCTGGCCTGAGGAGCAGGGAGGCAAGGCTGTCATGTCGAAGCAGAATGTTACTGTCCGGGCGCAGCTGCTCCTTGCTACCACTGCTGATGAAGCTAGGGAGATCATTGAGGAGAGCTTGGCTGCTAAGCTGAGGTCCTCTCTGCAAATTGACGCAACCGTCTCCGTTATCAATATGAATGCCGATCAGTTGGGCTTGGACTCTCTTGTCGCTGTTGATATCCGAAGTTGGTTCATCAAGGAGTTGAATGTCGAGATGCCCGTGCTCAAGATTCTTGGTGGCTACACGGTGGCTGAGATGGTTGCTGCAGCCCAGGAAAAGCTTTCTCCATCTCTGATTCCCAACTTGGGCAAGGAAGTCGACCCCTCGCTCAAGGCTGTGGTGAAAGCACAAGTTGAGAAACCTGTTGCCGCGGCGGAAGAGAGAAGCCCATCGTAACTGAGAAGGCCGAATACGCTGATTTCGATGACGAGAACGAAGAGGAAGGCATTCCCACGGAGGATTCTCTGCCCGAAATCACTGTCTCTGATGAGCTTCTTCCGAGCTCTCAGACCGTGAGCCTGCTAAATTCAATTTCAATGGACCCGGGTTCAAGAAGGTTGGATTTAGTCCCGTCCTCAAACACCGCTGAGTGAGGATGACCGAAGCAAATGGAGCAGCTATGGAAGCCCGTTTGATTATGACTCCGATAATGCTTCTATCCGCAAGTCTCGTACTTCTGCTGCTACCTCACGTCACTGCAGTTGGACGAATACTTCTCAAAGCCGGATCATACCATCTTTGAACGAACGCTGCCCATGTCATTCGGACAGACGCGGTTCTGGTTCCTGAAATTCTACATGGAAGATCAGACCACCTTCAACATCACGGACGTCTATTAGTCTGGCCGGTAAGTTAGTGTTGGCCGGTTTTCTCGGGCTGTGCATCATCTGGGCAGACGACATGAAGCGTTGCGCACGGCATTCTTCACTGACAGCAACAACCAGCCGATGCAGGCAGTGCTTAAGGAGCCAGTGCTCAGACTGGAACACGCCGCGGAGAGGCTAACGTTGCTAGCGAGTATCGCAGGATCAAGAACCACCAGTACGATATCGGTCGTGGTGAGACGATGAAAGATCACGCTACTGTCGCTGTCCGAGAAGCTCCACCAGCTGATTATCGGGTACCACATATCAATATGGATGGCATCAGTTTGGAAGTCATTATTAGGGATCTGCAGCAGTTGTACGACGGCAAATCATGGCTCGGTTTCCATCCAATACACGGACTTCATCAATCTTGCATACAAGGAACACTCCAGTGGACAATGGGACGATGAACTCACCTTCTGGAAGAGTGAGTTCGCAGATATCCCCGAGCCGCTTCCCATTTTTGCCGCCGTCGACGAAGGCTGTTCGCACGCCGTTGTCCATATACAGCAGCAACACCGTCAAATTCGAAGTTGGCGCCGAGCTCTCCAGCCAGATAGAGAATGCTTGCAAGCGAACCAAGACCAGCCCCTTCAACTTCTACCTTGCCACGTTCAAGGTTCTTCTCTATCGCCTGGCGGAAGGCAAGGCCACCGATATCTGCATTGGAATGGCAGATGGAGGGCGCAACAACGACCTCGTGTCGCAGAGTGTTGGTTTCTTCCTTAATCTACTGCCGCTTCGCTTCAAGCAGCAGTCCTCGCAGATGTTCAGCGACGCCCTGAAAGAGGCCCGTTCGAAGGTTATTACTGCCCTCGCCAACAGCAAGGTTCCGTTTGATGTGCTACTCAACGAAGTCAATGCGCCCAGAACAGCCAACTCTCAGTCCGCTCTTCCAAGCGTTCATTAACTACACGTCAGGGTGTCCAGGAGAAGCGTCAATTCTGTGGCTGTGAAAGTGAAGCTACAAGTTTGACGGCAGCCAGACAGCTTTGATCTCAGTCTGGATATTCTCGGAAATCCAGGCAGTGGAATTGTATACCTCGCTGGCCAGAGCTCATTGTATAGCCAGTCAGACGTGGAGACAATCGCTCAGAGTACTATGCCCTTCTCAAGGCATTTGCGAAGAATCCTGCTCTGCGCATCTGCCGTCCGTCGCTGTATGACCCAGGCTGTCGATCATGCATTGGCCATAGGTAAGGGTCCGACCAACGTTGGTATGGCCAGACCTTGGTTCATCGAGTCGACGAGATTGTCAAAGCTATAATGGGTCCAAGGTGGCCTTGAAGAGCGCTAATGCGAAATTGACCTACACTCAAATGGCTGAGCGGGTCAATGCTATTGCATCAACTTTGCAGTCCAATGGAATCACAAGTGCTCGCGGGTTGGGGTCTTCAGGACCTTCTACCGACTTCTTCTGCACCATCCTGGCTGTGCTGCGCATTGGAGCCGTGTTCGTTCCGCTTGAGCCCTCGTCTGACCGCTCCTCGGCTTGCCACTATGGTACAGGACAGTGATTTGAATGCGATCGTCTACGATAAAGCAAATCAGAAGACCTTGGCTGAGCTAGGATCTAACTCGAAGAAAATCAACGTGTCGTTGGTCCTGGCAAAGAGCTCTGCCGTGGTCTCTAACCAGGCCACGCCTGATGCCACTGCGATTATCTTGTACTAGTGGCTCGACTGGAAAGCCTAAGGGCATTCTCCATGAGCATTCCTCATGGCGCAACCAGATCGAATCTTCCTCGCGGGCCTGGGAGGTGCCGACTGGAACGGGAGTCCATCTCCAGCAAAGCTCGTGGAGCTTCGATATCTCCCATCCCAAACCTTCGTCGCCTTGGCTAACGGTGCTTCCCTTATCATCACTCCCAAGGACTATGCGCGGGACTCTTCAGCAATTTACCAAGACGATTGTATCCGATCAGGTCACCACACGTCCAGGCCACGCCATCAGAGCTCAGCAGCTGGCTCCGATTTGGTGATCTTGCTGCTCTTCGCGCCTCCAAATGGCAGTTCGCAATGACAGGTGGCGAGCGCATGACTCCGGCGCTGATTGATGGTTTCCGAAAGCTGGCGAAGATTGACTCAAGCTTTTCAATGCATACGGGCCTGCCGAGACTCCCTTGCAGTTGGCCTCCGAAGTTGACTATATGACTAGCGATGACTTGATACGCCTTTCACATCTCTTCCCCAACTACTCCGTTTAGTTTATATCCTTGATGACAGAAAACAGCCAGTCCTGCTGGCATCCCCGGAGAGGTCTATTTTGGTGGAGCTGGTGTTGCTCAGGGCTACCTCAATCAGGACTCACTCACTGCCAAACGGTTCCTTCCGGATACCTTTGGTACCACTGAGTACACCCATTCTGGGTGGACCAAGATGCACCGTAGCGGTGATCGTGGTATCTCTCTGAGGACGGACACCTTGTCCTGGAGGGTAGAATCGACGGTGATACCCAGGTAATTGCGCGGCATCCGCATCGACCTCCAGGATATTGAATCAGTATGGTACAGCAAGATATGGAGCACTCACTGAAGCTGTCGTCTCGGTCCGCAAATTAGAAGAGACTGAATTTCTTGTCGCTATGTCGTCATCTCCCCTACATTCACCGGCAACACCGAGTCCTTCCTCGATCAACTGCGCGCTTCATTGCCTGTCCCACAGTATATGCAGCCTGCAATTGCAGTCACTCTAGATTGCCCTTCCTGTGAATCACTCTGGAAAGGTGGATCGCAAAGCCATAGCAGCATTGCCAATTCTGCCGAAGGCAACGCAGCCAGGTGCTACTTCACAGCCGAGAGACTCCACCGAGAAGCTGAAGGATTTTTGGACCCAGGTTTCTAGGTCAAGGAATGACATCGCTTCACCATATTGACGCCCAGTCTGATTTCTTCCACGTTGGTGGCAGTTCTTTGGCGTTGGTGGAAGTTCAGGCCAAGATCAAGACCATCTTCCAGGTTGAGGTCTCTTTGGTCCAGCTCTTCGAGAACCCTCTCTCGGCGCGATGGCTCGCATGGTGGATCCCACTGCATTCTCTGCCCCTGTGAATGCCAACCTGACCATTCCTGCTGAGGTCGCGACTGCAATCTCAGCACCCACCACTTCGATCAATACCGCCCCCAAGGAGATTGACTGGGAAGAAGAGACAGCATTGACAGACGACTTCTATGACATTGAGATTGACCCAACGCCTAAGGACCAAGGTCTCCCCTACAAGACTGTCGTCATCACCGGTGCAACAGGCTTCCTCGGTTAAAGCGCTTCTCGCCGGATGCTCGACGACAATCACATTGACAAGATCCACGCTATCACCCTGCGTCGGTCTCGCTCCGACTTACCAGGTATCTTCTCCGATCCCAAGGTGCATCTGCACAGAGGTGACCTGAACGCCCCCCGTCTCGGTCTGTCGGAGACTGCTGCGGCGGAAATCTTCGCTGAAACAGATGCCGTGATTTCAAACGGTGCGACGTCTCCTTCATGAAGACCTACCGGACCCTATCTAAGACCAACGTCGGCAGCACCCGTGAATTGGTGAAGTTGTGTCTCCTCACCGCATTCCATTCATACGTCTCCTCTGCTAGTGTGGTGCATCTCTCTGGTCTGGAATCCTACGGAGAGGCTTCTGTATCATCCTTCGAGCCACCGCAGGATGGAACTGACGGTTACACGCAAGCAAATGGGCGAGTGAGCGCTTCCTGGAGCGCGTAAGTGAGAAATTCTCGGTCCCCATCTGGATCCACCGCCCCAGCAGTATCACCGGCGAAGATGCACCCACCCTTGATCTGATGACGAACATGCTGAGTTTCTCGAAGAAGCTGCGTAAGGCACCTACTTCGCCTGCTTGGCAAGGTACCCTAGACTTTGTGGATGTGGAAAAGGTCGCGACAGAGATCGTTGAGGAGGTGAAGAATGACAGTGCCCACCCGGGTGGACTGGTGAAGTACATGTATGAGAGTGGTGATTTGGAGATTGCAGTTGATGATATGAAGGGTTCTCTAGAGCGAGAGACTGGCCAGGCCTTCCAGACATTGAGTCTGGAGGAATGGACCAAGGCTGCGGCCGAGGAAGGTTTGGAACCGCTGGTTGCTGCATACTTGGCTGGTGCTGGAGAGATGCCTATCGTGTTCCCGAATTGATCAGAGGACCTAGACGCTCAGTTGTTGTGTCGTCTGCCTCTTCCTCAGGGCCGGCGGCTTCGTCATCGTTCTCATTGAAGGGGGTCGTTGGGAGATGGTTCTTCTCATAGAAATACTGTCGTTTGGATTTCCTTTGTTATGTTTGAGATCTCGTGTACTTAGTCATTGGTCTTGCTTGGAGTTTATGAAGTGGTTGTTTTCGGTGAATACCTAAGCCTGATGAGTAATTTGTGCAATCTCTAGGGGTTTATTCCTTTGTAGTAACCAATGAGCTTGGTATCTGCTGCAGTAAATAGATTCCTACTGAGTGAAAATACATGCATACATAACAACCCTTTATATATTGAATGAGGTTCTGCCCTATATCCCGGCTCATCGCCCCCCTCCTTTCTACATCTCTTTCGAATCGTCCACCACCAACAAGAAAGCCATATGCTTTCGTCAACTCTCTGGTTCGCTAAGCTATTTTGTTTATATGGTCCTCATGACTCAAAAATCTTATAGCAGAGGAATACTGCCTATCAATCCATTCCGTTCTGGATCATTAGGCGTCTTTGCTCTAATACGACAAGACTGCTTAGGGCAATTTGGGACCAACTCCAACTAAGGTTATAGCAGGCAGATATCAGTACCATCCGGCTGTGTATGGTTTTCAATATTCATCTTTTTAGGGAAGCCGCCTCGTCAAAAGCACAAAATCAAAAAACCTGTTTATGTGGACATATTGATGGAATTGAGCTCAGAATACTTCACGTTGAACACGGTGGTGGGATCATACACCAGCATACCAAAGACCAACAAGATGACGGAGGTTTTGCTACCTGCCTTCAATGGACAGCTTAACCTACAGGTGAGGTACACCTTTACCCGTGACCAGGTATAAAGCCCGCGACTGTTTACATATATACAAGTATCGATTGTTGGAGCTTTACCCCAAGGTCCCGAAGACCGCGAGGTGATTGATGAAGCGTTCGACGAGCTGCATAAACACGACTGCATAGCATACGTTGCTAATACACCCATCACGCGCCGGCGTTTGCTGCTACGGAGCTATCGAAGGACAATGACAAACAGCTGGTGATCGGTGTCCTGTAATCGAAAACAGTTGTCAGAATGCAGAATGTGTCCCGGACATATATCCATTCCACCGCAACAAGACATAGTCTCGTAAGTTGCTGATTGCCCTTCATATCTTTGGACACCGACTGAGCGAGCTCAAAGTCCTGCTACTCAGAATCAGTCTGGTACGCATATTTCCTCCCTGAGCTATCCTGAGACTAGTTTCCCATTGGTCCCACCTCGCCATATACCACCCTAATTTCATGATAATCATAATATTCTCTATTATGACTTGGATCTCGCGATAAGACCAGGGTCCCTGGACCCTTATATAGGGGCAATTTCGGAGTCTGTTGCCGGCGTTACTAAGATGTTCTACCAATGGCCAGTGCACCCACAGCTGGTAACACACTGGAGTCGTCTCACATATGGGCCAAGATATCTTAGGTCCTTCACAAATTCGATTGCCCACGTACAACGACCGGCTGATGAAATTTTCAAAATACATGTTACTTATAATGGTCCCGAATGCACTTACTGTGGAATATTCTGGGGAACTACCAAGAACTCCCATGAACGACGAGAAAGAAGTCCAGGGCCAATGACAGCGGCATTCGGGTCAGCACAAGCATCCCTTCGCAGCCAATGTTGGACATATTAGATAATTATAAATAACTTGACAGAAGTGCTCAGAATTACTGTGTATTGAATCCGAAATTTTTAAACCTAAAGCGGGGGCCAGATCACCAATATTTCTTAGTCTTTATTTCCACTCAAATCGATGCATCTACGTAATGACGTCATTTTCTTTGTTTCGACGGTACGCTGTGAACAACCACACCATGCTTGGTGATCCGAACCATGGCTGATCAAGTCTTGCAACGGCTAGAACGACTATGTAGCTACCTCTTTCCGCTGGCCAGTGTCACCTGGAGTCCTTCCGCCATTCTGGGCGACAGAACAATCTAGCCACGATGGCCAACCTCCGATACGTATACTGGTTGGACGGGTTCTAGACCCCCCTATGAGAGGATATAGTTCTCTGTACACATGACTATATGAGACGCCACGAAGCTTGCATATAAACACCAGATCCCATGCATACCTACCATATCATCTCATCTCAAATTCAAGTCGTATCATATCTTCCTCATTATCTCTCCTACTCTGTCCTGTGAACAAACGTAAACATGCCCTCTGGATCTTGTCTCTGTCAATCTATCAAATACCAATACAAAGGCGAGCCGATATTATCGGTACGGTTGCCATAGTCTCCACCTCTTGATGAACCAAGCTCATGAGTATCAAGGCTGTATGCCACTGTCAAACCTGCCACAAGATTAGCAGCAGCACCTCCGTAAACCTGCTCGTTCCACGAGACCATTTCGAATCACATCCGGCAAAGACCACCTGAAAGAATGCAATCTCACACACGAAAGCGGATGCATCTAGTCACGCATTTTTGCTCCGACTGTGGCTGTGTTTTGTACAAGACGGCAGACCGGGATGAATTCCAAGACGGTGATTGTTCTTGCGGGCACATTGGATGACCCGCAGGTATTTGAGGAGGTCAAACCATCTGTGGAGTTTTTTGTTGGGGGGCGCGCGTCTTGGTGGCCTGCTTTGGATGGAGCGAGGCAGCTAGCTGGGTTTACTTAATATCTCCTGTATATACTTGTCTTGCTTATGCCTGTGTAGAAATTGTTGTAGGGTCAGTTCTTCTTCTATGTATGGACTGTGAATCTACTGTATATTGTCAGAATGTGAATTTCTAAGGGATAAAATACTAGATGGAGCCCTCGGGAGTTACAGACAGTTCACATCATATTTTCCCCCTTATATTGAAACTTCGCTGCCGAGCTATATAGTTGAAGCCTAATTTCTTCGATGCCATAGGGATTACTCACGCATTATATCCTATCAGCCCATAGATCAGTGTTCATAGAGTAGAGCCCCTTACCCTGTTCTATGCTTAGCGTATAGTAGATCGTTCTATGTTTCCTTCCTTGATAGTCGCGAATTCATATTCTTCATGCCCATGTTCTCTTGCTTTTTGCTCTATTAGTCCTATTCCCCTGGTTCTGCCTCCTTGACAGTCTCGCATTAAAGATACACCAAAGTGCATGGTAGACCAAACGGTAACTCAACCCTCAAGATCGAATGCCAAGACAACAATACTTAGAAATCCACGACACACCACAGCAACATAAGCCCCAACATCCCCTTCTACCGCAGCAAATAGAACCTCAAAGAAGCTGATTAATCCAATCTCACCAATAGTCAGCCTCACAGCCCTACTCCCAAGAATGAAGGCACGATCATCTCGACAAGGCATCGGAGAAGTGGGTCCTCGGAACTCCGAATCACGTGATCCGCTAGACCTATGACGGCGATACAACAGAAGTATTTACAACAGCCAGGTATTCCGATATGGATATCGGATATCCCTTGATCTTGTTGTTGCTCAATTGAACCAGAGACCGCTTCTGTGACCATGTCGGAAGCAGAGAAAAAGGCGTCGCAGGACGCTCAACACAAGGAGCCAATGGCGGACTCCGAAACGCAGCTGGATAGCGATAGCGCGCCGTCGTCGCAAGCGGAGAAACCGGCGAAAACGAAGTATCCTTTGAGTTTTTGGTTGGCTTTTGGGGCGCTATGTTTGACGGGTCTGATATCTGCTATGGAGGGGTCGATTGTTTCGACTTCTCTGCCGAGTATCATTGCCGAGTTGAAGGGTGGAGAAGACTATGTTTGGGTGGTTAATGTATACTTTTTGACTGGGCAAGTCACCAACACTCTTTCTACTTTCAATGCTAATTATACTGTGATGATTTTAGAGCTGCGTTCCAACCGTTATACGGACAGCTCGCGGACCCTGGGGCCGTCGATATGTCATGATCCTCGCGACGGCTATCTTCCTCCTCGGGAGCGGAATCTGCGGCGGCGCAAACTCCATGGACATGTTGATTTGGGGTCGAGCGGTGCAGGGTATCGGCGCCGGGAATCAACCTTGCTTGTGGATCTGAATCATCTGCGATCTGGTCCCGATGCGTGAGCGTGGCAACTTCATCGGTCTCCTGTTCTTGTTCGTCAGTATTGGCACGACTTCGGGGCCAATTATCGGCGGCGCATTAACGGACAACACGACGTGGAGATGGGTGTTCTACATCAATCTTCCCATGGGAGGTGCTGCGCTGGTTCTCCTCGTTCTGTTCTACAGGTGAAATGGAAGAAGGAGCTGTCGACCAGGGACCGACTGAAGCGAATCGACGTGGGGGAAATGCCATCCTCGTCGGCGCGACGTTTTCCATCCTCTACGCGTGACCTACGGAGGCACAAGATATCCCTGGAGCGCAGCGAACATCGTCGCACCATTCGTGCTCGGCTTTTTGGGACTGGGCATCTTTATCGCATGGGAAAGTAACAAACGCTGGTGTCCGTATCCTGTCATGCCTACACCATTTCAACAGTCGCACCGCCTCCGCATCCTTCTTCATCTCCTTCATGACCATGATCCTCGCCTTCTGGGTCGTCTACTTCTACCCAGTCTACTTCCAGTCCGTCCTGGGCAACACCCCACCATAATCCGCGTCCATCTCCTCCCCTTCGAAGTCAGTTTCCCCATTTTCGCAGCCGTGGGCGGCGGACTCGTCTCCAAGACAGGCCGCTACAAGCCCATCCACATGGTCGCCACCAGCATCGTCACCATCGCCATCGGGTGCGAGCAGCGTGCTCACACAACACACCCACAAAGCAGCCTGGGCGGTCCTTCAAATCTTCATCGGAATGGTCTCGGGTCGCTCATCTCCACCACCCTGCAAGCCGTCCAGGCCGGTCTTCCGGAGAGTGAAACCGCCGCCAGCACGGCAACATGGGCGTTACATGCGCTCTCTCGGGACGATCTGGGGTGTTTCCGTCCCGGCTGCCATCTTCAATAACCGGTTCGACCAGCTGAGCGGTCAGCTGGATCCGAGTATTCGGGATAACTTTGTCCGGGGACAGGCGTATGAGCATGCTACGGCGCAGTTTGTGCAGTCGTTTGAACCGGCGACGCGGGAGGTTGTCATTGGGGCGTATACAGATGCTTTGCGACGGGTGTGGCTGGTGAGTATTGCCTTTGGGGCGGTTACGGTGTTGTCGACGTTGTTTGAGAAGGAGTTGACATTGCGGACGGAGTTGGATTCGGAGTTTGGGTTGGCGGAGAAGAAGGGAGATGCTAAGGGGGATGTTGAGAGGGGGGAGGGTCAGGATGATTCTCGGGAGGGAGGTCAGAATGAGAATGTTTAGGATAGTGTACGATTTAGATAGACGCATCTGGCGTTTAGGAGTTGTCAATACTCTTGTCTTGGTTATGGAGTTGGGTTCACGAAGATGAGATACAAGTTTGGATAATAATCTCAATTCAGTTCTAATAATTGACTTATTCATAATGCGTAGAACATAGCTCTACAGAGTAAATAGGGAAGAAGTATAAGTATTCGACATTTTACAGACATTCGAGTGTTATGGAAAAGGATGTAGTAGATACCAACCTCAAAGACATCTAATTGCATTCTGGGAATCACAACAACAAGACTAAACATAACTACTACCCGGGCAAGACTGCATGATCAATCAACTCCCCTCAGAAAGAAGCTTCTCAACATCCGGATTCTGCTTCGACAGCTCATCCAGAATCTCCTTCCAGAACTGCTCGCTGAGTTTCTTCCCCTCGTCCGACGTCACCAACACAGGGTCTAAACACCACTCATTAGCACACACCACCATAACCTCGGAGAAGAAAGAGAGACTTACACAGCAATCCGATCATGCGACCAGAACCCCCCATGCGCCTTCTGCCCGTCGTGACCGCACTCACCAGAATGCGACTCCCCTGCTCCGCCGTCGCCCAATAATCGCCTTCATCAGACTATCTGGCGCCCTTAACATGATACTAAAGTCGCGTCCCAGACTGCTCTTACACAGACTCGGACACGCCCCGTTGACAATCACCTCGGACGACCGCGCCGCAGCGGCAACATGTCTCATGACCCACATCTCCAGCAGCTTAGTGATGGTGTACTGCGCTGTGAACTTGAAGTTCGCCTCCTCGTTGACCTTCCCCAGGATACTCCGCGCGTCACGCACCGTCTCGACGGCAACATCGCCGTGACCCACGCTTGTGACAAACTCCAGATGCGTGGGCTCGCCGGCAGCAATGCCGTGGCGCGGAGCTTAGGCAGGAGGAGGATAGCCAGGTACGCGGTCGAGATGACGTTCACTGGAGCGCCATATCCCATCCTTCCGGACTGCGCTTGTACGCGGGGGGCGCGACACCGGCGTTCAGCACGGCCGCATGCACGACGGGGAACTTGCTGTTGACTTCGCGGGCGACGATTCAATGGATGCGTAGCTGGCCATGTCCAGCTGGAGGAGGTGGATCACGGACGGGGCGCATTTGGTCTTCGCCTCGATGCTGGCCTTGGCTTCTTTGCCGCGGGCGAGGGAGCGCACGCCAAAGATAAGTTGCGATGCGCCTAGGGCGGCGAATTTGAGGGCGGCTTCGTAGCCGAGTCCGGCGTTGGGGCCGGTGATGAGGATGGTTTTGCCGGCGAAGGAGGTGGTTGGGTCTGCTGGGGGTGTTTGGATGCCACCAGAAGGCGCTGAGGGAGGATTTGGCCGGGACGGAGGTGATTGCTTCTGCCATCTTCTTTTCTTCGGGTTGAGAGGTGTGTGTGTGTGTAGGAATGGGAGGCAGGTGAAAGAATGAGTTCATAAATTAGGCAAATAAAGAAGCTCAGTCATAGCTCATAGCTCAGTAAGCTCTGCGCCACCTCCGAACATTCGGAGTTCCGAATCACAACCCTAACCAACACCACCTCAACATACACACACATGTAAGCTAAGCAAGACTAAGTCTCAGCCTCCAGAACCCGTTTCACCCCAAACACCCCATCCAAAAACCCAAACGCCTTCGTATTCACCAGTCCGAAGGCCCCAATCTTCGCCTGCAACCCCCCTCCTCGGCCGACTCGGCATCCACAGCGTCCTCCGCCTCTCCCCCAGATGCTTCAAATCGCCAAACACCCGCATCGTATGCTCCTCTGTATCAAAATAGAGACTCTTGCCCGCCCCCGACACAAACACCGGACACTGCACCCGGCCAAGAATCCCCCCTGCAGGGAATACCGCTTCATCTCACGGAGGATTCGCGAGGGGCTCTCAATCCCCCAGAACGCAGTCGTGACGCGACTTCCCACCGCAGCTGGAAATTCAGATACATGCCGGCGCCGATAACCCGATCAATCGTCGCATCGCTGACCCAGCCGCCGGTCCAGGCTGCATGAACAGGCCGGAGATGTGGCGCGTGCCAAAGTCCCACATGTCGTAGAAGGGGTCGATGGAAAGACAGGCTTTGATGCGGGGATCGCTGGCTGCGCGGAGAGCGTAGTATCCGCCCATACTGGCGCCGACGACTGCAATCCGTGAGAGGTCGAGGGTCAATCCCTCTTCTTGCTGCAGAGTGGCCGCGTACCCCTCCAGCCATCCAGGACTTGCCCGTGACTACCTCCCAGTCGGGGCGCATGTAGAGGCCCTTCTCGCGGAGGACGATGCCCTGTCCGGGTCCTTCGAAGGTGATGACCGCATATCCGCGCGCATGACCTGCTTGCGGATGGATATAGTACAGCTCTTCTTGAACCGAGTCGGCCCCGCCGGTGTTGAGCAAGACGGGGATCTTCCCGTCAGGCAGCCTGTTCTGAGGCGAGGGGATGTACACGTATCCCGGAGAGAAGCCGGTTTGCTATACTGCGTCGGTCGATACGGGATATCCACAATGCGAGCATCACAGTCGAGAAACGGCAGCGCCTTTCGGAACAGAACCTGCGTCTTTCGCGCAACCGGCAACGCGCGCGGGTCATGTCGGTCCAGCGTCGGCCCGTTGATACGCATGTATCCGCTGGCCCGGGTGTACGAGCTTGCGCGGAGAAAGGCATCTCTCGCAGCGAGGGTGTCGCCTCTGGCCAGGGCATCCTCGGCGATGCCCTCGGCTTGCGAGGCGGCGTGGCTCCAGGCTGTGGCCCAGGTTTCGGGGTCACTGGGCTTGATGGCGGCGATTGCGGTGAGGAATTCGGCAGGGTCGCAGCCACCGTAGGGGGCGGTGGAGAGGATGCGCAGACATTCGAAGTTGTAGAAGGTATTTCCGGGGAAGAATTCGTGGATGGTGGCGAAGGCTGGGTTGCCTGGTGGACCGGTCATGGTGAGGTCTGTCTAGTTGGTGATCGGGGTGATGTGCTGGATTTTGGCGTGTTTTAGCAGCATGGGTATGCATCTGCTGTTCGGAGGGATATCGTTAAGTTGCTCGTAACCTGACTTAATCTTGAGTAAAACAGCATGGATTGAGAGGAGTGTTGTGTTCGGCCTCGGATGTCCGCCTCGGAAATCCGAGTGATATCAGCACAGATGCATCCCCCCGAGGCAACGACCTCATCTAACAGAGGATAATATTGCTATTTGTATGGCATAGACCCTCGATGGGGCAGACTAATCAGCTAGACTCAGCCAGGGTGACAGTGAGCAATCTATCCACCACACCATGACGCAAATCAAACTCCTCCTTCTGTCTCTCGCCATCACGGCGCAAAGCATCACCTACGACCTCCCCTCCCAATGGGACCACCAATGGCTCACCCAACAGCCCCTGGGCAGCGACACCACCTGCACCACCTCCCACCTAACCGCCTTCCAAATGTCCAAAACCAAAGACCCCATCTTCTTCAGCACCGGCGGCACCGACCCCTTCCTGAGCCCCAAGATGCTGCCCCTCAACAGCACCGCCGGCGAACAATGGGAATTTGACGGCGTCTCCCCCGACGCCAAAATGGCCTTCGTCTTCGGCTTCTACCGCGATCCCAACTACGCCATCCTGGGCTCGGGTAACCTGCGCGTCAGCGTGGAGATGCTCTGGCCGAACGGCACGCGATTCGCGCAGGTGGACTACCCGACGGACTCGGTCATCGAGGAATGCGAATGGGGGACGCGTGGGGTATGGCGTGCGGATGAGTTCAGCTACAGCTTCGAGGTATCCCGGGATCTGCAGACTGCGCGAGTAGCCATGCATACGCCGCAGGTGACTGGGGTGGTGTATCTGGACTCGGAGAGCAAGCCGCGGTATCCAGATGGGAAGACCTACCCCGTGAGACGTCGACGTCGGAGGCGCTGCCGTATTTTCCATTTCGTGGAGCCGATTCCGTCGCCAAGTCGCAGGTTGATCTGACGATTCTGGGAGAGTCCTATGTGTGGAGTGATGGGGTGGGAGGCATGGAGAGACTCTGGGGGCGTTTAGCTGGTTTACGTGTCTGCAGGGGATGAACGTCGTGCGGCTGCATGCGGGTCCCTATGCCCTGTCAATGCTGTCATTCACCTCGAATATCAAAAAGGGCAACGAGTACCCGTCGATTGCGCTGTTTGAGAACGGGGAGCCTGTCTTTTCTAGCCAGCGGACGGAGGACTCGGACACGGCGGACTACTTCACCTTCACGAAGACGTATGATGGGAAGGTCACTGGGACGCTACGAGACAAGGTGACCGGCTACGAGCTGGAGCTGGTGTCTCCAGGGGAGAAGAAGCATTGGACGTTCATTATCGATCACGAGAGCCTGGCGTTTGAGTATATCCTCGGCGGGGGGCACGGAGGCAGTGGATTTGCAGGCTTCGTACAAGGCGGCCGAGTCGGACTGGAGCAGTTCCGAGGGATTGCCCTGACAGAGGCGCTGACTTTCCCGAAGAAATCGCCCTTATTCCGCTCGCAGTATTCGGAGACTAGCTAGATGGGTTTAGTACCTAGGTATCGGTGGGCTCACAGATAGAACAGTTAGGACCGGGAATACGATAGATCAGGCTTACGCTGAGACGATATCACCTATTCTAAGAATAGCCAGCCTGTAAATGTCGACATCAATGCAATGATAGGTCGATGGCTGAGCTAATGCAGCTCTGCAGGTTCGGGCTCGTTCCTGTCAGCTCATCTCGGAGTAATATCGTTTCCACGTGGAGGAGCCGTGCATTAGGGCAAGGCATCTTCGTGAACTGCCGTCTTGGATATTGGTTTATTATTAGGTGGATTCGGGGGGCCGTCGTATATTCAGCCACTCGGGGTTCCGAGTCAGCTCTTCCATCTTGTAGATGACTCGCATGGTGTAGGTGATATGATGTGTCATGGCGAAGCGTATATAGAGTTGCGTCCATGACCCCTATCCTCGAGTATACACCAATATCGATCAAGACAACAACATGAGACTCACCATGCGAGCTCTAACTCCAGCCATACTGGCCCTCCCAGCTGCCCATGCAGCAGCCAGCTTGCAAGACTGGCAGTCCCTCAACACCACCCTCGACCACCGTCTGCACGCTGTAACCCCCCTGGCTCTCCCATGCTTCTCCATCTACAACAACCACTCGCACGCCCCCAACGAAGACGCCTGTCTCAATATCCAAGACCACTATACCAACGCCTCCTACCGCGTCGACCAAGTCTCCGCCTACGTCTTCTCCCAGTCCGAAACCTGCTCCCCCATCCCCTCCCAACAATGCGAACTCGACCCCTCCGATCCCTCCAACCCAGCCGCATACACCAATATTTCCTGCAACACCGGCAGTCTGCCCGCCTACTACATCGACGTGCAACACGCCTCCGACGTAACCGCCGCCTTCCACTTCGCCGCAAAGACCAACACCGCCATCTCCATCAAAAACAGCGGCCACGACTATAACGGCCGAAGCAGCGGACCCGGTTCCCTCTCCCTGCGCACCCGAACCCTCCGCTCAACCACCTACCACCCCTCCTTCACCCCAGCCTCCTGCAAGACCCCCACCGGCAAGGCCGTCACCCTCGGCGCAGGCGTCAACTTCCACGAAGTATACACCTTCGCACACCAAAACAAGGTCACCTTCGTCGGCGGCTCAGGTCCCACAGTCGGCGCATCGGGGGCTGGGTCCTAACCGGCGGGCACGGAGTCCTCTCCCGCGCCTACGGACTCGGCATTGACAGAGTGGTCGAATTCGAACTCGTCACTCCAGACGGAGAACACCGCATCGCAAACGCATGCCAGAACGCGGACCTCTTCTGGGCCCTCCGCGGCGGAGGCGGGAGCACCTTCGGCGTGGTCCTATCAAGTACCCACCGCGTAGAACCAGAAGCTCCTCTCTCCCTCGCATACCTCGCTCTCCCACCCAACGCATCCTCCTCCACCTCCGCCGCTTTCCTCGACCTACTGGTAAACTATACCCTCCCCTGGGCCGAAGACGCATGGGGTGGGTTTGGCAACGCAGCGGCTACTATCCTCGCGACGCCGCTGCTCTCCCTCCCCGAAGCGAAGACATCCATGGCCGCGGCGATTGACTTCGTCACGGCCCATGGCGGGACCGGATACGTGGAGACATTGTCGAGCTTCTACGAGATGTACACGAAGTATATCGTCCCGTCAGCGTCGGCGGTGGGGAGCGTCCGGTTCAACCATAACTGGATCATACCCAATAGTCTGTTTGCCACCGCGTCCGGACAGAAGAAGCTACGCAAGCATCTGGATTGGATGGGGAGTGTTGGGCTTGTGCCGGGGTTACTCGAGACGACGCCCTATTTGTACAGTGGGAATGGACACGGCCGCAGCAACAACAACAACAGTAACAACAGCAGCACCAGCACCAGCAGCAAGAACGGCTCGGTAAAACCCTACGCATACGGAGGAAAGGAAACGACCTCCTCCACCCCCGCATGGCGAAACAGCGCTGCCGTGCTCATCGCCGAGGTCGGCTGGGCGTTCAACGCTACCCTTTCCGAAAAGAAAGCACTGGCAAAGACGCTGGTCGAGGCGAGTGAGCGGGTGCGGGAGCTTGCGCCGGGGAGCGGGGCGTATGCCAACGAGGCGCATCCGTGGGTGGAGGATTGGCAGGATGCGTTTTGGGGAGGGAATTATCGGCGACTGGCGGACTTGAAGAAGAAGTGGGATCCGAAGGGGTTGTTGGGGTGTTGGCATTGTGTGGGGAGTGAAGGTGAAGGGAAGAAAGAGACGGGGACGGCGTGGAGGGCGGAGGTTGTAGGGGGGAAGTGTTTGGGACGGTTGATTTGATTTGATTTGGTTTTAAATTAGATTCTGTTGTTTGTTGTGTTGTGCTTGTTCTACATATTTCTTCGTGTTGTTTGGTAGAGTACTCCGTATAGATGTTGTTTATTGTGCAGCTGCTTGTCATGAAGTATATCTCCGAATATCCATGTGTATATTATTTATGATAGATTCTCGACTCGATCTAGCATTCTACTCTAGCTATCCCTCTAACACACATTGAACTAACCCCTCTCTCCTATCTCCCACTGTATCACTTCAGTCCCCGCCTCCCCCGTCACAATATACATCCCCTTCCCCCCACACCGCTCCACCCTTAACGCATCCACATCCATCGACGTCCGATCAAGCAAAAACGGCCACGAAGGAATGATATCCGGCGGATCGTACCGACTATCGTTCAACGGGTTCGCTGCCACCATCTGCAGTCGGTCATAGATCGTCGCCGAATCGACCTCCCCCTCGGAGCCAGGCACCCCCGACGCAACTGGAGACATCGGTTTGGGGGGCTGATAAACAGCCTCGCAGTCTTCCATGCAGTAGACGTAGAGTGACCCGCCGTCGACGATGCAGCAGGAGTGACCAGCGCCGCGGCTCGTAGACGACAAGCAGTCGGTGGTCGTCCGATACAGCAAGTAGCGGAGACGAGAAGGTGGCCGAGGGCAGGTTGATGGCGTTCCAGCGGGTGACGACCTCCGGGAGTCGGTAGGTCATGTGTGCTTGTTCGCGCTCGCTGGATGGTACGGGCGGGACAATCGTGGGGGTCCTTCGGTCCGAGTGCCGGGGATGGTGTTGCCAGGGCGGAAGTAGATCGATGGGAAGAGTCGATGGACTCGGACGGTTTGACCCGGGGAGGTGATCTGGCCGATGCATAGCTGTCCGTGTGGCCGGTCTGGAGGGACGCAACGAAGAATCGGTCGCTACCGGAGTCATGCTTGTCTGGCGGCGGAGTGGGCGGCCCTTGGATATGTTGCGAACAAGGGTGATAGGAACGAGGGAGAAGTCGCAGACCCGAAAGGTCGACCGGTAGTCATCCGCACCGGTCAGGTCACCGCCAGTGCGGCCGAGTCGATATAGATGTGTGCAGGTGCTTTTTCCAGTACTCAAAGGATGGAGGCTCCTCGGGATGGTCCTCATGATGCTCCTCAGGCTGCCCCAGGTACCGCACACGCGTGGGCCGATGAATGGTAGTCTCCTTGCCAATGGCAACCGGAGGAGACGGTCGTTGTCGGCGAACTCAAGCCCATCGACCACCCCATCCGTGTCCTCGTACTCCGTGCCCGGGTGACTGGTGAAACTCCACATCGCCCTGCCCGAGGACGTACTCGGCTGGGACCGACCGCTTATCATCCTCGCCAGGCCGTACACCTGGATCACCCGGCCCAGACCAATCGCAACAAAGTTGCAGGTAGACGACAAGGCAATGCGTGCTTTGCGTATCGCTGGTTGACCGACATGCAGCTGCCATTGCGACTTTCCATCAAAGCGCGGCACACGGCCGTCCAGTGTGGATAGAGCGTGGAGGCAAGGGGGAATTCGACCTGTGGTTGATTTTGCTCGTAGACGACGACCTGCGTGCCTTTCAAAGCCACCGTCGTCCGCCCGTCTGGGGTAGATGCAACGACAGCGGTAGGGCTGCATTCGTCGGGAAGGCTCCGCTGCGACACGGTCTTCTCGACACTGCGGCGGTATCCCAGGAGGTTGAATGCGCGACCTGGCCAAAGTACAAATTCCACTCATCTCTAGACAACGACCCCGTGGTACTCGGCAGCGACACGGGCACCTGTTGCAAGGCATCCGGAGCATAGACGGAGAGGATGCAGCGCATCTCCATAAGTAGCAGGACTGTCGCGCAGCGTGGTAGCTCTCCACATCAAGGTAGGACACACAGTCTGAACAATCTCGATAGGCAGGGTCGCAGCCATCGTTGCGGCGGATCGGGCAGTCCATCGTCCTACTAATCAAGGATCACTTCCGACGAGCACTGTCCACGGCTTATCCAGGGCAAATGCTGGAGAAGAGACGGCTATACGATGATTCTAACAGGGTTCTTGGTCATCCTTCACCAGAAATTGCCCTGGATGTAAGGGGGCGGAGAAGGGAAGTATCCTTCCTGAGGAACCCAGTTCCCGCAGGGCATATTTTAATCCAAACCGGCCATCTGCAGCATGGGCCCAAGTTTTTCCAGCGGTAATGTTCTTCGCAGGAAACTACATGGTAATTTGGTCGATGAGTGAATCATAGACTCGGCGCCCGACCCATGGTTGCGGGCCAGCAGAACCGGGCAATGATCATGCCCCATATCTTAGCCACCATCTGCGATAATTCAGATTGGAACAGATCAAGTATTGCCAATAATCCATTAGATATCCTAGGACAAGGGTAAGAAATTTCAATTCTCTGTTAACGGCAAGTTGCATGTATTAGGTCAGGCGCCGCAAGTACTCCAGACTCGCAGGCTGCCACGTCAAGGAGTGTCGTTTCCCAACGGATTTAAATGCATGCATTTAGGTTCACCGCTCAAGCGATCGTGGTGATACATCCACAAAAAGGTTTGTTCGCCAAGAGAACCGAGTTGCGATGCGACTTCAGTGGTTGGTAAGCATCGGATGTGCCGTGCTTACGACACAACTCTTCATGCAGGATGTGACCATCACGCAGAGCTAGCTTGGATAAACAAGCGACTTGCAAGTGCTCGGTCCAACGCAGCTGATGTCCTGTCTTCCAGAGACACAACCAGACAAGCAAGGATACCATGTGTACTCTTGTGCTCCACTTTCAAATGATGATGTTCTTTTCCCGCTTGTATAGATCCTTCAGCAGCTTCAATTGATTCACGCCCATGCTCTGGCGCGGAAGCGCCTTTGGCAAGTCCACGATCGCTCTGCGCATCAATGCCAGACCAATATGTCCAAAGAATCCCACGATTCTCTCCGCGGAAGACTTGAGCATCGCCGAAAGGAGGATCACGTGGGTCTCTTGAATCTCATCGACCGGGATCGTCAAGATCTTATGCATCGCCGTCCAGAACATGTAGTTAGGGAAGGGGTTCTTCCGCGGGGTTTTACCAAAGTTGCGCAGGGTAATCGATGCGAACCCGGCTCCCAGCGCCGTCATCCGATCGGCATGGCCCTGTTCGCTGATGTACGGGCCATCGGGGGATTCGCGCCACCAAGCGAGGGCCCGTCGCCCCCCTTCCGTCTTCTCACTGCCGTAGAATCCCCACAGCGCAGGGCACACGACACGGTTTTTGGCCCACAAGATGTCTACCATCGGACAGCCCTTGTAAACGAAGGCGTCCATGGAGAAGATCTGGGCAGCTATGATGCCAACCGGCTCGGCGTGACCTTGGTTCAAAGATGCTCGGTAATCAGCGCATTGATCAGACTCTTGGAGAAGATATTCAACGCGTAGATGAGTAGTGCTGGCACTTTACTATCCTCCGAGTTGGCAATCTCCGGGGAGGGAAGGCCAAAAATTGACGAATGTCGACGGACGGCTCCGGGATGGATGCAGCCTTTTCAAGGATGGTCCGGATTTCTTGTATCTGTGCGGAAGACTCAATCAGACTAGTTCCCGGGGATGGGAGATGCCACATACCTGGACTTTGTTGGCTCCTTTGCCTTCTCGTAACTGACCAACACATTTCTTTATGCCACGACGCATTTCTCCCATGTTCTGCTTGACGATGGATTCGTCTTCAATTCATCCTTCATGTATTGTCGGAACTTCTTGAGGTACTGGTGCAGCTCCACATATCGCGCCTGCACCTTCATCTCCTCCTCGGATAAACGACCTCCGCCGAGCTTCTTCTGACGCTCCGCCTGGGCCTTTTGCGTGGCCTCGGCCTCCCGTTGAGCTGCCTCCTTCTCCGCCTTCTGGGCCGCTTCCTGACGCTTGCGAGTCTCAGCTTCAGCACGCTCCCGATCCTGTCGCTCTTTCTCCTCCTTCTCCGCTTGTCGTTTCCGCTCCGCCTCTTGCTCGGCTCGCTGCTTGGCTTCTTCAGCGGCCTTCCGCTCCGCCTCCCGACGCGCCGCCTCCTCCTGTTCCCGACGAAGACGCTCTGCCCGCTCCCGTTCGAGACGTTCCGCCTCGCGACGGGCTTCTTCCTCGCGGCGTCGGTTCTCTTCCTCGACGGCGCGCTGGTGGCTGCGCAAGGTCTCCTCCGCTTCCTCTAGCACACGCTCGTGCAGGGCGGCCACCCGATCTAACGCGGCATTGTGTTGGGCTTCGAGGTCGCCCTCGATTCGGTCGAGTTTCTCGTAAAAGGAGCGGCGTTCGTAGGCTTTGACTTTCTTCAGTTCGGTGTTGTGGACGCGGAGTTGCTCGAGGTCGTGGGCGAGATCGAGGACTAGCTGTCGCGATGGGCTGTCCAGCTGCGGAGGGTAGCTCGAGCGGCCCATTTTGTGTGATGAGGTGTGGAGGGATGTTGGGACCTTTGTTTGCGGGCTGTCGGATAAGTCTATTGTTGCTGGCCGGTTATTAATTCGAGAAGCCGGTCATTGCTCGTGGAGGGCCGTGAAAGGATCAGATTGAGATGGATCAGGTGGTGGTCTAGTCCGGTTGAGTAGCTGTCTCTTCGTCGCGAGGGTGATCGGATTTGGTAGGTTGTTTGTTCAGACTATGGAAGGTCGAACGGAAGAATGAAGGTATGTTGTGAGGGATTGGTGGATAAAAGACCAAGGATTAACCTGGCAATGTAAGATACACCTCACGATACTCCCAATGAGCCCCAGTGTCCCAACTTAACGAGCGTGAGTGGATCCAAAGACGAGAAAAGAAAAGCAGGCTGGCGGATGGAGATGTCAGAGTGCCAGCAGGAGCGAATAATAGTGAGAGAATGCTGGGACGCGGTGATGGGCTGAGTCAGCTGCGGCCTGACGTCTCAGGCGTGCTACTTGGGACAAACCAAGCAAACTCGGCAAACAGAACAAACGCTAACAAACCCGGGGGGTGCTGAGTGGTTCCTCGCGCGGTTTACATCATCATGGACATCATGAGATGTCTGGCCACTCTTCTCTTCCCATTCTTGGCCTCTGGGGAAAGATACAAGAGGATTCCTAGTACATAGTACCTCCAGCGGTGGTCATGGTGATCCACCTCACCTGGTCAAGGAATGACTAGGCCGTAAGATATTCCGACCTTGTCCAGCTTTCATCCTCACTCGGCAGACAGACTGTCTCGTCGGCAATTCCTAGCTCCTGTGGGCCCTGTTCACGGAGGTCTGGATAAAGACGTGCAGCATTCTCCATGCCTCACTGCCGACGGCCTCTTCACGAGACTCCGAGAATAAGGTGCGAATCCATGGAATGCTGGCCCGGATAAAGTTCAATCCATCCCAGCCAATCAGTCCGGTCGCCTCTGCTGCCAACCACGCGATGCTGGTTGGTTTTCACTCGAGTCCCGCCAGTCGCAATGGGAATTCGGGCCGTTTCACGCTGTCGGGGGTGCGCTGGGGTGCCAGTGTAGGTCCGGTGTCCCTGGACAGTCCGTACACCATCGGCATCGAGTCTGCACCAGTGACCCCGGATGATGACACCACCGGGGAACCAAGCGATCAGAGATCCCGCGAACCAGACCCTGACCCGACCCAAGTTTGGTAGCTCTGGGCTAGTGACAACTTAGTTGCTCCAGCTCCGGGAGCTCTCTTACAGAGTATTGTCGAGGGCCATTCGTAGCATCAGGTCCTCCTGATCGGTAGCAAAACAAGTCGTTCTCAGCATCCCGATTGGGACCGTATAGCAAATCCTGCTCTTCCCCATCCCAGTCCCAGACGGTGCTGTCCGGTATACACAGTACGGGTCGTCCCGTTGGTCCTCTGGGTGTATCGGCCATTCCTCTCCACGTCTCTCCTTCTGCCCAGCTCCATCCATCACCTAGGTATTCTCTTCCGGTCGTTCATCGGTCATTCTTTCGAGTGTCGCTCGGCACCCCGAAGAAGCCAGC
The DNA here is from genome assembly GCA_039763685.1 of Aspergillus micronesiensis. Lineage (NCBI taxonomy): Eukaryota > Fungi > Ascomycota > Eurotiomycetes > Eurotiales > Aspergillaceae > Aspergillus > Aspergillus micronesiensis. The sequence continues at coordinate 390,762 of JASHHO010000079.1, read as the reverse complement.
TCATCCACATCGGATCGGATCCATCTACCTGGAATGAGGTGTCTCAACACCCCCTTTTTTTCGCAGATTACCTCAATTCTCTGTATTATTCTGGGACCGCCACCGGACCCCCAAGCCTGCAGTCGCCTCCCTTCTGGCACATCGGCCATGGGGGAACAGCATTGACGCGAGACAAAGTCAAAGAAAAGCCAATTTGCAGAGCCCAGCGAAAAGCAAAAGGCCCGCGAAAAACAAAGGCGCGAGACAACCCACTTGGGAGTTCGTTAGGAGGGCGTTGGTCTGCCGTTAGTCGCTTCGATGGGATCGACCACTCGCGCTGCTTAGTCGTGGCCGTCCTCGTCCTTCGCTCGCTCGCTCGCTCTCTTTCTCCCCCTCTTCCATCTCTCCCATCCATCTGCCTCTTCCCTCTTTCTCTTCCCCCCCCCCCCACCTTCCCTCTCTTCCTCGTCCTCGTCCTCTCTCTTTCAGTCCCTTCGGTCTCTCCTTTGACCTGGTCGCCTTCCCTGTCGCTCCCCCGTCGCTCCCCGTCCAATCCGGTCGGGATTGTCGGTGTTTCTCCCCCATACTACGAGTGGTGGAAAAGGGGAAGCTGAGGATCCGACCGACCAGACGTCATTCCATCCCTCTCCCCCGACGACTCACCCGCCGCATTCCTCGGTGTGCGGTTTCTGGGATTTCGCGAGGTAAGCCCGACCTAATGTGAAGCAGCCGGCGGTCGTGGTGGTGTCTGCGGTGCCGCCGCTCCAGACTCTGAGCCTCCGTTGATGTCACCCCCCAATGGGGTAATCGCTTCCTGCGTTTGTCGACTCTCATCGGCTCCCCTCTTCGCTCTCTTCCTTCAACTCCCACCTCCATCCACGTTCCTTCTCTTCCCTTCCTTCCTGCTCATTTTTATTCCGTCAGCCCTTCTCTCTTTCATCTCTCTCTCTCTCTCTTTCTCTTCTCTAGGCGATCGTCTCTCCCCCCACATCCTCTCTCTACCATCGCTCCGACACTCCTCTCCTCTCGCTCACCATCTCACTAACCTATCCACCGCTATCTCAGTATCCTACACTACACTCCTAAACTCTCCATCTCTTCGATCGTTGTTCCTGCCGAACCGCGGTCCGCCTGCTACACAACCCAGTCCCGCCCCCCACCAGTGACCTCCCCGTCACTCCGACGTCGTTCTCTTCTGTATCGCCAGACAAAGAGCATCCGTTCATTTCATCGGGAAGATGGATCAACAAGGTCAATCCGGGGCCCCCGGTCCCTCGGGCCGCAAGCTCCACATTGCTCACCGGAGAAGCCCATCGGAGCTGACCCCTCTCATGAGTACGTCGTCCCCCTGAGCTCAACCCGCCGACCCCGCCACTGACCTCCCCCTCCTCGTGACAGTGGAGCAACTGGCGATCCAGCAACAGATTGAGCTGCTCCAGCAGCAGCAACAGCAGATCGCCGCCACGCATCAGCAGTATGTGAACATGGGTCTGCTACAACCCCCCAATTGGGTCAGGTGAATGCTTTCTCTCCCCAGCTCCAGGGAGGTGCCTCGGTCAGCGGCGTCTCCCCCCAGCTCAACGCCTTCCAGTTCCCTCAGATGGGTCAGCAACAACTCGGCGTGCCGCAACAGCAGCACTCCCACCGACGCAACCAGTCCGCCCTCCCGGGTCTCGGAATGGGCCCCCCTCCCGCTCCTTCCTCCGGGGCCTCCGGGTACAGCGACTTCAACCAGCAACAGGGGAACGCCCCCAAGCATGAAAATGGAAACCATGGCCGTGGCCGCGGCGGTCCCCCCGGTGGTGGTGGCCATCAGCGACGTCACTCCCTTGCCCCCCCGAAGCCAAGAAAGCCGCCGAACTCGCTCAGCAAAAGCGAACCGCCTCCGGTTTCCAATTCCCCGCCCCGGTGCCGCGGGGAATCTCCCGACAGTGGTGCTGCGCCCGATGACAAGGCGGCTGCCCCGGGACCTCAGGTGCCCCCGATGGGCCTCAACCGCGTCGGGAACATGCGTGCCGGCGGACACGGCCGCAGCCAGTCGATGGCGGTCTCGGGCAACCGGGGTTCGCTCTCGGGTCGTGGTGCGGGCGGATTTCCAGTTCCCCCAGGCCAACGATGGCGCCGAGAACCGACGCGGCAGCCAGCCGGGACACGCCCGTACGGGATCCCGCAACTTCGACGGCAACTGGCGCCAGCCGAATAACCAAGGTCAGGGATCGGATCAGCCCAAGGGCTTTGGTCAGCAGGGTAGTGGTAGCTTCCAGCCTGGTCATCGGTCGCGCGGGTCTATGAACCAGTCCATTGGCTCCATCGGCAGTTCCAGTACCCGGGACAGCCGCAGCTCATTCAGCTGCCTCAGGGGCAGGTGGTCATGGCCCCCCCGCAGATGTTCAATAACGGTCAGCAATTGAACCCCCTCCAGTTGGCGCAACTTCAGGCGCTGCAACAGAATGGTCAGCTGAATGGACAAGGCATGGGACTGCAAGCCAGCCAGCATGCGCCCCCGCAATTGTCGGCCCAACAACAGCAGCAGCAACAGCAGCGCAAGACCCTCTTCACACCCTATCTGCCCCAGGCCAACCTGCCTGCCCTGTTGAGCAATGGCCAGCTGGTTGCGGGTATCCTGCGCGTCAACAAGAAGAATCGCTCGGATGCGTACGTGACGACCCCAGACCTGGATGCTGATATCTTCATCTGCGGTAGCAAGGACCGCAACCGTGCCCTCGAGGGCGATTACGTGGCCATCGAGCTGCTCGATGTGGATGAAGTGTGGTCCCAGAAGCGCGAGAAGGAAGAAAAGAAGAAGCGTAAGGACATCACCGACGCTCGCAGTGGTAGCACTGCGGGCAACGATAAGCTGTCCCGGTCGGATTCCGGACAGAATGGCGACCGTTCAGGAAGTCGGCCCCGACGGAAGCATTCGCCGTCGTGGCAGTCTGCGCCAGCGACCGACCCAGAAGAAGAACGACGATGTCGAGGTTGAAGGCCAGAGCCTGCTTCTGATGGAGGAGGACGAAATCAGCGATGAGCAGAAGCCCCTGTATGCCGGTCATGTCGTCGCCGTGATCGAACGCATCGCGGGTCAAATGTTCTCGGGTACCCTGGGACTCCTGCGTCCCAGTAGCCAGGCGACGAAGGAGAAGCAAGAAGCGGAGCGGTTCGCCCGAGATGGCGGCCACGGCCGCCACCACCAGGACCGTCACCAGGAGAAGCCCAAGATGTCTGGTTCAAGCCGACGGACAAGCGGGTGCCGCTGATCGCCATTCCCACCGAGCAGGCCCCCCCGGGACTTTGTCGAGAAACATCAGGATTACGCCAACCGCATCTTCGTCGCGTGTATCAAGCGCTGGCCCATCACCTCGCTTCATCCCTTCGGTACCCTTGTGGAGCAGCTGGGTGAGATGGGTGATCTCAAGGTGGAAACCGAGGCGCTGCTGCGTGACAACAACTTCGGTTCCGACGAGTTTTCCGAGGCCGTCCTCAAGAGCATTGGCTTTGAGGACTTCTCGGTGGCTAGCCAGGCCGAGTCCTTGCTGGCCTCTCGTCGGGACTTCCGCGGAGAGACCACCTTCACCATCAACCCCAATGGCACGAAGGAGTTGGACAACGCCTACCATTTCAAGAGCCTTGCCGACGGCAAGGTGGAGATTGGTATTCACGTCACAGACATTGCTCACTTCGTCAAGGCCAACTCCCTCGTGGATCGTGAGGCGAAAAAGCGCGGTACCGCCGTCTACCTGATCGATAAGCTCGTCAACATGCTGCCGCCTCGGGTTTCGACGGAGCTTTGTGCTCTTCTTCCCGGCGAGGAACGTCTGACCGTCAGTGTCGTCTTGCAGGCGAACCCGGAAACGGGCGCCGTCGACGATGATGTCTGGATTGGCAAGAGTGTGATCAAGAGCTCGGGTCGGCTCAGCTACGATGAAGCCGATGCGGTGCTCCAGGGTCGCTCGGACGCTGCCACCTCCGGCATCGCTGCGGAAACCATCCGCTCCCTTTCTGTAAGCTTCCCTCATGATCAGAATCACCGCGCAGCAAACTAACATCTCCAGGCGGTCGCTTCGAAGTTCCGTGAAGCCAGATACGGCAACCGTGTCTCTCAGATGCCCCCTCTGCGTCTTCTGTATCAGTTGGATGACGAGAACGTGCCGGTCGAGAACAACATCTTCGACTGGGCCCCAGTCCGGGAGCTCGTGGAGGAACTGAACCATAAAGCGAACTTCTTTGTGGCTCGCAAGGTGGTGTCGGCGATGCCAGACAAGGCTTTCCTCCGTCGTCAGCAATCGCCCAACCCTCGCCGCCTCCATACTTTCATTGACCGCATGAACCGCCTGGGCTTCAACCTGGACCCGTCGAGCAGCGGCACTCTCCAGAGCAGTCTCTGCGCCGTTCAAGATGGCGATCTTCGCAAGGTACGTCTCCACTCTCGAGTCACCCTGATTTAGCAGTTCAAGATCCGCTGACCAAATGCAGGGCATGGAAACCATCCTCGTCAAGGCGATGCAGCGCGCCAAGTACTACGTTGCCGGCAGCACTCAGGACGATCGTCAGCACTACACGCTCAACCTGCCGGTGTACACTCATTTCACCAACCCGTGCCGTCGCTACACCGACATCATCGTCCACCGTCAGCTTGAGGCTGTCCTGTCCGAGGGTGCCATCGAGTTCACTGACGACATGGAGTCCCTCAACAAGACGGCGGATCTATGCAACAACAAGAAGGACTCGGCCCACAATGCCCAGGAGCAGAGTGTCCACATCGAAGCCTGTCGTGCAATGGACCGGAAGCGTCAGGAGATTGGTGGTGACCTGATCAGCGAAGGTATTGTCATTTGCGTGTACGAGTCCGCCTTTGACGTCTCATCCCGGAGTACGGCTTCGAGAAGCGTGTCCACTGTGACCAGCTACCGCTGAAGAAGGCCGAATACCGCAAGGACTCCCGCGTCCTGGAACTCTACTGGGAGAAGGGTGTGCCGTCCTCGGCGTATATCCCCGAGGACGAGCGCCCCAAGCCCGCCAACTCCCGTGCTGCTCAGGCAGCCGCCGCCGCTCGGGAAGCCGAGGCGGCGAAAGAACGCGCCCGCGAGCGGGAGGAGGCCATGCGCCGTCAGACCGAGACGGGCACCATGTCGGCGGATGACGTCGATGCGCTCTTCGACGACGATGACGACGTTTCCGAAGTCACCGAAATGGCCGCCGGCGTCTCGCTGAACTCGTCGGCCGACCGCTCGACTCAGAGCATGCCTCCTTCGCCGACGCGCAATGGTCATGCTCCCCAGGGACCTCACCGGACCCGCTCCGACCCCAAGATTGCCACCAGCAGTGGCGATGCCCCGGAGGCCAAATTGACCAACAAGGAGAAGTACTTGCGGCTGTTCAAGCTGCGGGAAGAGGACGGCGAGTATATTCAGGATGTCACCGAGATGACCCGGGTGCCGATCATCCTCAAGACGGATCTGACCAAGAGCCCTCCGTATGTTGACTCCCTAAAATGGTTGCAGGATTGTCCACTAACTTACGTCTAGATGCCTGACTATCCGTTCGGTGAACCCTTATGCCCTGTAAAGGGACAGGGTCGGCAATCCTCAAGGGTCCATTATTGCGATATCAATTTTGGGTCCTAACTTGGCGGATCATTCGACATGGCCGTATAAATGGTATAACCTTGGCGACCACGGGATTTGGAGACGCGTCACAGACTCGACCCGGATGCCCGTGGACGATGGAAGTCTGGCTTTCCTCGGATAATATTGAATTAATCAGTCTAGTTCTAGCGTGTTGCTTCATTGCTCTTATTACTCTATATTGGTTGGGGAAGTCCCCGTCTATGGCAGTCCGGAAGGACCGGCTGCGTGCAATATTTAAATATCAGCTCGGCGGGATGCGAAGGAGAAAAGTCACGGGCGAAGATCAAGAACATGGCTCTCTCGCAAGAGATGGATTGGAACGCCTGTTTGTTTCGAAGTTCGGATGGCAGTGAGCGGAGGAGCGAATTGCGAGGAAAATTTGTGTATTGATGCTTAGATATATGCATAGCTTATGATCTATCAGGCTGCCTCGTACTCAGAGTAGATGTCAGTAGCTGTGTTGGAAGAGGCGTATCTGACTAAGATCTGAGTCAGCGCCCATTACACTTCCCAGAACGCGCGACGTGTCCGCCGTGTTTCGCGTATGTCACGTGCCTGAGTTCGCTGTTTTGAAGCGTCATCAAAACAACACCAGCGTCACGGGCAACCGACTGCAACCACCACCGCGCTGCTCTCCTCTGCAGGCGATCGTCCCGTGCCATTGGTCTCCGCCGTCATCTTGAACCCGGAGTGTGCCATCAGTGGCCCCAATATGGTGCGTTTGACCTTCCTGCGACACCGGCCAGCAACTAATTTCCCCGTCTAGGTCTCAAGTCTCCGCCGTCTCGCGGCCGATCACGCCGCCCTCCACGATGACCTCCCTCCCAATTACTTCTTTCCGACCGACGACTCCGATGACTTGACGCAGCTGACCACCTTCCTGGCTGGTCCCCAGGGCACGCCCTACGCACAGGGCTTGTGGCGACTGCACCTAAAGATGCCGGACGACTACCCCAAGAGCCCGCCCAAGGCCACCTTTCGGACGCGCATCTGGCATCCTAATGTGGAAGAGTCGACTGGGGCGGTGTGCGTGGACACGTTGAAACGGGATTGGAAGGCGACTCTCACGTTGAAAGATGTTCTGGTTACGATCTCCTGTCTGCTCATCTACCCAAACCCGGACTCCGCTCTCAACTCTACCGCCGGCGCGCTGCTCCAAGAGAATTACGAGGCTTTTGCTCGCCAGGCCAAGTTGATGACTTCGATCCATGCACCTGTCCCCCGGGAGTACGAGCACTCCGCCAAAGAGGCCCGATCGCGAGGCGACGATGGCCGCGCTGCTATTGCCCCCGAGCCGGAGGAAGCCACGACGCGCTCTCTACGATCACGAAAAGGCCCCAGTCAGACAGTGATCATGAAGAAGACGACACGACGAACCCATCGAAATGTCACTCCACCACTTCCAACACACCGCGAGGGGCACGAGACAGAGCAGACACACGAACCAGACGAGCAACCATGGACACCCACCGGTGACAACGACTCGGACGATGATTCGGAGAATCTCTCCAACGCCAGCAAAGAAAAACGACCCCTCCCTCTCCCCTTCGCCCGTCAAGTTCGCCCCGCCCAGCCCACGCAAGAACGCGCTCGGAAAGCGGCCCCTCTCGGTCCTCACGATGCCCCTCGACCCGGTCGATGATCCTTTCGGCATGGATGCGGAGGAGTTTGATGGGCCGGATGCAATGACTGCATCGGAGAAGAACATCGCCGCCAATTCCTCTTCCCCTTCCTCTTCGTTCGTACATAATCGCCACCCCGACCCGGAGCGCTCCCCGCAACGGAAATCGCCAAAGCTCTGTGTGCTGAGCAAGGGCGTCAATTCTTCGGGTCGCATCCGCGATGATCTGAAGATCTTTGAGGACGCTCCCGAGATAACAATCGATGACCTCGACCGCCGCCGGAGCGGTGATGGGAAGGAGAACCATCATCGGGCGTTGGGCGAGTCCAAGGGCGGGTTGTCTGTCAGTCGGTCACAACACGGCAGTCATGCGACATCGTTACTTGCGCCTCCTTCATTGAGCGCGCCTTCGAGCTCGAAAGGTGCGAAACCGCTGGCTGGGACAAGGAAAGTGTCCGGTCCGGGGACGAAGAAGACGAAACCGCGGATTGGGATCCGACGGTTGTGATTGTTGCATTATACCTCTTTTACCCTGCCTTCTCTTGTTTGATGATTTAGTACATGGTTGGATAATACCGCTTAAAATGGGTGGCGTTTGTTTGGTTTGGATGCAGGGAATCCATACGTTTAGATTTCGGGTGCATTGCATGACGGTGGGAGGTTCGATGCATGTATTTAATTATTCCTTGGTGCATGATTGCATGGTCATATATTTTCTGCATGTCATTGTTATTTGAGGATCCCCCCCCGCACTACGCAAGGAACCACCTCTGCCGCTCTAACCTCGGGCACACCAAGCGTGATGGTAGATGGTGTTTTCTCATTTGGCTGGTCTGGATGTCACCAAAATAGGGGCCAGAAGTAGTCCACTTGAACCGCGGCACGACCCATTGCCCCGCTCTGGTACCCCAAGGCTTGTTTTCTTGGAATCCAGGAGCTTCGATTGCTTCTCCTCGATCGATAATCCTTCTGGACTTCGTTCGGCTGTGCGGGGGACGTCCACATCGACAACCTCGATGTCGCTGACGGCACCAGATGCCGTGACAGCCGAGCTAGAATGCACCAATCGACTATCGATTTAATCCCACCACCACCCCGGATTCAACCAACAAGACACACCCCCACCACCATTCCGCCTGGACGATGGGAGAAATTGAAGACTCCCCCGACGGCCAACCCGTCCGGCCCAACCCCCCATGGTACCGCTATCTCAACCCCTTACGACTGCAGACGATCCCCCCAGCACCAGTCAACCGGGACGTCTCGCACGAATATGGCGCCTCTTTCTGGAGCATCGTGTCCTTCCAGTGGATGTCGCCGCTCATGAAGGTACATTCTTTAGTCTCCAGGCCGTTTCCCAGTACGACTCGGTTGCTGACCAGGATAGGTGGGTTACCTCCGGCCCCTCGAGCTCCAAGATATCTGGACAGTCAATCCGAACCGCAGTATCGATGTCCTGTGCGATCAACTCGAATCGGCCTTGGACCGTCGGGTCCACGCCGGCAGCAAAAGCCCGCTCCTGGGGGCGCTTTATGACACCTTCCGGTTTGAATTCCTCCTCGGGGCCGTCTGTCAACTCCTCAGCTCCCTGTTGCTGGTATTTGCGCCCTACCTGACCCGATATCTGATCGCCTTCGCCACCGAGGCCTACGCAGCCCAGCACACGGGATCCCCGGCCCCCCAAATCGGCCGCGGGATGGGCTTTGCCGTCGGCATTACGTGCATCCAGGCGTTGCAGAGCTTATGTACCAACCAGTTTCTTTACCGAGGCCAGATGGTCGGGGGACAAATCCGTGGTCTACTGATCTGCCAGGTATTCAACAAAGCCATGAAGTTGTCGGGTCGAGCGAAAGCCGGTGGCAAACCCTCCAGCGAGCAGAAAGAGAACATCGAGGCGTTGAAGGTGGCCAAAAAGCGAGCTCTTCGACCAACATCGCTCCAGGCCATATCCGAGCGCATCCACAAACCGACGGCCATGGTGGATGAGTCGGGATGGAACAACGGGCGCATCATCGCCCTGATGAGCGTTGATGTCGATCGAATCAGCCTCGCCTGCGGCATGTTCCACATGGTCTGGACGGCGCCAATCTCGATGGTCGTGACCCTGATCCTCCTACTCGTCAACATCGGGTACAGCTGCCTCTGTGGCTATGCGCTGTTGGTTTTCGGACTCCCTTTCCTCACGTACGCCGTGCGGTTTCTCGTCAAGAGACGCCGCAATATCAATCGACTCACCGACCAGCGCGTTTCGCTCACCCAGGAGATCCTGCAGGGCGTTCGGTTTGTCAAGTTTTTCGGCTGGGAGAGTAGCTTTCTGAATCGCTTGAAGGCGATCAGGAAGCGCGAGATCCGATTGACCCAAACGCTGTTGGCAGTTCGCAACGCGATCATGAGCGTATCCATGTCGATTCCGGTCTTCGCATCGTTACTGTCTTTTATCACCTATGCGCTGACCAACCACGACCTGGATCCAGCCCCGATTTTCTCCTCCCTGGCTCTGTTCAACGCCCTGCGCATGCCCTTGAACCTGCTGCCTCTGGTCATTGGCCAGATCACAGACGCGTGGACTGCCCTGAACCGTATCCAGGACTTTATCTTTGCCGAGGAGCGCAAAGAGGCCATCCACCACGACAAATCCCTCGCCAACGCCATCTCCATGGACCATGCCACCTTCACCTGGGAACAATCGCCCGCGGAGGTTGGCTTGGAAGGTCCACAAAAACAGAAAACGACATCGCAAACCGTTCTGGAGTCAAAAATCGCCCGAAGAGATTCAGGCACCCAGCGAACCATTCCGCCTGACCGACGTGTGTCTTGAAATTGGACGGAATGAATTGGTCGCAGTCATCGGGACGGTTGGGTCAGGAAAAAGCTCGTTGCTCTCCGCCCTGGCAGGCGAGATGCGGCTGGAAGTGGGCTCTGTTCGACTCGGCACGACTCGAGCGTTTTGCTCCCAGTACGCATGGATACAGAATACGTCTGTGCGAAACAATATTCTATTTGGAACGGATTACGACCAGACCTGGTATGACCAGGTGATCGACGCCTGCGCGCTGAGACCGGATCTCAACGTCCTACCAAATGGGGATCGCACGGAGATTGGAGAACGTGGGATCACCATCTCTGGCGGCCAGAAGCAACGTCTCAATATCGCCCGCGCTATCTACTTCAACGCGGAGCTTGTCCTCTTGGATGATCCTCTCTCGGCGGTTGATGCCCATGTCGGTCGTCATATCATGGAAAAGGCCATCTGCGGGCTCCTGAAAGATCGGTGTCGCATTCTAGCCACCCACCAACTTCACGTGCTCAGCAGGTGCGATCGAATTGTGGTTATGGACGAAGGGCGTATCCATGCGGTGGGCACGTTTGAGAATCTGATGCGTGACAATAAACTGTTCCAACGGCTGTTGTCCACCGCACGACAAGAGGACTCTGAAGACACGGCCGACAAATCAGTTGAACAGACACCTGAGGAGGACACGATTACGGATCCCCGGACCGCGAGCAAACCAGTGCCGGCATTGATGCAGGAAGAGGAGAGACCGACGGACTCCGTTGGTTGGAAAGTGTGGCAAGCATATATCAAGGCGTCAGGAAGCTCCCTCAATGCAATTGTGGTCTTGCTTCTCTTGGGACTGGCCAATGTAGCCAACGTGTGGACAGGCCTCTGGTTGTCGTACTGGACCTCAAACAAGTACCCTCATCTGTCCATGGGCCAGTATATCGGGATCTACGCCGGAATCGCGGGGGTTACGGTCATCCTGATGTTTTTCTTTTCCACCTACTTGACCACCTGCGGCACGAATTCCAGCAGAACAATGCTGCAGCAGGCCATGACGCGGGTTCTTCGAGCGCCCATGTCATTCTTCGACACCACGCCACTGGGGCGTATCACCAACCGTTTTTCAAGAGACATCCAGGTGATGGATACCGAACTGTCCGACGCAATGCGGATGTACATTCTAACTTTGTCCATGATTCTCGCCATTATCGTGTTGGTCATCGTCTTCTACCACTATGTATGTCCACCTGGTACAACCATCTAGTCACCTCGTACTGACCTTTACAGTTCGCCATTGCCCTTGGCCCCTGATTGTCCTCTTTCTGATGGCTTCCAACTACTACCGAGCCTCCGCCCGGGAGCTCAAGCGCCATGAATCTGTTCTTCGCTCCGTGGTCCACGCTCGATTTGGCGAGGCCATCACAGGAACAGCATGCATCCGCGCATACAGGGTTGAAAAACAATTCCAGCAGAGTATCCGACAGTCCATCGACACCATGAATGGCGCCTACTTTTTGACCTTTGCGAATCAGCGCTGGTTGAGCGTTCGCCTTGACATTATCGCAGTCCTCCTCGTCTTTGTGACCGCCATATTGGTCGTGACGTCTCGGTTCGACGTGTCGCCCAGTATATCCGGGCTTGTTCTGTCTTACATTTTGGTCATCGCGCAGATGCTTCAATTCACTGTCCGCCAGCTTGCCGAGGTGGAAAACGATATGAACGCTACCGAGCGCGTGCATTACTACGGTACCGAGCTACAAGAGGAGGCGCCTCTGCATCTCACCCCGGTGCCACCATCGTGGCCCGACAGAGGTCAGATCACATTTGACAATGTGGAGATGCGGTATCGAGACGGGCTCCCGCTCGTCTTGAAAGGACTTACCATGGATGTACAAGGGGGCGAACGAATCGGTATTGTTGGGCGGACCGGTGCTGGAAAGTCCAGCATCATGTTGCTCTTTTCCGCCTCGCCGAGCTATCAGCGGGAACTATTCAGATCGATGGGATTGATGTTGGCGGTATTGGTCTCCACGACCTTCGTTCCGGCTGGCTATTATCCCCCAGGACCCGACTCTGTTCCACGGAACAGTACGATCGAACCTCGATCCCTTCAACGAACACACGGATCTGGAATTGTGGTCCGCTCTGCGCCAAGCGCATCTTATAGATACCCCGGACGCCCCTGATCGTGAGAGCGACGCCACAACCTCCGGATCAGATCTCGCTAGCGGCTCGCAGCAACGTCACACCCGCACGAAACTGTCGCTGGACACACCAGTCGATGAATGAAGGCCTTACATTCTCGCTCGGTCAGCGCCAGCTCATGGCCCTCGCGCGCGCCTTGGTGCGTAACGCCCGGATCATCATCTGCGATGAAGCAACCTCGTCCGTGGACTTTGAGACGGACCGCAAGATCCAGCTGGCCATGGCCCAGGGGTTCCAGGGAAAGACCGTCCTGTGTATTGCACATCGGTTGCGCACCATCATTCACTACGATCGGATCTGCGTCATGGAGCAGGGTCGCATTGCGGAGATGGACACGCCCGTGCGTCTATGGGACCGCGAAGGTGGCATTTTTCGAGCCATGTGTGATCGTAGTGGGATCACGCGAGCCGATATAGAGGGAGGAGCTGCGGTTGAACCTTTGCCTTGATCACGTCCGTTCGGTTTCCCGGTTTCTCGGTTTCCCGGTTTCCTCGTGGGCGTCGCCTCATTCGACCGTCGATAATCCTGCTGTACGTGTTGCAATGAAGTATCCGTCAATCGGGTTGGAACTTATCCGCGAATGCGGTACTGAGCATGCGACACATAGTACATGTTCATGTCCCTTCCAAGAGAAACAAACCCCGATCGTCTTCATCGTCAGGCCGCCACCACTTGTCAACTACCTACAACACGCAGCTGAAGCGCATTAATTCCACTACCTCGCTTGAATGCAGCCGGCTGCATGTTCAATCGAACTATTGGGATTGCAGTGGGGCGGAGTGATCTGATCAGCGGCAGATCATCGTCCCGATCCACTAAGTTACCTTTTGTCGTGCTTTCTCCTGACTCGCAGGACGTATCAACTTGGCTTCATCATGCAAGACGCGTAGATCTCATCTGTGTTTGTCGAAGGGCTTGCATTGCTTGAACACGACTCGCTATGTGGCTGAATGCCCGCTGCACCCCTGCATCAAAAGCCGAATGCGACAATGCAGCAATGGATTCCGCGCTTCCAGACATATATATAAGCCGTAGCATTGGCTCCTCATTGTCTAGACTGCCAAATTATCGAAGCCATACGACAATTCACCATGAAGTTCTCCCTCGTCTCTCTCCTCTCGCTAGCCACACTGGCAATGTCCAAACAGTACATCGCTGGGGTGCGTATCATCATTACCGATAAACTACCGTAGCACGCAGACCTAACAAGCCACAGTATGATTCCCTCTCCCTCGGCGCCTTCCACGACAACCCCTTCAAAGGCCTCAACTACAGCGATGACTGGTCCGTGGGACAATCCAAGGTCCAGGTATCAAACATCCAACGAAAGAGCCCCAAGGTTCTATTCTCAGGTCCCCGCGAGGTCGGCAGATCATTCGGCACCATCACCCGCGAGGATTACAAGCTCAAGTTCGACGCCGAGAGCGTGTACGCGGCATGCAGCGGGCCAAAGAAGAACGGGAAGAAGACCGCCGTCCCCTGCACTGTTATCGTGCAGGGATTGAAGCGCGACCTTGCGGGGAGTGAATCGACGCCTGTTTTCATCAAGTATACCGACACGACCAAGATGCAGAAGGTGGATCTGAGTGATGCTTGGAATGTGAACAAGCTTAGCTTTACGGTCACCAAGGCGGGGAAGAATGATGAGTTGACGGATGGGGTGACGTTGGTTTTGGATAGCTTTGCGTACACGTTTGATGAGTAGGTCAGCTTCAGGCTGTGGGTGGATTGGTGGTTATCTGAGAAGTTTGGGTCTGTGCAGCCAGGAAGAGACGTGTGGGTGAGGTTGTGAGCAATGTCAATCTTATATTTGAGAGGGTTTGTCAGTACAATCAAGTGCGTAGTGGGCAGAAATGTATATGTACTTGTACACTGTTGCCTTTAGAGACCAAGCATTTGGCATTTCCCGGGCTCTTAGTACGAATTATGACCAGACTAGGTGGGACCCTCCTTCTCTCCCAACCCACTCTCCCACATCTAGTCCTTCTGTTCATTTGCTTGTTGCAGCTAAAAGTTTTATCCAGCGCTCTCGAAACATAAAACAAATTGGAATTGCCAAACAGAGGCCCAATGATACAAAATCATCTGCAGATAGCAGATATAGCCGCCAATATCCCATCTCCATGCCACACAAAACCAGCTAGTTTGATTTCCTGCACATGCTGGACCCGGCTGACGATGTGGTGGCGATATATGCCATGCCTACTCCGTATTTAGGTGCGAACCTTTTCATCTGTATGTTTAGTATCCTGCCCTGACATGTGTGTGGCAGGTCTGCAAAGGGGGATGTTCCGAGCAGTTGAAGCATCCACCGCAGAACATCCAATGCCCTTTGTTGCATTCGGCAGTCGGATCCAAGTAAGTAGAGAGCTCAGGTGCGAAAAGGGGTGTAAATGTAATCCATAGAGTCAGGTCTACCGCAGCATTCAGCCGACGCGAATGAGATCTCGCATCGACCCCGGAAATTTTATTTCAGGAGCTTATTTGCTACGGTATACGATTTTTGTCACTAGCTCAGCTGGGCTCTGCCTTCATCATCATCCATCACCTATTACTGTTATTAAGTCTCATCTGACAGGCGTCATACTGCCTGTAAGAGCAATGAAAACCTCCCTATCTCCAAATTTGTAGCTCAATGCTTTAACCATATCATGATATCGTATATGAGAACCACTCTTTATATGGTGCTTATTAGAAATACATCGCGTGAATGGGCGTGCATGAGTCTAATCAAATTGGGTCTATTGGGTAGGTTGCTCTGTCGGAGGGAGCTCTTCCTGTAAAGATCCTCGTGGGGAGCTGACTGTAACTCTTGACTTAGAATGAACTGGCCAATAAGTAAACATATATCATGTCGATCCTTTGCCAGGACCATATTGATCACACTATAATTGCCTGCTGTTTCGTCTGATGGTAGTCCTATCCTGATGGGACATTAGTTCTGACCTAAGATCCCAAACATCCATTTCATGCCTAAACAAAGTCAGGTGGTCCATCGAATGAGGGAATGTCGATGGACAATCCTTTCCTCCGAGAACGAAATGCTTCCCTGTAGCAGCAATGGAGGAAGAGTGTATTCTACTGGGATGTGGAAGACTCGTTTTCCCTTATACAGAACCCAAAACCTTTCAAAAGAGTATTGTCCGAAGAGAAGACGAAACCATGTTCTTCCCCGGATTTGTCTATTGCGATCGATAACTGACGAATACCAGTATCCCATATATCAATACTATCCATTGATAACGTCGCAAGTCTGGACATATCGGACAAGAAACGCCTCCTTCGATTTCTGGGATATCCTGGCAGTGTTCGCTTCATTTAACCCGTACGGGTGTTCCATAGCTCTCAGAGACGCCATCAGATAAAAGCCTGGGAGGTTTCTATCACTCACCTGATTCCCTGCCACCAGGTTGGTGATTTGAGCGAATGGCTGCAGTCATAGGACTATCCTGTAACGGCCACCAGACTAGGAGACCGTGGTTGAGCTGCAAGAAGCAATTGAATATGCAATAGCGTACTGAAAAACTACTTGGAGATATATATATATACTTCTACGGAGCACACCATATGGGTCACCATGTCAAGCACGATCGAGATCGGCTGAACGCACTTAAATGCTAGCTTATCTAGAACATGACCTATACTCTTGTCAAAACAAAAGGCTGTATTCCCTAACGATTACCGGAATTCTCCAAGTAAAGCTACTCCATACAGTGTTACCCTCCCCAGTGTTGTCGAGGGTACAACTTAGTCATACAATTATGTCCCCGCATAACAACCCAGTCAGGTCAGACAACCCACATTCCAACCCTCAGGAGCACAACGCTCGTGACCACGCGAAGGATTCGACAACCCTGATCGAGTACGATCGACCTGTCGCCCTGGAATGACTGGCCTTGCGGGGCCTGGAACCGATCCATACTACCTAGGTACCGGTACATAGTAAGGGATGATCCCAAGTCTCCGAGCGGGCAATCATACGACTGTGTTACTCCCTTGAAAGCGATACATGCGGCCTACCTTACTCCATCGCCAACATACGGAGTACACAGCATAGGTACGGACGAAGAACACTGCAGTCATGCAGTCGGGATGATTGTCGATGGTAATATCTTCTGCAGCTTGACGGCTCGGCTCAGCTCAGCCCATGGAAACACGACCCGCATTCCATCACATAAATTAATCTGCTCACAGCTCCTCGACTCGATACTTGACACGGGAGAAAGCCTTCCTTGCATGCCCTCGTTCCCTTTTTCCTACCTAACGCTCCGTAAGGTTCCTTGCCGGGGTAAGGTAAGGTGAGTTACATTCCTACCTCGTCTGATGGATCTGTTATGTGTTTACTTTACGTCGAGGTTCCAGACCCAACCGATAGACGCCGAGGCTTGCTTACTCATATCTGTCTGCGCGACAAAACGAAAGGAAAGAAGGGATGTCTTAGATGATCGGGCATTTGACTCGTCGGATGCAACTGCATACGTGGACTCCTGCGCAGGTGGTCCACTGCCTCAGTGTTGTATGTGATGTGTCTGGCGGATTATGGTACCTGCGTCTACCATCAGGACTCCGTACTCGGCGCTGAAACGTCGAGATAATATGCGATCGCGTGGTTGGATGTGACACGATTCGTGGCCATTTTAAGCCAGCTTCCTCTGGCCCTACTGCAACTACGGCTACTTGTGGTGACAGCCTAAAATCACATAATAAGAACCCGTGTCTCAACCCGGCCTCGAGAAGATAATAATAGCGACATCGTTTGTCAACGGATTCTCCTGCGAACGAACCAACGAACCAACGAGCCAACGGCCAAATAGCCTTTCGGCCGTTGTGAGACAGGTTTTAGATTGTCTCGCTGGGTGGTCCTCCGTGCGCTCAGGTCAGTGGTCAGTGATCAGGTCGTGAGGATGTACAGAGTACAGAGGACAGGAACAGAATCTTATCATATGCTTGATCTCGTGCTGGTGTGTTGGGCTGAGTCTGTCGAACGATGGCGTGGCCATTGCCACTGAGCGTGGACAACATACCTACTCTCAGGTACTGTGTACCTATGGAGTCCATTACCGGAGAAACCGTCGAATTATAGAGCAGAGCGCGAGGAAGCTTCCTCTCAGCCACGTTCAGCTGAGGACGTGGCGTGGCCTGGCTGAGTACGTGCTAAGAATAGAGACCAACGGCTAAGCCGACTTCCTCGGTTAAGTCCTCTGTTTACACAGGTACTGGTACTGGGTACTTGGGTAATTAGGTACTCAGGGTGTACTCCTGTATTCTCATCTCCCTCTCGTACCTCCCTACAGTACCCTATCCTTAGAAACAGGAGTTCTCAACATACCAGGCAATAATTGCATCGGATGTGTCCGACCGACCTGGACTCGTGGAATGGCTGGACACGGGAACCATGTGGTCCTGGCAATAACAAGTAACCCTTAATTTATGGGCCCGTCTTGGCTACAACCATAACATGAATACCCTCACTACAGTACAGTACGCAGGAAGGTACCAGTACATGTGAAGGAGGATCCAGGATAGTCGCCCTCGAGGCACCCTGGAAAACAACAGTACGTAAGCCCATGCATTGGAACCTGTCTGTCAGAATAAATAACAACACGATCGGCGCCTGGATCGGGATGATTGGTGCCGCAGTGGAGCCGGCCAAAAATAGGGCGCAAAGCATACGCAAACCTCCACCCTTGAACAGCCTAGACTCGGTCCATTGCCACACTAATGCAGGAGTGTCGATGCATCGCAGGGCTGACCTTTTTCTTCTTATTTAAAGGGCGTCCCTGGGGTATGGTCGGGTGGACATCTATCACTGCTACTGCTACCGCTACCTACGAGTATACTCTCACTCACTCGCTTCTACCTACCTACTACCTCCATACCAACATCTATTCACTCGCTACCAACCCTTAAACATTCAAAATGCGTGCCTCTATGCTCATCGTCGCCTTCTCGGCCCTCGCCGCCGCCCAGTCCGGCTCTGCCTCTGCCTCTGCCTCTGCTTCTGTAAGCCCCTCCCCCAATCTATACACCACCATACACATCCCATAGACAGCACTAACAACGAGGACAGTCTGAAGGAACCTCCGTCCCAGCCGTGACCTCTGCCCCCGTCATCCCCACCGGCTCCGCCTCCAGCTCCGGCGCCCACGCGCCTCCACGCCCGCCGGCTCCTCCTTCTCGACGGGCGTCCAGTCCAGCAGCGCCGTGAAGAGCACCGCCACCAAGACCAAGACCAAGTCCTCCTCGGACTCTTCCTCCACGACCGGCTCCTCCCCCTCGTCGACCAAGGCCGGTGCCTCGACTTCCTCTGGTGCTGCGGTGCCGATGGCCACGGCTGGTCCGTTGGGGTTGATGGCTGGTGCGGCTATGCGGTGTTGCTTTAGGTTCCCTTTCCCTTTCTTCCATCTGTCCGTGTTGGTGGATGGGTGAGTGAGGGTTGGGTTGACTGCTTACCGATCTCGGTTATGTATTTCTTTCTTTTCTTCTCGACTCGGTGATTGACGGCATGACCTCGGGAATGTCCTGACCCATTGTCGGGTGTATGAATGGTTCCTTTGTTGTCTTCTATATCTATATATCTATCACCTTGCTTGTCTGTGGTTTGTTTGTCTATCTCTATATCCTCAATGATGCATCAGCGGCGCTGTTTCTTGCCTTGTCTTACTATCTATACTTTACTTTTACACCATTACTCTTAATCATTGATAATGTCAAGTCAAGAACATAACCTCATATCTATAAAGTTATGTCCAGAGTACTCTGGCAATTCCTGCCTAAAGTATAATTAGAACTACTCCCCACGTACTGGCTGAGACCTTTTCTCACAGCAGGACAACTCTACGTAGTGATATGAGGGGTCGTAGGCTGTGCATCGTTTATTGTATCCCATGCTTATGCTCCATTCTATATGTTCACTTCTGGTGTCCACGATAGATACCCGTACACGGTTGCCTCGGTGTATTCCGCTCATCGTACCCGTCTGAGGTAGACTTTCGACGACAAATGCCATGAACGTTCCAATCGAGTCATGCACTTGCGGAACAGAAAAATGCAGTGAGGAGGCAGCACATCAGGGAGTCGTATTGAGAACTGGACGTCAGTTCAAGCTCTGGTAACAGGCGTCATGGACAACAGCAAAGACGACAGCTCAGAAGGGCTGCCGCCATCTCAACGAGGGCGGGCATCTCAGGCTGAAGGGTAAGACAGCTATGGTGACATGGGGTTCACCCGTAAGGAAGGACGGGGTGTGAAGAAGCGAAGCCTGCGATAGGCTGATCCCTGAGCATTAACCAACGGACAAAGAGAGACAGAGTGCGAAGCCCTCGATCGGGCATTGCTTAATTCAATTTGGCAACCTGAGTGCTGGTGGATCGGTCAGCACTAGCAACCCATACGCAGGTTAGCTGGAGGCTTAGACTATTTTGGCTTAGGGGTATCATGGCAGTCATGAACGCGAGAAGATCATTGAGATCGAGAATAATTTGAACACATCTTGTATGTGGTGGTACAGTATAGAAGTTATATCGACAATTATGACAGAGTTGTTGGGGAGAGGTGGATTTGATTCACATGGGAATCCTTCAAAGCTATACAGCTGAACCGGCCAGAGCGCTGGTAGGCCACCGAAACATTCATTTCGACTTGAGCAAATCAAGGTACATCACTAATTCATGCTGAGAAAAGGCTGACTGAGGACTACAAAAGGTGGCGAACACGTGACTGTACATGTCTGCACCACCATCAGAGGACCTGCGAATGAGTGCCCGGGAGTCGCCTCATCTTGAAATCCAATCCAACAACAAGAGGGGTTGAGTCCAGACATACGCCCGGAAGGGAAAGTACAGGTGACAGGTGTGGCGGTCTTGCAGTAGCGTAGTGACCTGCAGAAAATAGCGGGGGTAAGAGTGATAACAGGCTTCGAAGCCCAATCTTGGACGGTTAAATAAGTAGAACCCGTCGTCCACCCACGTAGGCATCCTCCATACCATGTTGGTATTTGAATGAAGAGTAAAGGAAGGTCCGCGACACCTGTCAGCCTAAGTAGGGATCTCCACAATCATCCCATAGCTAGTCTGAACCAAGAAACATGGCGAACGTTAAACAACGTTTTGATGCGGATGACTTTCGCAAGGGTATGAAGGATCTTCCTGGTGGGATGCTAGCGTTAACAGCGCCCACTGTCGACAGGCCTCGAAGTGCTCGACACCGAGATGGGGAAAGACGACTGGCTTGTTGCCTTCGCACCAATCACTCTGCTTTCGGCCGGTGGCTTTCTCGCAGTCAGTTTCTTCCGAAACCGTGAGAGCACCGGAGATCTCGATTATCTCATCGAACCTCAGTGGGCACACGACAAGGATGTCAAGGCGCCTCTTCAAGATGCGATGCAGAGAGCAGCAAGGAACCTGGGGTTTATCGACGACTGGGCCAACGAGGAACTGGCATTCTTCGTCCCAGATCAATCCCGACAGCTCTTGTTTGAGGAGGCAGAGAAACAAAACATCGTGCTATGGGATGGGCCGAATCTGCGTGTACTTGCGGTACCACTAGAGTGGGCACTAGAACGGAAGCTGAGGCGGATCCACAACAAGATGCAAAATACCAAACGGAGGTCTGATATAGATGATGCCCTTGCGCTTCTCAACCATATGAGGAAGCGAAATGGGGGCCCTTTGGAGAGGGAACGTGTTCGCACGCTGAACATATGCTCCAGGGAACCGCCACCCGATCAAAAAGCCATGGATGAAATTGCTGCAGCGTACCGAACAAAGTATAGCGAGGAGGCGTTTGTTTAAGCGGTTGGTAGTACCAGAATTGAGTTTCATACCGTATAAAAGTCGCCAGTCCCTGTCATAATATTCCTTGCCGCAAAAGTCGGAGTTACACCACCCTCTTCCAGGACCAATCTCCCTGAAGAGTCCAGAGACTCACTGGGCAAGTCAGCGATCACGTCCACATCGACCGGAGGCACATGCTTCGTCCAGGAGGGCGCTACCACAGGAGTAAACGGCGGGAGCTCCTCATCAAAAGACACGCGATAGACATGTTGGCTTTTGACGCGACGCATGCCCAAACTCAACCGCCAGTTGAACCCTTGGCAAGTTCTTCGGCAATGGACGCCAGAATGGCATACCGCACAGGATCAGGGTCGCAAGGGTCAGGGATGCGGTGCAATTCCCAGGATCGCCGTGACTGGTACCAGAAGTATTCTACCTCTGGACTGATGGCATAGGCTTCTCGCGCAGCCATCGCCTCGTAGATGCGATAGAGACATCGAAGCGGGGTATCCCTGGCGCGCCAGATCGGGATGCAGCGCATGTTGGTGAGGTCCTGCGCTGCAATCCGTTCCTGCAGCAAGGGAATGTTGCCTAGCATAGTGCGAATCGGCACTGGATCGGCAACCTGGAAATGCCATGTGGGAAAGGGCAGAAAGAGGCGCAGGAGAGCGAGAAAGGGGTGCGCATGGTGGTGACGGAGACGCGTGATACTGGCCCGGAGTCGGAGAGGACTCTCGAAATAACGGATGAAACGGCGCAGGCGCATCCACCAGGTGATGCGGGGCCGAGGACGCCGGCCCGCGCCCATGTTGGCGGGGACTGGAGGGGTGGGTGTGGATGTCGAGGGTTGGTGATGCTCGATGTTGATGTCCATCCGGATCGCTGGGAAGAAACACCGTCATATCACGTGACACGACCGTCCCCTGTTAATTTCTGTCGTTGGTCTCTGGGTCCTAGTAATCCATAATGGCAGGTTTGCCTTTTGCCCATATCCATAGGATGGTCCAGATCAGTACTCCATACTCCACATGACTAGTGATATTGCACCCAAGGCTTCATCTAGCGCACAGAGTGGGGGGTGTCGCAACCAGGGAACGCCATCTGGACAAGGCAAACGATAGCGTCTTGGGCTGAGACATCGGCTAAAATCATAGGACCCCTCGACTAGCTGATTTACCCTTAATCCTGGTCCCTATCAATTCATTCTTCTTGTGACTCTCTCCCAAATACACACCCATCCCGCGCATCAACTCCCCTTCTCCGACACACCCCGCCATAACCATCAACACACTTCCGTCATGTCGCGCTCCTCCAAATACGATGAAGAATACAAAAGGATGGCCGACTTCAACCGCACCTCTCGTCAAATTCTTGCGGACATGCGCGAAGACACCTGGGGCTGGGTCGTCTATCGCACAACCTATGGCTCCGACCCCGCCTTCCACAGAGCAATCGATATACTCACGTCCTGGATCAAGGCCAGCGTGTACCAAGATATCAACGATATTGAGAACGGGGACCCCACACCGAACGATCAGCTCTGGGCACGCCATAAACTGACCGTGATCGAGGACGCGGCCACCCTTGATGGGGCCTCGATAGACGCCGTGAGGGCACAGTTCGAGACCTGGGGAGAGGCCCAAGGCAAGCGGGACCGATGGCCCAAATACCGCGCGTGTTTGATCCTGGATGACGCGGCCGTGCAACGACTGAGTGAGACTGGCATGACCGCGGAGGAGCACCGGGAGCAGCATGGGTCGGACTGCGCTGACGAGGCGGCTGAATGGTTTGTGCTGGTCGTGGAGGCATTTCCGGAACTTGATGTGGGCGACCCGGATTATGAGGGGTGGATGAAATGTTCCATCACAGCGCTGATCCGACTGTGGAGTATCATGGGCGATGGATCATATATGGGAAATGCCTATTGTGAGGTCGACGATGGTGTGTTTTGGTAGAGCAATGCTAGATATCTGCTGCACCGCGGTGTAGCACAGTAGGTGAGGAGTTTACAGTGGAAGTTGTGATGGCACTTTTCTGTTTTATTAGTGATGTCCTTCTATGCAGCCGAAGTAACTAGACTTTTTTGTATATTCTATTGCTTTGGTTTTTTGTTTTCCATGCGTTTAGGGGCGACCCTTCGCGTCCACTGTCATGCTATTGTATAAAAGTTTTCGTCATTCGAACATATCGCCACATAGCTTCCTTGCCAATTGATAAGAAAGAAGACCTAAGATGTATCTTGTATGTGACAGATAGATGAGCCATCTACGGCGCCACCCAGATAGAGACAGCTCCTGCTGCAATCTATCCATATCGATCACCAGGATACCATAAACTAACGTGGCAGGCAGAGGCTCAGAAGATCACGAATTCGATGATCTAGTCCGCTCTCCCACTTCTCGCCTAGTCCAAGTCAAGCGGCTCCTGATGCAATCCATCAACATCAACCTCCAAGTCCGATGCCATGATTCTGAGAGTCCGCAACATCTGCAAGGTCTGCGTGGCTGTGGTGCCCGTTTGCGTGGCCCAGTACTTCCGCATCTCCTCGGTCCACTTTTCAACCCATGCGCGGACGTGTGAGCCCGTCCTCGCATAAAGTCTCGCAGCCATTCATCCCAGTAGGCTACCAGCTGCTCGCGACCATTGCCTTGTGCAAACCATTCAGTTTCCGCGCGTGCAAGCTCCGCCCGGACATCGTTCGCAGCGGCAACCCAGTTGCCGTGCGCGATCGGATGGTTCAAGTAGAAGATGACCGATATGGGCTGTAGCTAGTGTCAGAATTGCCAACATACGCTAGGAATGGAGAATCATTACTGCTCTCAATGCGCGCAAAGCTGCCGCCGGATTGGCTCTTTTAATGAGAACTTTCATCTTCTCGTCTGCCGTTGGGTTATTGGTTAACCAGATCTGAAGACGGGTGAGCATGTATCCTCGGTACTTGTCACGTTGAAGAGTTCACCTCTTTTTTAAACCCGTTTAGCTTGGTTTCGAGATAGACGAAATGAGCAGTGTTCTTCTTGCTTCCAAGTGCGTTCATCACGCGGACCATCGGTGTAAAGGACTGATCCCCGCCGGGCATTGGTGGCGGATTATTCAGGATAGGCACTATCATAGCCTGTACGAAGAAGGTTATGGAGATACGACCAGTCCTGGCCACAGCACCAGACCTAAGGTTGCCACTCGCGGCGTCCCTGACAAACTGAATGATTGTGTTGAGCTCCAGTATGTGTTCAACTACACGAGATTAGAGTCCTCATCACAGTCGCATTTTGGCATGGGACAGACCTATGAAGGGGCCACGGGTGGTGGTTGTGAGAGTCTGAGGTTCAACATCGGGTACCAGGCAGTCGGGCTGGTTGGTATACGTATATCCAAGCTGCATTATTGGCGAGTTCGCGGGCACATCGCCTCGACTCCAGTACTAGTCTCACAGTCAATAATAGAGCTTTCAAGGCCAATATGTGATGACCGGGGAGGCGCCGAGAAGAATGATATGTTTGGCTCGGGAACCCCCATATCGACAGATCAAGCTTTGATATAGTCTCGATTCCATGCCAGGGAACAACGAGATGAGCATTCGAGGTAGTGTTGGGTGACCCTTGGATAGTATGGGTGGAAATAGAAGGCATGAAAAGATGTCAGACATACCGAAAATGAATCCCAGTGCATTGATCTACCATCTGGGAAGGTGATATCAAAAGGCCGAGAAGGCGCACGCTTCCCCAGAAGCAAACTTCTGGTCAAGAGTGATAGTGCGCTATTCTCATCTTCATCTTCGAAGCAGTCAATGGTCTCGCACTCACATGATAAGGCCTTATTTTCCGCAAAGTATGCATCGTAGTAGGCCATGTTACAAATCAGGGACTCAATGAAGTGTGAGAAGCCCAAGAATACAGAGGCAACTTGCTCCTGCAGCCAATTCCGAATGTTTGTCACAGTCAAATGCGTGTAGTTGGGGACCACTTCGTTCCGCCAGATCTCATACATCCTGTTTGTGCCATGCTGGACGGCAATGGCATAAAGCAGGTTCACCATTGCCTCCTGCGACTTGAAGCTCGCCCGTCGCGCCAACGACTTTGGCATGGGCAGTGCAGACAAATTCCCATGTGCGACATGAAAATCCACTTCGCGCTTCACATACCAACTGTCTGATCCGCAAGTTGGGCTGTCCATGAACTCCTTGACACTCTGCAAGATATCATCCTCCTCATCCGTATAACCACGTTTGCTGAGGGTCATGTAATTGGCCTTGCAGCACCTGGACCGGGCGCCGTTGCCCCGACAGTCTCCGCCATACTTGTCCATGGCCACCCTGACGGTATCATCTGGACAGCCGCTGCGACAATAGTCATCTGTGCGGCCAGCAACGGCAAGTCCAATGTCTGACTTCCATTGGCAGTCGTCCCATTGCTCGTCATCGTCGTTGTCACAGCAATACTTGCGCTCTTGGACCTCAAAAACGTCGCCAACTATATCAGCCTTGCGCATGTTGCAGCTCGCGCCGCCACTCCCTGTAGTCGACTCGGCGACTAGATCGTTACTACACTGTCCATCATCACACATCGGCCATGTTGACCACGAGCACTGCGAGTAAAGCTTGGTACTGTTTGTTCCTGTCGTGCAGCATGCTGCCTGGTATTTACCATTGTCACAGTACATGGAATTGGAGCCCACCTCAACCATCCCATTGGGGCACGCCGGATCACATTTACCATTGTTGTGGGTGTACCAGCCACACTTGGGCTGTTCAGCATCTGGAGGACAGCAAAACGTGTGCGTACCAGCTCCATCACAGCCAGTCTCATCCCACATTCTCTCATCCTCTCGGGCACCATCGTCGCCCCGCGCAACACTCGTCCACCCGCTGGGACAACCGATCATACAGTTTGTCCATTTGCATTGCGGGTGAAACTTCCGCACTGTGGTGTCATCTGAATCCTCCGAAGACTGCCCAAGCGCCACAATCTTCCGCCCAACTGCCTTTGAAAGCTCACGTGTGAACCGGCCATCCTTGGTATCATGGGAAACAGCCCAGACCATTACACCGCCGAGGCACTGGCCGCGTGCAAAGTCAACCTTGAGCTTGAACGTATCGCCGTCGTCATAAGTAAGCCATTGGTTGTTGTCGTACTTGAGAATCTTGACCGCGGCCTCCTTGTCTAGCTCAGATGTAAGGCCGCCTTCGTCCATAATATCCATGATCTCCGAGTTCAGTAGAATGCCCGTTTCATGGCTGCATTTGCCAGCATTGGCACCCGAATCGAATAGACAGCCCGTGTCCATACATCCGGGGTCCACGACGGTGAAGGCACGCGCATAGAAGGCAAGGCCTAATACGACCTTCTCTGAGGGAATATCATTTCTCCAGAGCAAGTCCAATCCGTTTGTAATCTCGGTCAGATTAGTATGTGCAAGGAGGTATTCGCCTAGCCACTTGTTGCCTTTATCCCATGTGCCGTGTAAATCGTACGTCATCATGTTGAAGAAGTCAACATGCTTCTCCAGCTCAATGATATCAAAGTGCTGCAGATACCAATATGACGCGGGCAGTGTAATGCTAAGACCATCACGACCGCCTGTATTCTTCAAAGCCTTTTTAAGATTGGCCATGAACTTGGGGAAGTTCTTGAAGTCCTCCGGGCGACCACTCCGATCATCGGCCACGGGATATTCCCAGTCAAGGTCGACACCATCAAAGTTATATGTGGCTAAGAAACTGGTGAGGGATTTGAAAAACTTCTTTTGGTTGTCTTCTGACCTCGCAAGATCAGAGAAAATAGTGGATGTCGGGCCCGGGTCATTGAATGTCCATCCGCCAATGGCGATAAACACCTTGAGGTCAGGGTCAATATTCTTCAAGTCCGTCAAACGCTTCATGAGCTTGCCCTCATATGAGCTTGCAGGCTTGATCTCGAAGGTTTTCGGGTCGACGGCGGCAAATGCGTAATT
This sequence comes from Aspergillus micronesiensis, assembly GCA_039763685.1. NCBI lineage: Eukaryota > Fungi > Ascomycota > Eurotiomycetes > Eurotiales > Aspergillaceae > Aspergillus > Aspergillus micronesiensis. The sequence continues at coordinate 363,825 of JASHHO010000079.1, read as the reverse complement.
CAAATGGGTGTATACGCCCAAGGGAATTTGCTCGGGATAGAAGACATTGCATGGCCGCTTGACAGTCCAGCCTTCGTAATAGCCTATCACTCGGTTCATGCTCCCTGCTTTCTCGCATGACGGCGCGCGTAACCTTCTTGTTTCCGCAGAACTCCTCGGTCAAACCGCAGAAACCGAACTTCGAGCAACAGACATTGAGGGGGCACTTGGACACCTCTGCAAACTCGCCAAAACCCCCTGGATCACAGTATGATCGGCTTTCGCATCCGGCTACACACACGTCTGAGTCGCAGTCTGCAATTGGATAAGTTGTCAGTAAGTGGATCTGTAGACATAGACAAAGTAAGGGAGTAGGGGTAGACGAACAGTCAGGGCCGAGACCGCAGTATCCATACTTGTTGCAGCATCCTGTCGCGCACGGATTGGATGCATCACACTCAGGTTTATAGTCACAGGAAGCGATACAGACATCAGCACCGCAGTAGTCGTCGCCAATGCCACAGTATCCGTCCTTGCTGCAGCAGCCAGTTGCACAGGGCGTCGAGCTACTGCAGTCTTGGGCTTGAGTGAGGACGAACAGCAACACCATCCACCACCCAAGCAGGTGAAAAGGACCTGCACGGGTCCAGAAACGAGAGACCTCCATTGTGATACTCTTTGTGAGAGAGTGTGGGAATGAAAGAGTTCCTCTTCTGTAGCCATGAGAAATACACAAGGCCTTGAGGCGCTTTCTAGCGCTAGACTTGCTGCAATCTCCGTCAGGACAAGGTTCCCAAGATTATCCGGGTGTATCGGCTCTATCCCAGAAGCCCCTTTGCCATTGTCATTCGTACCTCAGGCTTTTGCGCAGGTCATGCATGGTTCTGATTCGACCATGGCCCATGTGGCGGGCTACTTGATCTCGCTTAGAATACCATACCACGGTCACGGTGAGACCGCGCAGGCAACGACGCGAAATTGACTGTTTGCCGAGACGAAGCTATTGAGAAGCTCATCTCTGCTAGTAGACGCTGGTGTTCCGATGGCTCCATCCCCCTCACTAGCATTTTCTTCGAGTGGTGATCCACAGAGGTGTTTAGCGCTGGGGGTGCCTGCGAGTGGAACCACGGAGTACTACTCCGTAGACCTGGCATCCGGTCCAAGCGAGCATTGTTGGAAGGTACATTTCTTAGCGCGGCACTAGAATGGAAAGAGACAATGCGTATATCTATTCTGACCCTTGACAAGTACCTTTGAAAGAGGCAGGCACCCCTCCGACCAGGGTACAATTGTTTTACTACCTAGGTATTGGGTCCAGGTACATAGGGGTACAGATAGTTAGACATCGAGGCCCGAACCCCAGTAATTCATATCAAGCAATATTCTCCGTACTAATCTGTAAGGGGTATGCTCCTCTCTCGCCTTGGATCTTGGCTCCACTATCTGCCCATCCTCAACGCCACGTTTGGGAGCCGTGCCCTACTCGCCGCGAACTAATCACGACCCCCTCCATGCTCCATCAATTGAGAGACATCTTGGCACCCATAGTCAGGCCAATCGCTTAGCCCTGCCCGCTAAGCCGGCCATCCATGGGGCGGGTGGCTTGGCTTCCACTATCTTGTCCTCGGCAAGCCTTCCAAGGTTACATGGCGGGACGCCGCCTACTAATGTGCCCCATTCCATTTCATCGAGCCCAGGGACCATCACATGGACTAGAGTAAGACACTCATTTCCGCACATGCCGGTAGCTTTAGTCCTGGTCTGGATGGAAGCCTTCATCTCGGTTAAACTTGATAATGTGCAATATGACTATCGTACCCCTGGACATGGAAGCGATATCACGCTAGTTAAGGTACGAGCATGGGAGGTAGCCAGAAATGCCAAACTGGGAGTTAGTAAGAATCCGTCGATGAGTCTCAGTCGAAGGCAGAGAATAGCCCTCTGATTTTCTCACAGACTGTCTCCTCCCTCGCAGTGTCGTTTTTGCCATTGAGTAGTGACACTGGGTTACACACCCAGAGACGGACAGCCCAGCATGGCACCACTTCTTCCACTCCTGCTTCTCTGTCTCCAGGCGGTGGGAATCGTTGCCAATACACATCATGGATCAATGCATCATCATCATGAGCGGCATATCAATCATGCAAGAACGACGAACGAGTCGTCCGCTGGCGACGCAGCGGACATCGTGCAGCGAGCTCTCGCTGTCCTGGCGCACGTCAATCGAGAACGGGTCGAATACCCCAATTTCAACAAGAACGAATTCCAATCCGCATCCTCTGGCTCGGAAAAGACCTCGACCGCACAACCGCTAGACTACAGCGCAGACGCGCTCGAGAAGGCGTCCTTGAAACGACGAGACTCGGAACAAACCGGCAACACAGCCTACACCATTCCAGACGAGCTCAGCAGCAGCCGCTCGCACGCTGGCAGAATCCACCCCTCAGAAGCCTCAAGGAGATCACGGCCAAGTTGCAGCCCGGATGCGGACCAAGTACCGTACCAAAGGGAACGACACGAACACCCCTCGCCAGGCATTGATCCGCCCAGATGGCTTGTATGACTATTCGCCATTCGGGGCCCGCACTACCGAATACAAGGCAAATGATACAGAGGCGATTACCGTGGGAAGCGTGCGGCTCCAACGCAATACTGGATGTCAACCATGCAGAAGAACGGTGTTAGCCCTTTTGCACCGAGTTCTTACAAAGTCTGGCGCAATGTGAAGGACTATGGTGCAAAGGGTGATGGAGTGTAACGGATGACACAGAGGCTATCAATCGGGCTATCTCCGATGGAGGCCGTTGTGGTGCCAACTGTGGCTCCAGTACTATCTATCCAGCTGTGATCTGGTTTCCTGCAGGCACCTACCTAGTCAGCACGTCCATTATTCAATACTACAACACGCAGTTTCTCGGCGATGTAAGTCACCGTTTCTTTTTTACTCGACAGCAAGGCTCAATGCTGATACATGGATACAGCCACTCAATGTCCCGACTATCCTAGCAGCGTCGAGTTTTGTTGGACTTGGTGTCATGACATCGGACGTCTACATTGGCGACAATGAGCAATGGTAAATGATCACTTGTTATGCATACACACTTCAATCTGATACTGATGGACCACCAGGTATGTCAACCAGAACAACTTCCTGCGGAGCATTCGGAATTTTAAAATCGACATCCGACTTACCGACCGTCGGCCTATATCTGCGCCATCCACTGGCAGGTGGCCCAGGGTACATCGCTGGAGAATATCGAATTCTACATGCTGTATAACACTGATGTTCCGGAGAACACACAACAGGTATTGACAGAGAATATTCGAATGTTTCAAGTCTATGTCTAATGCGGTTTAGGGTATCTACATGGAAAACGGCTCTGGTGGATATCTTGCCGATCTGACTTTTGTTGGTGGTAATTTTCGGGTAGGTCGCGACCAAGCATTCATCATTTTCGATTGGTTATACATTCTACATATGGTATTGACATATCAAAGTGCCTACTTTGGAAACCAACAGTTCACCACCAGCCAGCTGGTCTTTGTGAACTGTAAAAACAGCCCTCCAGGTTCACTGGGATTGGGCATGGACTATGCAGGGACTATGTGATCGAAAGCTGCCAAAATGGCCTAACCATAGTTGGAGGAGTAGGTCTATCCCAGAATCAAGTCGTTCAATTGGAGTCAAAACTAATATATGGTCGAACAGGCTGGAGGTCCAATGAGCAACGGTCAGGGCGTAGGGTCTGTCATTCTTGCCGATGCTATCATCGCGAACACCCCAAACGGAATCATAACCTCCTTATATGAGGAAAACTCTACCTCGTTCCTCATCCAAAACGTTGGTTTCTTCAATGTCGAGACCGCCATCCAGGACTCTGCCAAGGGACAGGTCCTTCTTGCCGGTTGGCAACGAAGTCCTGAAAGACTCCTGGGGCTTTGGCATGACAGTTGACAATTCCACTGGTACGGCATCATTTGTCAACGGTCAAGACATCCCCGCAATGAACCGTACTGCCGCCCTTCTTGGAACTGATGCCTACGTGAAGACCAACTTGTATACTCGTCGCCGGCCGAAGTATGATGAGCTCACTGCAAGTCAAATCATCAATGTCAAGACACTGGGTGCCAAAGGCGACGGTAAGACAGACGACACCATTGTCCTCAATAACATTCTCTCGCAGGCTGCCAATCTGTCATCTGTCGTATACTTCCCATTCGGAGTATACATGATCAAAGATACCTTGCGTGTCCGGTTGGCTCACGGATAATTGGCCAAGCCTGGTCCCAGATCATGGCAGCAGGCACTAAATTCCAGGATATGGAGAACCCTGGGTGGCCGTGCAAATAGGACAGCCTGGGGACAAGGGCATTGTCGAGATTCAGGACATGCTGTTCACTGTGTCGGGGCCAACAGCGGGAGCGATCCTCGTAGAGTGGAACGTGCATGAATCCTCCAAGGGATCTGCGGCCATGTGGGTATGATATCCATCATTTCCGCTATCGATCTTCGTCATGATGACTGACAGATGCAGACTCACATATACGTGTCGGGGGTGCAATCGGATCCAACCTCCAGAAGGATGATTGTCCCAAAAAAACAGGGACTGTCAACCCGGATTGCATTGCTGCTTCATGCTACTACACCTGACGCCCAAGTCCACCGCATACCTTGAAAATATCTGGGTCTGGGTCGCGGACCATGACCTGGACGTGATTACGCAGGATCAGATCGATGTGTACTCGGCCCGTGGGATATTAGTCGAGAGTCAGCTTGCATGGCTGTACGGCACATCCTCGGAGCACAATGTTCTTTACCAGTATCAGCTCTCTGGTGCTCAGAACATTTAATGGCTATGATACAGACCGAGTCGCCCTATTACCAGCCTGTTCCTCCACACCAGCTCCATTCATCACGGGAATCTTCCCCAATGACCCGCTCTTCAATGACTGCAAAAAGGGTTCCGTCACCTGTGCCGTTTCCTGGGCCGTTCGGATCCTAGACTCCTCGTCCATCTACATGCTCGGCAGTGGGCTATACAGCTGGTTCTCTGACTACTCGCAAGATTGCCTGGAGACCGAAAACTGCCAGGCCCGTGGATTCGAGATCGAGGAGAGCTACGACATCTGGATTTACAATCTCTGCACGAAAGCAATCGTCGAGATGATCTCGCCTGTGAAGTCGGTCCCCACCTATGCCAGGGACAACATGAACGGCTTCCTGGCCTCAATTCTGGCGTGGCTGAACGGCGCAGAGCAAACCGCAGGTCATCGTGATTTCCCCGGTTTCATTTTCTACACTGCAGATGGGTTGGAGGAGCTCAACTTCTCAACGGCTGCGTCATGCGCTCACAGAGCGCATCAAATGCGACGGGTACATGAGGATGTTCATGGAACCGAGCTACCATGGCTCCTTATATAACGAGAACTCTCACTGATTCCATTTGCGAGCCTTCCTGTGGCGTTAGTCTCCGCCAGTGGTTCAACTCTGTGAGTCAAAACTGCGCTGGATACAATATCACTGGAGCAGTTCCTCCGATGCTGGGCGGTCGTCTCTGGGCAGCCTATAACGAAACCTGCGTTAAAGACCCTGACACTGACAAATACTGCAATGGTAAGTCTCCTCCCTATCAACAGCCAGTGTCTCAGAAAACACTCTAACACGCCGTTTACTAGATATCATCGACGGCTTCACCCTAGTAAGCAGCATCGAGGACATGCCCAAATCCGAGATGTGCTCATACTGCAACGTAGAGAAACTGGAGATGATGCAACGCCCCCCTACTCGTTCTACAACGACTACTACAAGTCGAGACTGGAAACCGTTCATGAAAAATGCGGCCTGACCGGTCCAACCGACATCCTCCCCTCGCCCACACCTACCCCAAGGAAGAGCCCGCACCTGCTTCACAGAAACCCACACAACCGTCAACGGAGACACCTGCGATTCCATCGCAAAGACCAACAGCCTGAGCTCCGCAGCGCTCTACAGGTGGCAACCAGGACCAGATCTACGACTGCGCCAGCATCCCCGCAGACCTCACCCTCTGTCTCCCCCTAAGCTGCAGCGAAATCTACACCCTCCAGCCACGACAGCTGTACAACCATCGAGACGGCCGCATCCCTGCACAGAGGCGATCTCCGCGTCTACAACCCTGGATCTCATTCGCCTGCGACAACCTCCACACCGCCAGCGAAATCTACGGCACAACCCTCTGTCTGAGCCCCCAAGGGGGCGTCCACAATAGCACCAACGGCGGCGACGAGTCCAGCGGGACCAACCCGGTTTCGCAGACGGTACGTCTACGAGCCGACACAGCCGCCGGTCAACTCTACCGTTGCGGATGGCACGACCCTCAACTGTGGGGTAAATGGTATGAGTAGCGGGTAACGAGACCTGTGCTGCGATTTGTGTCCAATCGTCGATTACGAGCCCGCTGTTCCTGGAAGTGAATCCCTCCCTGGACTAGCTGGTTGTACGGAGAGTTTGCATGCCGGGTGGACTTATTGTGTTGGCCCGACGTATACGTTGGAATAGACTTTTACGGATGATGAGGAGATAAGTCCGAGTAGTAGTGCTGTGGTGGTGAGTTCGACGGCTGTATAGGTGGGGAGACTTAGGTGCTTATACATATGCTGGTCGGCTCCAGTTCGGCCTAGCTAGACAGATCAGGAGTATGTGGTGGTGGGCTGGCTGAGGACATTGTAGTTATTAAAGCAATATGGTACAATCGATGACCATGATAGAAGCTGTATCATTTGTGAAATGCTCACGCGAATTGTGCAAGATCTAAAGTCATGATAGGCCCCAAACGCTTAATGAGCCTACTGAGGTCGTCCCTAGCAAACGGATACCAGTATCAAAACGTCAATAGACTGATGAAAACAAGTTTAGAGCCGTGTTACTACCTCTCTATGGTAGGGAGGAACTGCTGAAATCAACATTGTGAACATGGTATCCTTAGGCAATGAGTAACATTGTAGAACCAAACGAAACAGATCGGACAACCAATAACAGAGCGCAGGTCCCAAAGTCATGAAAAGACCAGAGATCCCTTCCCTACATCATGTCATTCGCCAAACCTTTCCATGAGAGCCACGTTATGGTCAGCCTGCATCTGCAACTCCTGGGCATAATCCGTCAACTCAAGCCAGATCGTATGGATCGTCTGGTCTCCCGATCACACATCTTGACTGCGTCTTTGAATGATATCCTATCCCGAAGGTAAACCAGTTGCAGTTCTCTACCCGTTCTACCAGGACCTTGAGGTCTTCGCAATTGTGGGCAACCATGCTCCATGTAGGCGGTCAATTCTCCCATTCTCGCTATCAACTCCTGTGTGTTGATGTCGCGTTCAGGAGAGCCTTCCGCAGCCTGCTTCTGTGGATACGGCTTGGAATCGGCGTGGGCTAGCTTCACAAACGTGCTGATATTATCCTCTCTGACGCCCTTCATCAAGTCTAGGCTTAGGGTGAGGAACTCGTAGGCCTGCTCGGGTGATATGGAGATCTTGGACTGGACGATGCCTTCACGGAGGATTTGAGCCTTTCGGCTGAGATTGAGGCCCTGTCTATTGTGGGCCATTGTCCCTGGATATTTTTGGCTAGGGGCCTCTGCCTGCTGGGGTCAAGAGTCCTGGGGCGTGGTGTTTCCGTCTAGGAACTGCTTGAGAAGGAGATAGGCCCTGTCGTTTGGTGGCAGGCTGTTCTTGCTTCGGTGTATCTTGAGTCTCAGTCATATTGTTGATGTGACGAGGAGATGTATTCTCAGAGAGACTGATGAGAATCCGTGTAGTGTTAAGTTGAACAATGAAGCAGGACGCTGGCATGACGAGGTCCTCTTATACTAAGTTGTCATGGGTGCTTCCTAAGCAATGACGATTTGGAGTGACGCTTGATGATCTGGCTATACATCAAGAAACCTTGAGGCGAAGCGACAAGGGAGATATATGCTTTACCGAACAGCCACTCGGGTGCTAGCTATTCTTATTGTAGGGTGTTGGCAAATTTCCAGCCAGTTGGAGCAAGGTGACAAAGTATAACTTCTCGAACGAAGGAAGACTGACCCAGTAGTGACTTATTAATAGAATAGCCTTCTCACTATGGGCTAGGATTGTAACAGGGAACATATGCAGAGAATTTCCATGGTAGAGTTATTATGACTCTTCCTGTTGCTCGGGTTAATGAGCGCAGCTGTTTTATCATCCTGATGGACTGCACTTCGGAAAATCTAGCAATACCTTGGCCAGTATCGCTTATGCTGCAGACCGAGATATAAACTGCTCTTTAGCATGTGATAGTCCTTGCAGCATACGGTTCGCGGCTTCTATGAAGGCACTGTATGATGCAGTCTTACTTTCAGTCATACTACCTAGGTACGTGCCAGCGGTGTGATATTCGGTAACATATCCATTTTGTCGAAATCATTCCTTCAACATTATGTATTCAAAGCATGTATATAAACCTACGGTTCGTCCCACCAATAGCGCAGACGAACACACTTCGGCAGTTCTCGGCCACATGCTCGAGCGAAAAGTCGGCGCAAACAGTGACTCAAAGCCAACTAGGCGGCAGCAGAAACGGCAATCTTAACAACTCACATCACATTAGTATTCGGATAACAGTAAAATACACACGATATCACCAACTCCAAATGCTCAACTCGGCCTCATACACTCTCACTTCTTCAACGGATCCTCCGTCCGAATCCAATCCGCAAACTGCTTCCGCTTCGCCTGCATAAAGGTCAGCCAACCGTCTGAACCCATATTCCACCACATCCCGAGGACCACAAGCCCGGCAGAAAGAAGAAAAAGGAAAGAAAACTCACGCGAATATCCCAGAAACCATACCGCTCCTCTAGCCGGCGGTACGGGTTCCTAGCACCGCCTTCACGCTCGATCTGTCCGGCCCACTCGCTCCAGCTAATCGGCTTCAGCTTCTCGGCACCGAGGACGAGACCGACGGATACCACGACGAGGAGACAAGAGCTTCGATGGCAATGTCATGCGGGAGAGCGGTCGAGGCGGAGAGACGCGGGCGTTGCTGTAGAGGACGGTGTGCTCGTGAGCGGAATAGCCACTAAATAGTTATCTTTCGTTAGCGACTATGACTTCCATATTCCTGTGGTTCGCTTGGTTTGATTCGGTAGGGTTTGCGACGGAGAGGGTCGGTGGGATGGCAGGTTGTTGAATAATGGGTCAACCTACGCGTGAGCCAGAAGGATCAGGCCGAAGAAGGTGATCAGACGTGATATGTACCCCATTGTTGATTATATGGGTGCGTCAGTCAAGATAGACTGGTCTTGGGGTGAAATGTCAGTGTTGATGTGGTCGGATGCCTGCAGCTGCACGGAGAAGCTACGGGGAGGTTCAAGAGCTCCGCACATATGGCAGCTACGGCAGCCCAGAGAGACACTTTGCGCATCTGTCCACCTGCCCCGCCACCACACGCCCGAGACTCGGTTGGGCATCAGGAGTCACTTTCTTGTTCTACGCCAATTGGGACCGATACTTGACTACAGGAGGTTCAATGTAGCTTACGAAGGAATTGTATATGTAGTTGGGTAATTGGGTATTGATTTTTTGTTTTTTTTCATTCATCATGACCGGAGTCCGGTCGAGTTCTAGTTGTTCAGGTTCATGACACTATAATTTCCATGGATAACATCAAAAAATCCTCATCACACCATTGCTCTTCATAACTGGACGTTTACAGCTTCTGCATGGCAGCAACATCGGTGGACTGGACGTGGTCCTCATCCTCCTCGATCTGGCCCTGGAGCTCATCGGTGGAGACCTTGTCGTCCTCAACGACAAGGTTGATCTGCAGCTTCTTGATACCGTAGCCGACGGTAACGAACTTAGAGGCACCCCAGACAAGGCCGTCCATCTCGATGGCACGGACGTTGGCCTCCATCTGCTGGAGGTCGGTCTCGTCATCTAAATTCAGGTTAGCACAGTGCGTAGAATGGACATGCGCCGAGGCGACAGGATAGAAAACATACCCCAAGGCTTGACCTCCAGGGTCACGAGGGACTTAGCAACGGGCTTAGGCTTGGCCTCCTTCTTCTTGCGGTACTCAGCAAGACGAGCCTCACGCTCCTTGACGACCTCGGGGTCCTCCTCCACAGAGTCGGAGCCGAAGAGGTCCATGTCATCATCATCCTCGGGCTTGTCCTTAGGTTGGTGGGGAGCTCAGTGGACTCGGGGCCGTAGGCAGTGTAGGCCTTGGAGGCGTCACCAGGGAGGGAGGAACTCCGACTCGAAGGAAGCGATGTGCTTGTACCAACGGGCAACGTTGGGGTACTTGGCGGCGTCAGGGCGCCAGAGAAGGCCTTGAAGGTCACGACATCGGCCTGGGAGGGAGCCTCGCTGGAAGTCTGTTAGTCAAATGCCACTGAAAGTGTATTTGAGACAGCAATGGCAGAACACAAGAACGCCAGTAACAAAGAAACGAGTTGTTTTCTTCCTGATCAGAAACGCGATTGCTCGCAAAGTTTTGTAATCGTGCAGCGGGGTCTTAATCCGCCTCATAAACACGGACCAATTGTTTTCATCATGCAAACAGGAACAGAAAATGGAAGACGTTGACGAAGGTGTAAAGAGAGGTACAGATGCAAGGAGAGAGGGGATGTATCTTACCCAACGATGTAGCTGCGCGTGTTGAGGTAGTTGTTGGCCACTGAGGGTACCATTAGCTACTGAACGAGAGCCACAAGGAGAAGAAAGACAAAAAGAAGAGAACACATACGAGTAAGGCCGGCGTCGGAAACGAAGTCAGTGAAACCCATTGTGATGGTTATGTGAGAGAAGAGATGTGGTTGTGGGAGAACGGGGGAGTGTTTGGAGGAGGAATAAATAGGAGGGGAAAGGTGTTCAGAAGTAATTTTTCGCAGCGGCGGGTGTGCTCTGAATTTTTTTCGCTGGGAGCCCCTCAGTTGGCGCCACTAACCCGCTGGGGTGCCCGCACGTGATCTCGCGCCGACCATAGCTTCGCTGAGCTCCAACGAGCTGCCGTCGATTCACCATGGCCTTGGGAGGGCATTCTTGTTGGGCAGATCCAGACAACAGGGCGTCTGTATCCCCAGTTCAGAAGACTAACCCCTCGAGTGAATGTGAGTAGATGTTGTCAGGAAAACAATCCCTTCACCCCCTGAGAAGGTGCGAGAAGGTGTCGGTTGTCTGAGAGTCCCGAGGTCCTTATGTAATCCCTACGCAAGTCGCATGCGGAGCGAATAACAAGAAAGCGAGGCCTAGATGCACTATGAATCGCTAGTTTCATTCCACTATGTAAACGCCAAGACATCACCCAGTCCATTTGAGAGCTCTCATTAATCAGCTCAAAATGGCCAATTCCCTGTGCCATGAGAGATTCTCGATACGACAAGTGATGAGCACTCCAGGTAAATCCGAAATCTATGTTCATTCATACCTGTCCGCTATTGAGGAAAAGTGAACACAGTGCTGAGCTCAGGCACGGCGGAGCTCGATAGATTTCGGAGTGTCCATCCATTCAAATGGGGGATTGCCTGTGTTGTTGAAGGACACATCTTTCGCTCCAATCGCGCCTTTAGGCTTGGAGCCATTAAACAGAGTCCCACTCAAAAAGGTATGCGGGAAGCCGTGGTCAAACTCATACGCAGAGTCGATTTCCGCGATATCCTCCTCGCTCAGTCGAACATCGAGAGCCGTAAATATTCTTCTCAAGATGGTCCACAACACGCGCCCCCACAATTGGGAAGACATATGGCGTTTTGTGTAGGACATAGGCAAGGGCAATGTTGAATAAAGAGTGGCCTGTCTTCTTGGACAAAGCCTCCAGCTTGCCAGACACCTGTTTGTCACGCTCAGAAAGAGGAATGAACTTCCGTCCCGGGTTGTGTTTCTCCTTTTCCTTGAAGCCTTCAACAGTTTGGAAACGACCCTGGTTCAAGACACCATACGGGCACAGTCCCATGCCCTCGTCAAGCGCCATGGGGATAATGTCTCGTTCAAAGTCCCGCATCGCTGCATTCCACATTCCCTGGTACACCACAAACTGACGCAGACCGTGGTCCCGAGCGTATTGGTTTGCTTTGGTGACCACCCAAGCAGGAGCGTCGGATATTCCCAGGTAATTCACCTTACCCGAAGATACAAGGTCATTGAGGGCATGCATCAGCTCGGGGATGGAGGTGGTATAGTCCCAAACGTGCACATAGAACAGATCGATGTAGGAAGTCCGAAGTCTCCTGAGTGACTGTTCAAGCGATAGGCGCATCGACTTGGTCCCTGTTCCGACGTAGTTGGCGCGAATCTCATTGGGACTGCTCGACCCGGCATTGGTATACTTCGTCGCGAGAACGATCTGGTCCCGGTTGTTCTTCCCAGCCATCCATTCGCCGAGCCATTCCTCCGACTGTCCTGAGTGATACATTCGCAGTGTCGATGAAATTGCCTCCATTGTCGTAGTAATAGTCCATGATGGCAAAGGCGGTCTCTTTGGTCATCTCACCGTACCGTTCTTGGTGAGAGGCCAAACGTCATGGCACCCAAACATAGAGTCGACACTCGGACGGATGCCGACGGCGCGAGCTGACGGTAGGTGGCCAGGCCACTACAGGGACCTTGCTGGGAGTAGTCATGATGATGTGGGTTCTCAATCGTTGCTCAGTTTTGCGTTTGACCGGCTCATATTCTGGATACTGGTGGGATTTTTTATAATTGCAAATTCTGGGCAGCACAAGCAAAGTGACGTTAAACATCTCATACTTCGTTGCCATGCGGCGCTAAAGCTCTTAGCGGTCAGCAATTAGCACGAGTGGGGGGCTACAATGACGTCCATGGTTGCTTATATAAACCGATTTACACTACTGTGAACCCATGGATACTCCTGTACCACGAGTGATCCAGTACGGGCATCTCATTGGTCATTCGGTCCCTTTCAAGTCAATTCCTTCTCGGAAATAAGACCTAAGTCCGTTAGCGGTCAGCATTTGGAGATTCATCTTCTACCGGCTTGAACCTGCTGTCTTAAGCCAACCAACATTTTTCGCTCAGCCGACATGAGGACCCCCGAGACTTCCCAATCAGCAGACGTACATGCTCTTCAGTCAGAGAGATCGCAGGCGGATGGATGGTACGGTGTGTCAGACGCTAAGGAACGGCGAAGACGGCAGAATCTATTGAACCAGAGAGCCTACCGTGAGTCGTCTACTACTTTGCCTCATGAGAGGATAGGCACTTACTGACTGATTAACAGGCTTTAGGAAAAGGCTAGAACGAGGCTTCATAGTTGCAAATGGTCAATGGTATAAAATAGAGGCTCTGCCTCAAAATCCACATATCACGGCCCTCTATCATCGGCGTCCACGCACCAGGCTCAGAGCTCCTTACCGCATCGAATAAGAAGGCTCGAAACATACTCGGTGTTGCCGCCGACTCAAATTCCAGCTCATCTAGAGGTCTAAACTTGAGCACAAGCACCAATGCGCACTATCCAAATTCATGGCCTCCTGGCCTGCAGAGGTCAGGACACTATGGGTCCAGAGCCCAGACGCTAACAAAAGAGCGATCATGCCACTACAAGTGGCCCGGTTCCTCGACACATTGAGCTCAATTGCCCGAGTGCAGACCATCTTCTCTCCCTAACAAGGATAAATGTTCACCGCGCTTTTGTCAGCAATATGGTCACCCTTGGTATTACGTGGGAGTGGATGGAAGAAGACTCTATATCTCCATTCTCTATGCAACGTCCCGGTTCGACCCTACTGTTCTCCCCGAGAAGTTACGGCCCACGGAACTCCAGTGCAGCACGATTATCACACCTGGATCAATCTGTTTCCGTGTCCAGTCATGAGAAATAACTTGATTCGGGCGGGAAATGACTGGGATGACGAGGAATTATGCGGCGATATCATGGGGTTCTGGGAGGGTACCTCAACAGGACTTTCGGGTTGGTTATCTGGGGCGAGCCTGCTGACCCGAGCAATTGGGAACTTACTGAAGGGTTTGTGGACAAATGGGGCTGGGTTATGCAAGGCTGCGTGGATTTGATGAGGTCAACAAACTATTGGCGGGCGAAACGAGGCGAAGATCGCTGTTTCCGAGCAACATTGTATATTCCTAGCAAAATTAAACAAAGCACACGAAAGGGCTAGCTAATTAAGCCCCACGGCCTACTATAACCGTGGTTAGCTAGTGAAGGTCAGCAGCACTGTTCTCGTCTTTTCGGTGCTAATCCGGAGATTAATGTGGCACTTATGACTGGTGAGCGGCATTGATGTGCCGACTTTAGCGGGTCCTGATGCTCTATTGACCAACTATGAGTTTATAAGTTTCCATTTGTAAGGAAATCCTACTTCAAGTTCCAGTGTTGAATTCTGAGCGAACCGGTGCTGTCAGGCCGGCAGAGACTTGGGCCTCAGAGTGAGAAGGTTCGGGCAGCCGGCTTTATCGGCCCTAGTGATAGAGTTTCGGCATGTGTGAGGGGGCTTACTCCGACCACTCCAGCTTCTCTCTGCCACACTCCTACATATTATCGTGTTCAAAAAAAGTCTTCAGGTCCTCATTCCTGAGCGCAGATTGAATTGAGTCTACTGAATTGCCGCCACACCATGCAGCCTTTGAGCTACGCAACCCCAGACGGGGTAATTGTTTCCGGCCTCCACCCTGTGCCGACACATGGGAACATCGACCCGAAGGCTTACCGCTCATCATTGGTCTCATGGTGCTGGCTACACCAGTCGGTACTACGATGTCAATGAGGCGTTGAGTGCTCAAGTCTTCAGCGCTATGACCGGCATACCATTTGTTGCGATCGATCGACCTTGTTACAATCGCACTACGAGTGTCTGCCTGTTGCTCCCGAATCCTCCTTCCATGAAGCATGGGGAAATCACTGCACGACTCGATCCTGCCAGCCCTCTGGGAGAATTTCGGCGTCTCTAATGGCTGTACCGGCATCGTCATTCACTGTCACTACCCCTTGGAACCACTGGAGGCACTGTTGCCGCGTCACTCAATGGCTTAGAGAAGTCTCCCTCTTATCCTCTTTTGGGGCTCATCATATCGGGATTCGCAAGTGACACCAAATTCGTCATCGAGGAGACGCGGAATAAGACCAAGGAATGTGCTATTATAAAAGGAGATTGGGCCACCCTCCCGCTCGACCTCAAAGAATCGCTGATGATCCCAAAGGGCACAGTGGACCCATCGCTCTATCAGTACAGTGCAGAGCTTGACCATCCTATGCCATGTCTAGAGACAATCCAGATGACAGACAGCTGGCTTCCTACATGGCGTCAACGTTGGGCTCCCGATGTTACCGTTCCGGTCATGATCTTGCTGGGGGGACGAGATTGCTTTTTCCTCCCTTCCCAAGAACACCTTGACGATTATGCGGCCGCATTTACATCCAGCGCCCGCGTGGACAAAACTCTTGTTCCTGGGGCTCCACATTGCATTGAACAAAGTCATTGGTCGTGGGGGTGGTATATGCGCATCTTTGGGTTCGCGACGGAGTGTGCTGCGTCGCAGTATGTGGAGCAACTACCCAAGTAACAACAAAGGCGCACTGTTTGGGCTTGAATGGGCTGCTCCTGCTTCAACTTTCGGAAGAAAAAGCAATCTGTACGTAGGAAACAAAGTTTCTCAAATGTAGTGAGAGTTCCACCAGGTACAAGGTCTGGAAATCTTTTGAATTGAAATGTTATTTCATAGTCCGACATGCCCAACTAACCTCAAGGGCGGAGGCGGCCTGGGGATTTAAGGTTATGTGGAACAGCAACTCTATACCTATTCAGGTTAGGGTATGGAGATCACATCTTTAAGGGTTCTGAGTGGACGAATGTCAATTACCTAATCTCTTAATCATGTGACCTCTCACAATCTGATGGACTCATGGCTCATGATATCATTCTTCCCGTCCGCTCCCATAGATTACCCTAGAACCATCACGAATCGTCCTTGTCCTTCCTCCCACCTCGGGGGCAACATTGCTTGCCTTACTATTAAAGCTCACGACGTGAACATCCCGCGGCCGAGTCACTCTAGGTGGGTAGACAGTATCTCTGCACACTCAATTCCTACAACCTACGATACAATTTCCCCAACTGGAGCTCACGCATACATACTGGGCACATAGCATTGTCAACAACAGTCATGGCCTCGCGGCTGCAGATCGCCCGCAGCCGGCTCCTTCGAGCCCCCTATCATCTCCGAACCGCGTTCTTCACCCGTCCCGAAATTTACGCCTCCTTCCACAAGCCCGGATACTTCCCTCAATTTCCGCCAATGCTCCCATTTCCAACCTCCATACTCCGTTCGCAACTATGCCAACGGGCGACCTCATCCCCCCGGCGGAACCCACCGGATGAACCTCGGCGACGAACAGGAGAAGTCGGCGTTGGAACAGTTTGGTGTTGATTTGACCGCTCGAGCGAAGTCGGGCAAGTTGGACCCCGTCATTGGAAGAGATGCCGAAATCCACCGAACGATTCAAGTCCTGTCAAGACGCACCAAGAACAACCCGTCCTGATCGGTGCGGCCGGTACCGGTAAAACTGCCGTGCTCGAAGGTCTCGCACAAAGAATCGTTCAAGGCGATGTGCCGGAGAGTATCAAAGATAAGCGCGTCATCTCACTGGACCTTGGCTCGCTCATTGCTGGTGCCAAGTTCCGCGGTGACTTCGAAGAACGTCTCAAGTCCGTCTTGAAAGAGGTGGAGGAAGCTGAGGGCAAGGTGATCTTGTTCATTGATGAACTCCATACCCTCCTTGGTCTCGGAAAGGCGGAAGGCAGCATCGATGCTAGCAACCTGCTCAAGCCGGCTCTGTCGAGAGGCGAGCTCCAGTGCTGCGGTGCTACTACCCTGAACGAATATCGATTGATCGAAAAGGACGTGGCTCTGGCGAGACGCTTCCAACCCATTCAAGTTGGAGAGCCCTCGGTTGCCGCGACGATATCCATCCTGCGTGGTATCAAGAACAAATATGAAGTCCACATGGTGTTCGAATCACCGATGGCGCCCTCGTCGCTGCCGCAACCTACAGTAACCGCTACATCACCGACCGTTTCCTACCCGACAAAGCTATTGACCTGGTTGACGAGGCAGCTTCGGCCTTGCGGCTCCAGCAAGAATCAAAGCCCGACGTGATCCGTGAATTGGATCGCGATATCACCACTATTCAGATTGAGCTGGAGTCTCTTCGCAAAGAAACTGACGTCAGCAGCCGTGAGAGACGAGACAAGCTTCAAGAGGACCTCAAAGCAAAGCAAGAGGAAGCGAAGAAATTGACCGAAACATGGGAGAAAGAGAAGGCCGAGATCGAATCCCTCAAGCGGACCAAAGAGGAGCTTGAAAAGGCTCGGTTCGAGCTGGAACAGGCGCAAAGAGAAGGGAACTTTGCCAAAGCTGGAGAGCTGAGATACTCCACCATCCCCAGTCTTGAAGCGAAGCAGCCCAAGGAAGGCGAGAGCCAAGGAGAGGGCGCTCAGACAGCTCTCATCCATGACTCTGTCACGGCCGACGATATTGGCAATGTCGTCTCCCGAACCACCGGTATCCCTGTCAACAAGCTCATGGCGGGCGATGTCGAGAAATTGATTCGGATGGAAGATACCTTGCGCCAGTCAGTCCGTGGTCAGGACGAAGCCCTCTCCGCTGTTGCCAATGCAGTTCGCATGCAGAGAGCCGGCCTCAGTGGAGAGAACCGGCCGCTCGCCTCATTCATGTTCCTTGGTCCCACTGGTGTCGGAAAGACAGAACTTTGCAAGAAGATGGCTGAGTTCTTGTTCTCGACCGAGTCTGCCGTTGTGAGATTCGACATGAGCGAGTTTCAAGAGAAGCACACCATCTCTCGCTTGATCGGCTCACCAGCTGGATATGTGGGCTATGACGATGCAGGACAGCTCACTGAGGCTGTGAGACGCAAGCCGTATGCTGTTCTCTTGTTTGACGAATTCGAAAAGGCACACCGCGATATCTCTGCTCTACTCCTACAAGTCCTCGACGAGGGTTTCCTTACCGACTCCCAAGGCCACAAGGTCGACTTCAGAAACACCCTGATCGTCCTGACTTCCAACCTCGGCGCCGACATCCTCGTCGGTGGCGATCCTATCCACCCCATCAAAGACTCTCAGACCGAGGAATTGCCATCCGACGTCAAAAAGGCTGTTATGGATGTTGTACAACACGCATACCCCCCTGAGTTCCTTAACCGAATTGATGAGTTCATCATCTTCAAGAGACTGTCCAAGGATGCACTCCGGGACATTGTCGATATCAGAATCAAGGAACTCCAGTCGAGACTGGACGACCGACGCATGATCCTACGGGTCGATGATGAAATCAAGGACTGGCTGTGCGAGAAGGGCTATGATCCCAAGTTCGGCGCTCGTCCTCTGAACCGTCTGATCGCTAAGCAGATTGGAAACAATCTTGCGGACAAGATCATCCGGGGAGAAGTTACGTCTGGACAGACGGCTCATGTCACCTTCAATGCTGACAGGAGTGGACTTCAGGTTACGGCGGAAGGCGAGAAGGAGCCTGAAGAAAGCCGAAAAGGAGTAGATAATGTTTATATCAATCGGTTTGGATGCTCTTCCCGGCGTTTTATGTGATTGGTCTGGTGTGGCTCGAAAAAAAGGGGCGCATGTTTCTTTCTTCTTGTCAGTGTATTCTACAGCATCTCCTCTGTTGTATTATAGTTGCATCATTGGTGTACATGAATAATCCAAGTATTTGAAACAAAATAGTCAAATTCTCCACAAAGTACTACGAGTATAAGTATCCTGTAAATCAATTGTAAGTTCCACTGGCTGAGGTGGTCCCAGGCAGCCTGAGGCCCCAAGGGAGATAAAAGACGGAACAACAGAACCAACACCCCGTCAACCATGAGCACAACCAACAAACATCAACTATCCACCATGGATCCCCGTTCGAGTAAAAGAAGAGTCCTCTCTCATCTCTCTACCACACCTCGCTCTCTCAACTCCCGGACTGGTCATGGCATACGTGCACGGTCTATCACTACCTACGCTCCCCCGGCAAATTCACAAGGAGCTTCCACGTCAAGAGCCTCTCAATCAAATGCTGCTGTTGAAATTGAAATTGCTCGTCGCTGTGTGCAGCTCACCGATGATGATCTTGATCAAATCATTGTCGCGATTGATGTGCGAAACTCAGGCACTGTTGGTTGCTCATACTACTCGGCCCAGGAAGAGAAGCTCTACTTGTTGGGAGACTTGCCATCAGCTGGAACAGAAGTTGTCGAGACATGTTTGTATGCCAGAATCTTGTGGTGCTCGAAACTTACTAACAGCCCTGAAGTGATCTTACAGGCCCAGCCTACCGTCCTCTTAACTTCACCTCGAGTGGACAGTGTCGATCCACAAGAACTTGGACAAGAAAGCAGTGAGCATTGTGGCAAACCTTCTCTGGTACTCACTGACACGGATATTCTCAAAAGGCACATATTCATATCTTCCTTATCAAGTCGATGTTCGCCCTTCCCAAGAGTTCAACTACACGAACGCAAGAAATAAGCTCGCCGCTCTGGAGATCTCATCCAGACACGAGGATCGGATCAGATTCCTAGTGCCACATAACGGACTAGTCGATACAGAGCAACTGGACTCGGAAAATCTAGATTTCACTTTACAGGAGGGATTCTTGCACATGTCTGGTACTATCGACACGGCAAATACAGTGACCATAGGCTGTGCAGGGCTGTACTAGTCCATCTACAACGGCGAAGGGCAACAATGTCCGACTCGAGCCATCAATCTTCGCAGATCTTCCGAATCCGCTCCATTCAGATGTTAAGTTTGACGGGCACCATGTGAGCACTCACTGCCATTAACTTCCACTTCCAAAGTTCTCTTTTCTCTTTCAGTAAGACTAACAGTGTCAAAGGTTCATCAATGCAAGAACACTTCTAGCTCTCCAGATAATGGAGTCTGAGTCCCATCCTAGCATCATAAATCAAGGTCCAGGAAGAAACTCATCCCAAGCCAAAGAAGGACTTTCGGTGTATGGTCTATTCAAACGCTTCGCGCATACGCCTCAAGGGAGAAGTCGACTCAGACAGATGTTCCTTCGCCCTAGTATCGACTTAAAGGTGATCCGTGAGCGACATGCTTTCATCAATGCATACCTACGACCCGAAAACTATAGTCCTCTGGAAAAGATAGTGAAGAGTCTGAAGCATATCAAAAACCTCCGTCATGTCATGGTCAACCTTCACAAAGGTATTAGCACCGGAAGTGGGAAGATTTCGGGGTTTAGAACAACAGTTTGGGCTACATTATTGGCGGTGGGCAAATAGTGGGTAACTGCTTTTGAGATAGTATGGCTAACTTGGTCCTCGCAGTTCGCCTTCTATGGAATTGACATTCATGATGCTATCAAAAAGACCATTGCTTCCGGGAATGAACTCACTTTGCACCAAGAGGTAATGCATCGCTGATAGCATTATTAACATACTGACTTGTCCATAGGCCCTACGAGTCTTTGAAGCCGCTGAGCTCTACAAGATTGGAAGAATGATTCAAGAGATAGTAAAATTCCCGCATATTTCTGTCCCTCCGAAGTGATTTATGCTGACCACGGCAGGTTGACATTGACAGTTCTGAGGACCAAAGAAGAACTGTCGTGAAGCCGGGGTTGGATAGAGAACTAGACAAGATGAAGGACACCTATGACGGTTTGAACAGTCTACTGAAGCAGGTCGCCATTGAAATCGCATCCACGATTCCAGAGAGTCTTGACATCGATGTGAACGTCATATATTTCCCTCAACTTGGCTTCAATATTGCCATCCGGTTAGATAACAGAGGACAGGCCGCATTCACTGGCCCCGAGTCTGACTGGGAGCCGGTTTTCGTTACAGAAAACCGAGCGTACTTCAAGGATTTCCGGATGAGGGAGATGGACGAGACATTGGGTGATATCTATGGGCTTATATGCGGTAAGGACAATATCTTGCTTCATTGATCCATGCTAATGCTGTATCTGGTGAGCTAGAAAAAGAGATCGAAATTGTCTACGATTTAGCACAAAGAGTATTGCGGTACGAGGACGTCCTTGTAAAAGCATCGGATATGTGCGGTCATATTGATAGGTAAATTAATCCGCGGTCTCTTCCTATGAGAACAACTGACGTTCCTTAGTCTTGCTGCAATGGCCCAAGCAGCAACGTTCTATAAATTGACATGCCCAAAGATGGTTCCAGACAATGTCATCAAGCTTAAGGGAGGCCGGTAAGACTCCTAGAAGATATCGTCCGGTGTCAGCTAACTCTTGAAAGGCACATTCTCCAAGAACTAACAGTCTCATCATACGTACCAAATGACACATTTCTCATGGGAGGGACCAAGGAGGTCGTATGCCATTCGTCTCATAATCAACATGCAAACCGCAGTACGGAGATTAGCGTCCCAGAAAGACCTTCGAACGTATTGCTTTTGACTGGCCCGAACTATTCTGGGAAAAGCGTGTATATGAAACAAGTGGGGCTTCGTTGATTGCTGGTTGTCATACTGGTGCATATTCTAATCTGGATTAGGTTGCTCTCATCGCGTACCTCGCTCAGCTCGGAAGGTACGAAAAGAATGAGCTTCGTGCTATACATCATCGGGGCTGACAGTAGCAGCTTCGTGCCGGCAGAAAGTGCAGAGATAGGCATAACGGATAAGATACTGGTCAAGTCCAATGCTCAAGATAGCGTCTCTCAGGTATCAGACTGCTTCCTATGACCTACTTGCATAAGTTTCTCATATTACCTCAGATTCAAAGCACGTTCATGAACGACTTGCAGCAAATATCATTCGACCTCAAACAAGCAACAGAGCGCAGTTTGTTAATCATTGATGAGTTTGGCAAGGGCACAAATGAAAGTGGTATGTTCTTCCGATCCCCATGGAGTAAACTTGACACTGAAGGCACTAATGGCTGTAGATGGGGTTGGTCTCGCATGTGGTATTCTCAAGCATTTGCTCGAACGCAACGATCCTCCGAAAGTGATCGTTGCGACGCATTTACATGAGATTCTCGAGAATGGTTTCCTTCAACCGGGACCGCGATTGCAGCTCGGCCATATGGAAGTTCAACTCAGCGAAGAATCTCAAAACGCAGAGGACCAAATCACATATCTGTACAAGTCTGTGTTCCACTATGGGAGAGGGCCCGAGGCTCACCAAATAGAGTATGCTAATCATACTGTATAGCTTTCGAAAGGGTCCGAGTACAAAAAGCTTCGGCACAATGTGCGTCTTTGGCTACTTGTGTGTGGAGGAAACTGCTAATCCGCGTTTAATTCAGCTGCGCAGCGATGAACGGGATCAACCAACGAATTGTTGATCGCGCGAATGAGCTGGCTTCTCTCTCCGCCCGGGGAGAAAGTTTGATTGCTGCTTGTGCTATTTTATCTGCCAGTGAGATGCAGCAATTAGAAGAGGCAGTATGACCCCACCCTTGCTCTTTATGCAAGAAGCGAGCATTCTAGATTATTGATTGTCGTACTTGTCTAGGAGTCCTTGGCCAGGAGGTTTCTAAGCATGGACTTGTCAGAAAATGACGATTGCGAAGATATCAGCGATAAGTTATGTCGGCTGATTGAGGGACAGGAGGATCTTTGAGTACACTACAGGTGCTATCCCAGCGGACCTTTGTGCGCCTTCTACTGTGGATATTATGCACGTATCTTTATACAGATGATCGATATAGCGTCCTACGTTTACGAGATGGTCTCAAGGGTTCTCGCATGGTTGTATGATGAATTATATATGTACACGCAAATATCTTTTTTATAGTCACACATCGAACGCCCGGAATACAAACATCCCGTTGTATCACATAATGACGATGCAAAAAACCATCCTCCACTAGAGCTTGACACTCTTGACCAAGTTCTTCTTGATACCAGTAAGCTCACCAGCATATCCACCACGACCTTCACCACCCTTGTAGACCTGGCGTATGCTACCCAACTTCTTCTTCTTCTCCTCAAACTTCTTTCTCTTCTTGACACGCGGGTTGCGGGCATCTTTGCTGCGCTTGGGTGCAAGACCCTTGTTCTTCTCGATCTGGTAGGTGATGGCTCTCTTCCCATCTGGTCCGATCTCTTCCTGCACCGCCACTTGTCCTCCTTCGCGAGCAGCAGCAGCGTGAGCTTCCGCACGAGCCTTCTTGTCATCCTTCTTCTGCTTCGACCGTGCTGCGACCATGTCGTAGTAATCGTCGTCGTCGGATGGTTCGCCTCTGAGCTCATTGGCGACCCGACGATCCTCATCATCGCTGTCACCACCCAGTCTTTCAGAGTCCTTGGGCTGTTGTCTACCACGTTTCTCGGCTTCGGCGTTAAGACGGGCCTGACGGTCCTTCAAACGCTCGCGGTAAGGCAGATCTGCGTCACCACCAGCATCTTTGCCGGCATCTCTGCGCTTGTTGGCCTTCTGCGCCAGTTGAGAGTGTAGAAGCGCAGGGAGCGTTTCTGCTTCGCCTTCTCCTCTGCTTCCTTGGCAGTAAGCGCATCCTCATCACCAAAGTCGGAGTCGTCATCATTCTTGGCAGACGACTTGGCCTTCTGGAGGGCACGCTTCTTCCCTGGCGCTGAGACAAGATCTGACAGATCGGCCAGATTGGCTTCCGTCTCGCGAAGTCTCTCTGCTCTCCGAGCCTCTGCTTCCTCTTGCGCGGCTTCGGCAGCGCGCTGAGCCTTGGAAAGTTTCTTCGTCTTCTTAGGCTCCTTAGTCGATTGCGTTTTCTTGGCCTCCTTCTTCGATGTAGACGGCGTGGGTGTTTCGACGTTCTTGCTCTTCTTATTGGTAGCCTTGATCGGTTCGGCGGCAGTAAGATCCTTCACGGACTCCCAGAGTTTCCTGAACTTGACCAGGGAAGCCATGACCGGATGCGAGCGCATTTGCGCTGTCGACAAAGGACCAGTCGTTCCGTTGACATCATTGCCAGAAGACAGAAGCAGGAAGTACATGCTTATGGCACCAAGATAAGCAGACAAAGCACGATACTTGATCATAGCAACCGGAGCAGGGCCCACATCCTCTTCGTTGGTTTGTTCCGCGGCAGCATTGGCAGCCTCCTCGAGGGACTGATGCGTGCTTTGAAGATTGGTGAAGTCTTTGGCCAACGGCTCGAACTCCGGGTATCTCGACTTCAGGATCTTTAATTTCTCTTCCTCGCTCATGTCTTCGGTGATCTCCAGTTGCGGTAGAACTTCCGTCACCACGCCGGTCTCGTCCTCACCATCTTCGTCGGCCTTGCCCGATTCAGCCCATTCGGACTCGTCGAATCCGAAGTCGGCCTCATCCATCGCCTCAAGATGCTTTTTTCTGGAGTCGCTTCGCTTCCTCTTCTTCCTCCAGGGCATCGGCTTCGGTTTCGATTTGATCGGCATTGTAGAAGTCTTTCTTGGATGAGCCCCAGGCGCCGATGCCGCCCTCATCTTCATCCTCTGAGCCGGCATCGCGGCGTCCCTTGCTGGCACCCATTATCTCATCGTCGTCGTCAACCTCATAGTCACCTTCGTCGAGATCTTCGTCGTCGTCGTCCTCATCGAGCGAATCGTAGCCTAAGACTTCCTCATCGGATGGCTGGAGATGTGCCTCTGCAAGTTTCACGTCAGATATGAACAACCAAGTAGCCAAGTAGGAATAACAAACCATCCTCAACTAGCTTGCGCCGTCTCTTCGCATCCGGGGCCTCTTCGAGCAGGACATGGTCCCGGCCGGCCTGGAACTCGTCTCCGGAATCGTCGAATCTTTCCTCGATATCGAATTTGGTTGATTCCTTGGCTGTCGCGTTGCGGGTAGCAGGGCGACCGCCTGCCTTTCTCTTTTTACCCATGACGAGCTGGTTTATAGAGGTTTCGGTGACTGTCGTGTACTGGCCTGCTGGTGAATTGATAAACTTTGGAGATAAAATTTTGGGCGGGACTCTCACCGCCCTGGCCACGCTAGGCCTGGATGGGCCTGTTTGTATTGTTTGGGTGGCTGTCTATCAATTTACGGATCTATACGTGTATTTTATATCCTGGCATGAAGTATTTGTAATATACAGTAAATAGATTACATATTCGAAGCTGACTGGGCACTTTTGTGCGATCAACGACCACAACGTTCAGAACAGCACCAGGTCCAATCGGTATTGGGCTGCGTTCATTCCTTGGCTGATTCCTTTCTCTTCTTCATGGCTTCTTTTCCAACTCACAACCCGATGTATTCGGCCCTGACGTCTTTCATTGACGGCGCCTCTCCTGCGACATGGGGGTCTCGGTCTTTTTCTGTGGCTTCCTTTTCATGTATGCAGTTGGCAAGATGTTCGGCCTCGGGTCTAAAAACGAGTTCGAAGTCAATGGCAGAGTATGTTCATCCAAATCGATACTTATCTCCTTGTCTAACGGATCGCTTCGCGTAGACGGTCGTGATCACCGGTGGCTCGGAGGGAATGGGTAAGGCCGCTGCCTGTCAGCTTGCAGCTAAGGGTGCCAACGTTATCATCGTTGCGCGAACTGTCCAGAAACTCCAGGCTGCACTGGAAGACATCAAGGTATGTATTCTCTCAAGACCCTATATACAATAGATAATACTCACCATCCTAGCGCGCGGCCCTGGACCCAGACGGACAAAAGTTCCACTTCGTCAGCGCCGACTTGACCAGCGCTGAAGAGTGCGAGCGTCTGATCCAGGAGGTCACTGAGTGGAACAACGGCCTTCCTCCTGATGTTGTATGGTGCTGCGCCGGTTACTGCAACCCCGGTTTCTTCGTCGAGACCCCATGCAGACCCTCCGCGACCAGATGGACACCGTGTACTGGACAGCGGCAAACACTGCCCACGCCACCCTCTCCAAATGGCTTGCGCCTGTGACCGAGGAACAGCAAGCTCCTCGTCCTCGCAGGCATCTCATCTTCACCTGCTCCACCCTGGCTTTCTACCCGGTTTCCGGCTACGGGCCCTACTCCCCTGCAAAGGCTGCGATCCGCTCTCTGTCCGATACCCTGAGCCAGGAAATCGAAATCTACAACGGATCTCGCCAGTCTAAGGGGGGCGTCAAGTCCACCGCTGCCGACGTCAAGATCCACACGGTCTTCCCTATGGGCATTCTCAGCCCTGGATTCGACAAGGAGGAGCAACTCAAGCCTGAGCTGACGAAGCAATTGGAAGAGGCTGACAAGCCGCAAACCCCCGAGGAAGTCGCTCGGATCTCGATCAAGGCGCTGGAGAAGGGCCAGTACCTCATCACCACTATGTTCGTGGGACATATCATGAAGGGTAGTGCTCTGGGAGGGAGCCCGAGGAACTCCTTGATTGGTGATACTTTGACCAGCTGGCTTAGTAGCTTGGCTTTCTTGCAGGTTATTCCTGATCTCCGGAAGAAGGCTTGGAATTGGGGGGAAAGTATGGTATCCCGTCATCCAGCTCGAAGTAGGAGTCGTTTGCGTGTAGACTATGACCTGATCTAGTGTCTGGTGAATGATTGTGATACCCATGGAAATTCATTAAGTATTCCTGTAACTAGTATTGCTACATCTGCTCGAGGGTGTTGGCCAGGGTGGTCAATCCAATATTTGTTCTATTTTCATAAAGTCATTGTATGTGATGTAGTGCGGATATATATAGATGGAACACCGTTCTGGACTCATTCAAACCGTGGTATGCAATGTTGTCTAATTCTTCGGCGACAAGCTAAATTATATTCATCCAACCATGTCCAAAAAATACACCATTAACAATAAACTCATAAACCACAACTACCAGATCTCTTTGACCAGGATGTTGGGCTGGTTTGAATGTCTGACATCATCGAAGGAATGCGCGGGTCGACCGGCGCTAAACAACGACAGGGAATCTCGGATGACCGCAAACGGCGCCTTGATCGCGACGCTGTCGCATCATTGCGACCCTCTTGTTCCCCGAGTTATGCTTATATTAACCTAATGTGTCCAGCGCTTTCCCATGCCCACCTTCCACGTGCCATAGTCACTCTATAATAACATGCGCACGCGTTGGTGACCGACTATCTACACAGTACGACCACCGAGTCTCGTCCGACCGCGAATCAACACACACCACACACCATGGACGCGCTTTTGTCCCTCCCAGTCCTCTCGCTCATCCTCGTCCCGACCCTCACCTCATACAGCACGAGTCTCAACCTGATCTTTTTTTACATGACATGGACGACCCTCGTGCTGTCGCATCCGCCGCTCCGGGTCGAATTGTTCGGCACCGCGATGGTCCGCATCCTCTTCTACATGCTACCCTCGCTGCTGTTCTTCCTGTTCGATATCCTGACCCCCTCGGCGGCGGTTGTCGTGAAGGTCCAGGGTGAAGCTGGGTTGCCGTCGGGAAGTAAACGGGGCAAGATCCGGCTGAAGGAGATCAAGGTCGCGGCATGGTCGCTCGCGAACCTGGTGCTGAGTATCGCGACGCAGGCCGCGATTGAGGAAGTCCGGACTAGTGTCTTTGGCATGCGGAGCGCGCTGAAGGTCTCTATGAAACTGCCGATGCCGTGGGAGATTGTCAAGGATTTACTCCTCGGCTTGTTGGGAAGAGAGGTGAGTAGCTTTCCTGTCTACCTATCTGCCTACCTGCCTACCTGCCTACCTTACCTGCTCGTGCACGCCGTCGCGCAACGCGTCTCACGAGCTCCAACATCCCAAAGAATTGTGTAGAAGTTAATATTTCACTAGATCCTCGCCTACACCATCCACCGCTACGCCCTCCACACCAAACGCACCCAACTCGCCCAATACCACCGCACCTGGTACCACGCCCTACACACGCCCTTCCCCCTAACCGCGCACTACGACCACCCCCTCGTCTACCTCCTCTTAAACTTCATCCCGACCTACCTCCCCGCCATGCTCTTCCGCTTCCACATGCTCACCTACCTCGTCTACCTAACGGTGGTATCGATCGAGGAAACGTTCGCGTTCAGCGGCTACTCCGTGATGCCGACGAGCTTCTTCCTCGGCGGGATTGCGCGCCGGACGGACATCCATCTGCTTAGTGGGGCGGAGGGGAATTTTGGCCCGTGGGGTATTTTGGACTGGATTTGTGGGACTGCCGTCGGTGATGACGAGGAGGATGGCGAGGACGGCCAGGGCCAGGAGGAGCAAGAGCGGTTCGATGAGGTGAGGCGGTTTTTGGAGGAGGCGGCGAAGCGGAAGAGGAGTTTGAGAGGGACGAGGAGACGGAGGAGGGAGGAGCGGTATTAGCTAGTGCTTGCTTGCGTTGGGATAGGGTTGGAGGTTGGATATGTGATTATGTGATATGTGATATGGGTTTATGTGTTAATGTGCGAATGATTGTGGGCTATGTTATATACTAGTCTTAGGGATCAACTCCAATGGAGAGGCAGTGATAGTCGCACGGATGATTATTTGTATACTCCAGACGCGATAACTTAACAAACTTGATTCCCAATTTTAGATTTCCGCCCGATCCTGGAAATTGGAGATGTATCATACTAACATGAACGAAAATGAACTCCCAGCCGCACGGTAAGGGGACATATAACAGCTGGAAAGGTATTCTTCTTTTTGTCTTCTTTTTTTTCTTTTATCATTTCGGCTCATTTAATTCCTGCAAATCGGCACACGCAGGGAGGACTGCTCGTGAAACAAGAAAAAGAACAACCGGTGTTTCCGAATTGACCGTGATCCTAGTAAGTAAAAACGGAGGCCCGAATCGATTTTACACATTTCATAAAGCCGTCCTCCCCGCGCTGCTGAACGCTTCCCATGGTAGGAACGCCAATCTGCATTCAAGCCGCCCCTCAGTTTCCTCCACACTCAATACCGAACCCGCGGCCGCCACGTCGCAACATTTACCAGTTTCATCGTGGGGCTTGTCGCCGTTCCGGAGGCTGAAGGTGGTGGCGAGGTAGGAGCCAAGGAAGGCCTCCTTCTTGACGCTGGCCAGGATGGACTGGTCAACGGCCTTCTGGTCGCTGGCGCGGGCGCTGGCAACCTTTTCTTCTGTTGATAGAACATGATATCAGCATTATCCCCTAGCCTATGGGTGTCCATATCTCCCAGTCCAGTCAAAACTGCCCTGGGGGACTACGAAACACCCGATCACAGGTCCACATACCTCGGGCTTCTCGCCCTGCTTGAAGAAAGCCTCCTCGGACTTCTTCTGGGTGGCCTTCTCCTTGGTGAAGTAGTCGGCAGCGGAGACCTTCTCGACGGTCTTGGCGTCAACACCGCTGATATCGACACGGGTGGAGGTGGCGATCACATAGCGGGCGTTGACACGGCGGAGGGGAACACCGTTGACCTTGAAAGGACCGGTGACGAGGAGGACACCCTGGTCGAGGTGCTTGAGGAGGACGACACGCTTGCCGCGGAAGCGACCGGCGAGGAGGATCAGGATGGTGCCGGGCTGGAGGCTCTCCCGGAGCTTAGCGGGACGCAGAGTCTTGCGGACCTGTAGGGAAATAACCCGGTCAGAATGTTGTTCCATGTATAAATGTCACGATCTCTCAATCTCTGTGTTCTTCCCATGCGAATTGGAAAATCAACTGTGTAGAAGATGGCGTAGAGAGACGGTCGGCAAAAGGTTGCGATTCCCATATATCAAACTCATGTTCCTCGCACCGGTCTCCGTTTTCTGACCGCACACACAGCGCCAGACGTCGGACCGGCGCAAATTGTCGCAATTGTTCAGAGGAAACCGCATTGCCTTTTGCCCACCGGACGATCGTGTTTCTGCGGTGACAGCAGGGGCACAAGTGTACTGACTTTCTTGGGCTGCGACTCGTCATCAACGGGATACCATTTCTGGGCCTTCTGGGCGGGCACGGTCCGTTGGCCCTTTCCAAACTGCTTCGTCTGGCCAACAGTAGAGTCCGACATATTGGCTGCTGGGGACGAAGGAGAGTCGAAAGAATGAGTGGGTGGTTGTCGACGGCGGGTGGTGGTTGGAGTTGGATGTGTGACTGCACCTTGCGGCCCCGAGCGGGAAATCGAGGGTTTGTGGGAACGCGAGCCCTATCAGTTAGCCGAAAGGCGCTAGTGCCGTTTCGGTGCGTCTGATAGCGCCGCCGATGCCTGAGGATGCCTGAGCCGTCCGGTGTGCCGCAGACACCATAGCCGCAGTGGTCAGCCGCAGTCACCTGATTGGGCATCACCTGATCCTGCTGAGAGCAGAGCTCTGACCTTACCTAACCAACCACCCAAACACTCCGACTGACGTACTTTCAACCTGACTCCTCTTCCCATCTTCTCCTCCACTCAGCACGGTCATCTCATCCAGAGTGGTCTCGATCGTTCCATCTGTAGTGACCTCTCCTGTGATCTTCTTTCTCATTCTCTGCTTCCCTCATTCCTGCCATTGACACACCCCCGCCATCATGTCTATAGCACCGATCATCACCTTCAAGGCGGGTATCTGTGACCTGGATGTACGTTGCTCTCAACCCCTCTGTTCCTTTCCTCCTCTCCATCGTTGTGCTGATTGATCTCTCGTTTAGCTCGCCTCCGGTGACCCCCCCTTCGTCAAGCCCAAGCCCACCCCTGGGTACATCTACCTCTATCCGAAGATGAGCTCGTACACTTCTGCTGGCGCCCACGCACCGCTCCCCACACCGACCCCGAGTTGGACTGGTGATGGTCCCCTCCGATGGCAGCTTCACCCCCTACCAACCCGCGGCAAGGCCGCCCCGACCAACGGTCGCATCTTCGCCCTGAAGTTCTCTTCCAGCTCCCAGCGCTACCTGTTCTGGCTACAGTCGAAGTCCCAGCACGAGCGGGGTGACCTGAGCTGGTTCAGCCCGAGAGATCTGCGGTTGGGGGAGATTGTCAACACGTTGCTCCAGGGCGAGGATGTCGATGTGGAACACGAGATCGCCAACCTGCCCCGGGGGTCGGGTGGGCGCCGGCGATGACGACGAGACGATGGAGGATGTCGAAGGCACCGACCACGACCCCAATCACAATCACGGCGGTAGCAGTGGAGGTGCTGGACCGGATGCTACTGGTGGCGATATCCGAGAGGAAGGTGAAGAGTCAAGAGAGGGTGGTGCCGACGGCGGAAGAGCGTAGGTTACATATGTCTTGCTTTTTTGTCTTGTGTGAATTTGATGTTACTGGACTTGTTGCCTGCTTCTGCTACATCTTGGATTTGGAATGCATTCTGTCTGTTCGAGTCAGCGCTCTCTACTCGTTCAAAGCTACTGAACTAGAACTAATTCGATTGCTGTTTCTTCCAGGGCCGCTTCCGGAGAGGACCCCTCGTCGGTGGTGCAAAGTTTCCTGCAGTCATTACAAGGGAATTCCCGTCAATCGCAGGACCCCGAGAGACCGTTCACCACACTGCAAGACCCTTCCGCCCGCCAGCACCCTGCCTTTCCTCGACTCGGCAGATGCTAAAACTGTCGACCACCTCTTGAGCTTTCTCCCCTCGGCACTCCTCCTCTTGGCACAAGACGTCGACGATGTCTCGGCTGTTGACAACCCCGAACTTGCTGCAGCAGTTATGGAATCACTCGACCTGTCGCAGAAGAAGGCCATTCTCCGGAGAGTGCTGCACTCCCCCCAGTTTGCGCAGAGTCTGGCTAGTTTGACGGTGGCGATCCGCGATGGGGGCTGCCCAGTATCAGTGAAGCTCTGAAGGTACCAGTGGAAAATGGAGGATTCATGCGTCGCGGTGGAGTTCCACTGGGCGGTGGGGATGCAGTTGAGGCCTTTCTCCGGGGCGTTCGGGATCATGTCAAAGGCGCGGAGGGCGATAGCATGGAGACGGATTAGTTCTTATCATAGCATATACCTCTGGTGACTCTAGTAAAATGAATGTTGCGCTCGAACGTCGGATGGATCATCACTGTGTACATCGACCCTTACTATGCATCATGTCTTGTGAGACAACTGACTGGGCTGTGCTGACACCTGTGTTTCGTGCAGTCCAGTCCAGGGCGGAATATCCCTTCCCAGACAGTCGGGGGTTATTTTTGGCTGTGGCGGGGCAGTCTGTTAGGCAACATCCAAACAGTGATGTGATGCCCCTGGGCCTCGACGCAGGAGAGACAAAGCGACAGCCCTGTAGGGTTGCACGGGGCGTTACGCCGACCAGCAACGAGCTGTCCTCGAGAGAGCAGTAGGTACGGAGTCCATGGGAGATATGCGGGAGAGAGAGAGCTAGGGTTCTGCAGACCAGCATGGGACGGACGATTGTAAGGCCCCGGCCGGCGGGCGGCCAATTTCGGCCCCAGTTCCCGCCAAGTGCCAACCACAAGTAAACAGTTCGCGGCCTCTCCGCCGTCCTCCCACCAACTAAACTACTTAGTGTCCACGCCAGCCCTCCTCCTTTTCGCGGCCCTCCCCGTCTCCTCCTGCATCTGCGCTGCAGCTGTGCCTGTCGCTTGCCGGTAAGCTCCCCCGATTGACCTCCATCCGTTCCATACGCTCATCCGACCCTAGAACGAGTCTCCTCTCACCACTGCCATTCCCGCAACGGCCGCTGGCGCTGTACCACCTGTCCAGCCGACGGCGCATCGAATCCTTCCTTCCCCTTCCCTCCCTGCGGCCGGCGATGTCTGCGTTCAGCTAGCATATCCAATCTGCCTACGATGGCTTCCAGTAGCCATGATCGTGGCACCAACGACGACGACCACCCCCCGACGGGCCATTCGATACCCCTACAAGACTTGTCCGGACCGCTGGAGCGTGGAGTAGATGAGGGCGCTGGGAGCAGGTTTCTTCCAGGGCGTTCGTTGACCCGGTCGTCGCGAGGTCCGCGAACATACGAGAGGATAGCAGAGGATTCTCCTGTCGACAATGCGCCTGGCGCTGGCCACCCCCGCCGGCGCGACGATGCCTATGTCGATGATGTGGACGATCCCCAGGCCTTTGCGATGGCCTCCGCTGGCCTCAGTTTTGGCGAGCCACCTACGATAAACTTTCCCTCCCAACATAGTCGCCATGCTTCCACCGACCTAGGTGCGGGCCCTCTAGACATGTACGACGACCATTACCTGACCCCCGCGGACACGTACCCCGATACCGCCCCGTTAACGGATGCCGCCAACACCCAGCGGTTTCCTGGTGAGAGTTCGAGTAGCTCTCTGATCGACCAGCCAGATGCGCATTTACAAAGAGGCCATTCGGAGTCCCGGTTGGGAGATGATTTGGAGACCGGGTTCAGTGGACGGCCCCGGGGGCATAGCAGTCCCGGCGAGAGGACGCGTGGACTGTCGCCTTCGTCCTCGGGCTCAGCGCTGCAACGCGCGAGCTCGATGATGAAGTCTATGTCGCAGCGTGTGGTCAACCTGAGTAACGAACCGGAGGTGGTCGAACAATCGATTCTGCGCGAAGAATCCCACAAGAATTCACGGATGGAAGCGCCGCCCCCGTTGCCTTCCCTACCGGACTACGCTCATGATGCGCCATCGACCGAAGCGCTCAACGG
This sequence comes from Aspergillus micronesiensis, assembly GCA_039763685.1. Classification (NCBI taxonomy): domain Eukaryota; kingdom Fungi; phylum Ascomycota; class Eurotiomycetes; order Eurotiales; family Aspergillaceae; genus Aspergillus; species Aspergillus micronesiensis. The sequence goes on along the minus strand of JASHHO010000079.1, from coordinate 330,438 downwards.
CGAACCAACCGGAGAGAAATATCATCCCCGAAGAGCATGGCGGCAGTACAACAACCCGCTGCGGGGAAAGTCCCTGGGTTTACTGGGTCCTGACAATCCTATCCGGTTGTGGCTGTGCGACATCCTGGTTCACCCCTTCACGGAACCTTTCATTTTGGTCATTATTATTATTCAGTTGATCTTGCTTACTATAGAATCCGCACGAGCTGTGTGGAGATATCCCCGAGAATGGGGGCGAAACCCCATGGATTACCCGTATTTTGCAATCTTTATCATCTACACCCTGGAGTTGATCGCCAAGATCCTGGTCTCTGGGTTTATCATCAACCCGTCCGAGTACAGTACCATCGATCGGTCCTTGGGTTTCCGGAAAGCGGTGGTGGAGAAGGGAAAGAACCTCATTACGCCGCAGCGTCAGTTTTCGACGAAAAAGGCCTCCGTCCACCCCGATCAACAGCAAGCTTCGATTATACGCACATTTACCGGTGGCCTCAACCAGCTGGAAAAGGAACTGGCCGACGACCCTCTCCAGAAACGCCGTGTGCGGCTTGCGCACCGCGCCTTTCTTCGACATTCGTTCAACCGCCTTGACTTTGTGGCGGTGGTGGCCTACTGGGTGGCTTTCTTCCTCGGTGTGATTGGAGTGGAATCTAGCCAGCAGCTTTATGTGTTTCGCATGCTGAGTTGTTTGCGTATTCTTCGTCTTCTCGCGCTGACAAATGGAACCTCGATCATTCTTCGGAGTCTCAAGAAAGCCGCTCCGTTGCTCGTTCACGTTGCCTTTCTCATTGGCTTCTTTTGGCTCTTGTTTGCCATCATCGGGATCCAGAGTTTCAAGTCCAGCTTTCGAAGAACGTGCACATGGATTGGCGTGGATGGACAGGAGGATTTTGCCATGAACGATCCATCTGGGAGTATCCAGTTTTGTGGCGGGTTCATCAATGAAACAGGCCATGAAGATTCATGGATTCGACGTAATGGCCAATCAAGCAATGCCACCCCCAAAGGGTATATCTGTCCCCAGGGATCACGATGTTTGGAAGGCGAGAATCCCTACAATGAGACAATGAGCTTCGATAATATTTTCCATTCCCTTGAGCTCGTGTTTGTCATCATGAGCTCAAATACATTCACAGATCTCCTTTACTATACGACTGACAGCGACTACCTTGCGGCTGCTCTGTTCTTCGCAAGTGGCTTTGTTATCTTGAGTCTATGGCTGGTCAACTTGTTGGTCGCCGTTATCACGCACTCCTTCCAGGTCATCCGAGAAGAAAGCAAGCGGAGTGCTTTCGCTGTTCAAAATATCGATGGAGTGAACAAGGAAGACCATGATTCCCGCAAGATCAGCACCTTTACGAAGATGTACGCGAAAACCGAATGGCTCTGGGTCGGAGTGATTTTCTTTGGCCTAGTGGTCCAGGCCCTGAGGAGTGCAAGCATGTCTCCTGAGCGGGAGAAGTTCATCAACACCACGGAGACGGTCGTCACCTTGGTCCTTCTCGCCGAGATAGTCTTGCGTTTCGCATCCGACTGGCGAAAGTTTCACACCAAGCGTCGGAACTGGATGGACCTGGGCTTGGTGATCATAACGTGCATAATCCAGATCCCCCGATTAGAGACTCCGGACGGGCCTATTCCGTTCTTACTCTCTTCCAGATCCTGCGAGTTTACCGAGTGGTTTTAGCCTTTTCTGTCACGCGAAACCTGATCATGGTTGTCTTCCGGAATCCGTCGGTCTGCTTAACCTCATCGTCTTCGTGTTCTTGATGACCTATCTTGCGTCGATCTTTGCGACACAGCTCTTTCGCGGCCAAATTCCTGAAGAAGACGCGGATGGCGAGCCTGTTGCAATTAATTTTGCCGACATCTACAACTCTTTTCTCGGGATGTATCAGATTTTGTCTAGCGAAGGCTGGACGGACATGCTGTACAATGCCACCTCATATACAGTCTCGTATCGGACGTCTTGGATATCGGCCATGTTCCTCATCCTGTGGTTCATCGTTGCCAATTTCATCATCCTGAACATGTTCATTGCTGTCATCCAAGAGAGTTTCGATGTCTCCGAAGACGAGAAGCGACTGCAGCAAGTCCGAGCGTTCCTGGAGCAGAAGCAGGTCAGCGGTGCTTCGCAAGGTAACCTGGCTCTTTCCAAGATCCTCATGCTGGGGCGGGGTTCAGACCGGTATAAAGACCCACTCGACTATGGCCCCGCGGCTCTGGAGATGCTGCTGAAGGATGCCGTTGTGCATGAGTTCCTTGATGAGAATCATGGCCCAGGGAGCCGACCGGGTGGAGAAGGTACGCCAGTGGAGACTGCAACCACCGAAGAGGGTGCGAAGCCCGGGCTCTTCTCTCGAATTTGGAATAGTATATCGACGTCGATCATGCGCCGAGAGCCGAATCCTTTCTACTCGAGACTGAAGTTCTCCAAGACCTATGATGAGCTTGACCCGAGGGCCATGGCAAGGGAGGTTGTGTCGGCTGCAGAGCAGAGAAAGCGTGCGCAAAGAGAATTCCTCATGCGGCACCCGAACTATAACAAGGCACTGTTTGTCTTCGCGCCCGACAATCCCGTTCGACGCTTATGCCAGCGCATTGTGGGACCTGGACGGGGTCACCAGCGAGCGGAAGGTGTGGATCCATATAAGCCGATCTGGTATACCTTTTCTGCCTTTATCTATGCCGCTATTGTTGCCATGGTCTTGCTTGCGTGTATCACGACCCCGATCTACCAGCGTGAGCGGTTCCACTCGGAAAGGGACTGGTTTACGTACACCGATATGGGATTCGCTGTGTTGTTCACCATCGAGGCGCTGATCAAGGTTATCGCGGATGGGTTCTTTGGACGCCGAATGCGTACTTCCGCGGTTCCTGGGGCTTCATCGATGGAATTGTGCTCATCACCCTTTGGATCAATGTCATCAGTTCGTTGAAGAAGGACTGGAGTATTTCCAGGGCAATTGGCGCTTTCAAAGCCCTGAGGGCATTGCGGCTGTTGAACGTCAGCGACAGTGCCAAGGATACGTTCCACTCGGTGATCATTCTGGGAGGATGGAAGGTTATTGCTGTAAGCACTTCTCTCCGCATGAAGTGGTGTTGGTACTGACTTGCTAGGCTGCCTCGGTCTCGATGAGTTTCTTGATCCCATTTGCGATCTACGGTGTCAACCTGTTCAACGGGCAGATGGTCCAGTGCAATGACGGCTCAATCAGTGGTGCATTGGATGCCTGTGTCGGGGAGTTTGCTGACAGTCCGTTCAATTGGGATGTCCTCGCCCCACGCGCTGCCTCCAACCCGTACTACGATTTCGATAATTTCGGCAACTCCCTGTTCATCCTATTCCAGATTGTGTCCCAGGAGGGATGGACAGACGTCCAAGCGAGTGCCATGAGCATCACAGCCAAGGGCTTCCAACCGGAAGACATGCAGCCCCGGAGAACGGTATTTCTTCATCATCTTCAACTTGCTCGGTGCGGTCTTTGTGTTGACCCTGTTTGTGTCTGTGTTTATGCGTAATTACACGGAGCAGACTGGGTTGCGTTTGACTGCGGAGCAACGATCATGGCTGGAACTGCGGAAGCTGTTGCGGCAGATCTCGCCTTCAAACGGTCCTTTGAGAACCACAGCGCACGTGGAAGATGCGGTGCTATCGGATTGCGGTGAAGAAGCATGGTCGCTGGGCTAGATGTGTGTCTACGATACTTTGCTGCATCTGTTGATGCTGGTGCTGGAGTTTTACGATGAGCCTAAGCCATGGGAATTCGTGAGAGAGGGCCTGTTCTTCGCCTTTAATTTCTTCTACGTGGCCAACGTTCTGATTCGAATCATCGGATTGGGCTGGCACCGCTTTAGCCGGAGTTCCTGGACCTTTATTCACTGATCGTCGTTCCGGGCGCTTTGATCACGACGGCCCTCAATGTCGTCCCTCGAAACATCGACGGAGTCACTGAGCTGAACAAACTGTTCCTGGTGGCCATCACACTGCTGCTCATCCCGCGAAACAACCAGCTTGACCAGCTGTTCAAGACCGCTGCAGCGAGTCTGACCGCGATCGGAAACCTCCTCGCGACCTGGTTCGTGCTGTTCCTGGTGTACGCGATCGCGATGAATCAGGCCTTTGGTTTGACCAAATTTGGCGGAGGCGAGAACAACAACGTCAACTTCCGCGACATCCCGCGGTCGCTAATCCTGCTGTTCCGGCTGAGTTGCGGTGAGGGCTGGAACGAGGTCATGGAGGACTTTGCGACGATCGAGCCGCCGTTCTGCGACGCGGAGGGGCTGTACGAGGACTGTGGGAGTGCGGCGTGGGCCCGGCCGCTCTTCATCTCGTGGAACATCATCAGCATGTATATCTTTGTGTCGCTGTTCGTGTCGCTGATCTTTGAGAGTTTCTCCTACGTCTATCAGAGGTAGTGGGTTGTATGTGATTAGTCGCGAGGAGATTCGCCGGTTCAAGCAGGCTTGGGCGACGTACGATCCGGATGGGTCGGGGTATATCTCCAAGGACCAGTTTCCCGCGGTTATTAGGGTGAGTTCTCTTTTACGAGTTGCCATGGATTGTTTTGCGAGGGATCATTGACTGACAAACAAAGGAACTATCGGGGGTGTTTTCCGTCCGCATCTACGATGACGAATATTCCATCGGACGGATCCTCGAGCAATGCAAGGTGGACAAACGGGACTCCTTGCTTGCGCACCGACGGGTGGTCGAGGGAGTGGACCTCGACAAGATGAGCAAGATCCTCCGCAACCTGCCGATTGAGGATGTGCGGGCGCGACGACAACGGCTGAATACGTTCTACGAAGAAGTCCTGGTGACGGCAGACCCGGTGCGCGGCATCTCCTTCCACTCCTGCCTGATGATCCTGGCGCACTACAACGTGATCAGCGATAGCAAGAGTCTGCGACTGGAGGAGTTCCTGCGTCGTCGGGCCCGTCTCCAGCGCGTCGAGGAAGCCGTGCGCCGGAATACCGTGAGAGGCTTCTTCGACACGCTGTACTGGTCGCGTGAGTTCCGGCGACGGGTCGAGCACAAGCGCTCGGCGCGGATGAGCTTCGTGCCGCAATTCTCGGTGCCGGAAATCTTTGTCGACGACGGTGGTGCCGAGGACAACGTCACGGCGGAGGAGCGTCGACGCATGGCACAGCAGGCTCGTCGGCGGCGAGGAGGGCGAGTCGTCTCGCTCGGCGGGCGGCCTGTCACCGCACCAGTCGCCGCCGGGCAGTCGGCCGTCCTCGCCGCGCGGGCCAGCTGCCCGGATCGACACCAGTCCTGGCCGGTCGCATCTCGGGCGCCAGCTCCCCGACGGAGTGGTCGAGTATCAGTCTCTCGTTGTCGCGGGCCGGGCGCGCGCCCACACCACGTCCTCGTACGATCCGGGCCCGGAGGCGCGCGATGAAGAGGCGGCGGCGAGTGCAGCGGCGGAGCACTCGCGACAGAATATGCGCGATGAGCGTGTCGGAGGTGATGCAGTCGTTGGATGATTCCGCTGGGGCGAGAGTCTGCGACGAAGCTTTTACGCAGCGACGTCGGTCGGATGCATAGATTTGATGTTTGTTTGTATTATGAGCATGCTGCATGAGCGATGTATTTTATTCTTTCGATTCTTCTTCATTTTTGTTGGTATATGAGTGGCATGTGGAGACGAGCGAGAGGCATTTTGTGTATTCTGGAGCTTAGTATTATTCCCCGGGTGAATGATGAACTAGACGAGTATATTTCTTCAGGTGATTGTATGGGGATGGATGTAGTCCTAGTGCTCCCGTGCTCCTGACGATAGTCTGGGATTTTCCAGGCAGCTGTCCTGGCGACGGCGCGAGGAGAACATCGAATTGGGGACTATTGAGGGTTGAGGCGAAGGGAGAGGGTTAAGGTTGAAGCCAGGCGGATTACCGGATTCGGCGAGGAGGAAGCAATAAAGGACCAACCCTGGGCTCCTTTCTCCTTTTCTCCTTTTCTCCCTGCCCAAATCCCTGGAAAAGAACCAATCGAATAGTTACCAAGGATAGGTACCTAAGCAGAGTCCGAGCACGAAGAAAATGATATTGACCGAACGGAAGAATGATCGGAAACGGAGGCGCGCGATCGGCGGCGCCGTTTGCAGCAACCGGCGGTTCACGATTCGTCGTGCAGGAGACTCGGGCTTTCTGCTCGAGTTGCATCGGGTGAGGCGGTGTTTCTGCTTTCGTCCTTGATCCCTGTGGACGTCCTGTCCTTACAGGAGGGATATAAAGCGACCCGTCTGGTCGGTGGTTATATACCCTCTCTGTCCCTCTGTTGCACTTTGATTTGCAGGATCAATCAATCTGATACCGTCCATGAGGGTGTGGGTTTCGGATTCTGGTCGGCGTTTTGCTTCTGCGTCGGGTTGTTTCTGAGTTGTTCGTTCTGTTCCTGTTCCTGTTCCTCATTCCTGGGTGTTCTTTAGCGATTCCCTTGTCCTCCACGATTCTCTTGATTTTTCTCGATCTCGATCTATACGGACCCGACATCGACTCGACACATCACATTCGCCTCCCAACTCTATCCTCATCTTCATCTTCATTCTCTTCTCCTCTTTACCGGTTCACCTTCAGACAACAACATGCGACCCAACAAGAACGCCCTCTCCCTCCACACTTCCTTCCACCCTCCACCCCCCGACCATCTCCCCGACTCCATCACCGTCACCACCACCACCACCACCGCAAGAGGCTCCCCACCACCACCTCAACCACCAGCCCTTCGCTCTCCCCCTCCTCCTCCCCTCTCCGCCGCCTCTACCACTCCACCAGCAACCGTTTCTCCGCCGGCCCCCGCTCCGACACCACCGCCTCCTCCACCGACGACCCCACCACCCCCAGTCGCAGCCACAGTCCCTTCCGCCTGTCATTCTCCCGATCAGGCCTCTTCCGTCGCTCCTCACTCGTCCTACTCCGTCGTCGCCCCTCGAAAGTCGACATGGCGCTCAGCGCAGAACGCACCCGCTGCGACGGCGACGCCATCGAGCGCCAGGGTTTGGACCTCATGGAGCCCAGACCGGTCGATCCGATCGCTGTACCGATGGATTCGATGGCGAATAGCATCTTCGAGCCGGTGGGATTGGGCGTTGGTGTGGGTATTGGGGCTGGGTTTGGGGGTGATCGCTCGTCGACGCAGAGTCATCAGTCGACCGGGTCGACGGCGTCGCGGCTGTCGCAGCCGAGGTTTGTGATGGGGGGGATATTTGAGGTGATGGAGGGGAGGGCATAGCCTTGTCTTCTCCTCTCTTCACCTCTTTTCTTTTGTGGGGGTATACTATGCGCTATATTCTGCGCATGAGATTTGCCCGATACTCGTGAGACTTGCGGTGCATATATACGAAATTTTCGACTACCTCCTACCTCCTACCCACCTATACTTCAGTGAGGGAAGTGAGGAGGAGACTTTGAGCGGTGGTTGGTTTGAACTATCTATCTTGCGACTAGCGAACGGATTGGGCTACTTTACTTTACTTTTTTTTATCTGGGCGGATACTTCTTTGTCAAGGCACGGTGTTTGATGTGATGGTGTGATGATTGGGATGGCGTTTACTATATCTTCTTTTACCTTGATTATGCTGATAGACCGTGAATACCATATTATATATCATGATTCATGTCTTGGTATGGATGGAGACTCGAGAGAAGTGCTTATATACCTATTTCTACGTTGCCTAGAAGACCAAATTCCTACATACATACATATATACGGAGTACGCAAGTAGGTATAGATAGGTATAGGTATGGGTATCGATCTCGATTCTTTACAGATGATGAATAAATGAATTAAAATAATCAACTATCATTTAGTAAATTCTATGGAACAACGGGAGAGTTCCACGGTTCCATCGTCTATCCTATCCCCGTCTATGTCCATCTATCTTTACGGCTCGGATGTACCGTACTATGGACTAAGGAACAAACTAAGACTAGCGAGATTAATTAATCAAAGTGCATAAATACTACGTCGGACCGGACTTCGTCTGTCTGTTTCATATCATGATTCATGACCTACCTGTCTAGGTATCCCGTCTACTTGTCATTATCCCATAATTCAAAAAATAACATCCTATTAATCAACAGAGCGCCTGACCTAGGTCCCTAGCCAATGCCGAGTAAGCGGAGTATCTACAAGGTACCTCGGCTCTCGATTCTAGGTACCTGTTACCTAGGTAGATAGGTAGTAGTCGTAGACTCGTAGTATAGTACTGTCGACTCTGGTACATCAAGTAATAGAGTACCTTGATTGAGTGATTCCTTACACCATGGTATTACTACATACAGGCATAATCCATCCACCATGATCGGCCAGTGGCAATCAATCCAAGGGACCAAGTCACAAGTCAAGCATCACCTACATGCATACATGCATACATACATACATACATACATACATAGCAGGTAGGTAGCTACAGCCAGATAGATGACTTCCAATAGACCAGGTAGCCAAACCGTCGCCAATCACGACAGAGGACAAGAGGAAATGTGGCAAGTCAAATGCGAACGAACACTAGCAGAAACAAGATCGAAGGCCTTGCTGGGTATTTCAAAAGATTCCTAAAGTAAAGACGAACTGAACGCCTCATGCATGGTGATGTTTCCAATGGGTTATGGTTCTTCCCTTCCCCGGAGTCGGGGGGTCGGAGGGTCATGTAAGGGGAAAGGCGGTGGGTTGAGTGATGCGCTGATCTAGATGCAAGTGCAAGAATTGAATTGACATGACTCGGGTAATCAACATTGCGGTGAAGAGCTAATCGAAGGAGATGAACGGGTCGGAGGTGACAGGTAGTAGATATGGATGACGACATAAGGCAGAGACGGCGAAAACAAGAAGCCTATTTCGACCCCTTGCGCTGGTTCGGCCACAGCTGACCGCGACAGTTCTTCTCCATACAGAGACACCGCACGGCGTTCGGGTCGATGGCTGCCTGCGCCTGTTTCGCACCCGGGTTGTAGTCGAAAGTAAGCTCCGTCCTGGGCGGGATATCGCGCAGCGCAAAGAACGCCAGGTCATAAAGGTTATGGTCGGCATGAGTGTGCGACACCGGGAACATCCGACAGTTCGGGTTACAGGAATGATTCATAAACCTGGTCGGAGACCCATAGCGCTGCCCCTCTACAACGTACATCTTGTCTTCCGTGGCCTCGGGTGAGAAGTCCAGACTGAAGAGGTACGAGTGGCCATGTTTGATTGCCAGTTCTTCGCGCACATCGGCCTGTTCCCGCGTCACAACTTCGCCAAGATAGCAGTCGATGAACTGGCCTGCACGGATGGCGTCGGGCGATCGAAGGCCTGCAGAGGGTTATCAGTTTTCTGCAGATACAGATGCGCATGATATGCAAGGGACCTACCAAAGCCTCGATTGCCGGTATCAAAGATCTCGAGCCGGACGGTTCTACCACGTTGTACGACCCGATTCCAGCAGTTCTCGTCGCACCCGCAGAGTCGACCACATTCAGCAATCCGGGCCGTGCGTTTCATGAACTCCGGGGTGAGCACGATCTCATCCGAGTCTGGGGCGCGCTGGTAGGAGACAATAGTCCGGTTATTCTGACTCGCACTTCCCGGGGACCCTCCCTCATCCTCCTGGTCCGAGTCGCCTTCTTCATCCAGACAAAGACACCGCTCGGGATCACAGATTGGCCCGCAGGTACAGCCGCAGTCGAAGCCCGGGTCTGCGGGAGCCACCCCCTTCTGAAGCTTATAGCTGTTGATAAACTCAAAATTGGCGGTAACCACTGCCAACGCGTGTTCATCCTGGGGGGCAACCGAGACCTTCGGGCCATGAAGCCGGTCCAGCTTGCGTTTCAGCGAAATGTGCAGTTGATCCTGGACGGCCGGTCTCTTGGACAGAATCGGCCCGCATCGGCCCACGCTGAAAGGCACATCGGCACGGTTGACCTTGCGGGCGGCGGGATACGCACCTTTACGCGCGCGAACATCAAACGCGTCGGTGGGATAGAACTCCTCAGAAAGTCCGGTGATGTTGCTGTCCTCGAGAGGTTGAGTCCAGTCTGCCGAGGCGATCTCTTTGCTGAGATGTCTGGAGGGGGATGGAACGACTACACGGGGGAGACTGAGGCGATCTGGAGACCTGGACTCGGACTGGGAGTCGCCGGGGGAAGCCTTGCGCCGAAGACATTGCTGTTATGGAGATGTTTGTGATGGGGCCCCCCGTGGAGTAAGTGACGCGACGAGGTGGATGAAGACGCGCTTTTAATCACCTCCAGTCCGGGAGAATCAGAACTTTCACTCTCACTTTCCCGTTTCCTCTTTCCAGAGACTGTGCCAGAGATTGTGAATGTGGAAAGTGGATTTAAGCGATGTGCCAGATCGCTAAAGAAAGACGGATGCGACTTTGGCTCAGGCTAAGGGGTATTAGTGGAGAGCAAAATTCAAATACGCGGGTTGTACAGAAAAGACTCGGTGGAGTGGATAGTGACACTAGGAAGGAGAATAAGAAGCTCACTTTAGGCTGATATATCGGCCCAGGATGATCCTCATGATCCGAGTCATCAGACAGGGTCAAGTCAATGACCATCATGGGGTTGCAGATCCCCAGAAGGAGAAAAGAAGTCCTAGAGAGTGAAATTTAGAAAACAAGGGGAAATAATTAGAGGAAGTGGTAGATAAGGCTTGAATGAGGCTTGGGAATGAAGTCAGAGGATGATATGAGGTCAAAGAAAGCCTGTGAAGTCCAGGGTGGAATGATGAATCTCTGGTTGGAAGGAAGGGCGCACTAGGTCTGTTTAGGAAGGTGTGGTGCTGAGTCAGCGGGGCTGATATCAAAACATTGATAAACTAACATTCTGATCCTCTTAGATTCTTGAAACACAGTGTTGCAAGTTTAATCAATTTAAAATAAAAACTTAGTGGTCGGGTACACAAACACTAAATTTGAGGGCTAGTGTGGCAGCTTATGTCAATGTGTTTCTACTACAACAGTGGCATCTGTTACCCTGAAGTGTGCACCGGCATAATTCCTCGAAAAAAAGGGGCGATTTGAATGATTTCTGTGGCCTTAAAAAGCGGCAGTTCTGCCCCAACACTTTCTACAACCTAAAATGATAGACCCAATCAAGGCAGAATACAGCCACCCCTAGGTCGTCATTTCAATTTAAAATAATTTAATGTTAAATAGAAAACTATTTCAAAGTGACACGAATTTTTTTAATTTAAATTAGAGGTTTCATTGAGGCCTCTAACAACATATGTGATGCTACACCTTTTTTTTTTACTTCGGGTGGCCCCCACGGGAGGTGATGACTAATCCAGACTTTATGGGTGGGTGGAAATGCCAGCAAAAGACAATCCTCACCACCGATCCACAATATTGTCACCACCTGAATGACCGGTCGGTCATTGATTCTGCCCCTCAAGCTGATCGATGTGGCCTTGTAGACATCCTTAAGATTCCTCACAGCCGCTTGCCGCTTGCTTGTTTTCTTGAAGCGCTGTGGTCGAGAGTGACCACTGCCGAATTTCCATGCGTTCGAATGATCCAAGTTCCTACCCAACGTAACAAAGCATCGATGCATAATGCCTGGCAGCATGAGTGACCATCATGTCGATCATTTGGATTCAAAGCTGCCGATCGGACCTACCTGGTACCACTGTACCACCCCCCTTGGTCCTTGGTGCCTTGTAGAAGACAGAAGTCATAGAACTATTCGTAAGGCCAGGTAGATCAGGATATCCCGCCAACTGGCGAATTTATCAGCTACCTGGGCACTACGCCGCGCCAAACAACTAAACCACCAAGTCACAATTATCTCTCTAAAGCTCTTTCACAAGTTACAACTGCCTAAAATGGCTTGGTTGTCCTATTCATAGATTATTGAAGGTCAATTTCAACTAAGAGTTCTTGAAATATGATGATTACTGTCTGCCAGTGTCTGGAACTCAGTTTAGGGGGCCTAAAAGACAAGGGCCCAAAGCTAGGGCCCTAGGGCTGCGGAGGTACCCCACAACTCACTCAAGATTAGGGGTGGAAGCGCTGAAGCGGGCCGTTGTTTAGGGAGCAATTTAGGCCCCCGGGCGGCCCAAGTTGAGTCTTCCAAGGCGCTGTGAACCTCCATATATCCCGCTGGCAGTCTACCATGTCACCCTCATTCGCTCACTTATTGGGTTTTGATCATGATAAATAGCCTTCTTCATATCAGACAGGCGATGAGTGAGTCGTGACGAGTGTAAGTCTCGCTCTAGCTCATCAAAACCTCTTGAATAGCGACAAGTACGACAGCATCTAACACCATCAATGCTAGGAGACATACAAGCCACGGACCAGAGTCTGCCTACAGACGAATGCCGTCAAATCATATGGCAACAAAGGGCTCCGTAGTATCTAACGACGACAGGCAACGGCTCATGCTTTTACGTTCAAATAACAGACAAAGTATACGAAAGCACAACTTGGCCTTTTAGATAATAGAGTGAGAAGGCCGACTGAAGTAATCCCATGATGCTTCCCTGTTCAGCTCTAATATACACAGTACACCACGAAAAACGGCAACAGTTACCTCACGTGTGCCAGCTCAGGAGTATGTATACCACACGCCCTTGCACCCACACATCTTCGAATCAGATAAATAAAAAGGAAAGGACAAATGAAAAGAGTATTAACCATTGTGCTCGTGTAGATGCTTCGTGATACAGACTATGCAGCTTGGTCAGTCATGATGCCGCGCTAATGTCTCATGCAATGATTGAGGATCCCAATGCGATCACAGTCGTAAAGCATCCAGGATCTTCTTCGCCATCTCGCGATATTGCCACATGCCTCCTGATACCTTCTTGAATTGAATGCCGTGGAGAGAAAATAGAGGCACCTTGACAATGAGAATTTCAAAGCGAAGAACCAGGTTCTCTCCAGTGTCGCTCTGCACCCGGGTGGTGGTCTCGCCCATGACACGCTCTCCCATGGTCCCATTGTCGCGAGAAGCAATGTACTCGTCGGAGCCCTCAGAGTTGCTAACAAAGCTACGATCCGGAGCACCACGAGTGCGTCGTTGCGATTTGGGTGTGCCCCGCGGTGGCTCCTCCTTGCCGTCGTCATAGTTCAACAATCCTCCGAAACTGATCCGCCGACGGTGATTGGAAACGTGACCCTGTCGATCCGGCTTGGAGGACCGACGTCCACCACTTTGTCCAGCTCGATGCTAGGTGCGTGTCGACAGCTGAATCCACCCTTGATCTCAACATACTCTACAGAAAGTTGTTTGAGAACCCGGATGATATCCGCCCGGATCACAGGAAGGGGTTTGCTGCTAGTCGTAGAGACGCTGAACAGGCCCTTCAAATACACCGGCTTGGACAGATCTTCGCCTTCGTTGGCACTCTCCAGAGCAGTGCCAGCCCCAGAAATGTCCGCGTCGGTTTCCTCGGGAACATTGGCTTCTTTAGCAGCATCCCGTCGAGCTCTCCGAGCCTGTATGCTCTCACGGCGGGCATGCCCCAGTGACATGGTCCGTGTGGCATGAGTGCGGGCCGAGGGCCTGGTATCCTTCACAGGAGCCGGTTCCTTTCCAGAATGATCAGATCCACTCGTCTGAGGCGGTGCCGCGCCATCCGCATCAGGCCGGCGAGCGGCTCTCCGAGCGCGATAGTCGGCCGAGTTGACGCTGGTCGATCTTTCCAAGAACTTGTTGGATCGTGAGGCCGGCTCGGTCGATCCTGGCGCCTGGAAAGATCTTGATGCTGAGGTTGGCTGCCCGCAGAGGGGATTGACGTAGACGGTTCCGCGCGCCGGGTCCGTCTCATGCTGAAGCCACGAGAGAGGGGAGAGGCCGAGTCTGCAGGCGGTTGAACGTTGAGCTGGGAGTCTGAGGAGCCTGAGGGCTTCCAATTCTTCCACGTTCGGGATCGCGACTGCGTTCCTTGGTTCGTCGCGTGCTGAACCGCCTCAGGAGCCCTGCGGCGGCACTCTCCTTCTTCACAGGCGTCTCCGGTTGTGACGCCGGCGGGGCAGGAGACCCTTGTCCAGGATGAAGGTGAAGATTCTTGACCCCATCGGCAAGATCATCATCCCCGTGGGTTCTCGCACGAGGGCGAGACCTTCTCGAAGTGTCCTTCTCTCCAGGAACATGATATTGATTAGTATGAGCCGCTTCCGGAGCAGGCAAATCAGGCATTTGAAGCATCGCATCTCCTGCGGATTGAGGGACGCCAAGTGCCCCTGGGTTGCTCTCTAGTCTTTCCTCTCGAGCTTCTCCTTGACCAGGTAATAGATGGACAAAAGGGGGCTGTAGGCGTTGAGAGGGTCGTTTCCGAGCGGAACAGCTTCTGCGACGGGGCCGAGAGGGTGTCCCGGCTGACAGAATTCCGTCGTTTTGTAGGAAATCAAACATATTCTTCTCACCGTGACCGGGGGTGGGATGGTCGCGAATGTGCTTGTTCGCACCGCAGTTTGGTAGTCTTCAGACTCTATATTTTCGTCAGTTGAGTGGTGATATATTCGGGCGGTCCGAAATCGAAGCCGGTCATTTTCTCTATAACATCAGGGTCCAGGGGAAGCTGAATGGGCTCCCGATGGGGCAGGTAGCTGTCCGGCGGGCCGCTGAACCCTTTGTTCATCCAAGGGTGGCTCATGATCTCTGCCAGGCTTGCACGCTGCTTGGGGTCCGTGACTAGCATACGCGAGATGATGCTACGGCATTCTACATAAGTAGTTAGTATCAAAACAGAACACAAGGTGGACATCGTGACAAACCTGCAGTGAGCCCCTGGGGAAATTCAAATGCACCCTGTTTGATCTTCGCATGCAACTTGGGCATACTCTGGTCGTCAAACGGTACCTTTCCACAGACCAAGACATAGAGAACAATGCCGAAACTCCAAACATCGACTTCTGGTCCAGTGTATTTGTCTCGCCTGGAGCAATTCGGGGGCGGCAAAATACAGACTACCACAGAACGTCTTGAGGATGCTTCGAGGGGAGAACAGGTTGCTCAGGCCAAAGTCAATGATCTTGATATCGCCCGTCTTGCTGATCAGGATGTTTTCAATCTTCAGGTCACGGTGAACGATGCTGTTGCGATGACAATAATCCAGCGCACTGGCGATCTGGCGGGCGAACTTGCGAGCTTGCTTCTCTTTCAGCTTCCCGTGCGAGATGATATAGTCGAGCATCTGGCCTCCGTGACCAGTTCAAATAGCATATACCAATGGTAATTAGTGCGCACCACATCGCGCATGCCGCAGATATATGGATGGCTGACAAGGCTAACGATAGCCGCCTCACGGGCGGTTCGAATCTCCTTTGATCGGTCCGCGCGCTCGGCGTCGCGCGAGCTACGGTGTTCCTCGGTTGACTGCCGGGGGACGATTTTCACGGCGACCTGACATCGCAATCAGTATTTGGGGAGTGAATCACCATCAGCATCACGGGAAACCTTACCTGTTCGCCCGTCTCGATATTCTTGCCCACCTTGACCTTGCCATACTCCCTGCACCCAAGGTCTTTCCGAGCGCCCACTGGCCGGATGGGGTGGTGATGTGGTACGACGCTTCGACTGCATCGCGGAAGCCGGGTGTAATCGCGACCCGGAGGCTGTTTGCGACCCACCGACAGCTGTCTCCGGCATGACAGGTCCCGCCGTCGCCATGTCGATGCTGTCTCGCTGGTGACCCTGGGCCGAGAGGTTCCTCTGGTGTCTTGCAGAGGTCGACTCCGGACGGTAAGTGGCAGACGATCGCTCTTGCGACCGCTCCGGGAACTGCTCCGACGCGCGGATACGGGTGGTTGGGCCGCTCGGGCGGCCTCGTAGTCCCGACGGGCGATGCTATCAAATACGGCCTGGTTGGACGGGGGTCGGCGATCATAGGACTGGGATTTCGAGTGGGAGTGTTGATGCTGCGACTGCGGTTGGAGACGTTGCGGCGAAGGCTGGGATGCAGTTGCGGTCTGACCGCGACACTTCGAGTTCGGTGAGGGAGCTCGGACGAGACAGGGCGCGAGGAGGCAGGTCGGGAGGAGGTCGAATGGCTGCGAACAACCGAAGGCGACGCAGCGGTGGACATCACGACCGAGGGGGACGAGAGAAATCCCGGATCTCGAGGGACCCAGCGAGGATGAGGGAATTCGAGGACGAGGATGAAAGAGGGGAGGAGGGAGCGGTGGTCAAAGGGCCGGTCGGGGAGCGGGGCGGGGGAGAAGCCGGTTGCTGACGAGCGCTCAAGGGCAGCAGCGACAGCCAGCGTCGGAACGTCAGCAGGCGACTCGAGGTGCCCCCATGTAC
This sequence comes from Aspergillus micronesiensis, assembly GCA_039763685.1. Taxonomy (NCBI): domain Eukaryota; kingdom Fungi; phylum Ascomycota; class Eurotiomycetes; order Eurotiales; family Aspergillaceae; genus Aspergillus; species Aspergillus micronesiensis. Next base: position 314,196 of record JASHHO010000079.1, on the reverse strand, counting down.
GGCGGAGAACAAAGGCGCGAGCGCAAGGGGGATGCGACGAGGATGGGGGGTGGGAGGGAGGCGATGGGAGAGGGACGAGAGACGAGAAGTAGGTAGTGGTGGTGGTCAGAGTAAGAGGAAGTGGAGGGAACTCAGGCTGGGGATGAGTAAGTAGAGTAAGTGAGTAAGTGACCTGAGCAGGCAAGGCCCGCATCCAGTCTAGTGGTCGGCCATCCTTGGGCGGCGATGGAGCTCATCCACCTTTCCTGCTGCTTCCCCCGTGCCATCCTCCCCCATGCCACTGATTGCCCTGCCCCCGGTTCAGGGTCGTGGGTTACGACAATGCCTCGTTCTTACAGCCTACACGTACTACTAATACGCCTCCTCTTTCACCCGTGCGGATGTGCGCCATATATGCAGGGGTATCACGGTCTGGCGCGCCGCACAATCACCCCCTATTATCTTGGACTCGATGCAAAGAAGTCATGTTAACTTCGTCTTGATCTGCTCGTCTTGATGAAAGGACGCAAAGAGAACGCAAAGAGAACGCAAAGAAGCGATCTCGCACAATTCAGGTATTGGAGCTTGAAACAACCTCATCGCCAGGGCCCCTGCTGCATCATCAAGTCCCCCATAGGCTGACACACCGATCCTCTTCCAAGAAATCGACCAGTCTCTCACGCTGACAGATCCTTGGTTTGCCTCGGGAGCTGTCGCATGTGGGGTTCTGCACTAGTCGAAGTATTCTCGTATTCAGGCTTCCCGCCTGAACTGTACCTGATGTATACTCGGTGGGATCCTTCGCGAGCTCTATTGAGACTTCAATCCATTACTCATCATTCAGGGGCTCTAAGACCTTTCCTGCGACTAAGAGACATTTCTAATACGGCTACTATTGCTATCCTCAAAGGACGCTTTGTAAACCGCCGCGGATCCAAGGATGCCCGGGATGTCGATGGCTAAAACGAAAGGGAAAGGCAAAGACATACCACAAACCCCTCAGCAATAATCAATCAACCAGGTTTTAAAGTCCCCAAGTGTGACGCAATCCAGGAACAAGGAACTGCGCACTTCCAACTGTAACTCGGTCTGGAACTTCTCCGCAACACCAAAGCCAGCAAAGAGTCAATCCCAATGGAGGATAGCTCCATCTCATCCGACAACTCACTTATCGGCACCTCAGTTTCTTGGGCAATCAATGCCATCGCACGGTGGACCGTCGGGCTCACCGCAGTCGAGGATTCGGGGGTGAGCGGTTGGTAGTCAGACTGAAGTCTGCACTTGTCTCCGTTGGCGTTGCCTGATAGACTGCAGCTTTGGGACAGGTACCGGTGCAGTGCGGTTTGCATGTGTTATCTCCAGTACCTTCTCCGCCTTTTGATCCGGTGGGCTAAAGAACTTGTCCAGAAGCAATCGGGGGAAAGTTCGGAAAGCAATACCGGACCAGACCAACAATTTGGTCATCCTGGAGGACATAAACGTCACCCTCGTAGAAGCCAGGCTGCTCTTTGATGGGCAGCATCTTCACGTAACACACGTACTGACCGCCAGGAACCAACGGTCGAGCGAAGCGCATTGATTTCCAGCCGGGAGTGACATAGAAGTTCCGTCGAGGATCAAGTGCATTGCCTCCATTGAGAATAAAGCCAGCCAGGTGTGCGACACTGTCGATATAGTGCGGCGCCACCGTCCATTTGCCCTTGTCCGATTGCCCGGGGCCAGAGTCACATAGGCCATCGCTTCCATGTCATGCAGGATGACCGTTTGCATGCCACGGTACTTCTCCGCATAGTCGACCAGATTATTGAAGAGCATGTATACCATGTCTCGGGACAAACGATTGGCCTTGCCTTCGTCCGACAAACGCTGCAAAACTTCGATCCGACTGGCAATCAAGTGAGTTATCGGCGACCATTCGTCTAGCCACCGCTCAGGCTGACCGTATTGTGCGACCGCTCTGGCAAATGGCTCCTCGACTCGCTCACCATGATCATCTACCTGATACCAAGAGAGCTGAACAGAGCCGAGTGTGAAGTCTGCTTGCGCACGGATCTGGATCCATTGAGGCTGAGAATGGTTTCTTTCGCGCGATAAGCCCATGTGCTACCTCCATGTTCTTTACCTCAATATCAGTGGCCGCGATGGCCACATGAGGCTTACTACGACTGTGAAGATACTTGGCCAGAGTAAAGGCGACTTCTGCATGAATTGACTGTGGAATAAAGAAAGGACCAAGTTAGCTGTCAGACGGCGACAAGACTTGCAGGGTAAGCAACTTACCGAAGTAGCAACTGCACATCCATTCATCTTATGGCCGTACATTGCTTCCAAGAAGTCCGGCTGCAAAATATCGGATTGGACGACAATTTCCCCACGATGTCCCTCAGTTGACTCCTCCAGCATGTGGTGTATCAGCGCATTACGCAGTGATGGTGGTACTGACAATGCGGTTGACTGGTGCCGGTGCCTTGTCGTCCTTGGTCAGCATCCACTCGCCATTATATTGAATCCAGTAGTTCTTCATGTTCCACTGGTATGACGGGAGATCAAGAAGTCGCAAACATCGTGACTCGAATGGCGCGTGCCATGCCTGCCAGTCGAGATCTACCCCAAGGTTATGCAGCTGGGCCATTCCATGCGCAAACGTGTACCAGGTATCGTCATCGCGTTTAAGGGATGCAATCGTCGGCGTGGTCTCTGAGATTGCCTTCTGGACGAACCCGCTGTAAGATGCATGTTGGCCGATCTCTACCCAGACAGTCTTCTCATCTACCAGTCCCATATCACGAGCCGCCGTAAGGCTTCGACAAACTGGACTGACTTTCTGGTCGCATTGCGCATGTACGATGCATTGATTGTTTGTCATCGAAAACACAATCAGCCAGCAATGGAGAAACCACTGGGATATCTGGCTCTTTGAAAGTGACACCACCGGCAAGCCTCTCGTATCGATCCAGAATAGGATCAACCTGGGCCGAATGAAAAGCAAAAGGCACGTCAAGCCGGGTCGACTTATATCCATGTGCCTCGATGGTGGATTGCATACGGCTGATCTCCTCAACGGTTCCACTGAGCGTGATATCGCTGATTCCATTGACACAGGCGACCTCATATGCCTGGTCGGCCAAGACATCTCGGATTTGATCCATAGTCGCTCGAACCGCCAGCATGGCATGGGTATTGGCGGTACAAGTTCTTGCAGCAGAAGGGCTCGCTGGCCTACGAGGTAAATGGCATCGCTGGCTGATAACACCCCGGCTGCGTACAAGGCAGCAAATTCGCCGAGACTGGCCCCAATAGCCACAGAGGGCTTGACACCAATGCTGTCCCACAATCGACAGAGGGCAATACTGACGCAGACGATTGTTAGTTGAGTGATAATAGGCTCAAACTTTGTTCTTGGCTCAGTGGAAACCCCTGTGATAGCTTCTAGGAACGAGGGAAACCCATGGCCGATACAGATCTCATGAAGTCGTGAGATCTGCAACTTGAACCCGGATGACTTTCATACAGCTGGCGGCCAATCCCCGTGTAGAAGCTACCTGGCCGGAGAACACGAACCCGATCGAGGGAGTGGAAATTGGACGCTGCGTTTCCACAGTTGATAAGTGATTCTTCAATCTCTGAGTTATAGTTTCCTGCGAGTTCCCATGGACCGCAATGCGGTGGTTGTGATGCATCCGGCGGCTGTTGTTGTATATGACAGATGAGCCAAGTTGACAGATGGATTCTCGTCGAGATAAGTCAACAATCTTTGCAGGTTTCCTTTCAATGAGAATTTACTCTTTGCCGACACAGCCACGACGAATGCTGTTCGAGGATCCGCGTCAGGGGCATTCCGGAGTGGGGGCTCCTCAAGCAAGACAGTCGTGTTGCCACCGGCAGCGCTGAAATTGTTTGACTACTGCGTATCGCTTGCGTGTGGGGTCTGAGCTGCGAGGCCATGGCACCTGCTTATCTGGTATGTGGACATTCAGGCGATTCAGGTCGGGAAACTTGGGATTCAGTGCAGTCTTTATGCCAACGTGTTTGGGTATCGCGTTCCACTGCAAGGCTAACAAGACCTTCATGAGCGCCATTACTCCAGCTGCTGCCTCTCCATGGCCTATGTTGGCTTTGACTGAGCCAATATACAATGGTCGTGTGCGCTTGGGTGATCGTGGGCTGAAGACCGAGGTGATCGACTCCATCTCAGTAGCATCACCTATTTACATGTTTAAAACTGTCTACCATGGGGCAGAAGGAAAGATTCAACTCACCCGCTTGGGTTCCAGTCCCGTGCATCTCAACGAAGTCAACATCCAGCGGGCTAACTGCTGCATGATTCATGACATGGCGGTATAGATCCGCCTGGGTTGGGGCGTGGGGATGTGTGATGGAAATGGCGTCGGCGGAATGATTAGTCGCAGACGCCAGGATGACACCAAGGATATTGTCATTATCTCTCTGAGCATCATCCAGCCGCTTCATAATTATGGATCCAATCCCATCTGCACGGCAATAACCATCTGCGTTGCAGTCGAAGGTCTTGCACCCTCCCGTCTTCGAGAGGAAATGGCCCCGACTCAAGCCAGCGAAGCCATCACTGTTGGTCAATACATTAAGACCTCCTGCCACAACGGTGTTGGTGTCACCGTGAAGCAACGAGGTGCAGGCTAATTGGATCGTTGCTAGACTCGAGGAACAGGCCGTATCGCAGTCGAAACTCGGCCCACTAAATTTGAAGAAATAGTTGATGCGACCCGGGGCAAAAGCCCGACAGCCTCCGGGGATATAATACGTATCAACTGTCTGCCCGGCATTGACTTCACGATAATCATCGCATGATTGACCATAGAACGTACCAACGCCTCGTCGGTCACTCGACTCTGTGCGGCCGGCTACAAAACCAGATTGCTCCAAGGCCTCATATGCTGTTATCAACGCCAGACGATGCATGGGGTCAGTCTGCGCTGCCTCCCGGGGCGACATGTCGAAGAACCCGGCGTCGAACAGACCTGGCTGGTCAATGAAGCAGCCAAAGGGTGTCAGGCTGGTATTTCTTGACTTTCCGGTCACATCGGTGTGGGTATCGACATTGTATCGGTCCGCGGGGACTTTCTGGTGGACGTCGCGGCCTTCTTCCAGTAGTTTCCAGAACAGGTCGAGGTCGTTTGCACCACCGGGGAATCGACAGGACATTCCAACAATAGCAATCTTTGAGTCCTCTATGTTGAGGGGCGTGTCGCCGCCGTCTTGAGATAGCCAGTCCATCAGATCGTATGTTTGGAAATGACGCTCTGGGGCCTTTTCCTTCCCATGAGCAATCAGGCCTGTGACTACGCCATTTGAGCGGAATGTGTATATGTTGCATTTCGTCGAGGGAGCTGATAATAGGCTGAGTGCAACCGTCCACTACGAGGTTCCAGCGTATGGTTCCCGTAAGCAGCTCCATAATGACCGATTCGAACAGCTGGCGTGGTGTGGTTCCTGGAAAGGGCGCGCCAGTCCCGTGGATAGCAGAGATGCGGTATCAAGTATGACCCGATCGACGACTGCTGAATCCGTCCCTCCCAGAATCTGCGCAAAATGACTGGCGTTGTATATGTGTGGTGCATGGCATAGACCGCCGTATACAGCCAATTGGGCGTATCGTGAGGAGCGAAGAGTTTCAGAGACCCGAAAGATCTTCTGCAGCTTTGACGGGGCCCACTGATCGTTATATCTCCTTCGCCGCCGGCGCTGATGAACAGCTTACTGGGTATAGGACAATTCTTTGATGCAAGTTAGCAAGTTATTGACAAGGTTTTAGAGGTTGTAAGTGCCCACTGTAGATGCGTTGAAAGTGTCCAACTCCTTCTGCATAGTCTCCTCATCCACACCCATCACCACCGCTGCCCAGCTATCAGATTGGGTACCGGCCTCTCGTGCTTCAATACTTTGGGATATCTCATCGACCATCACCCCCATTCTGAATGCTATTCTCACAGCCTCGGCACCGATCTTGGGCAGATCTGCCAGCGTGGGTGAAGCCACCACTGCAGCCGCTGCCAAAAGCCCTATCCCGATACCGGTGAAACATGTTGTAGACTTGGAGAACTTGAATTGGTCTGGGTTTCTTTCGTAATGTCTGTCCACAGTAAGCAAGGTCTCGTTAATATTCTCCCAGCACAAAATGACTGACCCAATCAAGAATGCAATGCTAAATAGGCATAGAAGGACCCCTTCCAAAGCGCCTGATAAAGGACCGCGTTGCCAGTTCTTCAACTCCGCCAGGTCCAATACGTTATCAAACGGAGGCAAAAGCGACCTCAGGCTTTCCGGTAGCTGACGAATTTCCTCCCGCAGTGCTGCAGTTGCGTAGACGACAAAGGCACGCAGCGTTGGATCATCTCGGGCCTTGCTTCGTCTGCGAAACCGCCTGAATAGATGCTGTAAGTTGTCCGCGGGGAAGTTATTTGGAAAAAGAATAATTGAAAATCGGTTTGACTGAGCATTTTGCAGTTTTCAGCTCCGTCTCAACGATATAGATATCGGGGACAGGTACTCTGTCAGAGTCCTATCGCAAGGGGATTTGCTTGGTGTCTCGGCATAGGAACACAGATGGTGTTTAGATGGACCAGTAGATGGCTGTGTCTATACACGCTCGTGGAAACAAACTATGGGCGCTACACTGCAGCATCATTCCTATAACTCAATGCAACTCTGCTTCTCTTCGCAAACATATCGTAGATCTCTTCACCGTATCTTTGAAAACCAACGCTTGTGACCATCCTGGAGTCTAAAACCCCACCCGCTTCTCGCGACCAATTTCATCAACGTCGCCTTCATGTAAGGCTCAATGAACCGCTCTGAGACGTCTGCAGGAAGCTGTCCAAACACTGACTCCATCAGCTTCCGTCTGCGTGACTGATCCCTTGCTCCGTCACCCTTTCCGTCCAACCGCAGACCATCCAAAGCGAGCATGACCTGCTCCTCACGACGCTGCCTCAGACCAATCTCTTGCTGGACCTTTTGGTCTAAGCGCCGAATAACATCCCCATGGCCTGGATATCCAATTCGGCAATCAAGCCCGTGATTTTCTGCAGACTATGCATGGAGTCCTCCAAATCCTCCATGCGGCCGTCCCATGACCGAGCACCGAATCTCCCGTGAAGAGCGCCATCTCCTCCTGCAGGACAAAGCACATGTGATCTGTCGAATGGCCCGGCGTGAAGACCGCCCGCACCGTCGCCCCTCGATAGCGAATATCTGCCCGTCGGTAATGGGCTGCTGGCTGGGATCCGGATCGTACTTGTAGACGGAGCCCTCCAGAACGGGATCCACGCGTAGCAAGTCATGCACACCCTCCGTGTGGTCGAGATGCCAATGCGTCAGGAGCACCTTGCTGATCCGGAAACCCTGTTCTCTCATCAAGTGGGTGATGAGTTCCGCCCAGCGTGGACGTCCTTGTCCGCTGTCGATCAGCAGGCGCTCTGGCCCCGTCCCGACGACGTAGGTGTTGGTGCCTTGGAGCTGCATCTGCGTGGGACATGTGAATAATCTGGTTTTCGCGACATATTCGGAGAGTTTGGAACCTTACATGACCAGGGTTTCCCCCTAGCACGCGTAATACTCGGGGAGTCAATTTTTCGACTTCGGGCAGCTCGGGGAGGGACTGCGTTCGGGGGCCGAGGTACTCTGCAAAGGCGACGATGTGGGCATATGATCCATGGTGGTAGTGAGTAGTATGTGCGATACGCTGGCTTCTGAGCTGTTTATTTCAATTCTGAGTCTGAGATAATTGGAAGGTTCGCGACTGGAAAGCGAGTGATGGATGACCGTATAAAAGCAATGCCACAGAGCATGCCCACCACCATGGAGATGGGAGCTCGTACACCGCGGACGGAAACCTATAGTTTTATGGATATGAAAGTTCAGAGCGTATGGGATCCGCAATCAAAGTTACCTAGTTCCAGAATAAGATTCTACACGCTGAGAGTATTTATTCCAAGACTTTGCCTGGCCGTCGACGTCCCCTCGCAAGTCATTGATGCCGGCACTCAGGCTAATTGCAATTACAAAAACTCTCACAGACATCCTCAATTCCATTCCCCACCAACCACGACCATGATATCCTCCCAGGGGCTCGTCAGAATCACCTCAATCACCGGCGCTCTTTGGCTTTCCGGTAAGTCTCGCAGCCCTTGCATCTCCCATGCAGTCGACTACAAAGGGCTCCGTAAGCTCAAGTTCCATGCATGATTAACTATCTCCTAGGAAAGATTGCGGCCCAAGCATTCGTCACAGTTCCTGCGCTCCTCAAATCCCAATCTGAAGATGGTGTGTCTTCAAGCGTGATCATCCGAGTCTGGCGGCGAGTATACGAGGCAGGTCATTCTCACAGCCCTCAGATTGCGGCGATTTCCTCCACCGGGTTCGCCTATCTGGCCTGGTATGCCCATGGACAATGCTCTTCCCGCGCCGCAGTGCTACTTTATAGTCTCGCTGCGTCTTCTGTAATCGGGATTGTCCCTTACACACTGATCTTCATGCGGTCCACGAATGATCAGCTCCTCAGAGCTTCGGATGAACAATCCGAGGCCACCTATTCGCTGGGTTCCGCTAAAAGACGTGCGGACGATGCGACAGGTCAAAACTCCACCGAGGATCTGCTGCAAAGCTGGGGATGTTGGCCGGAATTCGTGGTCTTTTACCACTGGCTGGTGGAGTACTGGGCTTGCTTGCGGCACAGCATGAATGAGGGCTCAGAAAGTCCTCGCTGAAGGGAGGTGTCAGACCAATAGTTGTAGCGGTCAGTTTTCATTCCATAGGACTGCGACGCCTCGGGGACTTCTATTCCTCTAAACCTTTCAAGCCGATCATATCAGCGGTATCCATAATTAGGCCTCAGTGCATACATAGTAATTTCCATTCGATTTTGAGATGCTTGAGAAGCCAGAACGCCCCGTCTATAACGCATCTCACTTTTCAAAGATCTAATGAGCTACCTTGCTTTTCTAAAATTTGACTCCGGCAGTGCTAGATGGGTCTGACGCCTCGAAAACAGGGCACGCTGACATACTGCAGATTCCCCTTGCCCCGGTCCAGGTCAGCTACTTGTGGCGTTAAAAACTAGTGCATTCGGCTTTCTGGTTGAGAAGCATTCCAGTCTCCTCATCATGACCAGGACCCAGAAACCCCCCGTCCTCGACTTCTCCGTTTTTCAAGGCACGGACAACAAGGCCAAAGCTCGCTTAATAGAGGATGTTCGAGAATGTTGCTTAAGGAATGGCTTCTTTCAAATCACCGGTCATGGGGTCTCGCGCGAGCTGCAGGACCGTGCGATGAACTGTGCGAAACGGTTCTTTGACCTGCCACTGGAGGAAAAGAAGAAGATCGATCGAAGTATGCACTCTATCTAGCTGAAGCTATCGGCTACGAAAGACCATCGCTAACATCACACACACAGCTGGAAATCCTTACAACCGTGGATATGAACTCTTGCGATCCCACATGTCCGAGCCCGGGTCAACTCCCGACGTGAAAGAAGGCATATTCATCGGCCCAGAGATTCCACTGGATCACCCATACTGTGTGCAGCGCAAACTCAATTGTGGACCGAATCAATGGCCCCTGACAATTGAGGATCTTGACGAGTTCAAACGTACCTCAATGGAGTACTATGTGCCATGTTGGCACTGGCAAAGGATATCTTGGTTGTGCTGGCCCTCACGATGGATTACGAGGAGACTATGTTCCAGCCCTATGCTGATGGGGCTGTTGCGATGCTGCGATACCTCCACTATCCTCCTCAAGAGCCCACGAGCGAGGTGATATGGGACGTGGGTGTGGTGCCCATCGAGACTACAGTGGTCTCACCCTTCTCCTACAGGACGAGGTGGGTGGTCTTCAGTGTTAGATGAGGACACCGAACAGTGGCTCGATGTAAGTTTTTCACCTTTGCTGTTTCTTGTACAGAGCTCACTGCTAATGCCTGTGTTTTGTACAGGTTGAACCTACCCCGGGAGCGTATGTCGTCAATCTGGGCAACTTGTTCTCGCGAATGACCAATGAGAACTACAAATCCGCTCTCCATCGGGTCATTAACAAGTCCGGACTAGAGCGCTATTCAATCCCCTTCTTTTTCACCGGCAATCCGGACTATATGTGCCAGTGCCAGTGCCTGTCTGTGTTCCAGAAAGATGGTGGAACAGGCTAAATATCCCCCTGACACTGTGCAGAATGTAGTCAAAGCAGCGGTGAGGGCTACTGTTGAGAGGGCCAAGAAGTACAACGCCGATCAGATGAAGGCTGCCCGAAAATGTACCTAAAGTGTTCTTCAATGTTATATCATATTCCACAAGGCATTTACATGTCTGGGTGCTCCACTTATACCTACAGCACATGAATGTACTATCCTGGATAAGCTGGCTGTCCCATTTAGTCACTCAAAAATACCAATGGGAGACTTTATCTCTAGCTAAAGGTGGATTATGCTGACAGTGATTTAAAGTTCTTCGACTAGGGCTTCAATTTTTCCTCCATATGTGGAAATATCGTGAAGACTATACTGGATTCACACCGATCTTCTCGTCAAATACATGGGTTTGTTAACACCCGGCGCTTTCCCGGTCGACACCGACTGGCCTATGCTCAATGACTACTTATCCATAAGGCCGGCCTTCCTCCGAGTGCGAAAAACAAAGATCCCAGGCTGGAGGCTCTCGACGGACCCTCTTATTTCCGACAAGTCTTTCTATTCATACCAGCTTCAAGCGAGATGCTCCGTGCTATGCCCTTAGAGGACAAAGGGCTAGCCGCGCTTCCGGCTCTCCCATGCAAACCCGTCCATTCCCATCCCTTTGTGAGTAGAGCAACGCAGAGCAAGAGCGGGCTCGCGAATTCGTTTACAGCATGCTGGCAGAGTCGTCGGTATGCAAGTTTAGTCAGGGATTTGCCGGTTGTGGAGTCCCGTGCAATTCGGCTCTCCTATGGAATGACCCGGCGCATGCTAATGATGATTGTCTGCCAGGCTCTTTGGAGAGCTGCTCCGACATGGCAGTGTCCATTATCGACAGGTGAGGAGTGTGAAGCCATTGTTTCGAGGGGGAGGGGGTTGTCATTACGGAGCTGGGGATGTTGGAGCCGGCTCAGGCTTAAACATGTGTGTGGCCTGTTGAGGTAGACTACAATTGCGTTCATAGCTCCTTTGTTCTGTCATGTTTTCCCTGAACTCATCAATTGAGAACCAGTGTGCTGCTGTTGGAATGATCTCCATGGAGACTTTCAAATTCTCAATTGTCAAGATGGTCGGAGGATTGACCGGGAGCGTTTCTTGCATCATATCTGGCCAGGGTGGGATGGAGTAGGCAAGGGATATATATAGGGTCGCAATGGGAAGTCATCTGGTTACAGCAAGGAATACCAAAGTATTCGAAGGGTGATGGTAAATCACACCCATGAAGCCTACGGAAGCCATGGTGTACAATGTTCATCTGTTTTGACGATTTTATAGATCAATGTGTAAATGCTGCGCCACATATAAATGCAATGTGGCGGTGCGGCCGATATCACATGGCGAATCATCCGCCTTGCATTGGAAGCTTCATTATTCCTCCTCCTACTCACACTCTCCACATTATACTCCATATCACCTTCTCCTCTCTACATCCTACCATGCCCCAGTCTACACATCAGTCTACACACTAAGTGGTAAATCAACACCCACCAGACCATTTCCCCCCCATCATTGACGATACGTCATTCCAGTTCACCAGCGGTCAACCACCAAACCTGCGCCAGCGTCGCAGTCGCAACCGCAACCATGGCCAGCAAACGCACCCGCGCGGCCTTCGAAGCCGACCTCCAAGCGCACCAGTCCCCCTTCGCCTTCTACGGAACGCCACTCCCCCCACTCGACCCCAGCGTCCGCGACGATGGCTCCTACACACCGATCTGGAAGCAGGAAGTGACCGACGACCGGGGGGAAACGCCTTCATGGTGCCTTCACCGGTGGATTCAGTGCCGGGTGAGCTCACGATCACATGGATAGCGTTGGACAGCACACTAAAGGGCGGGCGCGATCGCTTTGTTTTCTCCAGGTATTTCAACACCGTCGGCTCGAAAGAAGGATGGACGCCCGCGACGTTTGTCTCGTCGCGCCAGAACCGCGCGAAGGACCAGAAGCGCCAGCAGCGGCCGGAAGATTTCATGGACGAGGAGGATATCCGCGAGGCGGAGGAGGCGCGCAATCTCCAGACGGCGGAGGACTTTGCTGGCTTCGGGTCAACTGGGGCGGATCCGGTCCGACGGGGTGGCTTTATGGATCTCTTCCGCACCAGCGGGAGACTATGGGCGTGAAGTTGTTGAAGAAGATGGGGTGGAGGGAGGGTCAGGGGATTGGGCCTAAGGTGCGCCGCAAGGCTGACCTTGGGGATGGAGCGGATGCCGACAAGACGTACCTCTTTGCGCCGGAGAACCCGCCCATGGTTGCGTTCATACATAAGGCGGATCACAAAGGCCTGGGGTTTGAGGGGGAGTCCCGTCTGGAGTCGCGCAAGGATGAGGATAACGAGTCTGATGACGACGGAGATCCCTTCTTCGGTCGTCGGTTGACGGACCAGAGCAAGCCGAAGAAGCCAAAGTCAAAGGAGCCACGACGCGGGGCTTTCGGTGTTGGGGTGTTGAATGACACTGGATCCGATGACGAAGATCCCTACTCCTTAGGCCCGCAAATATCATATAATCGCGTGATCGGAGGCGACAAGAAGAAGAAGAAAAAGAAAGCAGACGAGACGAAGCCCGCAATCGCCTCATCTAACCCTCTCCTCAACAGCAAGCCGGTCTTTATCTCGAAAAAGGCAATCGCGGCAAAAGGCTCTGGGTTCCGGAAATGTCATGATGGACGTCTACCGCTGGATGGGTTCCTTCTCGCCGATGGGATCTCAGGTCTTGCGATCTCATCGCAAGAAAAGAGATATACGCCAGAGGTTCCCAAGGACTGGAAGTCCAGTAAAGCCCCGTCTCAAGCGCAAGACAAAGATGCGTCAGATTATGTTTCTACGGCAGAGGCTGCAAAGGCCTCCTCTCTGAACCCTACATCGAGAGCTGCGCTACTAGGAGAAGCTCAGCTACCCGGACAGTCTATATTCGACTGGATGACTCCTGAGGCCCGCGAAAGGATAGTGAAGCTCACCGGACGGACGGACCTTCCACAGGCACGCGGAGAAAAGGCTCCTAAGGGGTATGAAGCTTCAGACGCACAAAAACGACAAGACTTGTGGGATCTCATCCCCAAGCTGGATAAGCAGGTGGCCGTCCAGGCATTGACACGAGCCGCCAGCGGTTGGATGCCTTATTCAGAGGATCTGGATAAACGGATCCGTTATCGAATCTTCCTCGAAGTGCGAGCCGGCCTTCGCGATACTCTCCCCGAGCGCGTACCAGGTTCAACTACGGATGAATGGGTTGGAGAGCTGAATGAGTTTGCTCGCGCCGCCGAGGTTTTCAAGCCGATGTCTGGGATGATGGCCTCTCGGTTTACCTCCGCCTCTTCAGGCCCGAAAGGCTCTACGGATGAGTCCACGTCATCTGACTCTGCGGACGGTCTCCTAGGCAAACCCGCGAAGAAGCCCGAAGATCCTGCAGTGGAGGCAGCGAAAATCGGCATGTTTGGACCGATGACCCGGAGCCACCTCACCTTTTACCCGACGCGCCTGCTATGCAAGCGATTCAACGTGAAACCGCCCAGCCATGTGCAGGTCGATCCAGGCGATCCTCGGGAACGTCCCGAGACCTCAGCCGGTGGGCGTTTCCAATCGGCTGGATATCAGGGTGATACAGGGGCCAAGGAATTGATCTCTCGCGATGCCATGAACCAGCTTATGCTCCATGTCAATACGAGTCATGGTGGTGATCCTGGAGCTACCGTGCCGGAGGAGAGGAAGCCTGTGGTGGTGGAACCGGAGCGCAATGAAGCGCTGGAGGCCGAACGTCCTGGGGAAGCCGTGTTCAAGGCCATCTTCGGCAGTGACGATGAAGACGACGATGCCGAGATGAGCTAGCGGATATGTAGTGTACTTTATACTTAGAAACGACGTGCTTACTTGCCATGTGTTGGCTGTGGACGCGCATAGAACAGTGATACTCAGCCCCTTGGATGCATGTATATGCAGACTACTATCTACATCTTAGCTCAAGTGAAGTGCACGAACCGTGGGGACGAGTGTGTTCGGGCAGGAATTGCCCCTGTCGCTGGCCATCGCAGTCAGGAGGCGCAAAAAGGCTGGTGACGCGGCCGGAGAGGAAGAAGCGGTCAATTGGAGGGTGATTGGGTTTATAGTTGTTGATGGTCGGCTGCGGCTTCCTTCTCTTCCCCTCGTCCCTTCTGTTCGGCTCCTCCTTATTATCTAACCATCTCCTCTCCCTCTCCTTCTTCCTCTCCTCCCTCCTCTCTCCTCTCTTTGTTTGCAATCCCCGCATCCCTTTTGCCTCCGCGTCATGCCACTCTTCCCCCACGCTCGCCACTTCTAGCCACTCTCTCTCGTCATCTCCGCCGAATACCGACCGCATCGCATCGTCATCCTCCCCACAGCTCCTCTAACTTCTTCCCTTCCTCTCTCCGTCACTCACGGCCCTCTCCTTCCCATACCCCTAGCTGATGGATCTCGATTCTCAACCTGCTCCAAGATGGTAAGTACCCTCTCATCCCAAGAACCTGGGGGAAAGGAGGCTCCATCCCTCCCCAATCCCCATGATCCTGCCGATCCTAACGCTCCTCCCCCACAGGGTTGTTGCTTTTCCATATTCGTGTCGCGTGACGCCACTCCGACCGAGCAGTGACGACGGAAGATCCTCCACCCGCTGTCTCTCCGCACAGCGTCGGTCATGATGCTATCTCCAACTCCAACACCGCCGCCGCAGCGACGACCACGACCTACCGCTCTTCGCGGAGCGGAGGACCCTCAGCCACAGCGCGGGTCGTTGTCCGTACCGCGCCAGAGGATTTCCCCCTCGGAGAGCACTTCAATGCGCCCATCCGACCACATGTCTGGTACAGCAAACGACGACTGTGGACACGCACGCGACTCGACCAAGAGCGACAGGAGTTCTTCGAAACGCGGGTGACGGGTCGGTCGGAGATCTGGGCTGCGCTGGAGACGGCTATCACCCTGATGCAAGCGGGTGATCTCGACACTGCGCAGGGCATCGTCGATGCAGCTGGAGTGACTGTGCCCACAGGCGACTTCTGTCAGGGGTGTTACGATCAGCAAGGGGTGCTGTACCGGCTGCCGCAGTGCATCGTCAGTGACCCGGAGAATATGGTACCGGAGAGTAACCACGATGAAGCTGTTCGATACCGATGACGGGAAACTGTCACTTGATGAGGCATCAGGGGACGAACTGATCGCCGAGGACGTTGAACGCCGTCGTGACGAGAAGGGTAAGACCAGCGAGCGCGACCTGATCTGTGTCACAGCACGGTTGAGTGATCGCGATGGGCCAGACCTAGTCGTCTCCATCAGGGAGGCTCAGAGTGTGGGACATCTCGCCCGAAAAATCCAGCAGGACGCCAGCGTACGTCTTTTCTTCTGTCGCTCTTCATACCCTCATCTATCGTACCCGTTGGACTAACAGAGCATGTGCAGATCCCCAGAACCCAGCGAGTCCGCATCGCATATCTTGGCAAAATGCTCAAAGAACATTCCTCCCTCATCGATCAGGGATGGAAATCTGGCAACGTGGTCAACGCTCTGGTTGTCACTCGGCATTGATTCTAGTCTCCTCTCTACGACATCCACTGGCCTCACGCCTTGACGATTTGCGCAACAACGATGAACACGAGTCTGACGATTCTATGATACGGTCGATCTATGACCCTGAATGTTGTGGATCTAATCTCTCAGTTTGATCTCTCATTAATATCTAATCTCTCCCCTGTTCGTGTTATGGCGTTGCATGTCTATCTTCTGATCGTTCCAGCACAATACCCATTTGATTTCTCTTTCATAGCAATTGCAGCTATCTCACATCCCATCTTTTTCTTGTCTTCCCTCGCTGTATTCGCTGTATCGGTGTATTTGTTTTATCATGTTCGGTGTCTGTCTTTGTATGGAGTTGTCGAATGGTGGACAATACTGATGGCGTTGTGACCACTTCTATACGTTAATTGCATTTATGGCAGCTATTGATTGATACTGACAGAACTTTGCTATCTGTAGACCTTGATGAGTAGAGTCTAGACTCGAGAGATCTATCAACACTAGGGGATAAAAGAGCAAAAAAGAATGCATCATCCGTGAATCGAACACGGGCCTCATCGATGGCAACGATGAATTCTACCACTAGACCAATGATGCTTGCCAAGACGCTCAGATGAAATCTGATTCGCTGGATGAAATTTGCCTTTCAGATCTGCAATATGAGGGAGACTCAACTCGTAGACCAATCTGACGAGTCACGTAAATCTCCCTCCACTGTAATTCCTCAATATGCAATTTCTTTGTCAAAGATTGTTTCAGGAGGCTTATGTAGCGTGTACTGATGACCGTCACAGGCTGAGCGAGGTGTTTTGGCGAATGTTTTGTCTTGTTGTGCATTCACTGTTCAATCCAGAGATATATACTTATGCGTTGGTATGGTTCTGGGGCTTGATCATATGTCGCGGTGGAAACAAGAGAAACAAACCAAATCACATAAATATGAAAACCAAGACAGCTCTACTGTCGATCGCGGACGCGTATCAATCAATTGTGTATGTCTGATTGGAAAATATACACTATGACTATGGCCAGGTGTATGGCAATGCTAAACCGAACAACCCAAGTCCTTCCCACCAACAACCGATAAGATGGAACACGGACGGCACCGGCCTCGGTCACAATACGATGCATGCGATAGCAGACTACAAAGAGCAATGAATTGACAACCGACACACCCACAATACTCACACCAAGCGCCCGTTCTCGGCTTCCTTGCCCTTGGGGGTTTCTCCAGACCGTCTCTTGAACACCCGACACACAAACCTGACGCTCTTGACGATGCCTCTTACCAGGGAAGTTGGGTTGTAGTGCTTGACGCGGAACATGTAGTACAGCAGGACGGTTCCCGCGATATTGAAGCCGATGTAGGCCCAGCCGATGCCGTAGTTGCGCCAGCGTTCGCCGTAGACTGCGTGAGGGATTGTTAGTCTTAGTTGGGGGAGGAGTGTGGTGTAAGGTGGGTGGGTAGGTATCAAGATACCAGGGAAAGGGAAAATGGATGGAGGGGCTTACAGATATTGCTCATGGCCAGATACTGGTCCGCGTTATCGAGCTGACAGTACTGGCAACCCTGTGTAGCAGAAGGGTTGTACAGCGTGCCGGGGCCTGTTGCAGGTAAGGAGCCATGTACTCCCCGCAGGTTGTGCCGGAGGGGGGATTAAACACGCTCAATTCTTCGGAGGAACATTCGATCGGACGCCCGTGGAGGCCGGTGGCGGTTAGACCCGCGATGAGATAGGTTAATGGCGAGACGCGGTACATGAAGATCCAGAAGCCCGGGAGGGCGTTGGGCGGTTGCATGACACCGTTGAAGGTGAGGGCCATGATGAACAGGAGGGTTGCGATGGTACCGCCTGTTTCGGCATCGGGTAATGCGGCGATCACTAGGGTGGCGAAGGTCGAGGTGAAGAGGTAGAATTGTACGACGAAGTAACATCAGGCCCATGCGGTGGGAGGCTTGGTTGGCGCCGTAGATGGGGTAGTAGTATGCGGCCCAGGAGATGACGCCGGCGAGGATCTGGTAGGGGACTTCGACCATGACGTTGGCGATGATGAAGGCGGCCCAGGAGTATGCCTTCGAAGGTCTCTCGCGGACTTCGTAGAGGGAGCGTTGCACGACGAACTTGGGCATGATTCTGGTGGTTGTTAGATTTGTTGGGACCTCGGAGGAGTTGTCGAGACTTACTGTTGCACTAAGGTGGAGAAGATGGAGGTCAGCATGAATGCACTGAATAGCACATCCTGGAAACCCTGCTGGTTGTTATTGGGCTTGAAGAACGTGAAGCCAATGAATACCGAGGATAGCGTGGCGAGGAGAAGCTTGGCCCAGATGTATCCAGGTTCGCGCCAGTACTGCTGGAAGACTCGATGGGTGACATGCCAGAGTTGATTGGTGAAAGGCATGGCGTATTCGCCGAAAGTTGTGCCTTCATTCTCATTGCTGTCGGAGGCGGAACCACGTTCTTGGTGAATTCGATCAATTTCCTTTTGGATGTCCTTCGCCTGTTGGCTGTTGTTCCACACAGCTGGCCAATCCTGGGATGCTTTGCCGGATGCACCAGCACCAATGATTTCCAACATGTACTCGGCAGGCTGTTTGTGTTAGCAATTATATAGGCAATTATGGGGGCAACAGGAAAACGTACATTCTCAGACGAACCACAGGTCCTCGCTCCGTTCCCTTCAAAGTAGTCAAGCATGGTACGTGACTGGTCTCCTATATCCCCAAAGTACACCGTCCTTCCTCCCTTTGCTAGAAACAAGAGACGATCGAATTGCTGGAATAGCAGCGCGCTCGGCTGATGAATTGTCGAAAGAAGCCAGTCCATGGTCTGCAAGCTTCCGAAGGAATGCAACAATAGACCAAGAACTTTGTGAATCCAGTCCACTGGTAGGCTCATCCAAGAAGATCAACAACGCTGGTTTGGCGGCTAGCTCGACTCCAATCGTCAGGAGCTTTCTTTGCTCGACGTTCAAACCCTCGCCTGGGGTTCCGACAATCGCCCCACGAAATCCTGCATACCAAGCATGTCGATAACCTCCTCGACGTATTTGTATTTCTCCTTTTTGGATACCGACTTTGGCTGGCGTAGGAGGGCACTAAATCGCAATGCCTCTCTCACAGTAGTTGTGGCAAGGTGCAGGTCCTGCTGCTGTACATACCCGGTTTTTCTCTGGAAGCTGGTATCGAGAGCTTTGCCGTCAACCAGCATGTCTCCGGTAACGACACCGATCGAGACACGCTTTGCGAGAACGTCCAAAAGGGTCGTTTTACCAGCTCCCGAGACACCCATCAGCGCTGTAAGAGTACCAGGCTTGACCCAACCCGAGACATTATCCAGTAAGCGTCGCTGGCCACCCTTGACAGGAATATCATAGCACACATTGCGCCACGTGAAGATGCTGTGTTGCTTGGGAATCGCAGATGGATTCTTCTCATTCTCGGCAGCATCGCTATTCACTTGAGTCGCATCCGTCGAAACACTTTCTCCTCGGCCCTTTTTGCCATCGCGCATGTATGCCGGTACATGTCCTCGTCGGAAGACCAGGAATTCGGCCTTGGAGGACGTTGAAGAGTTGAGCTCAGTAGCGAGAAGGTAGACTGCGGTGAAAAATATCCAGAACCCGATCAGAATACCCAGGTTTCTCCACTCATGCGCGTACGTATACGTATATTGAGATTCGATAAAGGCGTCACCAGATACCGTTCTCTCACCGGCCACAGCGCCTCGGACGGAACATATGAAGGAATCGCCGCTCAATTGAGGATATGCCGGGACAAATTGCGAGCAGGTGAACCGCCGTCCGTGGAACTCGTTCGCGATCAGTGCTTCGAAAGTATAGAATACGGGGTTGATCCATCGAATCCAGCTGAACCATGGGATATCGGACATTTGGGGAACCGGAATCACGAAACCGGTATAGATGACGATGGCGAGAACTATCACACCAGCCATCGCCATCGCCTGTGCCAGAGTTTTGGTTGCTGCAGCGAGAGTTCGGAAGATCCCCGACATGGCGAATGTACTCAGGAAGGTGAATAGGAAGAATATGAAGAACTGAGACGCTTCATATCGCTGCAGTGTTCTATTAGTGAAGACCTTATGGATAGCGCACATAATGACTTACCAAACCAGCCAGGAAGTAGAAAATAATGTTGAACACCACACGGAGACAAACTTGACGGGGATGTCTGAAACAATTCCACCAAACGCTTCTGTAAATGGGTGAACAAAGGCGTATGATGCTTGCTTTTCAACGATAGGTCTCTGGTCGTAAAGGGAGTTGATCTCAGTAATACTAATCAAAGCATTCATGCTGTATGGTAATTAGTTTTCGAATCCTGGCCTCGACAGGAAACGCGAACATACAGAACAGCAAAGAAGAGGGCAGCACCCTTGCTTTGAAATCCCACTGTGGCATTTGGGGTCCTAGAAAAATCAGCAACAACCCCTAACATAGACGCAGAATACCTACCCAAAGTAAATAGAGCCGATAATCAAAGACATAGCAATGCGGCCGATGACTGTTGTCAGCGTAGAAGGTTTGTCATTCCATATCCTGAACAAGTCAGCAAATAGCCAAAACAAGAGGGAACCTCTTGGAACGTGAAGCAGTACCTTTGATAAGCTCTTATGGTGCAAAGTTTGACTTGCATCGGAATAGAGATGACATAAGGACTCTCAGGGCGGACATGCTTCGCCTGTCTCATTCTCTTCATCTCACCGAAGACCTGCTCGGATTCACCTCCTGGAGGGAACTCTTGCAGACGCTCCTCGATTTCTTTCTGAACTTCCGCATACTCCGGGCTGTTCTTCCAGTACTTTTCGAAGTCGTCGGGTGTGCGGGGGACCTTGTTCTCCATCCCTTCGCGCGGCTGGCGCTCTTGAGGGTTGGTCACGGACGTCAAGAAATCACCGGTTGTTTGGCGCGGAGGGCAGTACCAGCCCATATCAATGAAGTAATCTCTCGCTTCATCGCATGGTCCAAAGTAGATCTCTCTTCCTTCGTAGAGAACGATAGCCTTGTCGAAGACGTCGTAGATCGCTTGCGACGCTTGGTAGATCGCGACGGCGTGACAGGTGCCGACTAGATTGGCGGACATTCGCAATGCCTCGACGAATTCGAGGGCACTCGCTGAGTCTAGACCACGGGTGCTGTTATCCCATGCTGCAAGAGGGGCTCCAGATACTAGTTTCCTGTCAGTTGAAATCGCATGTGCCAACAACCCGGGGAGGTCACATACAGGCCATCTCTGCAATACTACACAGGTGTTAGCGATGTTCGGATTGATATGATGACCAAGGGTACATACCTAACGCGCTTTCTTTCTCCTCCTGAGACACCACGCACATAATCATCACCGACTAGAACTGTGTTAGTATCGTGCTCAAGGCGTTAGAACAAAGTTGCAGTCCGGCAAGCATACCCTTGGTGTTGACCGTATGAGAAAGACCCATGATCGCCATCATAACCTGTGAAATATGCCGGGCATAACCGCGTCTACTCATCCCCGACAAACGATTCTCTGGTGTTCTCGCAGCTGCAGCAAACTCAAGTGTTTGGCCGACAGTGAGATGAGGGAAATGCTTATCCACTTCCTGATTGTAAACCACCTCGCCCTTGAACTCCTTATGCATCTTCTCCATGGAGATACCATTATACTGAATATCCGAGCTCTTCCGAAGCTTCAACCCGTGGAGTTCACCGCAGAGGGTTTTGAGGAAGGTCGAACAGCCGCTACCGGGTCGTCCCAGGACAATCAGCAATTCGCCGCTCTTCAGCAGGCCGTCGAAGTTGCTTAGGATATGCTTTTCCGGAGAACGTTTGATAAAGCTTAGGTACTCCCAAGGACGCAGTGGTGCCAACAAGGTCGACGCGACGGTGTCTTGATACTGTAGCTCAGAGCCCGATCCGGAGACGTTCATGTCTCGGAAAACGACGCCGGTCGACGCAGGACGCGGAATGCCCTCTCTATCCATCAGTTTCAGCTTCATCCGAGCCCACTTGTACTGGTCGAATTTGTCACTGGTCGGGTCAAGAACAGGGTCATCGAGCTCCATATTATCAATTGTATCCCTGCGTTCCAGGCCAACGCCCGAGTCGACGGGACGATGCCTAGGGAAGTTGGAGGCGATGCGATTCAGCTGTTCCCTATCTTCAGGCCGCATGTGTTCCATGACCGCACTATCCTGACGTGAAGCTCTCGACTGTCTCCGTGAGACCTGGCGGGAGGTGGTGATCTCATCACGCTGGGCGGTGCTCGAGCGACTAGAGTCGCTGCTGCTGTCGCTCTGAGCCATCCTCGCGATACTGGATCCAACCCAGGAAGCGAACGATCAGCAAGGATGAGTCGCAGAGTTTGATTTTGTAAACTGGCGATGGCCACAGATTGTCGGGCAGCAACGGAATTATGCAAGTTTTACGGATCCAAGGGGTTTGCCAGCAACAACGCGGACTCGGAGCTTCAGGTTCCACGGGTGACGTTCATTCCACGGTTGACTGAGCCATCCCCGTCGCACTATGGAAGTATCTTAGGCTAGAGGACAACCAGATTAGGAGAAAGGGAGAAAGGTGAGACCGGAACCTGAGTTTCCATGGGGTCAGCCGGGCATCTTCGTTGTGACTTGCCCAAGGGACCAGTGGTGATGTCATCACCTCCGATGGCCCCATCCACCGTGTGACAGTACTTCAAAGGGCGACCGGGTACCCTGGACAGTGACGGCGTCACCAAGCGATTTGAGTGGCCGACGAATTGGCCAGAGGATGGATGAAGGGGTCACCGCAGTGGCGGGTTGCGACCTCGCCGGTTGCGGTGGTATCAGCAACGACCCGCCTAGTGGAGCAATCAAAGACAGAAGATCAGGGGACGTGAGGCACAACCTGCGGAGAGACAGATTCGTAGTTGATCTGCGCTGCATCATGTCATGTTTACCTCAAAGGGCTAACCACAAAGGTGGTCGTTGAAGAGGAGTGGTCCGATTACAAAGCGGATGAACATTGCATACCTCTTCCGCCTTCTGCCCGACTGTTTGACCGGACATGATAGGAGTGGCTGGAGCAAACAGTAGGCACTGCGGATCAAAATTGCTTATTCTGCGTAGCCTATGTACTATATACTGCTGGACAGGCTGCTTGTCCGGACGAAAAACCCGATGACAAAGCGGATCGACATTGCATGACCGCCCATTTTGTCCGACTACCTGCCCGCGCATACTCCGCAGGTGAGAGTATAGGGAGCAAAAGGCGGATTATGTCCCCGATCAGCATTCCTTGCGCCGTCCGTTCTGGTTGTCTCAGCACCTGAGGGTGGTCAGAGTGCCCGGTCTGAATCGAAAACCGATGACAAAGCGGACCAGCCATATTCCGCCCATTGTTCAATGGCCTATCAAGGCAATAATTAGATATAGCTCTATGTTTGAATTGGAGTCTCTCGGGGTTCTTTCCCAAGTATCGTTCTGAAAGCTTAGTCGCTTTGCGGTGACTCGGTATGATGAAGTTTCAGAGCCGTCAAGGCGATGTCATGTAACCATTGGCAGGTTATCGGTCAATCTGTAGACAAGCCGCCTGCTCTCCGCAAAATCCCCCAGTATTTCTTGCGTTCGAGTTCCCATAAATGGGTAGTTGCAACCGGCAGTGGTGAAGACTGTCTGACCTCTATCTAGGTGCCTGCACTCATGTTTCAATCAGAGGTAGCATCCATGAAACAAACATCACATCTTCAACTATAAAACCCTTCCATAATGCAATGGAAGATTGTTAATCGTCAAGTATTTCAATCTGAACCCCAGTCCAGTTCGCAAATGAAGCAATTGCAGGAAGAAGAAGAAGGAAGAAGAAGTAACCTCGGAGGAACCCCACATCTCCACCCGTGATGATCCCCAGCACCAACCAATCAACCCCTCGGGACCGCCCCATCGGCAAAGCAAGCAAACAGCACAAACACATCCCAAAAAGAACGGGAAGAAAAAAAGTTACGCCGGAGGTTGAGCGGATCAGCTCACGTTCATTGCTGCTGCCGACAAGTCTCTTGTCTACCTACCCTTTGAGATCGCTGACTGTCTGTCGCCACGGGTCTCGAGTCCAGGTGATCCAGCGCTTTGCGATACCATTCGCTCATCCCCTCGCTCTGAGAGAAGAGCGCGCGCATAATCAATCTATCTCAACTATCGTATCGACATTGATTGATATCCATATCACCGCCAGCCATGACGGATATACAAAGACTCCTTTCGTCAAGGAGCTCGCGTCTAGCGGTATGAACTCATTACAATCGCACGACTCAATCATATCTATCTAACCCGTCGCAAACAGACAAGAAAATCCGCGACAAAGCCACCGACTCTCTGATCCTCTTCCTGCGCTCCCGAACGGACCTCTCGCTCATCGAGCTCCTCAAATTATGGAAAGGCCTGTTCTTCTGTACGTGACACAACCTACCCATCTGACTTCCACATAGGAACGAGAAAGGAAAACTAACACAACTCACCAGGCTTCTACCACTCCGACCGCCCCCTCACCCAACAAGCCCTCGCCCGTAACCTTTCCTACGCCCTCGTGCCGACCCTCCCCGCGCCAGCGTCGCGCGCTTCCTCCGCGCCTTCTGGATCACCATCAGCCGCGACTTCCACTCGCTGGACCGTCTCCGTCTCGACAAATACCTCTTCCTGATCCGCTGCTACGTCGGGGTCGCCTTTGAGGTCTTCCTGAAGCCCAGCTCCACCGCTGCCCAAAAAGCAAACACCAACAAAAAGCGCAAGCGCGAGGCCGCGGCGGCGGCGGCGAAAAACTCCAAAAAGCGATCCAAGGCGGCGAAGCGTGCCGAGGAAGAGCCCGAGGAGGACGCGAATGACGGAGAAGAAGGAGAAGAACAGGACGGAAGTGAGAAATGGTCCGCATTGGAATCCTACATCTCCATCATCGAAGAAGGACCGCTTTGTCCGCTCAACTTCGACCCGGATCAGCCCCCCGCGGACGAAAAGAACGATTATGTCCCCATGCCGCATGGTCCGGACGGACTGCGCTACCATATCATGGATATCTGGATCGATGAGCTGGAGAAGGTGTTGGAGTTTGAGGAGGAAGAGGGAGATGGTGAGCGCGAGACGACGCGGAAACCGAAGGGTGATGTCCCCATTGAGCTGTTGCTGCGTCCGCTGGAGAAGCTGCGGAAGGAGAGCCCGACAAAGTCGGTAAGAGTGCGGGCTGGGGAGGCGCTGGATGATGATCGGTTGGTGGAGTGGGGATTTAGGGAGCGGAAGGTGGAGGAGGATGAGGAGGATGAGGATAGTGAGCAGGAGTGGGGTGGATTCGATTGATCATCCACGAATCTCTGCTTTGCTGAAAAAGAAAATGTACTCTTGTTGTTCGTCCCTTGGTAGGTGTTTCTTAGTGCATGATAGCGATCGCATGTTGTCTGTCGTCGCTCAATTGGCCTCGGTCTGATATATAGATGGAGAACTCAAAATGATTGATATGAATTGAATATGTATGGATAGAAGTAGTCGTGAGGTTGTATATACAGGGACCAAGTCCTCTCAAGTATCTATCTACTAGTATTTGCATGTAACCTCCGTCACAAAACGCATGCAGCTCTTCGGGTCAAACAAAATCAGGGTATCATCAAAAGTGTGAAGAGTGAAGACCGGCAACAGCGAATATAATAATGAACCGACAAGCGAGGGATGAATGACATCCCTCTGTCGAGTGATCTCTTCTCGTCTTGTCTAGATCAGGGCCTCGGGCCCTCTGCCTCATAGAGATGTCCAGACTTCGACAGCACCGTACCCAAGCCCTTGTGGACCTCGGCTTGGATGGCTTCAAACGGCACTCTCTCGCCATCGACGCTGATATACCCTTCCTTCTCGCGAGGTACGAGTCGGTAGGCAGCTGCCTTGCGGATCTTCACGTCGGGCATGTCGAAGAAGCGGTTCTCCGGGATCTCGGTCATCATTTTGAGACTGGTCGTGCGGTTGATAGTGCCATCGATGGTGACGATGTCCATCAATCCGTCGCTGGGAACCGAGGCGGGGAAGAAGTTGGTGTCCTTCGACACGATGGCCATCTTCCCGGCGTAGAAGTTGCCAATGTTTTCGGCGGGAATGACCTCCCAGTCCTTGGGGAGCTCGTCGAGCACAGTGCCGTATTTCAGCTCAGGGAGACCACCCGTGATCTGTGCGGCGTCTTCGACGGTCCGGGTGGGGGCGGCACTGTTCGCGTACGCGTTGTAGTGTGCCTTGATGGCACTCTTGTCGTCCAACTCGACCTTGATGGCGAGGTCGCAGGGGTAGATGGTGCGTTGGAGGATCCGCACAAGGAAACCGTAGGTGAAGCGATGAGCACCCATCCACCGGATATTATCAGTGCCGAGGTCGGACTCTGCAATGATGCCAAAAGACTGCGAGAGGAAGGACAAAGTACGGTTGTTCCCTTGCGTGAACGAGACCAGGTCCATCGGGGTCCGCAATCCCTTGATAATGGCCAAAGCGGCAACGGACACACTGCCCGTTCCACACAAGTTCCAGGCCATGGCATTCCCCGAGCCACAGGGCAGCATCGTGACGGCTACCTTGGCCAGCGCTTCCTGCGCGTTCGGCTTCTTCGCTAGACCATTGAAAACCTCATACGGGAGACCGTCGCCGGAGCAGCACACGATGGCATCGTAGGCGTTGATATCAATCTGCTCCGCCAGCTCGGTCGCATGACCCTGGTGGGTGGTCTCCTGGACATCGATATGGCAACGAGCCGCAGCGAATATCGACGCAGCGCCATTGTGGTACAACTTCGACGCGGTGCCCTTCCCGCCAAACGGATTGATGAGGACCTTCAGCCGCTTGTACCGTTGTGCGCGACCGTACGCTTGGTCGAGGAGCTGTGCGATCCACTGCTCAACCTTGGGTTTTTCCTCCTCGGCGATTGGATACTGAAGGGCCGCGACGGAGACATCATCCTTGGTGGTCGGGTCCGCGTACGTGATGGTGAGACCTGCGGCGGAAAGATCGGCGTCTAGAACGTTGTACAGCGAGATGGAGTGGGTATCGTTGGTTGCTGCAATGGACGGGGAGAAAGGTTAGTGATCGATCGGGATCCTGGGCCAGAGAGAAAACAGGGAAAGAAGAAAGAAGCATTCGCATACACGACTTGGGAATCAGTCCACAGCATGCGCGATCCTGTTTTCGCGAAGAACGTTCGTCTGTGAGGCCCAGCAGAGGTTAATGCACAAACTGGGGAGCGAGACCGCGACGAGACCATGACTGGCAAGGCGACAAAGACATACCGACGACGTGCAGGGAATCGCCTCCCAGGGTGAGGGAGACGGACTGTGCGACCACCAGGGTGGCATCGTGCTTCAACAAACGGCTCTGCGAATCCGGCGGATCCGCGGGATTGATGGACGGGCGTGCGGCGCCATTGACGGGAGAGGACATTATGCGCCAGGACGCGACAAGCGCATGATACAGATACGACAACCACGGAGTGAGGGTCGCGATGCGCAGGAGCACCAGGAGCAGGAACAGCAGAAAGGCGGAGGAGAGCAGATGGGGGAGGGAGTCGAGCGCCTGGAGGCGAGTGGAGAAGGAGGAGAAGACTGGCGGCGGCGGGCAATAATAACGCAGCGGGAGAAACGGCCAGGATAAGGAACCCATTGTCGCGGTTAATAATCAGGCCACGCTGCGGCCGATGCCCCAGGAACTGGATCCTTGGGCTTAAATATGCCAGTCCGCACTGTCGCCTCCGGCTGACGAGGCCTCCCCTGGATATATACCCCATGGGTCTGGGGACAATTCCACGCTGGTTGCTTGCGTCGCCGTTGTCGTCGCTTCCAGACATCCGCATGCATCCATTCAAAGTACCTATACTCCTGCGCGGCGGCCAATAAAGGGGCTGGGCGGAATGCCCTGACAGACACCTCTATGGTGCCCACGGCGGACAACTACAATAATAGAAGACCACTATTACGACTCCTTCGCTCGCCCTTGAGTCCAGGCACGCCGGTTTGCCACCATCCCCAATTCTTGGCCGACGGTTCCATGGAAAGTCAACACCCCAAAGTCTATCGGAATAATTCTTTCATTCAAATGAGTCTTTTCTCATGCAGTAAAAAAACACAAAGAGAAACAAACAACCATCTCCGCAAGAAATCACAAGAGCCAGAATAAAGAAAGGGACAGGAGAAGGGAAATAGAAAAGGAATAGTGCACTATGTTAATAAGTAAGGGTAAGGGTAATCAATATTCAACCAGAGACCAACAGCCGCACGCCCTTCATGCCGTCGAGGCCTTGAGTCCCTTCAGGGATCCCAAGCTCAAGGCCAATCCCTGGGCGCGACTTCTTATCCGCACAAAACCGGTGATCGGTCCGTCGTCCCCTTCCTTCTCGATACTCAAATTCGCCAGCGCATCCTCGCCTGTAAGACACACGTTAGTAACGATGCTACACTCCAAGACACGCGTCGACTTACCAAATACGCTCCGGGCATATAGATTGGCGCTCAAGAACCGGCAATCTCCCTTCAGGGACGCCTCGGGCGTCAAGCAGGCCATGTTGGTGCTCTCCATCAGCTGCTTGAGGAACTCCCGCAGGGTCTTCGCCTTCGAGTTGATGTTCACCTTGTTCTCCCACTCGAACTCCGTCCACATCGTCCGGAACTGGGTCTCGGTGCAGTGAGCCGGCTGGATGTAATCCATGATGTCCGCGTGGATATCGTTGAGAATGACCACATGGGTTTCCGTGGAGCTAGCGCCGTCGTACACAATGTTACCGAAGATAACACCTGTATCCGTAGACGACACCTTGACTGTAGCCTGCACATTCAAGAAGTCACGGGGACCGAGGTTGTGCGTGGTGGGCCGCTCGACCACCTTCAGATCGCCTAGGGTTGCGAATTCGACGGACAGATTCTGCAGGGTTTCCAGGGTCTGGTTCACCAGGAGCACATCCAGAACAATATCAAACTGATGGACGGTAACGTAGGCTTCGGCATAGACCGCATCGGAGAAACCAGTCAGCTGGACAACTCGGCTCAGCTTCGAGGAGATAGTCTCGACGGTAGAGTCGCCACCAGTAGCCTTGGCCAGGTCCAGCTCGATCTCCTCGTTACCCTCCAGGGCGTTCTTCTTCGCAAAGTGCCGGATGGGGATAGCGTCGTCAACCTGCACGGCGCTCTTGGCCTTCTCGACGGCCTCCTTGGCGGCGCGCTTCTTGTCTTCGACCTGGACCATGTCGCGGAAAGCCTTCCGGGTATCCTCCAGGAAAGTCGTCTCCAATTCCTTCTTCTCGGAAAACTCGGCAAGCGAGCGGACACAGCACATGATACGGTCCACGGAGTCCTCGTCAATGGGGGCCTTGACGAACTGAGATTGACCAACGCGGATGATCGAAATCATGATGAGCATGGCCTCGGCACGCAGAGCGTTCGTGCGAGCAGCATCCTCGGAAACTTCCGAGTGACGCATCACCAGCTTGGTGAGAGTTGACGAGAGGACGGTGGCCAGGTAGAAGTCGCCGTCGAGGATCAACTGACGAAGGGGGGGCTTCTGCGCAGCCTTGACTGCCGCGAGTCGAGCGGCCGCGGCAGACTCACTGGTCAGAGCGCTCTCCGTAGCATATGTGCCGTCCGCCAGAACCTTTCTGGATCCCGTAGGCGCAGCCTGCTTGGCGTGGCCATTGACTTGCTCCTGAAGAACGCTCTCCTCAGGAACCTCCTCGAGGAGGCGCTGCTCCGAGGCAAGAATGGGAATCTCTCCCAGACTGGATCGGATCCGCTTCCAAGCCTCACGGATATCCTTCTCCTCCAAAGAGTATTCACCGACAACCCACAGGACGCCACGATACACCTTTCCAGCCCGGACCTCACTGAGAGTGGAGACCAAGCGATCGACTATGGA
This sequence comes from Aspergillus micronesiensis, assembly GCA_039763685.1. NCBI lineage: Eukaryota > Fungi > Ascomycota > Eurotiomycetes > Eurotiales > Aspergillaceae > Aspergillus > Aspergillus micronesiensis. The sequence goes on along the minus strand of JASHHO010000079.1, from coordinate 284,609 downwards.
CGCACGCAGCTTGGGGAACTTCTCCACGACTTCCTTGACGAAGGAGATGACATCAACGGCCGAGTTGTTGTTGAAGTCAGCGATGAAGTCCATCAAAAGATCGACGACGCTAGCGGCAATTTCGGAGAACTTGATGGCGCAAGAGTGAATCGATTGGATGAGAAGCTGACGGTACTCGCTGTTCTGTTTGAGCTGTTAGTCGGCACACTCGCGCAAACCCGTGGATATCCCTACCTTCTCATACTGCTCATCCACTGTCTTCGCAAGTTCCTTTTTCAGTAGCATGACAATCTCCTCCACGTTCTTGCTGGAAACCATCTCGAGGGCAATGCTCAACGCCTTGCGGCGAACGTCGATATCGGGGCTCGAAAGGACACGTAGGATCTCCATGGTGAGGTCATCCAAGACGCCTTCATTGCGAATCCTCAGCTGGTCAACCCGGTCGAGCACGATAAGTTTCACGTTGTTGTCCGCCTCTCGGATACATAATTCGATCAATTTACCAGCGGCGGCCTTGACGGCCACGGGGTTGCTTGTGAGCGCGGTGAGGGAAGTCGCCGCTTCGTAGATCACGGTGCTTGTAGATGCCTCGAGGAGGTCGAAGATAAGTCGCAAATACCGCGCCTATCTCTGGTTAGCAAAGGGCCGGTAGTTCCTACCGAAGCGTTCCACCACCAACCTTGTTTTGGGCATTCTGCACAGCATCCTTGCGGATGAATTCGAGTTCGACCAGCTGGAGAAGTTCATCGGTATTCGGGATACTATCGAACGTAGTGGCAAGGTACTCCAGGGCCTTCTGGTGGCTGATCGACATCAAGGCCGCAAAGGCATTGCGCTTGCAAGTGCTGTCGGTCTCCGTCTCGAGGAAGGTCTGAATGAGTTCGGGGGCATCTGGGATGAGGGATTCGGAATGTTGGAAGATCGAAGCAATTGCCCACACCGAGTTCTTTCTCACATATCCATGGCGATGTTCCAGGCACGACCGGGCCGACGAAAGGAGGGGTTCGATGAGTTCGGGCTCCCGGAGCTTGCACAAGAATCGGAGGGTGTTTCCGCGAATATACTCGTTGGCGTGCTGAAGATCATTGCGAATACCGTTGCTGGGTGGGGAAGGCCAGGTTAGACCTGGAATATAAGTAACAGTGACTCGCAAGGACAACTCACCAGACCAAGATCATCTCCTGCTTCAGTTTGCCGTTCGCGTCCAGCTTAGGACAGATCTCATAGTAGAAGTACAGCAGCTTTTTGAGAGGCTTGCTCCGCGACGGCATGACAAAGCGAATGATGTGCATCAGGAGTTGGGGCATTGGGTCTCCATTCAGCATGATCGTAATGACCCGTCTCATTGTGTCCAACTTGGTCTCATCGTTGCCCTTCTCCAGCTGCAGCTTCAGCTCCTGCAGCGTGGGTTGGTCGGCAGTGTTGTCCTGATGGACCAGACTGTATGCGTTCTCCAGAAACGACGCCATGGTAAACTCGGATGGAAAGCGAATGGGCGTGGAAGGGAGGGGTGGAGGACGAGGGAGGGAGGAGAGCTAAATGTGGTCAGTACAGGTGGTTGTTTTTGGGCGGGTCAGGGGAGTCGAGGGCGCGGTACCAAGAGCGACTCTCCTCAGCAGGAAATCACGGTGTATAGAGGATTAGAAAATGGTTCAATGCAATTCAACTCCCCTCTCCAGCCGTGCATTCATCAGCGCAAGGTTGGCAATCCGGGGGGGAACTTGATTGAGGATCAACTAACCTGGCCATTTGCGCGGCGGAGCAAGCTGGCCGGAGTGTGTGGATGACTAAGCCCCACCGACCACGCTGCACACCAACCACTCACGCAACTCTACTCGCGGGCCGTCAGTTTGCATCTTCACCACCCCGACAGACCCTCCACGATGTCGACGCAGAATGAGCCGTTCTATCTCCGCTACTAGTAAGGATTACTGTGAGCCCAGGTTTCCTCAGCTGCTGACAGCCCTGCAGCTCAGGTCACTCTGGGCGGTTTGGGCATGAGTTCCTAGGTTGGTACTCCAGCCCCGCTACGCTCCCCGACACGTGCTGATTATTTCTTCTAGAATTCGATTTCCGTACGCTCGGCGATGGTAGCAGTGCCGCCGTGCGATATGCGAACAACTCCAACTACCGCAATGACTCGCTGATCCGCAAAGAGAGTCCGTGTTCCCCCGCAGTCCTGCTCCGATGCATGTCGCTAATTGAATCGCTACAGTGTGCGTGAGCTCGCTGATGATCCAGGAGATCAAGCGCATTATCAAGGAGAGCGAAATCATCAAGTAGGGTTCCTCCGACAGATGAATCCGATCGATAAGACAGGTCGATAGTAACACCACACAGGGAAGACGACTCGAAATGGCCTCAGAAGAACAAGGACGGACGACAGGAATTGGAGATCCGACTTGGAAACGAGCACATTTCCTTTGAGGTATGTTTGCTGGGGTCGATATCTTTCGGTGTTGGGCGATGCTGACCGATGGGATCTGTCATAGACCGCGAAAATCGGCTCACTAGTGGATGTGACCGAGTCTGCTGATCCGGAAGGTCTGCGAGTGTTCTACTATCTTGTGCAGGATTTGAAGGCGTTGATCTTCTCGTTGATCTCTCTTCACTTCAAGGTACGGGGTCAATGGGGTGTTGCGCACCAACACGGCCCTAGGAATTTCCAATGCTAACGTTTGACGGTCGACAGATCAAGCCTATCTAAATGAGAACCAGCTGGATGTATTGGGACGGGACCAGGGGCGTTTAATTCTTGTCGAGCATAATGTTTTTCCACGAAAAGAACCTCACATCTGGAGTCAGGTAGCTAGGACCGAATGACGATGACGCCATGGATCGGGGGGAGCCACCGTGTCCGGGCGTAAAGAGCTCCATAGCATGTACCCAGCCGTGCTGCAGGCGGACCGTAGACAAATATACCCAAGAGGCAGCGTGGTTCACGCGGAGGGATGCGACGTATCCAGCGGGCGGCCGATGCCTGACGGGGAGCGAATGAGGAGGGCGAGGAGATTATCCGCCTGAAGCGCCCGTTCGCCTCCCCCGCGCCCGCATGATCAACAGGCCTATCCCTTTCAGGCAGTGCGTCTTCCCTCCTCACTCCTCTTCCTTACTCTCTTCTCTCACTTCCTCCCTTCTCTGCAACCCCCCCGTCTGCTTTCTCGTCGCCTGGACCCCCTCTCCCCCCCTACCCGCGGTTGTTGTATTGTACTGCCGTGGTGTTGTGCCTGCCCAGCACCTTACCTGACCTCACCACCTCTCTTCCCGTCTTCGCTCCCTATTGTATGTCGCCCGGGTCGACCCTACTCCTCGCCTCGTCTCGCTCCCGTGCGTCAGACCTGTCAACCCGTCGGATCCGATGTCAGTCTTTCTTTAATTCGCCTCAATGCCGACCCCGAGTGACAACACGCCCCGTTTGAATGCCGCCTCGTTCGCCGCGGAAATATCCGCTCGCTCCACTTGTCCGCCCGAACTTGATAGACTATCGGCCTGGAGAGACTCTCCCGAATCCTCCGCGGCGGAGAGCGATGCTCCCGACCTGGCCCTCTCCCCGACAATGGTATCGGCGCAGTCCATGCTGACCCCGTCGGACGAGGTGATCGATCGCTCCACCACAGACCCCGTCAGGAGAAGGCGGAGGCCGTCGCCCCCGCAAAGAACACGACTAGACCCGACGAGGAGCCTGCGACTGTCGGAAGACTAAGCCCTACCGGGGATGCGTCCTCGTGTCCTCCTCCCAGCTCGTCCAGCCCGTCGTCGACGGTGACGACCCCGTCCGCCACCTCGCTGCTCAGCTATGAGTTTTCTAATATCCGAGTGAGTACAGACGGGAACCGGGAGTTACCTCACCGTCCACCGCTGACCCAACCAGCTTCTCCCCAATTACACCTCCTTCCTGCGCCCGGGGAGCAAATTCACCGGCACACAACAGTCCGACCGTCAGGTGTACAACGTCGATGTAGAAATTAAGCACGTTGACATGGTAGAGTCGTATCTGTGTGGCTATCTCCGGATACAAGGTGAGTGGCGACGGCCCCATTGCGTTATCTATCTATCTATCCATCGGATGGCCTGATCTGACCTGGCACCGTCCTTGATATCTAGGCCTCACCGAAGACCACCCAACCCTGACCACCTTTTTTGAAGGTGAGATCATCGGCACGAAACACACGTTCAAGACCAGGAACGAAGAATGGGGTGCCACGGAGAAGACCGACATGCACCACTGGGCACGGTTCCCCGCTTGGCGACCGCTGGCGAAACAGGCGAAGCGCCCGGACTTCACCTACCGCAATTTCGCCCAACGTGAACATATCTTCATGCGCTGGAAGGAGTACTTCCTCGTTCCCGATCACCGGGTGAGAACCATCTCGGGTGCAAGCTTCGAGGGCTTTTACTATATCTGCTTCAACCAAGTTGAAGGAACGGTCACCGGGATATACTTCCATGCAAAGAGCGAAAAGTACGTCCGACCGGGTCGCACCCGGACCGTCCTAAGTGCCCGCCCATACTGACTGCCAATCATAGATACCAGCAATTGGAATTACGACATGTCGAAGACCACGGCTGTACACCTGCGATCGAGTTCCGTTAAGTCATCGCTCGTCCCATATATCTACGACGACTCTTGTTTATCCTCACCTCACGCTCTCATTTCCTCCCCGCTTGACGACTATGACGATACGGAACATCTAGGTGGTACGATCCCGTGGCTCTCAGCCACCCACCACCATCATCCCCTCTGACCTCCTTCCCGCTCCGACCTTTCCTTTCTTCTTTTCCTCCTTATGTTTTATGATGATCTGTGAATTGGCGTCTTATTGGATGATATGGCCGTTTGTCTCTTTCTTCTACTCATCTGTCTCATCCGACTTTGTTCTCATCTCTCTCCTCTTTCTTTCCTAATATGCGCTGGGATGATTGTTTACTTTTCTTTCCGTCTCGTTTTCTTCTCTTTCTTTTCTTTTGTCTCTCTCGTACCAGTAGCGATAGGTGAACAGGTCTCGGTTTCACATACCTCCGACTCGCGTTGTGACCATTTTGAAAACCAAACCAAAACGTACAGGTGCATGATATGATATCGGCGAGCTGAGTTCTTCTTATATATTTACCTCCATAGGTAGTTAGGTTAGGTTTCTACCGTGGAGAATCATGAGCACCGCTTTCTCACCCTACGGCACCCCTCAAGGAAGGACAGCTAGCTAACGTGCAGCGTTCTTTACCTTCCGCTCAGACCGATCATCCCTTTCAATCACTGATAGTGCCGAAGGTACTATTACTATGACAGTAGAGTTGGCATAACCTTAAGATTTTATGTTTCTCCAACAAGCCACAAGGTACAAACTCAGGTGTACCTAGAACCTACCGAACTAGTCTCAGAAACAAGATACAAATTAGAAATATGTAATATTTGCATTCTCAAATCTCATCACAAACATTCATAAAGAAGAAGAAGAAACCCGACATGTCCATTCCAAGTCCATCAAACAGGAAACCATCTGCCAATACACACATCCAAGAAGGAAATAAAGAAATAGACAAATCACGACAAGGACAAAACAAAACAAAGGGGGAAAAACAAGAAAATGGCTGGCTTCTATAACAGGTCGTAGAAATTGTAACATGTATAGGGGGTATCAAATGCAATCCTCAGCGATTGCCGGTGCAACTTTTCGACAGCTCAGGGTGTAACTTAACGTTAGGTAGGTAGGTAGGTAATAAGGTAATGCGAATGAATGGTGATGGCAACAGCAAACGCACGCAAGCAAGCAAGAAAGCAAGCGCAGCCACGGAAGTGCAAAAAACCAGAATGAATGGGGCCAGAATAATAGAAGGGTTGTCTCTGCAGTAGCACGATTCTGGGTTCAAGTCAATCAAGAATAACTGGAATAAGTGGAATTCTGTCGACTCCCCCCACTGCTCATGCTGCTGCTATGGTCACTGCCTGGAGTAGGGGGCTCGAGCACGACCTGTTGGCGGATGGAGACGATCCAGTCGTGTTGGAGGAGCTCGGCGGCGGTGGGTCGCTTGAGCGGGTCGCACTCGAAGCAGCGGCGGAGGAAGTCGAGGCCCAGATCGCTGAGCTGGTCGCGGGTCGGCAGCTGGGGCTGCTGTCCTTGGGCGATGTTGTACATGATAGCCCACTCGTTGTCCAAGGCGGACCAGGGACGACGACCCGTGGCCATTTCGAGGATGACGCAGCCGAGCGACCAGATGTCGACCGAGCCCTGGCGGTTGATGAGCTTGCTCGAGTCGCCGCGGATCACTTCGGGGGACATGTACATGGGCGTGCCCGTCATGGTCTTCTGATTCTTGCCGCGTTGGTGCGCGATTTGCGCGTCCTTGGGGACGAGGGCTTCCTTGTGGCCGGTGCTGGCGAAGGCGTCCATGGGGAGCACCGTCTTACCCTGTCGGGCGATAATCTTGGCAGCGCCGAAGTCGACGTACTTGATGATGCCGTTGTGGTCGAGAAGGATGTTCTCGGGTTTGATGTCACGGTGGATGATGCCGGCTTGGTGCAGGTAGGCCAATCCTTCGAGAAGCTGGAGGGCGTATACCATGATGACGGTTTCGTCTTCGACGCGGCCGTGCTCGAGGAGGCTGGCTAGCGAGCCGCCAGAGCAGTATTCCATAAAGATGTAGACCTTGTCACGGTGGACTTCGATGCCGTGATAAGCGACGATATTAGGATGGTCCAGGACTTCAAGGACGCCCATTTCGTCGCGGATTTGCTGCGCGATCTTGGGGATAAGCTGCGGATCTTGCAGACGGATCTCCTTGACGGCCATGAGGAAGTTGCTATCCAGGTTGATGGCGGCATAGACGGAGCCGAATGTTCCACCTCCGATGAACTGGCCTTGCTGCCACCGAAGGGTCACATTGGTTGCCGAAGAGGACAGCACAGTCAGAGACCGGTCTGCCTCATTAGATCCTTCCAAAACCTTTCCTAATGGTTGTCGCTTCGCGGACTCTTCCACGCGTCCATTCTCAAGTTCGTGGAGGTGTCCTAAACGCTGGTCACGGACAATCTTCGTCGCTTCATCGTCCGTCAAGATACGGCCAGCGCCAAACATTCTTGACCCGCCACGCTCTTCAAGACGTTGTTTCTCAGCTTGGGCAGCCCGGGAAGACCGCGCACCCATGATATCAAAGTGGGATATAAGCAGAGCCATGCAGCCTGCCACCTTCTGCGCGCAAGCAGCCAAATTGTTCATCGTCCATCGAAAGAAGATGCCGACTGGAGGTGATGACCATGGCAAATTCCAGGGCAGCGACCGCCCATTTGAAGGTTTTCCGATCGGCAGCGTCACAATCATCGCAGACGAAGGATACCCAATCCAATGACAACTCGACCAGACGTGCACTGTTCATTGCGCGACGGTTCGGGTCGACATTCGAAGAACGCTTTCCGAATTCCGTAGCGAAAGCATAGCAGGCCTGAACGAGGTCGTGGTTCTCCAGACCCTTCTCTTTCAATTGGTTGCGAATGATCGCGACACTGTCCATGATGGTCATCGACAGCTTGAATGATGTCTTTTTGATCTTGTTCAATTCAACATTGACGCGGCCAAGGTTGGCGCGCTGCTCAATCGCCATGTCAAGTTGAATCCCGGTCAGCTGTGCCAGCTCCTGTCGTGCATTGGACAAACGCTGTGTTGATCCCTCAACGATGAGACGAAGTTTTCCTAGCCGGAGATCTGTGGGCTGCTCCAGTACGCCTACCTGGATCTCCTTGCCGGGCCAGGACAGAGGTCTTTCGGGTCGCACAGCAATGATGTACGGCACATGAGGCGAATCCTTCGAGATGTCCTCTTCCCGGAAAGAGGTGCCCAGAATCGCTTGGATGTCAGAAGTACGATTCCACAAGGCATGGTGTGCAAAAAGGTACACGCCCTTTTGTCCGATAGAGCCGGTCGACTTGATAAGGAAATGGTCGGAGATCAGCAACGCCTCGAAAAACTCGTCGGCAACATCTGTAGAGATATTGTACTCTGTAGCGTTCTCGAACAACTGCCGCAGGAATCGGGAGAATCGATAAAGCTTTCGTTGACGGATTCGCGTGGAATCGAGGACACTCTTATATCGCCGGTCCATTTCAGATTGATCCTCGTTGGGACGGGTGCTTAACTCTCGTTCAAAGTGCACCATGAGGCGCTGCAGCGATTTCGCAGTCAAGGCACTGGCTCAAAGTTAGCAAGAGGTTTATGAGGGCAACGTTGAGTGATCCTACCTGAATTGCTCGGCCACTTCAATATCTCCGCCTTCGAGCTGGCGGCCAATGTGGTTAGAGAACTCCCAGTCCTGTTCAAGGATTTCGGCCTCTTTGAACGTGTTCTTATTGGCATTCAATTTCCAGTTCAGAAGACGGAAGTAATACTTCAGCGCATCCAACACCACGGAATCGAAGTTCTCGTCGATGCAAGGAGGAAGATCCCAGCCTGGTTCCGGTCTCGCAATGTCGAGATAGCGTTGCTTTATCTCAACGGCTACTCGCATCAGGATTTGGAATTGAGAGATCATCTGATCGACGAGGATGGGGGATTGCGAGGCGGGGTCTTTCATGTTCTTCGCATAGGATAATCGGACACGAATGATCTCCTGAATGAGACGTGACGGAAAGTTGATCAACGTGAGAAGCTCCTCGATATAAGGCGGGAGATGTCGTTTCGCGAACGAGCTAGCATTCTCGATCAAAGTACTCTTCGCCTTTTGGATGACTTCGCCGATACCATGTAACATATTGTGCTTGCCTTGGAGGGTCTTCAAACCGTCCTCCTTCATGATGCGGTCGAGGAAAGAAGAGTCGTCCGAAAGGTCACGGTTGGCCGTCTTTCCCCTAACTTTGCTAAAGTCAAGCTCGTCATTGCCGACCCATTTCTGCAAGATAGCCAGCTCAGTATTGATCAGGATGGTGGTATTGTGCCAAGCGAAGATAGCCTCGTGGCTGGAGCAAAACTCCTCTGAAGCGACACGCGGGTGTGCAGTTTCCAGCTCTTTGTGAGTGGAATACAGGCTCTCGCATCGTTCGATCTGTTGCACGATGTCTTCCACCTGCTTGATGGGAGGTTTTCCGATCTCTGCCTCACCCTTGATCTCGAATTTGATGATCTCTTCGACGATGGGACCGAGACCAGCGCGTGCTTCTTCAATGAGCTTCCGTTGCAAGGCAATGCTACGCCCACACATCCGAGCCCGCACCCCGAGCCAGATCGCGTTATTCTGCGCGGCCGACCGCTTCGTGTCGGTCGAGCCCAACAGCCGCTGCTTCTCCTGCTTGACGACGTCACCTTTCAACACGGACGCCAGCATGGAATGCCATTCCAGCCGCTCCTGGTTCTTCGGGTTTTTGAGCTCCTCGATGGTCGGCTGGTTGTCGTCGGTGAGGAAAAGTTGGATATCAGGGTCGTAGGCGTCATCCTCGAACGGGACCTCCGAGGAGGGGGAGGGCTCCTCTAGATCCGAGTCGCCTACGGCCACGCCCATGTTTTGTGCTTCGTCGAAATGGCTATACCATGCCTGGGGATCAGCGCGAATCCGTTGGACGTACGCCTTCTCCTGGGCCTGGTACTGCGCGTTGGGGTCGCGTCTCGAATTCCGCTTGTTGGAGGAGGAGCGTTGACGATCATTCTGGAAGCTGATGTACTGTGGGGGACGGCGTTGGGGCGCGTAGGTGTTGGAGGGTGTCCTGGCGGGGCCCGAGGGGCGCTGCGGCCTGACCTCGCCGACTGAGGCATCGACGGAGGGCACCTTTTCAGCGACGGACGGGGTGCCAACGCTGGCGCCGCGGGGACGAGACGAGGTCGAGCTCGTCCAGGAGGTGAGGCCGGTGGTGTGGGAGAGCGGAGGCGAGGAGGCAATGGTGCTGGTCGGGGTGTGCATTTGGGGGTCGAAGGATTCGGTGAAGGCGGAGCTGGATCGAGCATAGGGCTGCTGGATCAGCTCATCGGATGAGCCGGAGCCATCCGAATCGTGGTTATTCATGTCAGGATGGTCCATGATCTGGAATCCACGGTCCTGGTGAGATTCCATGCTCGCATGGTTGATTGAACGGAGATCAGCTGGGGAGCCTTAACGGTTAGGCGGAGAGATAGGGGCTGTGGCGGTACGATCCGTGTGGCTGGTGCAGAGTTTTCTCGAAAGACTGGTATTGAATAGGAACTGCCACGAGAGTCGAGAAAAATTGAACGGAAAGGAAAAAAAAATTTTCAAAAGATAGAGGATATTTCCGACGGAATCATAACAAAGCTTGGAAGGATGAGTGAGAAAACCTGTTCAGAGAATGCCATGGATGACTAAACTGTCACATGGCTTGGGAGTATATCAGCCGGCAATTTTCAACCACTGCATTATTATACTTTAGCATTATTATACTTTATGAAGAGGCAAATAACATTATATGTGTGGGATTCTCATTTGTCTTCTTGTGGGATTAGAGATTTATGTGCTGGACTGCAAGTGAAAGTGCATACTGTGATGGTCGTGGTTGTATATCCTTACGGAGGAGTTTTGTACTCCAGAACCAATCATAACTATATTGACACCCCACGCCTACCATATCCAATCCGCATCGAATATACATTATTAGTAGAAATCGAACGAAAGAATTTTCATAAAGAATCAACGATGTGGTTGAGACAACACGCTGAGAGGTGAAAGCAACTGAGTCGCACGAGAGATCGCGCATTGCCGCCATACGCAAAGGCGCCTGAATGTTCATCATTGGGCTGTCTCTCGCAGGGATTCAGGCTAGTGTTCGAGATTGCTTTGCTTCCCCAGAAATACATGTGATTTGCGGTTGCATAAAGGAACACCTTTGCGTGCCACATGTGATGTAAGATGTCATGGCAGCTGGCGACCATTTCTACTCGACAACGTTGAATGATGAGATCTACTTAGGTATCACCTCGGGAAGATACACAGAGTAGGTAACATTATTCCTCCTACGACGCTCGGAAGCATTGGAAGAGGCTCATAGGTACCCGTGGACGGAGTGTTTTTGGTTTCTGGAGGATTGTCGGGGATGCTGTCATCTTCAGTCTTTCCCCTTGCGTTATGCTGACCCTCAAGACAGCGCTTCTATCGGCACTATTTTCCATGCAAGGGTCCCATAGTCTCAAGCTTGATGGGATGTGGCATTTTTCCTGCCGAGTAGCACCGACATGTGCGTGTATGCCATCGATGATAGGCCACTGAAGCATGGTGCTTCCAGAAGGGCAGGGGTGTTCTATTTGTCACTCACAATGATCTCCGATATTTGCTCCTGATCGGCAGCTTCTCCGTTTCCAGAAACTGAGGTGAGTGATGTATCACCCACTTCCTCAGAAGCTGATGGCTTGAGACATATCTGCATGGTGGCTGATTCTGAGCCACGTAGCATTGTTTACACTATTTCTAGTTTTTGTGGCATGCGACAGAAGGTTAAACCCCACAAACTATGGGTGTTAGCAGCCATGAGTTCGTCCGAGTTGAACGCCCTCGCGTACGCTACAGTTGATGGGGACATGTGAACGCGTCTAGTGGAGCTTCACCTGACGATGCGAGTTCTTGCCACTTCCATGTCCCGAGAGAGGTGATCTTCCGAACCAAGACTGATGCTCCAATTCCAAATCAAATTGGATGTTGGAAGCATGCTGAAGTCTCCTGGCCAAGAGGGATCAGCCCTACCCATGCGCCATGAATGGGGATGAGCCTTATCTATGACGATCCGGATTGATGCCAATGTCTTGACCACGTTCCTGGATGCCAATCTGACCCGATGAGCTGGACGAGCTGAATGAAGCGGATAATCGTCATGGTGTCTGGGGAAGGTGTTCCTGGAGGTGTTCATGAAACAGCAGAGAATGGATGGAATGGATGATAAGGGACTGACTGGAGGAGAGGAAAGCTGATATAGAATGGGCGCTAGTCTAGTTTGGGCGGGTCAACGACGCTAAACCCCGATGGGAGGGATCTCGAGCGAACGGGCCAATGAGGGGAGAGGGCCTTATCTCTTGGGAAGACCGTTGGATGACGGATCACCTGAACTTCCACCATACCTACTAGGTAACACACCCCAGGCACTCCTCTGATACTCCGTAGGCCTCCATTCGGGAGTCTCGGGAACCGCCCCAGCCCTACCGGGAAACTAGACCGCCGGCCATTCGGGGTTTCGTCCGAGCGTACTCCGTAGGGCTTCCCCGTTATCATGGAGACTGGAGTCATGACGGAGTATACCCGCGGAGTATACAACCTCGCTAGTCGGTGTCGGACGGACGGCGGAATATGAGATCCAATGATCAGCCGTCCACTAAAAGTAAAAACAAACACTGTCACGCAGCGATGGGGTGATCCATCTTGGCTTTCAGCTTCACAGTGTTACGGGATGGAGGAGGATGAGCGATGTCTGCGATAGAGTGACTTCGGAGGCTACTGAGACAGCAATAACGAGGTCCTCGAGGGAGAAGCCTGAAAAGCCTTTAATAACCAGAGGAACGCGATAAGCGAGAGGCCGCCGTGCTGATTGGTTGGGGGGAGCATGATAAGGCCAAACCACTGATACGAGAGATTGGACAGCAACGACAACCACGACAAGACCTCGTTCCCCGTGCATCCCCCGGATGCTTCTCAACTATTGGGGTCAATAATGCAGCGACGTCTTGGTTCTTATGTTGGCCACCTGCGAGACGCCAGTGTTCCACGACGATCTCTCCACGCGGTGGAGGCGCTGAAAGGGTCCCAAGGCTGGGCGTGAACGCAAACAAAGGCTATCAAATCCGTCGGACGAGACGTGATAAGCCCCGGGCAAATGCGGCTGATTGGGCCTGAGGAGCTGCTATCTCCAGCCAGTCTGGTTGCGCAGACCCGCCAATGGCTTCATGCACTCGTCGCTGATATCGATCCAGAGCATCGGGTGATCCCCCTTACGCGATGTTTCCGACGCCAAAAGCAACCCCCAGACACAATCGCATCCACGAAAAAAGAAATGATAATGACTCAAATCCCTGAGCTAACAACAATCAATCCCTCGTCAATCTGCAAGACATCGCCGTGTCCGTCAGATGAGCCCGGCTCGTAATCCTCCTCCGTCGCCTGCCACGGCTTGGCCCTGATATCACTTCCTTTCCAATAATCCCTAACCCAATCTTCGCGCGTTCCATGGGCTGCTGCTCCAACTAGCGTCTCGCCCCGGGCCTGGCTTTCTGACTGGTATCCGCGCTGACATATTTATCACGTCGCCGCCCCTGTCACTTTCGTCTCTCCTTTCTTCTTTTCTTCTGCTCGACACGACAGTTTTCTGAAAGGCTGAACTCAGATCCGTGCTTCGGTTTCACCTCCCTGTTGCGGTCCTGTAACATCCATTCCTTTGTCGACTCTCCTGACCCCGAGAGTCCACCGCATACGCTCGATTGGGAGTGACAGATAGCACTCCTCACAATGGCGGAATACCCTGTGCCCTACAATGGGTCGGAGACTGGAACTGGCGGCGACTCCATGTCTCAGGACCTGAACATCTACTACAGCGTACGGTCCCTCTGACGTTGCTGTACTCTATCATGATCCAACTGACGCCATGACTAGTCTGGTGATATCGCTTGGGTGATTATGTCCACGGCGCTGGTTTTGCTGATGATCCCGGGTTGTTGGGTATGTCAACCATCTATGTGATCAATCGTGTTGGGCAACGAGCTAATCAAACCAGCTTCTTCTACTCGGGTCTCGCTCGCCGCAAGTCCGCCCTCTCGCTGATATGGCTCTCGGTCATGTCCGTCGGCGTCGTGTCCTTCCAATGGTTCTTCTGGGGATACTCGTTGGCCTTCTCCCACACCGCCGGCGCATACATTGGAGATCTGGAGAACTTTGGATTCAAGGGTGTGCTGGCCGCCCCATCAGTGGGTAGCGCCAAGGTGCCGGATCTCCTCTTCGCCATCTTCCAGGGCATGTTCGCCTGTATTACGTGAGTCCATGTCAAGCTTCAATTCCCCACCCCGACTCGTGCTAATATCCCGAAGCGTGGCACTTGGCGTCGGTGCTGTCGCCGAGCGGGGACGCATGCTGCCTTGCATGGTCTTCATCTTTATCTGGACCACCATCATCTACGACCCGCTCGCCTGCTGGACCTGGAACGCCTCCGGATGGGTGTACAAGCTCGGAGGTCTCGATTTCGCCGGTGGTACCCCCGTCCACATCGCCTCGGGCTGCACCGCCCTGGCCTACTCCCTCATGCTCGGAAAGCGTCGCGGCCATGGCACCCACGAGCTCAACTACCGCCCTCACAACGTCACCCATGTGGTGATTGGCACCGTCTTTCTCTGGGTGGGATGGTTCGGATTCAACGCCGGTTCGGCTCTTAGTGCCAACCTGCGCGCCGTTATGGCCGCCGTCGTCACGAACCTGTCGGCCTCAGTGGGTGGCATCACCTGGTGTCTGCTGGACTACCGTTTGGAGCGCAAGTGGTCGACCGTCGGTTTCTGCTCCGGCGTGATCTCAGGTCTGGTTGCCATCACCCCGGGCTCCGGCTACGTTCCCCCCTGGGCGGCCTTCATCTTCGGTCTCGTCGGTGCCACGGCCTGCAACTACGCCACGAAGCTCAAGTACGTCATGCGCATTGACGACGCGCTGGATATCTTCGCCGTCCACGGTGTTGGCGGTCTCGTCGGTAACCTCCTGACTGCCCTGTTCGCCGCGTAAGCATCCCTTGCCCATCGACATCCTTCTTGTCAAGCAACTAACACCAGCGATAGTGACTACATCGCCGCCCTCGACGGCTCGAGCAGAATCGACGGAGGCTGGATCAACCAGAACTACGTCCAGCTCGGATACCAGCTCGCCGACTCCGTCTCCGGCATGGCCTACTCCTTCTTCGGCAGCTGCATCATCCTCTTCTGCATCAACCTGATCCCGGGACTGCGTCTGCGTGCTTCCGAGGAAGACGAGATCATGGGCATCGACGATGCCGAGATTGGCGAGTTCGCTGTACGTTCCTCCCTACCCAATTCCCCATCTACACATTATACTAACATTGCATCACAGTACGACTACGTCGAAGTCACCCGTGACGTGATCAGCACCCCGCCCAGCGAGGTGGGCGAGTCGGCCTCCAAGCGCAGCGTTTCCCCGGCCGGCAACGAGACCAGCGTCGAGACCAGCGTCGAAGCAAAGGTTTAATCTACTTACTTCTTTACCTGACGTAAAGCTGCGTTGTGTACGTCCATCAATGCATGGACAGACGTCGTCTTAATCCGGAAACGATACCCCTACTTCCCTACTCTTATACCCCGGTTTCTTCATGTTCGACCTTAATATCGATGTCGTGTGGTTTGGCAAAGACCATAAGATGAGCTAGTTTGATTTGCTGGTTTGTTGCCTGCTAGTCGACTCGAGTTGTGTTGTGAAGTGTGTGCTGTACATACATACATGTCTGCCTTTCTTTACCTTTTTTACTTTCATTTCTTTCTGTGTGGTTTCTTTTTCGATGTTCATTTTCTATCTGTTTGAATTGTGTACCCAGATTAATACATTATAAAAAGTATATACTCCATTCTTGTCACCTCTGAGTAGGCCTACACCTTATTTAGGTAACCAGTGAAAGATGTACGTACGTACTCATTCTCGACTGAGGTATATCCATATTACTTGAACCTTGAACCTTATATAACCAGACAGGTAAGGTATATACATCTCCTCCAATCTCAATCTCAACCAACATCCTCTTCCTCCTATACACCAACTCCAACTCAACCACGAACACTCAACCCAGTCAGAAAAGACAGGGGAACCCCCCCTCTACTGCACCACAAACCTCTCCTCATGCCCCTTAAACAACACACTCTCATCCACCACCTCCCCAGTCGTCGACCTGACAAACTGCACCGTCAACCGCTGCCGATCCTCAAACACCAACCTTGCATAACTATAATCATCCGCATACACAAACGCCGTATAATCCGGCTTAATCCCCACGGAGCTCAACCCCTCAATATTGCCCGCCCCCCCGGCAACAAGATACAACGGCGCCTTGGGATCCTGCATGCCCTTCGGATCCGCCGTCCCGTTGACAACCGGCAGGAACCGCTGCGAATTATGCACATGGCCGAACACCCCCACGTCCACGCCGTACTTGTACAGCACGTGCTCGAACGCCTTCTGACACGGCTTGCAGCCGCTGCCCAGGCCCGTGGTGTACCAGGGACGGTGGCCGGCGACGACGATCCAGGGGGTGACGGAGCGGTCGACGCTGGCGAGGTCGGCGGTGAGGAAGTCGAGTTGTTGGTTTTCGCGGCCGAAGGGGCCGCCTCCGAGCCCGGCGGAGCCGTCGGTGCCGGACGGCGCGGAGGGAAAGTCGGTCTCGGTGTTGATCATGACGACGTGGACCATGCCGTAGTCGAAGGAGTACCAGAAGGGTGGGTTGGCGAGGCGGTTTGCCTTTTGCGCGAGGGCGTGCGCGGTGGTGTTGCTTGAGGAGGAGGATGGGGGGAACGTGCGAGGCATGGTGTTGCCGAAGCGTTGGAGGAAATCAGTAAAGTTGTGTTGGCCTTCTGGGCAGAGGCCTGTCGTGTATGGGATCTCCTGGCAGGCGGCTTCGTGGTTGCCCGGGCTGGCCATGTAGGGCTTTCGTCCTGCGATGGGCGCCATTTGGTGGTAGAATTGCTCGAGGATGGCTTGGTAGGCTTCCTTGCCGTCGAGGAGGTTGTGGGGGGTCAGGAACCAGTCGTCGGCGTAGGCGAAGTCGCCGGGGTGGATGATGAATTCGTAGTCGTCGACGGTCTGGGCCAGCCGGCCGATGGTTGTGTGGTTCAGCTCGGGCTGGATGGAAGGGATCTCATCCCTTTTGGAGTTGTCCTGTTCGATGGTGTAGCCATCTTTGCCGTAGACACCAAGGTCGATGACCGCGTTCATGGCGAAGGGGGTCGTGTCGCCGGCCACACGCGGGCTGAGGAAGTGGTCGACGGTGGAGTTCGTCGACACGATCTTGTAGTAGTAGGTGGTGGCCGGGGCCAGGTCGGACAGCACGACGACGTTGGACCAGGTTCGTGAGGTTGGGTAGGTCGTCGGCGACGAGGAGGAACAGGCTCGTGCTGTGAGACGGTCTTTCGACGGACCGTACTGCACACAGCTTTCGTTCAGCTGCGTGTAGGTGTTCCACCCAATTGACACCGCTGTGGGGGACCGTTAGTGACCTTGCAGTGTCTCTGCAGACCGACGGTGGCTTCGCTACGTACCATTTGGCGCATAGATGGCCAGACGCTGCTGGTACGGAGTGGTCAAGTCCTTGGGTAGGGCCGGATAGTTGACTTTGGCAAGGACACCAGTGGCCCCGACGAGCAGGGCCTGAACGACAGTCGAGAGCCCAACCATGGCTGCTCTGAGGAGATGCCGGAGGGACAGGAAGGAACTGCATCACGGCGAAGCTTCTCAACTGGGCTGCATATTTATACGCCCCATCGGAGGAATTCATCTCCCTCGGTTCCTGTCAGGAACGTGCCTGTCGGGGTAGGTAGCATTGCAGAATGAGTGTGATAACCGAAGAAGCCAATCAAGCCCAGCCAGGAATGCACGCAGCTCACGCGGTCTGGTGGTGATGTGCAGATCGGCCGTCGAGGAGGAGTCGAACTTAGGGCTGACTTGGCACGTGGTCGCGGAGGGGAAGCTGAAGGGCCAATGCCTGTTTCGCATTCCCCAGCCCGTTACCTAAACAAACACCCCCGTTCTGCAGAATCGGCCTCCCGACTACCAACTTCTACACCGTCGGATCCCAGTCGGACTCCGACCTCACGCCCAAGCCAAGGTTAAGGTTCATCCAGCAACAGACGGTCCATTGTTTGAAAACTATGTGCTATTCGATTTCAATAGGTTAACGGCTCGACGGGCCTTCAAAAAATTAAAAACAGGAAAGAAATTAAGAGCGCTCAAACAAAACAATTCGCCAACTCGCACCTGTCAGCCAGGCCCGCGCCGTCGAACTTGGGCTTATCAAGGGTATTACTCTGAGCAGTTCTCAATTCACACAACGAATGGCCGGAGAAGAGGACATTTACTCCTCGCCCCTCGAGGACCTCCTCCTCCAGGTACTCCTCCTCACCCTCGGAGATGGAGGCGTCCTGGTACTGCTGGTATCGGAGACCAGGTCGTTCATGTTGCTCTCAGCCTCAGTGAACTCCATCTCGTCCATACCCTCACCAGTGTACCAGTGCAAGAAAGCCTTGCGACGGAACATAGCAGTGAACTGATCACCGACACGCTTGAAGAGCTCCTGGATGGAGGTGGAGTTACCGATGAAGGTGGAGGACATCTTGAGGCCACGGGGGGGAATGGAGCACAGAGCAGTCTGGATGTTGTTGGGGATCCACTCAACGAAGTAGGTCTGGTTCTTGCTCTGGATGTTGCGCATCTGGTCCTCGACCTCCTTCATGGAGACCTTTCCGCGGCTGTTACGAAGTCAGCAAACGTTCTCAAATGTAACGTGCAGGGGGAGACATACAAGATAGCGGAGCAGGTGAGGTAGCGGCCGTTACGGAAGTCAGAAGCAGCCATCATGTTCTTGGGGTCGAACATCTGCTGGGTCAACTCGGGCACAGACACGGCACGGAAGGAGTGGGCGCCACGGCTGGTCAGAGAGCGAAGCCGACCATGAAGAAGTGGAGACGAGGGAAGGGAACCATGTTGACGGCCAGCTTGCGGAGATCCGAGTTGAGCTGGCCAGGGAAACGGAGACAGGTGGTCACACCGGACATGACGGCGGAGACCAGGTGGTTAAGGTCACCGTAAGGGGGTTAGAGAGCTTGAGGGTGCGCATGCAGATGTCGTACAGAGCCTAGTACCGTTAGCATCTCACCTGCTGGGTCGCCTCGATTTCTATGGCCAGGGACATACCTCGTTGTCAATACAGAAGGTCTCGTCGGAGTGCTCAACGAGCTGGTGGACGGAGAGGGTGGCGTTGTAAGGCTCAACAACGGTGTCGGAGACCTTGGGAGAAG
Source organism: Aspergillus micronesiensis (assembly GCA_039763685.1). Taxonomy (NCBI): domain Eukaryota; kingdom Fungi; phylum Ascomycota; class Eurotiomycetes; order Eurotiales; family Aspergillaceae; genus Aspergillus; species Aspergillus micronesiensis. The sequence goes on along the minus strand of JASHHO010000079.1, from coordinate 265,656 downwards.
GAACGACGGAGAAGGTGGCCATCATACGGTCGGGGAACTCCTCACGGATCTTGGAGATGAGGAGGGTACCCATACCGGCACCGGTACCACCACCAAGGGAGTGGGTGACCTGGAAACCCTGGAGGCAGTCACAGGCCTCGGCCTCACGGCGGACAACATCGACGACCTGGTCGACGAGTTCGGCACCCTCAGTGTAGTGACCCTTGGCCCAGTTGTTACCGGCACCAGACTGGCCGAAGACGAAGTTGTCGGGACGGAAGAGCTGACCGAAGGGACGGCACGGACGGCGTCCATGGTACCGGGCTCAAGATCAACGAGGACGGCACGAGGGACATACTTGTTTCCGCTAGCCTAAAGGGAGGTCAGAGGGTGTTCATGGGTCGATGTCGTGGTGAAGATGAGAGGACGGATAAACACGCACCTCGTTGAAGTAGACGTTCATACGCTCGAGCTGGAGGTCGGAGGAGCCATTGTAGCTGCAGAATCATTAGAATCTTCCCTCAGTGTGCCATTGTTCCGCCACTGTTATTCTCAAGTCGAACGTGTGTTGGTTGTACTTACACACCGGAGCCGTCAAGGCCGTGCTCGCCGGAGATGGTTGCCTGTGTGGTAGTTAGCACCAATTCCTTGAAAAGATCTTCTCAGTCCCTCAAGATGTTTGCTCCTGAAGAGCCTTCCATTCCAGAGACCAAGGATTGTATTCATCCCGATTGAGACATACCAGAAAGCGGCACCAATTTGGTTACCCTATCACACCACTCAGTTCAGTCTCTGTCACGATACCCCCACCTCAAGAATTTCTCAAGGACACATTGACACTTACACACTGGCCGGTCTGAAGATGAACCTAATTGAGAAAGAAGAAAGCAAGGTTAGCCCGGCATCCAAGTTGATAAGAGAACCGGTGGGGTTTGGCATCAGGGGAGCAGCCTAAGAGCGACGCGTCGGAAGAGGGGAACAGGGGGGCATCGGGCACAACATACGATCTCACGCATTGTGGAGGGATACTGGTGGTGTTTGTCGAAAAAAAGATGGAAAGGGCGAGGTAGTGGTGAGGATGAAGGGGGAGTAAAAAAAGTGGACGTGGAGAGAGGAGAAAGGAGGGAAGCGGAAAGGCTGTTGGGTGTCGAAAGACAAGTTGAGCGGTGAGGATCGGACCCGTTGTGCGAGCGAGCGTCTCAGGGATCAACAAGACGAGGCGATGTAAATAAGGGGGAGGGACGCCCGCCAATGCGGTCTAGCGCCCCCTGGACACGTGACCGAACAGGAACACGAACCACACTTTCCTCTTTGGGCCGCGCTCCTCGTCGATTCCTCAGGTGTCCTTCGGGCCAACGGGGCGATCATATTCAGAGTAGGTATTGTACACAAAGGCAAGCCCAGGCTATCCATGGATCTATCTACCCAAGAACCCCCCTATTTCGCCGTATTCTCCACCGTATGCGAGCTCTCCAGCCACGTCCCAAACTCGTCCAGTCGTTGCTCTTCCTCCTCATCCTTTGCATCTAATCCCCTCTCCGCCAGATCCTCCAAGGCGGCCCGCTTCTCATTGGTCTTCTTAAAACCGCTCACTGCCGTTGGAAATGTATGCCTCAACGCGGGTACCTCCGAAGTATCGACCGTCCATCATCTAGAGACCCTCGTAGTTAGCGGCGTATCCCATCGCGATCGAACGGCATAGGAGCAAAACATACCTGGACGCATTTCCGGGCGGCTTCCGGTTCAGCAAACCGGACAGTAACCACGCCATCAACTTCTTTGTCGTACAGGACCACATTAGTGATCTCTCCCAGTTTAGAGCACTCCTCACGGATGTCTTCTTTAATGTCAAGGATGGCAGCGGGGTCCTCCTGTCACAAGCACACTCGTCAGCGCCTACAATCAACACAGTCGCCTAAGGGAAGGTCAAGGACACATACGTCCAGTTCCTTCAACGTGAACATGTGCTTCAGAATAACGATCTTCTCAAACCGACTATTCGTCTCCGGGAGCGCAGACGGGTCATCGTCATCCCAATCAGCGAGTTTGCTATTCCAGTCAATTAGATCAATGCCTCCTGTAGAGAATTAGTCTCAACGCACCTGTTCAGCTTCTGTGTCCGTTGCATAATCTTTCGCTTGTCCTTCATGCTCGTCTTCGTCGGCGCCTCCTGCTGGCTCTTGAACGAAAAGTCCGCAATCTGCACGCGCATTGAACCCTGCGGCCCAGTCACACCTAGTCTGAAATCGGAATCGTCCAGCATCTGGATGGCGAGGTTGACCGATTCTGGTCGAAAGTACACGACAAGAGCCTCGCCTTGAACTTCCCCCATCATCCATGTACATCTTAATGCGCGGGCGGCCGCTGTCGATCTCCTCGGCGATAACGCCGCACTTAGAAAAGACGTACTGAATCTCTTCGAAATCCGCATCGAGTGGGATGGAGGTGACGTACACCGCGGTGTTGACTCGTTTTTCTTCTGCTTGCCGCCCTGTGAACCGCTTAGTATGTTGAAGCTGTCTATCGACCCGTGCTGCCTGTAGTCACGATGCAGATGTAGATATCCAACGGGAAAGAGTAAGGAAACACTGACCTCATCGGCATTTGATTGCTGCTTCCGCTTCTTCTTCAGTTGCTGGGCGGTGACTTGTTCATCCTCGTCCACACCCTGGACTTTGTAGGCCTCTTGCTGTTTCCGGAGCAAGTCATCATCTACCTGGAGAGCGTCCATGGCGCGCAGGAAGCGACGCCAACCACGAGATCAGTTTTCACGAACCAACCAAGATCCCATGCAGCGACTGTTGTCTCGGCGTATGCGTAACGGAAAGAGGTCTCCACGTAAGGGCGTTGTCACGGCATAGCGTCACAACACTCCGGGGAAGGAAACAGGAGACGCAAGAGAAGGAACCAAAATGAAACAGGCAAAACAGGCAAAAGGACTCAACCGCTGGACATCCAGCCGGAGAGAAGGCGCGCACACACCGTCGGAATCCACCGCTTCAAGACCGTATCGTATTCATATTCCTGCCCTTCGTCGGTTTCCAGAATAAACTTGTCGTCGAGCTTCGAAAACGAGATGCGCGGGTCGCTGTCGAATTCGGAGGGGTCTTGGGGGAAGTTGCTGAGCGGGGGAGGGTTGGAGGTGTCGTCGGGGTTTGGTGACGCCATAATCGCGAGGGGGAGGTAGCACGATCTAGAGGGAAGAATGCAATGCAATTAGATGAAGGGCAATAGCGAATGTTGACTTGAGAGATATACTCAGCCAATCTTAGAGACGAGAGAGAGAATTGTGCCGAGAAGAAATGTAGTGAAGGAGGACGGCGAGGAGGAAGTTGTTCAAGACGAAGAATGCGATGGAGGCGAGTTACCTAAGCTTCCCCAGCTCGAGCTCCCACGGCGACATTTCATTGGCAGGACTCCGCCAGCTACAGACAACCAGACATTCATGGCTGTACTCCGTACTCACACATTATTGTACAGACATTGGACACATATGGAGATACAGAAAAATTGATTTCACATTCTCATCACAACCTACTTTTCTCAACTAACGCGACCGGGTTGTCCTCAACGGCCCCCACCTCCCTCCACGCCCGTTCAATCGCACCCCAGTATCGCGCGCCGTCGGCCATCACCAACGCACAATGGGGACCGTGATCAAAGCGGACCCCATCCGCCGGAAATCCCTTAGCACGAGCCTCCTCGATATGTCGCTCGACATCCGACCATTGCACCATCTCGTCCTCGCGGGAGTACAAGTAGATCCTCCGCACTGGGGCCCCAAAGAGAGTGGGGTTATTCAGCTCGGATCGGAGATCCGCGACGGAATTCATCACCCGCAGGTGCTGTAGACTCGTAATCACGCCCATCGCCGGGTAGAGTAAGGCCTTGCCGATGCGATTTGCGGGCTGGTCGGGGGGTAACGATAGTGCGGCGGCATTGTAGGAGCGGGAGAATGCGGTGTCGCCTGGACAGCAGTCAAAGACGACGAGTTTGAGGGTGGAGAGAAAGGCGGAGCCGTCGGTCTCATCGCTCAGGGAGCGGGTCAGCTGGATTGCGGTGTTGCATCCCCCGTGAGAGAAGATGTGGAGGAGGGTGGTTGGTGGATGGACGGCTCTGGTGGGTTGGAGGATGCGAGAGATTACTGCGCGTGCTGGGGCGAGCCGCTGACGGATGGCGTTGAATGATCGGAAAGTGATGTCGGAGAGCGTCGTGGTGATGAGGAGGATGCATGCGCTTGGGAAGCGCTGTTGATATTCGATCGCATATTTGGAGATCCTGCGGGTGGTTGCGCCGCCGAGCCAAGTGCATAGCACGACTAGCGTTGGGGATAGGGGGGTGTCGAAGCGCTCAGACGTCGATTCATGAAGATAGATGTTCGGGCTGATCCGGGCGAACGTGTCTAGCGTGCATGATCCCATCTTGGATTCATTTCTGGATGTAGAGGATGTCATGGCCGTACATGAGTTTACGTTGGGAATTGGCTTGGGGAGGGGAAGTCATTAATTAGGTCCACCGTGTTGGGGCTGAAGCATCACTCCATTCGTCATCCTCCGCCATATGCCACCCATTCCCCTATCTCCTCGTCTGTCCATGCCCTTCCAACACACTAAGCATTCACAGGTACCCACACCAATCTCCAAGCCACTCAGGCCAAAACACCAAATAAACCGCCCTACTTCACCTCGAAGGGACACTTGCCCGTCCGTGAGGTCTTCAACTCTGCCACATGCTGGTCTAGCGCCTTTCGTCCCTTGCCTTCGAAGTACTTCGGCCCAACATCGGGGATATAGTAGCCTTGAGGGTAGTATTTATCGCCCTCGTCACCGGGAAGAGGACGACCGAGCGCCCAGGTCAACCACGCAACCGGTCCCCATCGGTTCCAGAACGTAGGCTTGACATAGTAGGGTGCCGCGTCCCACTGGGTGATGAAAACGCGTTCGTCCTTGGTTTGCTCCTCGGTAAAGCTGGTATACCGAAGGAAATCGGGACGAGGGGGCGAAAGGTAACGTAACACAAACCGGCGGGTGTTAAGCAGGAAGGAGAAGAATCGTTCGTACGCGGGCGGTGGAGCATCGTACCTACAGCCCGAATTGTTGGTGAATGTCTAGATAAGGGCTTTGGATGTATCAGAGGGGGACGACTTACAGCATCGCCTTCCGCAGGCGGTCATCCATCATGAAAGAAACGAACTTCAAGCCGACGTGCTGCAGCGACGGTGGGATCATATACACCAACACCGCAGTCGTCTCGTCAGCAACCTCCCGGTTCTTCTTGTCAGGCAGCATGCAGTCAACTTCATAGTTGTCGCTCCACTCTGCGATTTCCTCCAACCAGTGGAGGCCATCCGTCCATCCCTTCTTGGATGACGGGAGAGCTTCGTAACTGATGCCCAGACCGTCTCCCAGACTCTTCCAGAAAGTCCCGATAGCACATTTTTCGAGATCGCTCAACGTGCGCCATTCGAATCGCTCGATAAATCTCACGGGCTGAATAGCAAACAGACCGAGAGTATACAGCATGTCATTCTCAGAAATTTTCCCTGCAGCGCGATAGCCGCTGTGGATCCAACGGGTGCGTGCGATCGACTCGTGAACGCGCTTCGAAGAGGGAGCATGACCCATGAATTCCTGAACCAAAGCGCTGGTATCGGTGTAGCGTTTGAGCGAGGTCTCGGGGTTGGAGAATTGGCTGGTGGTAGTCAGGAGTCGTGAGATAGTTGGGATACCGTAGGTCTTCACCAGAAGTCTGGTGTCAGTATATATAATCTCAATAAAGTAAGGTTTAGGGACAGGGTGTTTCCCACGGACCCGGAAGAGAGCGAACTGGAGCGCCTTGACAAAGATAAAGGGGAACTCTAGCTGCAACACGACTTTTTGGATCTCCCACGCTTCATCATCTGTCATACGAGACATAGACTCGCGTGTGGGATAGTTGTACTTCTTATGTAGCCACCGTAACCGGCGGAAGCGTAGCAAGGATACAACCACGGGATAGGCGGCCGCAGCCGCAATGGCGTACGACAGGACGTGGTTCCGCGATACGTCGAGGATCCCTTGCGGGATGGCCTTCGAGAAAGCCGAGAGGGTTTGGTTCTCCATCGTATGAGTTGAGCGCGACGGACACCGAAGACAGAGGGGAGCGAGGGGGAAACAAAAGAAGAGAGAAAGGAGGGGAACTGATCATATGGATCTCAGGTGTTGGAGGGAAATCAAATAAGGTTGCCCCCGCTAGCGGCTCCATAAATCTCGGCTGATCCATCTCTATCATTTGTTCGGGTGGCGGACCTCGGCAGTTCTCCATAGTCATCACCTCGCACCTCATTGGGCTTCCCCTGCTGGTGTTCGTAGGATTGCTTGTTGGTGCTTATTCTGATAACATTTATTCGACAGATGCACTTCTTGTTTTTATTGACACGGAGTAGACCCGTTCTATATCGCACCCCCGGTCAAGCATATCGAACAGGTGTCTATGAACACAATGCAACCTCCTTGTTGGCCGTCTACCCCTCACCGCATGCATCGACGGAGGATAACCAGCATTGCACATGATTTGCCGGATTAATCTCTATCCACAGTTCATGTCATACGGTGACGACCCACTTCTCCATCACGCACCCTTGATCCTTCCGAAAGTCAAGTAGAAGATAGGTTCAGCGACCAAGGACTTTCATCTCCAATATTCTCAGCGGCGGGAAGCTGACTCCGGTGAAGCCAATACCAAGCCACAGTCCGAGATCGCAGCTTTCCCCCACCAACTGCGCAACCGGCCCAGTATAGTATACTTGATTCTGTCAACACACCAAAAGATCAGCAAAATCCTTTCCAACCTAGCGTCGACCAGAACAAAGACTAACCATTCCAACGATAGCACCTGCCCAACCGATCAGGAAGGCCGAGGTAGCCGCGATTCCTACCGGTAATTTCTCCTTGTTGTTCCAGGCAGACCAGTCATAGCGCTTACAGCGCCGGAAGATTAGATCTTCCTGTACACTGATCGTGAACCAGATAACAACCCAGTACCCAATAAGGGGTAGGAAGTTCTTGAAGATGTCGTACAAGAAATTGCGGCCTCCGATGGCACACGACATGTATACGGCAGTGGTGAAAATGGTAAAGACGGGCCGTGGGATTCTGAGCCACATGTCCCGAGCATTTGGAAATTCATCGCCATGGAATACGCTCCCGGCGCATTGCTTGACACCACCGCGATCACATTGACGACGGCACAGAATTTACCGAATCCACCGAGTCTGTCGTACCCGGCCATGACTAGACTCCCTGGGGTACCGTCGTATATTGCTGCCCACTTGGCGTTGTGAGATACCCCAGAACCCAGGCCGACTCCGAGGACCAGCATGATGGACATTGACAGCGTTCCACCAATCGTCGTCACTGTCCATGTTTTCCAGCGGCTGACGGTGGGTGGGTGGTATACATAGTAGTCAGCTGCAAGCGGCACCCAGGCGAGAGCGACGGAAAAACACAGGGAGACAAAGGCAGCCCGCTTGGTATTCAATTCCCTGGAGGACCCAACTGACGGAGAATCAAAATCAAACTCGGGGCCTGCAGATCCAACCATGAAACACAGGACCGTCAATTGTGGGAACCAAGCATATCTAGGACCCTCAAGCCGTGAGAAGTCAGTCGCTGAAGCTGATATCATCGGGATGATACAAACCAAACGAACCTTTCATAGTACTGGAAAATGGAATTCCCAAACGTTGCCATCACCAGACTTGCCATGGCGACGATGATAATGCCAACGACGACTGATACAGACCCACCAGATATCTTTGAAAGCAGCTGGCCTCCTACCATCGCGTTGATCATTCCATATCCCAAGTTGGTCAACACATTCAGCACACAGCATATCTTGCTTGGGTAGTATCCCATGAAATATCGCGCCACAATCTATCATAGAAGGGTTTGTAAGCCATCGTTCATCCTTCACGACATGCAAAGCTGGAAAGTAAGCCAAGCAAGCAGGAAGGGATCACAGAAATAGGACCATACGAGAGTTCGATTCCCACTTCGCGGGCCGAAGGTACTCATATACCCGACGGCTAGTCCTCCCAGCAGGTTCCCGAATATCGCACAGAGTGCCGCATCCTGAAAGCTCAAATGCATCACAAGTGTCCCCATCGATCCAACGACCATGTTGTTCAAGGCCATTCCCATACTCAACCACATCAAAAACATGTGGAAGGTGGTCCTGGTATCCGCTTTCACCCGCTCCTCATCAATCGGTTATAGGCTCGATGCCCCGTGTCTCAAGCCCTTTGATACGCTTCGTCCATCGTCGGTATCTCGATTCTGGCGCCATATTGCTCGAATGGGTATTTGGATGTTCATGATCGGTTGAGTCGTCGGTGAAGCTGCGGATGGAGGGGGATACGCGCTCCTTTTCCAGATCAGGTTGCATACTGGTTCATATGAGGACCTCTTTCACCAAAACTGTACAAAGCAGGATAAAAGACCCGATATCTCCTTGGATGTCCCCTTTGTGTCACGAACCAGTGAGTGTGAACCGCTTTTCTTTGCTTTCAACGTTGCGGGCTTTCAAAAATTGATATGATGAGACGCGCCGAACATACCGTAGGTATAAATAGGGCCGATAAGCTACCAAGAAAGGGGAGAATTCCAGGAGGTAAAAAAAGGGAACAAGAAAAAGCGAAAGGAGTGGAGGCATGACGGACAATGATGAAACTGACATCACCCAACTGACTATCCTGTAACACAGTGCTCCAGCTCCCATATGGACATTCCACAAGCAACGTATGCCAGTCGGATCTCTGCCGCTGCAGGACCCCGATCCTGCACATCACAGACACAGCCAAGCTGGAGAGCCAGCACACGAGCAGCTCCAACCTCTCCACAAAAAGAGAGAATAATGGAGTGAGCGGTATCCATTTTCCAAACAAGGGCACGGAATTTCCGGGCTTATGGGGAGCCATTATCCATGCACAGGCAATTTTGCAGCCTGTTCCTCCTTCCCCTTCGGATCTTTCTCTCGCGTGATTCTCCTTCAATCCAAGAGACTTTGTCTCTTGAGTAGCACACCGACGCGATTTGTCACAGATTCGTGCGCATCGCATACCATACCTAGTATACTGACGTATAAGCTCTCCGCAGCCGGTTGTCCGGAATGTCCCAGCCACGCAAGGAGAAAACATGTCGATCACTTTAGTGGAAAAGATCCTCAAAATCCCGAGGTCTAACCGTCCAATGAACTCCGGTAGAAAGTTGGGCAAATATGGGGGATGCGCTTTGAGCAGCTAGGTTGTCTGGGACGCCCAGAGCTCCACAAGTTGGGTGGTATCTCCCCCCCGTGGAAAGTGGAACGCCACAACACGCCTATAGGGTGATTTAGCGCAGGCCTTCGATATATTCTCAGCTGATGATGTGCTTGTGCTTGGGTATTCAGTCCTCATCCATGTTTTGCATGGATAGATGCTTTCACGAGAGATGTAGGGCCAGGTGTCTCTAGTAACTTTAGAGTTCGAGAAGTTTGTGCTGTGTCTATCTCGCCAATCCTCGTATGATATTATTCTGAGCATTTTTGTGCACTGTTCGCCAGCATTCTATGTGTACAAAGCAATAGTATGCTCATTTGTGCTTATCAGCGTTTGAATCTTGTTCCGAGCCTCGAGGTCCGGCGCCTACTCAGCTGATGTCCGGACCCTATTAATTCATGACAGTATCTGCCTCGGGTATTCAGATGGTCTCGAATAGGCACCTGTTTGAGACTTGATCTGATTATTTTGGGTATATAACTTTGGAAGTAGAATGCATCGGCAGAGGATCCCGGCTACCTGGGGGTTAATGTTGCCCACTACTATGCAATTTCCCCTTCTTGCACTCACATCTATCAAGGATGCAAAAGAATGTATCGGTGCTTGTTATCTTCTTCTTCATATCTGGCCTTCCAGGTGAGCATGCTGAGTAAATGAGAGGAAAGTCTCGGCCCTGGCTGAAGTATATCGGCCACGTGACTGCACCTGCTTATTCTCTGTTCACCACCATCACAACCACAACCACCAACGCCTGCAAATCAAACAGATCGGCGAGCACGAGCAAAAATTTCGTCGCGTCTTAATTGTACAGTCTATTCACCATGGCAACAAGAGTACTCAGTTACATTTTCCATGTTCACTTATACAATCTATTGTTGTCTGGCTCATCTCGTCTTGGATGCGGATAATTTACACGAGGTTTAGTAAGTCATTCTATCGAATAAGAAAACAAAATATGGTCTGATCCGGCTCCAAACAAGATACTCTTGGATCTCCTCAACTCGCTACCAACATAGCTCTGCCAGAACCTCCACCGGACTGAATCGTTTATACAGCAATCGCCTCGGGCTGCATGTCCTGCTGTTGTCGTTCACCACAAGATTCTTCCATCTGCAACAGGCTATTAGAGGTATCAATGACAGTCTCAGCCAGACTCCGATATTCCATGCCCAGCTCCCGCCTCGATTTCGCATTCGACACTCGGTACGTTTCCGGACCCATCGCGCCAGGCAGTCCAACGGGGCATTCTTCCGCGCCGGCATCACTTCACTGCGAAGGATATCCACAATACGTTGATAGTTGTACTCTCCATTTGCTGCAATATAGCGCTGGCCTTCAGCCTTGGGAGATTCAAATGCCAGCAGATGCATCTTCGCCACATCACGCACGTCCGCGAAGGCGCAATTGATGGGCGTGTTTTGTGGCACGGAGTCACACACTCCGTTCATTAACCGGTGGAAGTCCGCGAGGCTGGTATTGAGGGCGGATGGATCGTCTATGTGGTGAATGGCGGGTCCGTAAGTGATGACGGGACAAATAGTGGTGAGGGAAAAGTCGGGCTGATGGGTATCGATGAACTCCCATGCGGCCTGTTCGGCGAACGTACTGCTCGCCACATACAGACTGACTGGGTCATCCATAGAGAGCGAATCACGCTCTACTGGGTTCCAGTCGGCCTCAGTGTAGGTGTGTCCTGGTCGGGTACCCTTTGCGATGTCTAGCATTGCCCCGAACGAAGAAGTTTTGACGACCCTGTGGACATTGGGGCTGCGGCGCTTGGCTGAGTCGAGGAGATTCCTGGTAGCCTTGACGAATGGATCAATGATCTCGTCTATGCTAGTAGCTTGGAAGTTCAATGGGGATACCGAGTGGATGATCTGTTTGTTTTCGTTCCGTTTGGTCAGTTTCAGCACGAACATACCATGGAGCAGGGATCACGTACGCCATCGACTCCGCTAACCGCAGTGTCATAGGCCCCATCCTCGGTAAAATCCGGCACAACACACACAGACAGTCTGTCTATATATCTTCTGTGGGCGTTGAACACTTTACTAGCGGACGCCTGTGAGCGCACAGCGGCACGAACGGAATACCCGTTCTCCAGAAAAGTGGTGGTGAGATGTGATCCGATGAAGCCTGTTGCACCGGTGATGAGGACAATCTTGCCGTTGGGCGGAACACGATCCATGATGACGGACATGGTGTTTTGAATTGAAACCAAGATTCTGGGTATGTATATCAACTTTGAAGAGTAATGGATGCTAATCTTTAGCAAGATGAAAGTCACAGATATCACCAGTCTGTCAATAGCTATGCTCATGCTCAAGCCAGGTGCTTCGAAGGTGGCATTAAATATCTCTCATCTCAAGGGGATGAATCTAATCGCCTCCTTGCCGATTCAGCTATGATGCCGCCTTATGAGCGAAGCTCGATGTTCAAACCTACTTGTGCAAGCCTATCGACCCACCTGAGTAACCTGTCATAAGGAATGACGCATTGCAGTCCAATCTTCAGTTAGCTTTTTGAAGAGGCGAAACCTGTTATGCCGTTATACTGATCAGGCATGCTTCGCTGAGCTCCACTTCAAAAACGAAGAACCTGTGTCTGACCAACACAATCTAGGATTGGAAAAGATAACTGCATAGTCTCGACGTAATTATCCTGGCCTAGCCAGTCGATGTCATTTCCTGCACTGCACCTGACATGGAAAGCGTCTTTGAAAGTGTGAAAGCAAGGAGACTTGCACAGAAACACCATACCAAGTACATCTCCGAGGAGTGATGGATGAGATAGACGGCGGTGTGACCGCTTTCCGTAGTCCTGCGATCCTTATGTCACCCATATCCAGGTCCAAACTAGAAGCCACTCGACACATGACGTTGTGGCGCTCGAAGCGGAAGCTTATGCATATGCAGGGCAAGCTTCCGGATGATGACCCAGCCAACGGGTACGAGAGTACACAGCCGGTGTCAGGTCCTGACCGAGGTGACAGCTACGCGTGAGCCAATGCAATATTCGACCTCTTCAGTCAATCATGCATGACAGGTAACGCATGAAACGCCAAGATCACGCGCAACCTATTCCCATAAATCGCTCCATGCGGACATGGCACTGCGCCGATTTCCTAATCGGAATACTTGCGCTCGGCAGTGTCGTCACCGCGGCGGATACCGCCTGAACACATTCGCTCGGGCGCTACGAGGTCCTACGATCGGCTGAATCGATCAACTGTTCGGGAGAGGCAAGGTGGATTTCCTTACTGCAATGCTGGCTCATTCACGGCATCAAACTAGTACAAGTAAGTTCTCTGATCGGTGGGGTCCTTCAACTTTTCTGGAAAGGCAAGGTATATTCCCTTGCTACAATGCTGCTCATCTACTGCATCAACCCAAATTGGTAACATGTTGTAGGTGACCCTTTCGGTCAATGATAGGACGAAGTATACGGCAGATCAAACCAGATGCGAGGTTTCTAGAGTGATAGGAGCATATATGGAGTTTTCTAGGGGTTGAGATGCATATGGAGGGTAGTCTGAAGGTTAGTGATACTGCACTGGATCAAGAGGCCGGAGGTTAAGAGCCAGCAGAGAGGTATTGTCGAGTCGAGACACGGATCTCTGAATACCACCACAGACTATCAGTAATTGCAATCACCGAGTATGGCTTCTGATATTAACATGTATAGCGTCCATTCGCGGACGAGAACAACCAACGGAGTTCATTGGAGTAGGCCATTGTCTCGTGGAGCTGAGCGGCATTGATATTCAGAGTCGCAGGATCGGATTTGCCCTCTAGTTTCCCGATTGCAGCCTGATGATGTATTGGTCCAAATCAAGTATGCAACCTTGTGTAACACCCCCCTCTCAGAGGTAGGCAGCTCTTGCTCTTTGGATGTCGTGCATCAAGCTGATGATACTGACGTATTCTTTCAGAGGATGACACCAAGGTATCATTGGTACGTTATTAAGCTGAAAAATATTCTGTCTCGGCATAAAGAGTGACATAGATTTTCAGCCAGTCATGCAGGCTTTGGGATTGTGGATGCCTTTGGGGAGGTAGTCGATGATATCGATTTGGGAGACACTGTGGAGTTCAGGTACCTGAGACCCTTAGTGATATCATTATGGCTATCTGTTAAGCAAGTACCTACGTATATAGTAACTCAATGGGACCTGTGGCGACTGTATCGAATGCAGTGGTTTTGACAATCCACTGTGCTTGGAAAGATTACGGCTGATACGGCACACTGTAAGGGGCGCCCTGCAGGAAAGTCATGTCTGTAAGGCATCTGAAATTGTTCGGATTTCTGAAAAACATTCCCTTGGATGTTGTTCCCCCGTATGAGTCTTTGACTAGCTATAAAAACACTTAAACTGGAGGTTGATCATTGTCATGTAGATTCTCTGCGCTGGGGACGATTCAGCGAGCGCTGGCAATGAATTCCTTCCTGAAGGTCACGTCATAGGTTTGAAGTCCTCATCCATCTTGTATGTCAGATCATAGCTCAAATTCTCTATAGGAATTGTAGGGCCTTTGGGCCCTATAGGCTCCTTCACTTGCAAGTATGCCCGTTCTCTTGGATTCCAAGTTTTGGCTATGCTGTCGCCAGAAGAAGCCAGAGATTCTCGAGCAAAATATCTCGATGCGGACTACGTTGTACACTGCAACCCGTCTAGCAACATGTTGTCGGAAGTTCGGTCAATCATCCCTCGTGGGCTTCCTGCTATCTTTGTCTGTGAGACGACTGGATCCCCTTCTGGTTCGCACCGCAAGTAGGTTGTCTCTCATCTGACGATGGCAAACTGGCTGACCATCAATAGATTGTTCGACCCCATGGAAAGGTTGTTCTCATAGGTGTTTCCACTCAGATCGACCTATCGAGTGTTGTACAGCGAGCCGTTAGCGTTCAGTGGGCCTTCGCTAGCACACGATCCGACATCGAGAAGGTGCTGCGCCATGTGGCAAGCACAAACATTCAGATTCCCCACACATTGAGCTCATAAGGCAAGGTGTGGAAGGAAAATCCCCGTCACCAGGAGGTACGTCTGCAGTGGGAATGTAGCTTGTCATTTTCTAACGCTTTACAGATACTAGTCATGGTTGGACAGCTCTGAAAGTGCCCCAACCGCCCGCTCACCAGTTGTCAAATCCTAATGACCAATCACTTGTTCGCGAGACTTTCAATTTCGGGCAGTATCTGGCATATCGTCTTGCAGAGCTGGGAGTCAAAGACTTCTTCGCAGTGCCTGGTAATTGAGCCGTCTTCAACCCACAGAAGCCAGATTTCGCTAATGCCGACGCAGGAGATTCTAATCTCAACCTCCTGGATGTAATTCTTGAGACCAAAAAACTGAGATACATCGGGTGTTGCAACGAACTAAATGCTGGCTACGCCGCAGACGGATACGCACGTACATCAAACTCGCATATCGCAGTCGTAATCGTGCCCTTTGTCGTTGGTGGCCTTTCATCCCTGAACGCCATCTGCGGGCCTTTACAGACCGACAGAAAGTTATTGTCATCTCTGGATGCCCAGTGTCTAACATCATCGCATCTAAGGAGCGTGTGCATCACACCCCTGGGGCAGCCAGTCTGGATGTTGCCCTGAATGCCTATCGGGATGTAACGGCCGCCGCGCTACGGATCACCAAGACCGGTGACGCCGTGGCTACACTTGACAAGGCTCTCACAGAATGTGTTCGACAGTCAATGCCTGTTTACATTGAGGTTGCTCATGACGTGGCATACACCGAATGTCCTTCCCCGACACCACTCCTACCGCAAGCTTGCAACATCCAACGACGTGACCACCGAGGAGTGATCCAGGCATTTGCACAGGCTTGGCAATCAGCCCGCATGCCAGTGATTCTTCTAGGACCGGGGGCGTTTTCCAGCTGCTCTCTTGGAGTACTCATGGCATTCGTCGAACAACTTGGCTGCGCGGTCCTAGTTCAGCCTGATGCGAGGTCATTCCCTGAGTCGCACCCGCAGTTCTGTGGGAGCTTCTGGCCTACCATTTGCAACCAACCAGGGGAGTCCGTTATGATGGAATCCGATCTATGGGTGGTCCTAGGTGGGAGATGGTTTGACATGCACACAATGGGGGCTTTTGACATCGACCAGCAGTTTTATCGGCTCCTCGATCTTCAGCCTGACTCGGCCCGACTGCTTCTTGATGAGGAAAGCCCTATAGCTCTCCAGGATCTACTCCTCGACCTTATCAGGGTCAATATCCACGGAAACAACCAGTTCCCTCATTGCGTACCGTGAACGTACCCCGAATTTCATCCTGCCAAATGGTGACCATAAGCCCAGGTTTGACAGCCCCGTGACTCTGTCGAATATCATCCACGAAGTCAATGGGTTGATTCAAGACCATGACACACTTATGGCTGATACGGGAGACACCTGGTTTATTGCACAGCAGATCAAGCTACCCCTGGGGCAACTTGTCACTCGCAGATTGTCTACGCCTCGCTGTGGATGGGCTCTTCTGCGACTTTAGGATGCCAGGTAGCCCGGCCTATGGGACGGACGATTTTGCTCGTTGGGGACGGAGCGTTCCAAATGACCGCGCAGGAAATCAGCACCATGATTCGAACAAGCTGAATCGATCATCTTCGTCTTCAACAATCTCGGATATCAAGTCGAGGTAAGTTCTATCAAATAACACCAAGTCTTGTCATCTGAACTGGAAAGCCTTCCATAATGACTAACAAACACCTCCTCAACAGATTGCAATCCAAGACGGCATCTACAATTACATCGCCAATTGGAACTATGCCGGTCTTGCATCCTGCTACACGAATCCTTCCCACAGTATCAACAACGAAACGAACTTCCAGTCCGCAAATACCACAAAAAAGACCATAGAGGATCCCCCTTTCAATACATTCCGAGTCCGCACGCACGCCGACCTCCATGACGCAGTCAAAAAGGCCCAACAGGAACCCAACAAGCTCTGTTTAATCGAATGCTGCACCCAGCCCGGTGATATAACTGCTGCGCTCCGAAAAATGGGTGCCAAATTCAAATCTGGTTCTGACTCTAGCTCTGCCACTGCTGCCGCGAATCAAACTTTACTCCTATTTCCCCCACCCCAAATGGTGAACCCATCAACACTTAATGAAGAAAGAGGCAGGCGTCAATCAGACTGAGCTGCAGAGTTCGGATACAGCATTGAGGAACGGGCTTTGCGGTACTGAAAATATGGAGGGCCTCCCTCAAATATCTAATGTGGGGAGATACAGATTGTTACCTTATTCGGAATGATTGCTAAAGTTCTATCGTTGAAGTTGTTATGTTCAAATGCAAGAAGACAGATTGATACTACTAGGCGGAATACATTCTTTACTCATCCGAGATTCTTCTATTCCACCTAGACTGTCAATCAGCCATCTCCATGAAGACACATCAAAAGCCATAAGCCCAAGTCAGAGACAAAAACCATGAAAAAAAATGGATCAATCCGTCCAATCACTCTTTCTCTTCCTCCACGGAACCAAAACCTACAACATGAGTCTGCCCGCTACTACATCATCGACCGCTTCATACAACTCCTCCCTAATCAACTCCACCAACGCCCTTTCCTCTTCCTCACTAAAGGTTCATGAAAAGGTCCGATAGAGCAATTGTCCACGGTGCCGAGATAATAGGTAATATGTCTTCTGCCGTCTCGCGCAGAGCTATGAGCCGCGCGTCTATATCCCAAAACATACATTAGTGTCTTTCATCCCACGCATATGGCTTCTCACATGTCCATCCTTATAGAGTATGTTCAGGGATTCATGCTCTCTGCCATTTTCTGTTCGTTGGGCCTGGAGAACAAGGTGTGAATAGGGGTGTGGCTCCTAGAAGTGCGGCTGGTGTGTGAGGGAGTGCGGCTTGTAGATGAGGGCTGAGCTGCTGGTGCGTGCAAGAGTCGTCTCATACTCTCCGACAGAGATTCTACATGTCAGAGGATAAAGAAGCACACAATTTACGAATGCAGACACGAGTCGAACAAAGCTAGAGTAGAATATCCTGGTTCCATAGATTATAAGTCCGCTACCTGGCATTCCATAGTGATACGGATTACAAAGAACGAAAAGTACACCAAGAGATTCCGGAGTAATGTACAACAGCTCTGACGAGACCATCCTCATCTTGCGCCCCGTCTGTCGATGAAGAACAGCAAGTCTATGAATCAGAAGTAATAGTTCTTTTGCAACCACCGCCGCCGACAAAACAGTGAGAAAACAAGCATCCAGGGATAAGCTTCATCGGATAGCAAGACGCAGCGAGACCAGAGCCATATCCGCACAGCACAGTAGGATCCGACCCGAACGGAAAAATAATTAATAGCAGTAGAAACAGGACAGTAGTAGTCGTGTATAGGTACATCGTAGAATGGAGTCTCAAACAGGACAAGCGTATTCTGGGTATTATCGCAAAGCATGATGCAAGGGAAAAGGAAATTAAGAGAAGGAATTAAGAATGCTCAGTCCGGTTCTGGCTCTGACTGGAGCGAGATCGCTGCGAGGTCGAGCGCCTGCTACGGCTCGATGGCGCACGAGCCGGCGGAGCATGCACAAAGAGGGAATTAGGTCGGGGTTCTGACTGGGAGGAGTCTTCGATGAGGCAAGGTATTCGTTCAAGATTTGGTCGTCAGCAGCGGTGCCCGGTGGATCTCGATGCCTTGTTGCTTGGCCAGGGTGGCTTGGGAATTCGAAGAGTCGAACTTGAAGGATTCGCCTTCAGCATCCGGCGCGCGTTCGATCGGCGACCAGCCAGCAATACTGCCCGCAACCACACCAGCCATTGCTGCTGCCGGTCCAAAGGTCGAGTTGGAGCGAGACCGAGTACGTCTTCGAGATCGTGATTCCGGCGTGGCTGGCTGCGGCGGTGTGCTGCTATCCTCACCAACGGGAGTGCCAGGAGCCGAATCCTCTCGTGACCGCGAACCACTGCGCGATCTCGGTAAGAGCTCCTCCGGGTGTTGAAGCTTGTGCTTGAGGTGCTTCAACCGGCCTCCACGAACCGTCTTTAGGAACTTGAGTTGATCCCGAATCTCCTCGAGGGCCGGGTTCCACTCATATCGGCGGTCCTCATCCGAGACCAGGAGCTTGGGGCTCTTCTTCCGGTGCCAAAATCGAGGAATCAGTTTGGAGACAAGTTCATCCGGAATAAGACGGATGATCACGCCACAGGAAGCGAAATGACGCCGAGCACTAACGAAACGCCCCATTGGGCACCATTCAGCTCATGTACCGAGAACGCTTGGCCACCGACGAAGATAATGAGGATCTGACAACCGACGATGATGAACTGGATACCGATAAACCACCGATTACGGAACAGTCCCTCGAAGATGTTGAAGTGATTATCCAGGCGGCGAGAGTTCCACTGGTTGAAAATTTGCATCCACACGAAGGTGTTGAACACCACAGTCTCGAGGATAGTACCTTCATAACCAAGGATGCTGGTGCCCGCAAAGTTCAAAACCAAAGTAACAGCCAATTGGTAGATGCTCTGTCCGATAATCATCTTCCACATAGTGATTGTGATCAATGGTGCTGATTTCGGTTCAGGTCGTCGTTCCAGAACATATGCAGATGGCGGATCAGTAGCCAAAGCAAGTGCGGCAAAGGTGTCCATGATGAGGTTGACCCAAAGAAGCTGGACAGCAGTCAAGACGGATTCCTCGCTGTCGCTGGCCACAGCGGAGATGAAGGTGAGGAGCACAGCGGTAATGTTGACAGTAACCTGGAACTGCAGAAACTTCTTAACCGCATCATTAACGGTCCGACCCCAAGCCATCGCCTTCACGATAGAAGCAAGTTGTCGTCCATCAAGATGATATCGGAGGCTTCCTTGGCAACTTCAGTGCCTGCAATTCCCATAGAGAAGCCAACATCGGCCGTCTTTAACGCTTGAGCATCGTTCGTACCATCGCCGGTTACCGCGACTGTCTCTCCGAGCTTTTTCAGCTGCGTAACCAGGATTTTCTTGTCGTCGGGGCTGGATCGTGCCAATACCTGCAGGCGGGAATAATTTGCGTCATCTGGCGAGAGCTGAGCTTGCGGAATTTGGGTCCCTCGATGGCAATTCCTCCGGGCGTGAAGATGCACACTCTTGGGCGATAGCCTTAGCAGTCATAATGTTATCACCGGTGACCATGCGCACAAAGACACCAGCACGCTGACATTGCTCGACCGATTCGGTTACACCAGGTCGAGGGGTCCTGGTATTCCAAACACGCCCAGCAACACCATGTCCTGAAGAGAGAGTCGAAATCCGCAAGGCTCCGGTCGTCCTCAAGAGTACGGGCGCCCACGGGGCGGCCACTGTTCAAAATCGCGATAGACCAGACCGATAGTTCTCAGGAGTGGGAGGCGTAGCGGGTGATTTGTGTCAAGGCTGCTGCGATCCTTCTCCGACAAGGGTCTTTCGGAGAGGTCCTTGGTCGGGTCCTGAACGATGCGAGTACACTTGGCCACCAGGATTTCAGATGCACCTTTGACCAAGACGCGATATTTGTTGTCGATCTTGACCACCACGGCCATGCATTTGCGGCCGAATCGAATGGTACCATCTGGACGATCTTGGCATTAGATCGTGCCTCACTGACCGAACCCATACCGAGATAAGTCCTTGCCCAGCCAGAAGGGCGGTCTCGGTCTTGGAGCCGATGAAAGTCATCTTCCCGTCCTCCTCCCCTTCGAAGGCCGTTGAATTAAGTACAATAGAATCGAGCAGGTTTTGCTTCACTGGGCCAGCCAGGCTAGCGGCGAATTCAGAAGGCGACAGAGTAGACGGTGACATGGTACTAGCGCCGTCTCCTTCTCCGTTCTCTTGGTTAGGCGACGATGCAGTATCGGCAGTTGTCTCCAAACTTTAACGTTGTCCAACGTGGCAGCGACAGCGGTCATTTTATTCTCCGTCAATGTTCCAGTTTTATCGGAGCAAATAGTAGTCGCATTGCCCATCGTTTCACAAGCTCTTAGCAGTCGGACTAAATTGTTATCCTTCAACATTCGCGTGGTGGCAAACGCCAGGGCGAGAGTCACAGCCAAAGGGAGACCTTCCGGGACAGCCACGACAATGATGGTCACAGCGACAATGAAGATTTGCAGGAACGCCTGGCCCTTCTCGTCGGCTGTGCCCCCGTTCTTCAGGTTTGCCAGGAATTTGATAAAGAGAACTACAAAGAGCAGCAGACCAGCAGACAGACCCAGTTTCGCGATATACTCGGCCAGCACATTCAACTTGGCTTGCAATGGCGTGGTTTGGCCCTCATCTTGCAACGACATCATCGTCTTACCGTATGTTGAATGAATGCCAACCGAAGTGACGAGGAATGTTCCCACACCCTCCGACACCTTGGCTCCAGAGACAATGAAAGGGTCCATTTTCTTGAGATTCTCGTGGTTTTGAATGGCACGGTAGACCTCGTCACCTGGCGTCTTGCGCAGCACATCGGATTCACCAGTGGCCGAGGACTCATCGCACTTGACATTATGGCCATTGATGAAGATGCCATCAACCGGGACCAGATCACCGGGTTCGAGATGCATCACCTCTCCGACCAAAAGATCGTGAACGGATATTTCCATCGTTTTACCGGACCGGATAACCTTGACCCGTCGGTTGTCTTTCTTCTTATTCAGTTTCACAAATTGACGTTCTTTCTGCCAATCGTTGCTGCTCCCACCACCACCACGATCAGAATGGCGACAATGATGGCAACACCTTCCACCCACTCCACATGAGCCTCATCGGTGGTTGGTCGGACGGACTGGTAGATACCGAGGGCAAGCGAGATGATAGCAGCGACGGTCAAAAGAATGATCACCTTGTCGTTGTACGCAATCCAAGCTAGTTGCAAGATATTCTTCGGCTTTCTCTCCGGCAACCGATTTTCGGCATATACGCGCTTGCGATCCGCGAATGCATCTTCCGACTGCTTCGTGGTGCCCACGGTGGAGGCAGTTCCTTGTCGTGGCGGGGGAGAGGCAGCCTTTGGGGCACTCTCAGAGGGACCAATCGAAGTGGCGTCTTCAAAGCTGACGGTGCCCTCTAGCCTCGTCTCATCCAAGCTCAGGCCGCTCTGAAGGTTCGTCCGGAGCCCTTTCTCCAGTCCACTCAAACCACCGAGGGCATGAAGAGCGCCAGGGTTCTTCGGGTTCGTAGTTTATTCAATTGGCCTGGTGAGAAGGCGAACTTGTTATCCTCCACCTCGAATTCCTGTTCGCGTCCTGGATCCGGCTGCAGGGCCTCTTCGTCGCTCAGTATAGGTTGCTGCGGCTGATCTCTCGGTGAGCCTTGGGATTCGCCTGTTGCGACAAAGGTGTCACCGTCGTAGGAGCCCGAGGAGAATGATTGGTGTCTTCCGATTCGAGCGAATTGCCGCGGGATCTTGCACCGGGGACGGCGAGGAAGTTGGAATGGGGCATCGGTTCCGTCATTTTGGAGGCGGGAGAGGAGAAGTTATGCGGCGAGGTCGGGCGACTGTCGTGGTCCCGCGCTTCGGACGAGGTGAACGAACGGACGGAGCCTGGCGAGAGTCCTTCCGAGGGTGTGACACTGTCGTGGTTCAGAAGGGCCCTTGTATCCGTGGACTCGGCATTGTCTGAGGAAATGTGCACGGACGGTTGCGACGGCGGTGGTATGATCTGGGTGGTGGAGTAGACGAGTCGGGATTCTGGGTGATAGCAGAGGTGTCGATGGTGATGGTAGGGGCGCGCTCCGTCGTCGCTGGGGACCGGACTGGAAGGGATCCTGTCCGTCCGATGGGGAGTCGGCCATGATCGCTCAAGGGGGAGACACCGTTAGGGTGGGTCCAGAGAGTGTAGGGGGATCGTGGAAGGAAGGGATATCGATTTCAGTAAGAATGCGGCTCCCGGAGGTGCATGTCAAGTAAATGCCGTGGGAGCATCCAACCAGACTGACCATTTGCGTTGGAAGTAGCTGCTGAAGAGAGCGAGGGGGGTGGATCGAGCACAACAACGGAGATCGAGCCCAATTGTCTTAGCCCATGAGCCTATTTTAGACGGTGAATCGTGGACGGGGTCTGGGTGATGCGCGCAGAGGCGGACACGTTAGGAAGTAACGAAATTCCACATCGACAGCACACGCGGTGCAATCCGATTGAGCCGATGAGATGAGAGAGAAGCGAAAGAGATTGTCTCACGACCGGAAGATGGGGAGGGAAAGAAACGAGGCAGAAGAGCGAAAAGAGGGAGAAAAGCCACCAGTCAAGGCCAAGCAATTAGATTATTAGGACCGGCAGAGCTACCGTGTGTTACCTCGGCGGAGCTGCAGTGGACACGATGACCTGAGTGGAGTCTCAGGATGGTGATTTGAGAACAGCAATGGGAGGCATGCAAGCAGTCTAGGTGTGAAGTGTTAGTGCATGCATGCGCGTTGGCAGGAGGACGGAAATGGGATGGTGTAGCGTGTAGCCCAATGCGGGAGGGAGAGGCATTGGGGAGGGAAACGCACCCACGCAGGTTGTGATGCCCGCTGTGATGCCCGTTGTGAGGCGGCGCGGAGGGCGATGGGGAGGGAGTTGAGGCAAAAGTCCAGCGGCAGGAAGAGAGAGGAGAGGAAACGAGGAGAGATGAGCGTGAGTGAAGGACAAGGTAATAGTCAAGCTCGGAAGTGATGACCAATCAGTGCGGGAGGCGCGAGTGTTCCATGTCCAGAACGTCCATCGATGGAGTCGGTGGGGCGGCCAATTGGGACGCTTCTGTCACTCTATGTACTGTCTGTCCCATCGACTACGAATACTCAGCGACAGAGGACCACTTGCGTATAGCCAGACCAAGATATCTCGAATTCTTCGCCATTGTGCCAACAGAATCTTCAGAAAAACAATCAGATTAGGTCGCCACTTGGGAGCGAGTGTGAAGCTGGTTTCTTGGGGCGGAGCTGCGGTTCCCAAGGCGGGCCGTCACTCGTCGGTTGCGGTGCACTGCCTCACTCGACTCCCCATATTTTCCCCATTCGTCGATGATGTCGTCGCTTTATGCAACCCTTCATTGGATTCGTTTGTTTTCTCTTTTATTTCTCTTTTATGATTTTTTTTTTGTCATTTCTTGATTGACGAGGCTAGCCAAATTAATAGCTCGCACGATAAGATCGCCTTGCCACTGCCTGTCGACTGTCTCAACCAGGGGCTGCAGAACATAATCCAGCCATACTCCGTACTATCGGATCATAAGGTCAGAACAAACGACAGAAAAGGAAATCTTCTCTCCAAGGAACCGTCCAATCCATGAAGCTTCCATCCGTCTACCAACCTTAGGTACTACTGTATGGAGGTATGTACTATGTCAGTGGAGAGCATCATTTGTCCCCCAAACACTCTATCAGAACCTTATTTCCTATCCACCGCGACCAACACCGACAATCTACGTACACCCAACACGAATCCTCTCCAAGCCTAGACACGACTCCATAACAGAGTAATGAGATTAATGCCAACCCACGCTCCGATCGGGTGGATGATTCGACCGGACTGGCCTGTTTACGTGCAAATACCGGCGGCATCACTATTGAGAGCTGGTCCAATGGGCGTCCGACTCGGGACCCAACCTGGCCACCAAGAGGCTTGGCAAATGGGCGGTGCAAGACCCTTTTTTTCCTGCCGGCTCCACCACGTCAACTCCATCTCACGATGAGAGCAACCCGTCGCCTCCCTCCTCGGTCTTGTGTTCCGTCGTCTTACCTCCTTTCGCCCCGTCACCCCCTCCCTTGCGGCGCCCTTTGCTGGTTGACGGATCCTAAGCTTTGATTGTCGGATCTTGTTCTGTCTGCCCAGGCACGGCCCTTGGCGTGACACTGTTGGGTAGGTACCGCGCGCATGTGGTGACAGACGGTGTGAGGGACAAAGATTATTCTGTGTGGCTTAGACGTACGCGGTGACCGTTCGATCGCCCGGACTAGCGAACTCAATAGTGTCGATTTGGCGGGTGGAAACCGGCGACGCACTTCTCCCAGCACCGCGTCCGTCTGAACGCAGTGGAGGTGATATGTGTCACGTGAGCTAACTAACCCACATCCATCCGGTCTGCCAGCGTACGGAGTAAGAGAGTGAGTCGGTCAGTTGAAGTTGTGCAAACTAGCCGATCAGACCTCGTCTCAAGGATCACAGACTCAAGCACTGCCGCCAGCCATGTACATGTAGTAAGCAACATGGTACACTGGACTTGTGTCCAGTCAAGGGATGGGAATATAAAGTGCCGGGGCACAAAGGGCGAAGTATAAAAGTGGACGGCGATCACACATGCCTTACTTTGGGTTGCACCATACTCTGACCCCTGAAGACTGAGTAGGGTTGCATTGTAGACGGCCGACAATTCAGGCCTCAGCAGTCCTGGTTGATGATTTGTTAGGCGGTCAGTTGCAGGCCAACCACCCTTACAATCGGTCCTCTATTTACATGGCTTTGAGACGTTAGCCACCATATACTTCTCTGCCATGGTCATAGTATATGGAATGAAACATAGCTAACAGTATACTCTTCGAAAAAGCTGATGCATCTTGATCATGACGCATGTTGCCGGCTGAAACGCTGCAGGTCTAGATGGAGATCTAGCGATGCAACCAGTGGGCTTCAGTCTATGGTAGATACAGCCTGTATCAGACTCATTACAATTAAACATCATTTCCTCATACGTAGATCTCGGCTGAACATTAGGTCTTGTCCTACCTTCCAGAAGATCCATGATGTCACTAGATCCTATTTCACATCTCGCATGGAGAGAACTAGTCGGCATCCCACCTCCGATGATCAACCATCTGGGTTATCAGAGGAGATCATGGCGAGAGAACTCCTGAGCATTTTCTCGGGAAAAAATGTAACAAAGTGTATCCGAACAAGATCTACTACAAGGAGACAGAGCTCCGTTGATGAAGAGAGATAGCCAGATACCGGAATATACAAACATATACAGACATGACCAACTTCCAACGTAAAACATATCAACATAAACAACAAGCACCCAGAACAACCTGCTAAATACCCAACCAACCAACGCAGACACACACAGAGAGAGAAAGAGACAGACAGAGCAAGAAAATCAATCACTCGACCGATGCCCCCTACTCGCCTTCGCAATCACAATCCCCAAAACCATCGCACAGAAAAACGCAACCATAAACGTCACCGCAACCATCGTACAGCAAAACCGTTCCGCCCTCAACTTCTGCTGCCGATGCACGAACCCATCACACTCCTTGCAGTGGGCATGGGGTTGGAAGGTCGCCGCCAGCGGGAGCGGAGTATTCGAACAGCCTGCCGTGTGGTTCAGATAGTCGTGTTGGTGTTGGTGCTGGTGAGGCGGCTGTTCTTCGTCGGGGATGGGGATGGGGTCGTTTTGGGGGACGGCGGTGTACTATAACCATGTTTCATCTTTAGTGAGGGTTCCTAGAGTATTGGGAGTAGGTAGGTAGGTAGGAGGGAGGTTTGGGAGGGAGGTGACGGACGTCAGCATGGGTGTCGAGTTCCTCGTAGGGAGGGGCGGAGTCGGTCGGTTTGGACCCGGAGCCGAACATTCTGTTGTGTATTTGATGGACTCGGGATTATTTGGCTTGGATTTGGTTGAGGTGTTACGAGGTGAGAGGAAGACGGGTTGCGTTTATGTGAGCGGCCGGAATGACGGTTGCCTGAGCCATGACGAGGGGCTGATTCCTTCAGAGCTTGTCGATACGAGCTGAACGTCATCAGTCGGACATCTGATCTAGCAGTCTAGATGACAGTCATACCGCTATGATAACCTCTCAAAGGATATCTATTGGCCAACACCAGCTAATCATCTAAACGTGATGCTAGCAATCTAAGTAGTATGACTAGACACCCCGAAAGTTATAATCCGCCATCCCACTCGTCGACAACGACGGCGGTACATCCTCACGCCCCGTTCCCCAGAGACTCTCATTCCGGCCCAGCACAACCACCAACTCCCGCCCCTCGGTGAAGAAATCATGTCCGACCCAGTTCTTCGTATACGGCGCCCCATCCAGCGTCGCCGACTGGATATAGATATCCCGATACTGGGGATCAAAATTCACCGCCCGAACAGTAGCCGTCTTCCCTGTTAGCGGCGACTTGATACTCACGGACTCGAAGAATGGTGCCAGAATCAGGTACACGTTCTGCCCCGGGTTCGGGAACAGGCCCATCATGGTCATTGCGACAAAGGAACCCATTGCGCCAGAGTCGTCGTTTCCAGGGAGCCCGGCAGGGAGGGTGTTGAAAAACTTGGGGATGTAGAAGTGGGCGCGGGCGGTGGATTTCGAGGGTCGTCCCGCGTAGTGGTATTGGAAGACCGTCAGGAAGGCGGGCTCGTTGCCGATGTAGGTGAGTCCGCTGTCGTGGAGGTAGTCGAGGCGGCGGACAAACTGGTTGGGGCCGCCGAAGAGGGTTATCAAAGTGGCCATGTCGTGGGGTACAAAGCTAGCGGTTGGTCAGTTGGGGGAATGATTGAATAAGCGAAGGGGGAGGGGTACAATTGATATTCCCAGATGCTGGATTCAAAGGTCTCGGCGGCGTTGTTCTGGAGGGAACATGATCGTCCACTGTGGTCGATGTTGGAGCAGGTGACGGGGTCCTGAGGTTAGGAATTAGAGTATACTTGGTAGACGTTGGGTAACCTGAGCATACCTGGTACCCCCAAGTCCCATTCAGATATCTCGGTTGGACAAACCCAGTGAACCCAGTATCAGTACCATTGATAGACGAGGCCTGGTCCTGGCGGAACAGATTTTCCCAGTACCGCGATGTACCCTCATATTTCTCCGCATCAGCCGTCTTATTCAAACCGCGGGCCATCTGCGCAATGGTGAAATCATTGTACGAGTATTCAAGGGTACGCGAGACACTGCGGGTCATTGTCCCAAATCCGAGATAATCAAAGTCCTCGACCGGGATGTAGTGCAGCGATTTCCAGCTGGCGAGTCCACCCGGCCCTCCACCGACCAGTCAAACGGCTCTTCTTCTGCATCTTTCTGAACGGCCAGGTATCCGGCATTCCAGTCGATGTTGTCGGAGATGCCCTTGACGAAAGCATCGGCAAGAACGACGTCTGCATTGGAGCCGTCTTGGGTGAATCCTGCAGGGTATTAGTTAACGAGCTTGCTGTGAGGAGGTGAGTACATTCCTTTGCAGAGAGACATTCGACAGTCCGGCAGCCATCCCAGATGTCGTTGCGTGTCAATGAGCGAACGAATCATGCGCGACAGCGCCTCGGGGTCAAAGATAGTAAGGAACGGCAATTGAGACCGGAAGGAGTCCCAGAGACTATCGCCTGTTAGACATGAACATCTGACTTCAAAAGAAGCTTACCAGTAAAAAGAGTCAAAGTAAGGCTCGTTACTCTTCCAGAGAGGGTTCTCTCCCGTATAATCCTGTGGATTGACCATAGTTCGGTAGATCCCGCTGTAGAAGTTGACCAGGAAAGACCTGTCAACACCATTTCTTGAAACCCTCAATGGAGTGAACTTTTCCTTCCACAGGTCAACGGCAGCAGAGTGAGTCGCATTGAAGTCAAAGTCCGGGATCTCAGACTCTGCATTCTGACATGCTTGCTCGCTGCTGATGAAGCTCAGTCCCATGCGGGCTAGCACCGTGTTGTTCTTATTGGCCTCGAAACGAATGAAACCGCCACCCTAAGCCCTATCAGCTATGTCCCTCGGCAAATGTACAAGAAGGGACCAACAGGAAGAGGGTACCCGTTGATACTCCGAGAGATCGTCAAGTCCTTGATGGAGGTATTAGCGCGGGAGTTGACGAAAACCCCATTATCCCTGATCGGTGCAGCGCTTCGGAAATCAGCACAGAAGTAGGGAACGTAAGAGCCACTACCAAAGCTGGGCAAAAAGCGCGCAGAACCCGTCATCCGCCCCGTATCCGGATCAATCGAGATCGTGCCATTGTCCTGACGCGTATCAGACAAATCGGTAAGGTCGAGCAAAATCAGTGGTTTGGATTCAGTCTCGGACGGGAACTGGAATCGAAAGAGCGACGTGTGGTGAGTAACCGTCATGTCCACCTTGATCCCCGAGGACATGGTCAATCCGAAATATCCCGGTGTCGCGCGTGACAGAGTCATTCAGGTAGGTCGTCGTTCTCGCTTTCTTGGGGTATGCGCAGCCATTGACGTCGTCGTTTTGGCAGTTCGCATAGGGGAAGAGGGGGAAATTTCCCAGCGACGGCTGGCCACCGGTCCCGGAATCGTGAAGACTGGAGAAACCGGTGATTCTGCTGCCATCGTAGGTGAATCCACCCTGGTTGCTCTCGGAATCGGTATCGGCGACGGCTTTTGCCATGCCATAAGGGATTGACGCGCCTGCGAAGACATTGTGCCTGACGGGAGTGTGCTTTAGTAGGTATAGATGTCTGGGTGTCGAATGGCTGGAAACTGCTTACCTCCGTTGGCACTTCCAATGAGGGGGTCTACATATTGCAACGCATCGTAGTCATCAGGAAGGGGGGGAAGGGATGCATGGGCGATTGCGCGAGCCAGAGATATGGCGGACAAAAATACAAATGAGAGAGGGGCCATATCAAACGAGTGACAAAGTCGAGAACGAAGAAGAAAAAAAATTCGGCGAAGATCAAAGAGAGAAGCTCGTCAAGGAGCGAAGACGAGATCTGGGTGAGTGCCGTGCTGTTTGTCAATGGCTGTTCGCTGGCATGCTGGAGAGGGATGCATTGTCAAGGGGGAATTAGGTCAGGGGCCGAGGAACACATTCGGATGCCCCTCAGACGTCCGATCATTTTGATATCAGCTGGGGTCAAACGCGTGGGGGTCAGTGCTTCTGTCATGTTGATTGCAACAGATTCAATAGTTAGTTGGGAGTACAATGCTTGCCTGCAAACGCGGCCGAAAACACACGCGTTTGTAGAGACTTGAAGATCGGGCCGATCCATGCATACATGAATTCTTTCCGAGATGTTCCCGAGAAAAAGGGTTAGTAAAGCACTGCAATCGAGAGGAATGGACGGATCGGAGTAATTTGACGGAGTTAGGGCCGTTTCTAGGTTGCCTCTTTGGTCTGTCTATATCAGAAGCATACACAGTACGTACCAACATTGTAGCTGTCATTCCGAAACAGCAGGCGGTGTGACTTCTGGTAGTTCAAGGGTAGACCACTACATTCAGTGTGAGACTGATTTTGCCTGCTCATCCTGAAAAGAGTGCTCGGATTATTTAGTTCTCCAAAGGTGAGCATTGCGTCACCGCAGGCTTCGGCACGCTCTGTGGGCACCTTGACAACGAAACCCATCACGCTGCAGGTCAACCTGCCACGCTTCAAGCTCCTCGTCAGCCAGGATGTTGATGGATCTGGCAGTTTCAATGTTGGTAGACATGGCTGCAAGGAGAAGGGATTATTGTAAGTCTAATGATAAGGTCAGATCTACATACTATATGGTACTATACAACTCAATTAGAAGAAAGTGGCCTTCCAGATACAGGTTTTTCTTTTCCTCCCACTTTCCGGACTCGGCTTGTGGCATCATTCTATCGTTTTTGCCTTAGCACGAATATCTCTCGCGTTTTGGCGTGGGCCACGGGCTTCATCCATGCTGTTTCATGGGCTCGTGTTCAATATGGAGTATACTTGAGGATAACAGCTATGACGAGACATAAATAATCCCAGCAAATGAAAAGTTTACAGATGCATGCTTATGTCACCATTTAGACTACTGAAGTACCTCTAAGGGTGCCTCAAGCTGGTCGTCTTCTGTTCATGGACTATTTTCTGCAGGAAAATCCACGATGGTAACGGTATTGAGCTTCATACTTACACTGTCACCCAACGTACAATACAAGGCTCGGCGACGCATCGGAGGCGGACCGGAGGGTCGGTGCTGATCTCCCGATTATACTAAATACTCGACCCACATTGCTCCGACTCCAAGCTCCACATACAACCGTCGGAATCAGGCAGCGCCGATATTCAGAAGCAGAGACTATCCGTCGAGTAGGATGGAGCGCCGGTTTCTCAGTCTTGAGAGGTGTTGGTGTATCACCAGACATTGCTCCTCCGTGGTAAACGGTGACTGCGTTGGTGGCAGAACCGACCTGACTCCGAGATATGTATGGGTGAGCTCGGCAGGAACATTGGACTTTGGGGGAGAATTAAGGCTCGCATGTGTCAAGGCCTTAGCAATTGTCTAGATTTCAATTACGCTTCTCAGTCATTCACACCGACCGACACTGCGAACCTGATCCATCATGGGTATCGAAATGAAATCCGACTGTGCCACAGACCTGCCACACACAAATGGCTCGTCTGGCACCCTGCCCGAAAGATCCCCACGAACGGGGATTTCCGTCTTGATTGTAGGCGGAGGAGTGGCGGGATTAATGGCTGCTCTTGAGTGCTGGCGCAAGGGGCATGATGTTCGAATTCTGGAGAAAAGCCTGTCGCGGACTCTGTCTGGTAAATGCTCTATCATGGCAGCCAAATCCCTTCAACACCAAGTTGATCTGCCTTGGCCGTAACTGATGATTGAAATTCGCTAGGTGATGCACTCACTATAGGGACCAGTGCGGTCCGTGCCTTGAAGAAGTGGCCGGACATGGCCGAGGAGAATGACCGCATTTCATACGAGATGTGGATTTCCTGGCATAGAATCAATGGAGACTTGATTTCAGGCCCAGCACCGTTCCGCCCAAATTTCGACAAGCACGAGAGTACTCAGGGCCGAGATGCTGAGCCACCCGCGAAGATATACCGGCATAATCGCCCGACCATGCACAAGATGCTCGCGGACCAGGTTGAGCGGGTGGGACTGATGGTGGAATATGGTAAACAGGTGGTTGAATACCACGAGGAACCCCAATCTTCCAAAGCCTATGTGATTCTGGAAAACAGAGAACAGGTCGAAGCGGACGTGGTGGTTGCAGCCGATGGGATTTCAAGCAAGTCTTATACTATCACCCTCGGCCATGAAGTCCGAGCCCGCCCGACAGGGTACTCTATCTATCGAGCTCTGCTGCCCATCAAACAGGCTCTCGTAGACCCCATTATTGACGAGAAGTTCCCTTTGCTGAAGGCGGGGGTATCTTCCACACAATTATGGATGGGGTTCGTCCACTCTATCTCGTCCCCTTTCCCAAGCCGTTTTGCTGACCATATCCAGAGAAGAGGTAAATGCGCTTTTCGGGAGAACAGACGATGAGATGTTATGGTACCTCACATACCCAGTATGACCCAATCAGATGCTCTCACCCGCCTACGCAACTGGGTCACTAACACCATAGTACCTAGAACCGTGGAAGCAGCGCCGAGTCCTGGTCCAACTGGGTGGGACCCGAAGTCGTGCTCCAGCATACGGCTACAATTCCCGGGTGGCCTGAGTTCGCCAACCAGTTGATCAAGGCAACGACCAAGGACCAGATTCATGATTTCAAGCTCGTATGGCGTGAGCCTCAACCGTGCTGGGTTTCCCCAGGCGGGCGAGTCGTGCAGATTGGCGACGCGGCACACAGTTTCCTCCCCTCCTCCGGCAACGGGGCTACACAGGGAATGGAAGATGCCGTCTCTCTGGCAGCGTGCTTGCAGATCTCCGGGAAGGAGAACGTGCCCTGGGCAACCCGCGTTCATAACAAGCTGAGGTTGGTCCCCATCCATGACCATTACGGCCTGTTGACATTGATCTCACGTCTGATCTCATAATACAGGTTCGAACGGGTGTCCTGTCTCCAATTGCTGGGCGTCCTCAATCATCAGATGCGTAATCGCTCGGCCAACGCAGATGCCTCCCAGACAAAGCCCATTGGAATCCTCGGTAGCTGGATCTGGAAACATGATCCGGAGCAGTACGCAATCGAGAATTATGAGACGGCGAAGGCACACCTCACAAGCGGGAGTGAATTCTGTAATACCAATATCCCACCGGGCCATGTGTGTCGGCCATGGACTATTGATGAGATTCTGAATGCGAAGGAAACGGGCAAAGAGATTGTGCTCGATGGTGACTGGGATTGACAACGCGAGATATAATGCAATATGTCGCATCCCAGGACATCCGTAAAGACAAGTACTGAGGGAACAATCCAGGCAAATTGAATCTTGTCAGCTGTGACTAGTTATTTTACTACATAGAACAGGAATTATTCAGAGTATGCCCAATTTTCAAGACAAGAACGGCTGAGCATAGCACAATAGCTTCAACATTCGGTGGAGTTGCTAGACAGAATCAAGAATATCAATGACAATTCAACCACCTTAATGGTCTGTTCGTTGCTAGCGCTTGCTATGCTAATGCAACTCACAGAACTGAGTACATGTTGAATAATGATGTGGTATTTGGTCGCACTCTCCGTTTAACGAGTCTTTGTAAACAATATAATCATGGTTCGTCTGTCATGCTAAGAAAGGTGCAGGGCCACGATGACTGTCACCATAACCGAGCCTGTTTGCAGCGGCGACACTCGACCGGAAACTCCACTCGGCAAGAAGATCGGCTGTAGACCGATCACTTTGGCTGTGAGTCCGGAGAAACAAGGTCGGCGGTTGAATGAAACTACCATGTTACCGACAGACATGGATGCATGTCATTCTCTCACTTCACAGAGGGAATTGAGTGTCATTGAGTATATCGAGTCAGCACTCTTGAGTGAAATATGTACTCGAGGTCACCTCCAATCCTGGTCTCCTCCGTGTATCACGGATCCACACCGATTCTATAGTGTTTGCTCGGATAGTAGGTCCATGGCCTCGCCCATCCGATCTCAAGAGTTGGAATCTAGTGTACTGGCAGGGGTAAACTATGCCTTGACTCTCGTGATTCTATGATGCTTTATCGAGGTAGATATTTCCGTTCTGCACAACAGGACGGAGGCTCATCATGATACAAGCATAATACAGGTACGTTACATGTATACAGATCGCCGGTCCGACCGGCATGCTCCGATCACACTGTCGATCACGGGGTTAAGGAGTTAACAAGCCAAGTGGTACCATGAAGGACTTACGGCGCAAACACCGAGCCTAGGTCCACAATGGGAATGGAGATGAAAGACTTAATGGCCACGTTGACGGACGCAGGTCTCCCTGACTAACCCATTTGATATTCTCCCAGAACAAGCCACCCTGATTGCATCTCGAGACGCGGTCTACAAGCAGACGGATACTCATCCCAAGCTGAAGGCATTGGAGCTACACAGCTATAATGTCTTTGTCAACTCCCTTGGAGCATCCCGGCCTCGAGACCGAAAAGGACAAGCAGAACTATGCGGTCAATGAACATTCCACACGGACGTCCTCAACTGTAGGGGCAGAGTCAGAGAAGAAGGAACTCTCAACGGAAAGCGATGAAGAAGCTGCGAATCCAGCATCCGAATCGAAGGATATCGGAGACTACCCGTCTGGTGTCAAGCTCGCATTCATCGTGGTTGCACTTGTCCTCAGCGTCTTTCTCTTTTCCTTGGATCAGGTAAGTTCACCCCCGGGCTCCTTGACGGACGACATGCTGAATCTCGGCGCAGACCATCGTTGCAACCGCCATCCCCAAGATCACCGACGAGTTCAAGAGCATCAATGATATCTCCTGGTACGGCTCGGCGTTCTTCATGACGCTCGGAGGTTTCCAGTCAATGTGGGGCAAAGTGTACAAGTATTTCCCCCTTAAGATCAGCTTCCTGATGGCCATTTTCATCTTCGAACTGGGGAGTCTGATCTGCGGTGTTGCCCCGAACTCGCCAGCCCTGGTTGTCGGACGTGCTATTGCCGGCGTGGGGGCGCGGGCGTTGGATCTGGATCGTACACGATCATTGCTTTCGCTGCTGAGCCGAAGAAAAGAGCCACGTTAACTGGGTCATTGGCGCCTCATATGGTCTCGCTGCAGTGATCGGACCACTCATCGGCGGAGCGTTTGCGGATTCAGTTTCCTGGCGGTGGTAAGTCGAGTATTTTCCATGTTTCCCAACGTGGTCTGACCCTACCATGCTAGGTGCTTCTATATCAACCTTCCAATCGGTGGTGTGGCTGCCGGTATCATCTTTCTCTTCTTCCGGACCCCTCCAGCTGCAAAGCCCGTCGAGGCTCCCCTTAAAGACAAACTTCTACAGATGGACCCCTTGGCACGGCTCATGATGGGTGCAGTCATCACCTTCCTGACAGGTATTCACTATGGTGGTGCAACCATGCCGTGGAACTCCAGCACCGTCATCGGCTTACTCGTCGGCTGTGGTCTCATGCTGATTGCCTTTGTTATTCTGGAATTCTTCCAGGGTGAACGTGCGATGCTGACACCGCGCCTGATGCGAGAGAGAAACGTCTGGCTTAATGGTGTATATGGAGCCTTCTTTGCGGGCTCGTATTTCGTCCCGCTTTACTATTTGCCCATTTACTTCCAAAGCATCGATGATGTAACTCCCATTGGCTCGGGCGTGCGTAACTTGCCACTGATCATCGCGTTCACCATCGCCACTGTTGCTTCAGGCGGTAGCATCTCGAAGACAGGCATTGCGACGCCACTATTGCCAGTCGGCTCTGTCATTGCGACGATCGCTGCCGGTCTCCTGTATACCCTCGACATTGGTACCGGGAGTGGCAAATGGATCGGGTATCAGATTCTTGCTGGATTTGGGTACGGCCTGTCGTTCCAAGTCCCGATCATCGTGTGCCAGGGGACTGCCGACCCGAGCGACTTGGCTTCTGTGACAGCGATCATTCTATGTAAGTTGTCATTTGCTCTTGTCACGACTCTTGAATCCCTTCAATCTACTGCATCCGCTGTCTATTCCGAGCTAATAGTCCACAGTCTTCCAAACGATCGGGGTGCAGCTCTCATCGGAGCTGCGCAAGCTGGTTTCGTCAATCAGATCTTGAACAAGCTTCCCAGCACCGCGCCAGGCGTGAGTCCGGCCGTGGTCGTGGCTGCTGGCGCCACCGAACTGCGCAATTTATTCTCGCCAAGCGAGCTGCATGGTGTCCTTGTTGGTATATGGCGGGTATCAAGGTCACTTTCGCAATCACGATCGCGGCCGTGGGAATATCTCTGCCATTAAGCTTGCTCAGCAAGTGGAACAGAATCTCAGCACCGCTTAAACTTAAGCCACCAGAGGCCCTGTCTCTTATAGTTCTCCGGTTGATTCCTGGGAAGTAGTCGAAGCTCTGAAGGACGGCGTGGCAGACTCCGTATGTAAGTAGAGTGGGAGGATACGCATGGATCTAGTCGAAAGGAATAACGCAGCGAAGCTGGAAGATATGTATCGGTGTGATGTTGTCATGTCTCTCATGTTAGGTTTATGGGCTAGCATTTTCGGTTTGTGCATACGGTGGTAATAGATGGTTGACTTTCCATTTTCAATATAATGCATGTCGTCTCACAATATAGACCCGTTTTGTTGTTTGCACTCTGTTTCTCTACTCCGTATCTTCTCGCGGAACCGTCGCGGCCTTCCTCGTGGTAATGGATGGGGGTGGTAGAAATCATCCTGCAGGCGCACTCACTCATCGAGTTCACTAGGTAGCTTCACCTGAGTTCGATAGGCTCCCTTTTTCCCAGTACCTGCTGTTTGATTTATATATACTACGGATGGTTGCCCCGGTTCACAACTCAACAAAATCGCCCGTTCTGACAGCATATGAGTGAGGTACTTCCTTTATGGATAATGGATCATGCAGTACACTGAGACTGAGAGCGCACCACAAGAGCTGTTTCAGCTGTAATCCCGGCTGAATGGGTAGCTTTATGTTGTTTTTCGTGGCCACCATAAACACATCCAGTCCGTTAAAGTTCTAACCCTCTGGGCAGCAGGTCTTCCTAGGTGGCCCCCCAATGTGTACAATCAGTAATCCATGTATAACTCACCGCTTCACGCTGACAGATATGAATCCTAGCTAATTGCATATTTGTGATATCGCCACGGGGCTCAATGGCACTCATTGGGTAATTCAAAGGCCGTCAGCACATCACATATGCTCCGGTCGGTCCTCCGATCGGCCCTCCGACCCGTATTCCGGTTCAGTCGGTCCTGGATCCTGCCTGCTGATGCACGTATTCTATTGATGCCATCGGTACCATACTGTTGGGAATTGTGAAGGGCAACAATGTCGGGCCAGTGGCAGCCGTGTTGTTGCCTCTTGATCGGAGGCTTTGTGTCCTCATCAGGGGTGGGGCCATTCCAGTCACAGCAGTCCCATCTATATGAAAGCGTACATAGCTCGAAAGAAGTTCTCCAATAGTCGAGGATTCCAGTATTCCTTGAGTCATATTCTCTCTCCTACTACTGCTCTATCCGCGCGGAAATACATACGCATTGTCGACATCATGGGGTCAGTAGCACCTCTCGACATTGTGTGGTCAGCGACTCCTGATTCAACACATCTCATCGCGCAGCTCAAGCAATTGATCGAAACCCCCGAGGCCCTGAGCCACGAGTCCCAACGTTCGGAGATTCAACGTCTCACTCGTCTGGCGTCTGTGGCTCTGGAGACCCCTCAAGAATCCATGCAACGCATCATGTTTACCCACCTCCCCCTCGTCACCACTCGCCTCAGTCATGAGTTCAATCTCTTGACCACGCTGATCAATGGCGACAACACCAAGCCCGTGGCCCTTGCTGACCTCATGGAGGCCAGCGGCTTGGACAAGAGCCTCGTCAGCGCCATCATGGACTACCACTGCTACCATGGCTCCGCCATCGAGCCCCGACAGGGCTTTTATGCGCCCACAAAGCTCACGTACAACCTCCTGGACCCCAAGGTCGTCACAACCCTCACCTGCTGGCATGACATTGTTGGACCTGCGTATGGATCACTTCATCGTGTCCTAACCAGTGGTCCTGACGGTCCCGACGGGAGTGGGAAGAAGACAGCTTTCCAGACCACCCACAACACCACGCAGAGCTTCTACGACTGGCTCGAATCACGTCCCGAGCATCACGCAAGCTTCTACGGATACATGGCCGCGGTTCATGCCGTCACGACGAAGTGGACCGACGTGATGCGCTTCGACGAGGAACTCGCACAGAATCTGCAAGAGAACGAGGTGGTCTTTGTCGACGTCGGCGGTGGCGATGGCGCGCAGTGCCTCGAGGCGCAGAAGGTGCACAAAACTCGGAGGCAGGATCGTTATGCAGGATCGTGCCGCCGTCGTCAAGCAGGCGGAAATGGCGCGCGAGGCCGGTGTGGAGACGATGGTCTATGACTTCTTCACGGAGCAGCCCATCAAAGCGGCCCGGGCCTACTTCATCCAATTTGTCCTTCTCAACTGGACCGACGACGACTGCGTGCGCATCCTCGCATCCCAGGCCTCGGCCATGGGCCCCGATAGTGTGCTGATGATCGTCGACTATGTGCAAGGGCACCGGTGGGAGACCAAGGGCGAGCTCCCGGAGCCGGACCTGTGGACTCCTGCGGCAGCCCTGGCCGCGCGTGCTGTCCACAATGCCGTCGGCCGGTCGGGTGCTGATTATCGGGCGCTGCTGGAGCGTGCTGGCTTGGAATTGACGGAAATCAGGGTGTTCACCAAGTTTGGCAGGCGGTGATCATGGCCAAGAAGCCGACGATGTCCCGCTGTAGATAGCTCTGAGTTCCAAGCATAGTTACCTCCATTCCAATTATAGTCACCTTCATTCCAATCATAATTACCACTAGAATGTTCTTGGGGTACTTGGTTCGGTCTGTCAAAAATACAGGATCATATCTGGACATCGACATCACTCTAGATGATTTGATGTTCTTGTTGGCAGGCATTGGAGGTCGCTGTAGATTGCACATCTGCTGTTTGAAGAGACCATAGTAAACAAGAAAATCTGAGGCCATATGTTAGCTCCTGAAGCCAAAAGCTCTTGCACGACACATGTCAAACCTGGCAGCGTGAAACAACAATGTTGGACATCGTGAACCCCGTAGAGTATCTACAGATGTACCTGGAGACGGGCTCGTTAGTACGAAAATGCGACGGAGAGGCATCTGAGCTATCGGAGTTAAGCGTTGCACCCGAGGACTAGGGACGGGTCAGGTGACCTTGTTGTCACGGCCTATATATACCTCGGAACCCCCAGACCCTCCCACTCGATCCACCACCCTTCCAACATTTCCCTCCCGGAGGTTCCCACTTGGTCCTCGATCGCGCCGCAAGTTCATAATGGCCGCTCCTGCTGCAGTTCCCCAGCTCACCAAGAGCAAACCAGAGGGCATTGACCTCTATGCTCGCTTTGCTCTTGCTGGCGCATTGGGCTGCTCCATCACCCATGGTGCCTTCACACCAGTCGACGTGTATGTATCCTCAATTGACTCTCGCCTCAGCTCCAGCTTCCCCACCAGTCCCAACTAAAACATGAACCTTTCCCGCGCAGTGTCAAGACCCGGATCCAACTTGCCTGCCACCTACAACCGTGGCATGATTAGTAGCTTCCGTCAGGTCGGTCCAATCCGAGGGTATCAGCGCTCTCGCGACAGCTTTGGCCCGACCTTTGCCGGCTATTCATGCAGGGCGCCTTCAAGTTCGGAGGATACGAATTCTTCCAGAAGAAGATTTCGGACAGCCTTGGCGCGGAGGCGGCTACCAAGAACCGCACTGCGGTTTACATGGTCTCTGCTGGCTCGGCGGAGTTCTTCGCCTCAATTGCCCTGTGTCCTCTGGAGGCAACCCGCATTCGCCTTGTCTCCACCCCTGGCTTCGCTAATGGCCTCGTTGGTGGCTTCGGGAAAATCCTGAAGAACGAGGGTATTGGCGCCTTCTACTCTGGCTTTGGCCCTATCCTGTTCAAGCAGTATGTTCATTCAATTACAGGCGCCTTGGAGTTGGAAGGATATACGCTAATCCACAGATAGGATTCCTTATACGATCACCAAGTTCGTTGCTTTCGAAAAGGTCTCCGAGGCCATCCTGAGCCAGTTTGATAAGTCTCAGATGTCTGCTGGTGCCTCGACTGCCGTGAACTTGGGATCTGGTCTGCTTGGTGGTTTCGCTGCTGCCATCGTGTCCCAGCCTGCCGATACTATGCTGTCCAAGATCAACAAGACGAAGGGTCTGCCCGGTGAGAGCACTGTCTCGCGCCTGGTCAAGATCGGTAAGGAGCTTGGTCTGCGTGGATCGTTCGCTGGTCTCCCTACCCGTCTGTTCATGGTTGGTGGCCTCACCGCGGGCCAGTTTGCCATCTACGGTGATATCAAGAAGCTCCTTGGTAAGTGCACGTCGTGTTTGTTTGCTCCGGTGAAACAGCCGTAAGACTGACTTTAGCTACAGGTGCGACCAAATAGAAAGAACGTTAGACATCATACCCGACTTTGTACAGACTAGACCAAGCGCTATCGCAGCTACTTTAGAGGGATTGTCCAATTGTATCCATCCACGTGTTTAGAAAGGGTTCTGTGTGTGAGAATTGAATATAGAGCAGATTTCACTGCTGATGGTATTATTCCTACGTACCTTGCGACCCGTGATGAAGTTGCTAACTGTC
Source organism: Aspergillus micronesiensis (assembly GCA_039763685.1). Classification (NCBI taxonomy): domain Eukaryota; kingdom Fungi; phylum Ascomycota; class Eurotiomycetes; order Eurotiales; family Aspergillaceae; genus Aspergillus; species Aspergillus micronesiensis. The sequence continues at coordinate 225,970 of JASHHO010000079.1, read as the reverse complement.
CGCGATCCCTACAGCGTGCATCAGGAAACATCAGCCATGTCCTCAAGCACGACCTCGTCTTCATCCATTGCTCTGATTTATACAGTTTGTACATCCAAGTCATAGATTTTCTTCTATATAAACATTTATTTCCAAACGGGTCGCAGGTGGCTCAGAAATTCATCACGTCCTTCAAAACGCGAGCTGGCAGCCCAAGAGCTCATCAAAGTTCACATCCTTCAAAAAGTTCATATGACCTCTGCCCTTCACGATCTCGTACCGTTTTGTGGCGACTGGAGGCTGTCAAAGAAGTCCCGCTGAAACGCGGGCGACACGATCTCGTCGTCCTCAGGCGTCAGGATCATGACCGGCGTGGGGGCAACGGCCGCGAACAGATGCATGGGCTTCCACTTGGCGTGCCGGTAGAAACTCTGGACGGTCATGCGGTCATTGAAGGTGGGGGCGTTCTTCTTAGCCCCGTGGACCCAGGCGGGCAAGTGCTTCTTTTGCTCAAGCGTCATCTCGGCCAAGTACTTGAAATGCATCAGGTGCTCGCCCCTCTCGTTGAGGAGAGGGACGTACTCTGGCGCATGACCGCGAAGCTGGTTCGCGCGATCGGCGACCGCGTCTGCAACGATGGCGGCCTCGTCTGGCGGGTTGAGACACCAGTCTGGCATCAGCCCCTGTGCAATTACCGCCTTGACGCGCTTGTCAAAGGCAGCGGCCTCCAGAGCGATGCCAGAGCTGTAGAAAAGAAGCCCCAGATCGCAATGCGGTCAGGGTCGACCCAACCACCATCCTGCAAAAACTGTTCCACGCTGATTAGCATGGTTCAACTACTTTGGAGCGCACGACGGATCCATTCCCCCAGACACGTACCGTGACCGCATCGTGGTTGTCCTCGGCTATCTTCTGCGGGTCCAGATCGTTTCGAGGGAGGCCGTCACTTTGGCCCAGCGTCCGAGCGTCGTAGACCAGCGCCGTGACGCCGTTCTTTCCAAACCATTCTGCCACGCTGGCCACAAAGATCTCTTTCGGGCTGTTGAACTAGTAGTGGAGGGTTAGTTTCGATCAAGTAAGGGGGAAACATCTGCCTCGTTACTGCACCGTTGACAATTACCGCGGGACCGCCCTTCGGACCCTCAAACAGCCAGCCGCGCAGAGTCAAGCCATCCAGAGTCTTGAACTCGACATCTTTACGCTCCCCGCTCATGGTTGCGATTTACAATGTGAATGTTTTGTTGTGCTGGTCGGTGATGCTGATGGCTTTCCCACACTTGGGATCATTGTCGCAACTCCCGACAAAGCTTTCAAATACCAACTCCAGGAGCTGCCTTGGGATCCATACTGGCTGCGCTCCGACACGGATGATTCCCCCTCCTGCCGTCGCCGGCGATCTACCACGCCCCAAGTCAGTAGTCGACCAAAGCGGCTCCGAGCCCCTCGGAGCGGCGTTTGCAGGAAATGAGTACATTACAAGCGTGCTATCGGTTTCCAGTCGGTGAGCGGAGCGGGTCGGCGGCGGTTCAGGGGTGGAGGGTCGGAGCGTTCCGATCGGGCCGTGCGCAGGGTCCGCTCCGCTCCGACCTGTTCCTAGTTATCAGTGGACGTTTGGTTCAAGTGGCGCTTCCTTGGCTGTGTTAGTTCTTACATGGAGGCTCTTAGCCCAACCATCTCGTTACCGTAGGTAATTACGATTTCTCGATGCTCCACCAAGGCGATACCAATCCGCCCCCAAATACGATCCTCGATCTTAGGGTATCCTTCAGGCTTCAATACACAGATAAACAGGTAGACAATACAGGAAACATTTGTATGGAGTGTTCGGCTGCCACGTAGTCATACTCAATTAAGGATACACCCATAGGTCAAATCTCTACCGATCGAGCGGTTGAGCACATGCTTAGAGCTCAAGACAAGCCGTTCAATAGTACCTAGTAATTAGACTACGCCTATTGATTACGCAATATAGCAAGTTATTCATGAATCATGATACATCTTCATTGTTTTGACTGAAATGAATTAACTACACGCAATTGGTATCCATCATGCAAGTACGGCTTGAATAGCAACGTGGTTGGTGCCCGGGGAAGTATATATCTTCTCCAGCTTGGGCTGAGGCACCGAGTAACTCTTCCCAGTCCTTAGCCGAGCGCTCTACCCCAGTGACAGTCATCAAGACGAGATCCATCCACCCGGTCTCTGCATCACCACCCGTCGGGGGCACAACGATTTCGGCAATTAACCAAAACGCGACTTTTCCGGGCTCCATTGCACTCGCAATATTCTTCAGGATGTCGACGCAAAGATGGTCTGGCCAGTCGTGCAGGACGCGACGGATGTGTAGATATGCGCGCCTATCGGTCACGTACTCGTCAACGTCTTGTCCAGTGGAAGAACGCGAAGCAACAGGACAGAATAATGTACATACCTTTAATCGGCTGTGGCTGGAAAAAGTCGTACTCATACTTCTCGAACCGGGCGTCGTCCAGGTCGTAGGTGTCGCTGATCACCTCGGGACGATCCTGTAGCACCAAGCGGCCCTCGATATCGGGGATAGCGTCATGGATCCGCTTGAGGCAGTGTCCCTTTCCACCGCCAACATCGACCACCAGCACGTCATCCTTGCTGGTCTTCGTCGAGGCGAACAGGGCCTTGAAATCGACGATGTTCACGGACCACATGGTCGTCGCGGTTTGTGCGCCCATACCGAGGTTGAGGGCTTTGACCCGTTCGGGATACTGCTTCAGATGCTCCCAGATGGGCTGGCCGCCGGTCTGGTGGGCGTACGTATACGCATTGTCTCTCTCCTCGCCGTCGCTCTTCCAGCCGCGAGAGGCGAGGAATTCGTGCATTTTGGTCCAGGGGGGATACATCTCATCGAAGCTAAGTGATCATCAGTTCATCTGGTATACATACCGCGAGGAAGTTTTTGGCCTGCATCTGGAATATACTTACATCAGAGTATAATGCCTCGGACTTCCGGGGTCAGATATGCCTTGGAGAAAGGCGTATGCGCATACTCGTCCTCCTGCACTTGTTGAAAGGGCCCGGTGACGCTGACAATTCTCATCAAACGGGCTATTAAGCAGGGCATTGTGAGTGGCTCTACTCATGTTCATCTAGAGCGGGCTGACTTACCGAGCAGTTTACGATCGACGCCAAGATCAGACGCGAGCTTGGCCACGGTGATGCTGCCTTCGGTGGGGATCTGATCGAACGCTCCCATCGCGATGAGGCAGCGAATAGCCGATGCTTGGGAGCCCTGAAAGCCATGGTCAATGATGAGGCCGCAACGAATTCTGGGGGTAGATCTACCATTTCGAAAAATCCATAGACGGTATCAATAGGTCCACGAATGCTTTGGAGAAGCTGGGTAGCGTTTTCGGTCATAGCATTGCGTGCAACCGCAATCTCGCCCTTGTGGGCTACTTCTTCACTACCCTCGTACTTCTTCGTGACTTGCTTGTAGATGTCCAGGGCGGACGTGACTCGATCAATGGCATGTTGAATGACCAATGTCTCGTGTGGGGTGTCTTGTATTGAGCCCATTGTGGATGTTATGATCAAGGAAGACTCTGGTTGACCGGTTCAAGGTTGATAGACTCGCCGGACGGTTTGACTGAGTGAAGCACACTTCAACAAAATTAATGTTCCTTCAGACTGGTAGAATATTCAGACACGAGTCCAAACTGCTGAACTTCAATTCTCCCCTTTTCTACATCGTCGTGGCGGTTTCATTTCAAGTCATTGTTCAGTTCAAGGGGCACTTGTCGCCGACCCGCGATGGAGGTCCGATAGCTTCGTCGCATCCTCGCTCTACTTTGCCGACAGAGAGGACGGCCGATACTCTCTCTGCTCAAGAAGCTGTCACTGTAGCATGGTTGATGGTTTGCTTTGCTCTCTGTCATTCCGATCCATCGGAAGCCTGCCGGCGGCGGACCGGAGGACTCGGTGGGTGTCGGCGCCGACAATGTTATTCATCTCCAGTGCCTCTTCCGCTAGGATGTCAATCTTGTAACGTCGGTCCAACGGTCCCGATTGTGAGATGAACTACATGGCCAAGCATTCCTTACCGATAAGATGTTTGATGTCGTCAAACGGCGGGGAACGGGCCTGGGACCCCGCTGATCTTTGGTCGCTCTTCTAATAGCCCCATGTACGGAGTGCTGGGATAGAGTCGCAAAAGATTGTGGAATTGCCAGTGGATAAATACGGATCGGCTATAAATATATCGTACTATCCACACCAAAGATTGCCATCCTATTGTATATCCTTCTTGGTCGTAAGTAGGTGGTATCTCTCTAATCTCTGGCTTTTCATTGTGATACAATGTGTGATATGGGCTATTTTGATTCTCCTATGTATAACTTACAGGTCCCTGGAACAAATGACTACTCCATAAGTAATAATACAGCTCAGTAGCTCCACAATTCACAATCGTTTGCAACCCTACTCCGTACCACAGTACTTCCATCTCCACCATCCCCACCCATCCGCGGAGTACACGTAACACTCCACATTGTCCGGCCTCAGGTATGTACCCCGTCCTCCGTACTCCGTTTGGATTGCTCTTGTTCCCATCTGACGCCGCCCCTCTTTGGGGCTTACCACCCCAGCGAGACCCCAGGACATTGGGTCAGAAGCCCTGCTCAGTCATTCGATGCCAAGACTCAACTCTACTCCGGAAGCATTAAGCGGTATTCAGTAAGACAGCACTAATGCATGGAAACATGCATGAACATGATGTGCTACATAACCAGTTGCATAACACATGTACATGGCATCCATCACATGCTGCATGCTAAACTCGCAGGCTAGACCGATGTCGTGCTTGGAAAGGGACCTCATACGGAGTCCTCCGTAAGTGGAGTAAGGCTTTTTACAGTTAAGCTTCCCTTTAAGCTGTCGAATTCCGTCGTCTGTATGGTGTTCAAGGGGGGAATGTTACACGCAAATCCTCCCGCATGTGGGGTCTCCAACTGTGGTAGTCAATCAGAATGCGAGCATATTTAGTGGCTCCACCAGCGACCGCCACTACTGCACGTCTGGGGCGGAAAAACCCGCATTCTCGTACCGTATTTGAACTACACGCTCAGGCCATCTGGCCAATATTTGGAACGCAATCTCAGTGGCGGGCTCGTCACGACGCTGTCAGACTACTGCGGGGACCAGGAATCGCTCTGCGGCTGGGATCACGGGGAATTGGGATGCGATGCCGTGATCAGCTCAGGGTTAGGTGTCGCAAAGGTACGACTTTACTGTTGCGCAACGAAAGGATCTCTGCCTTGGCTAGGTACTTGTAACACGGCTCATAAGCGAACCCCGCAGTCAAACTACCTTGAGTAAGGTCTGCGATATTACGGCTGACTGTCTCACATTAGCTTGACAAGTGAAGGATAGGTAGGTTGTTGATGGTATGAATACGGAGCAGTGTATCTGAGCTGTAGGCTGATCAAGCTCTGCTCTCACAAGGTTGCGTACAATACCTAGGTACTTTACAAGACATGTGCAGGAGGATGGGAAAATGAGGCTCTATCACGCTGATCGTTCCTGTTACTTAGGTACCTACGATCAAATGAATGTGACGAGTACAGTAAGTTTGGTCTTGATTTCCTTCCTTCGGTTTAGCTTCCGCCCATATAAAATTCAGCTAAAAAGGCCATGACGGGAAAGGCAGGCCTTCCGAGCCGTTTCTTGGTACTAGAGCCAACAGCTGAATCTGAACAGCTCCAATCCTGGGTTCGAGATAGCGTCAGTGAGTGGTTCTAGACTTATTGAGGTATATGGGGTTGAGGGGGATTTTCGACACGCCGGGGTAAGGACCCAGCTGTTGGTAAACTCACAAATGCCATGTAACTAGAAGCCCAGCTGATTTGTATCAAGATACAGAGCCAACACATCGAAAGCTCGTTAGATTCCAGTAAAGGGTATTCTGAAGCCTTTAGATAGTGCATAAAGATACGAGACAACATAAATACTATCTGTATTGTTCTTCGGCCAGAAGATATGAAGATAATGATGAGGCTACACCACTGTATAGAACGGCATCGGCCCAGGCCCGGAGTATCTCTCCACATGTCTGCTGCGCAATGGTCTGTGACCCTTTGCCTGTATTGACTCCCCATGTACCTATAGTAATCCTCCGTGATTCTGCCTTCGACGACTGTTAGACTGGCACTAGCGAGCATGTATGAGATGCTACGTGGCTTAGCCGCTTTGGTCACTCGTGGTATCGGTGTCCGAGGCACACCGATTGACAGACCGATCAGGACGGGTGATGATTAGCTTTAAGCAGAATCAGCCTGCTGTTGACAAGAAACCATCCTCCTATTCAATTGACGGGCATACGGGCATATCTCACTGAGCTCAACACGCATTGGATTCCCGGGCACAGAATGTTCCCCCAACGACACTCATGCGACCGTTGTCGCCAGCAAAAGGTGCGATGCCTGAAAATAGGGGACTCGCAAGCGGGGCTTGGGGGCGACCATATTGCCACTTGCGAGCGATGTGCAAAGGCAGGTGTGCCATGTGTGTATAGCTGTAAGTGGGCCATTCACAGCCAGACCGTAGCTGATGCGATAGATTGACCTGATACATCGCAGCGAAGCAGAGAAACAGACGACCATCACAGCATCAAGCAGGGAGGCGACCACGTCGCCGATGAGGAATGTGCGATTCACCCGAGACCTCAACGACATGCTCTCAGGAACCGATGGATCAGCAACTGTACTCAACGACATGATACCGTTTTTCGATATGGGCGAGATGGCTGTGTCCGGGTTGAGCGACGGCGACCAATTTGACTGGAACAACGATGCTAGCCTCTCGTCGATTCTGTCAGTAGCGAATGAAGACTGCGATATTGGGGCACAGGAAACGTTGGGAATATCAGCAAGATCTCGCAATAAAAGCACAGACATGGTCGATGCTTTGACCAGACAGGCAATGGCCCTGAGCACCGGGCTACACGAGTCACTCGCCAGATTGCCCAAGCAGGGAGTGTGGCCCCCCTAACGGTGAATTCACCGGTGGTGAATGAGGTTTCCGGCTGCAAATACCCTGGGCCGCATTATCGAAGGGATCATGACGGGGAATTCATCGGCCTCCTCCACATACCCCCTGACGAGCATGAGCCGCAACCGGCCGCCGACTATGGTCTGGTTTTCCTGGTCCTGGCCGCTCATCAGCACGTCCTGGCCCTGTTCAAGGCAATCTGCGGCTCCATCCAGCGCTCTCTGGGATTAATGGCCCGGGGCAGTGACCAACCACTGCCAGCCTTGCATGGCGATGGGGCATCAGCCCAGTTCGTCATGATCCTGCAACTCATCATGCACCTAACCAACGGCTAGGCCGGAGCCTCCAGATACAAAGCGGCAACGCTGTAAACCGAAGTCCAGATGGCCAACCCACGGGCATCGCGCTCTTTCTGCCCCATGAGTTGACACCGGAGTTCGATGGCGGGGAAGACTGCGGTGGCTCGACCGGTATTGTCGACCTGGCTCAGGACATGCTCCGGCACTACCCGGGGAGCACGTCAAGCTCAGACAGATCATTCAAGAACTGCAAATGCGTATGGAAGAACGACCTTACACCTGTTAAACGAGAATCAACGCTGTTCGAACATATAGAGATACTCAAGGAGATAGAAACAAATCAATGAAAACGTCTCTTAGAACTTCAAGTGCTTCTTCAGAAAGTCGAGCTGTCGGTTAAAAACGCCATCCATGTCTCCGAACATCCAGTCAAAGTGGTGTCTCCCCTCAATAATATGATGCTCCTTGGGTTCCCCCAACATGTCGAAGGCCTCCTTTTGCTTGTGCGCGGGGAATACCTGATCCTGCTCGGGCGTGACCACAATGACCGCCGTGGGACTGATCTTGGGCAGGAGGTGCAGGATGTTCCAGTTTAGTGCTCGCATGTAGCTCTGGACGGTGACGCGGTTCTCGACGGGCAGCTTCATGTCTTCCATGGCGGAAGAGAACCCCAGGCCGGACACCTGCCCGAGCGGCATGACGCCTTCTTCGTTGACCAAGGGCAGGTACATGGGATCCTCGCGGCCAGCTGGCTGGCACGGTCTGCCAGGGCCAGTTCGAGGATTGCCTCGCGGCGGTCCGGGTCGCCAGTGACGTCGATCATGGGTGCAACCGAAACGACAGCCCCAATGCGCCGGGTCGATCGAGGCTGTCGCGAGCATGATGTTGCCGTCAAAGCAGAGTCCCCAGAGTGCCATCTTTTCGGGGTCTACCAGAGGGTGCTGAGAAAGCCAAGTGACCGAATCGACAAAGTCCTCCACTCGCCTGTGCATGTCGGTCTGCCACGCAGCTCAGACGTCAGCTAGTATCGAACTGCGTTTCTCGGCACCCAGCAGGAAATCAAACTCACATCACATCTGGGCTCCCGCCACTGGCGCCGATGCCGTATGTGTCGAATACGAGGGCTGTGTGACGCCTCGCTTACGATACCACTCGGCCACTTCAGGCAATACCACGTCCTTTGGCATGTTGAACTAGAGTCCATGGTCAGATCGACAAACCTGTTTTCCCAGTGTCGAGATGGAGACACGTACTCCAGCAGAAAGAATAATGGCCGGCCCACGTTGTTCGGCTGGGTATAGCCAGCCGCGCAGAGTGATGCCACTGAGAGTCTTGAACTCGATGTCTTCGCGGTGAGACGACGCCATGATTGGTGGTATCTATGTGTTCTGTTGAAGAATGCTGTCAAATGCGGTCAATGTTGTTCAATGCTTGTTCTGGTGGATCTGGATAGCAGTATTCGACGCAATGACCGGCCCTATAAGTACTGTAAAGACTGCCCAGGACAGGAGTGCGAGTAAAGTATCTAGCAGGGGTGCCATCGCTTGCCCGGCCTTCGGCGGCCGGTCTAACCTCCGGCCTCGCGAGTCGGCGCCGACCCTGCATGATTTATCATGTACGGAGTATTTGTCCGACTGGAGGTACGGAGATTAGACGGAGGTAGCAGCCTCTCGACCGACCTGCTGGGAGGTAGCATGGCAACCTTGCATTGAAACGTATATTCCTAGCTTGTTTCGGCGAAGATCCCCGTTCTACCAAGCAAGATTACTGTAAAGGATGGAAGGAAGATCAATGGGTTGGTTTGAGGGTTTGAGCGCTGATTGGAAGCACTGAGTGATTCCCTGGTCACATTCAGGCGTAATATCGATAGTGGGAGGATTCAGGTGTAAACTGAGTTTCCAGAAGACTATCAAACACAGAGTATTTCTAGCTTAGTTCCCAGATTTATCACACAATTTCGAGACGGATCAATGCTCGTGGCAGCTATATGCATCCCAATGGACCCCATATCCGAACTATATATCCTGTGTTGTGAGACAGCCACACTGAAATTTCAGGGGCTAGTTATCTAAGAGGTTTGCTCGATGTGAATGTTTGTCCATTATATCGAGAAATAATATGCATATATAAATATATTCTCGTGAGAGGCTCTGAACGCTATCTACTCAACAAGCAATGGCACAACCTGCCTTTTAGCCCGCACATTCCCAAGGCGCAGATCGTTCACATATGTAGGGATGCTCGCCAGGCCGCCTTCCCGGACCTCCAGAGGGTGATTCCTGATCGCGCCCTCACGTAGCAATTTCTCAGCCAGTAAAAAACAAACCCGACGCGAACTCCCTGTGCTCCGGTGTGCTCGGGCGTCCGTACGAGCCCGGAAGCTCCACCGGGCTTCCCAAGATCGTTGGAGCCATCAGCCAGTCGGCACGGACGTCCCTCCGCGTGTACTTGATCACAGAGCTAATGGACTCGAGGGCAACATATTGTCCGCCGGAGGAGCCAATCGCGTCGTAGCACATCTTCATAGTCGCGGTGTCGGTCACGCAGTCGAAGACGGAGGCCAAGCGGTTGGCGGTGTACTCGCGGATATCAGCACCACACGTGGGAGAGTTGTAGTCGAAGCAGGCGGCGGCGCCGTAGGACTCGCAGAGTGCATTGTTTGCGGGCGAGCAGGTTACGATGGGTGTGTAGCCGGCACTATAGAGCATCGAGTAGCATAGTGAGTGGTGTGTCCACTAATGGGATGGTATTTCTGAGCACCCAGGACCATTTCACGTTGAACTCACCTCTTCAAAAGCTGGGTTGCCATGGTCCCCGTACCTGTTGCACCCCCCGAGACCAGAACAAACGGGCTTGTCTTTTGGACACCACAAAGGTCCGAACTCAACATGTCCAGCTGCAGCCCTGGGGCCTGGAAAAGGGCCAGGCCGGCAGTCGCAATGCCAAGCGCCATCGAGCTGGCCTGCGTCAGAGATAGACTGTCGGGAACCAGACAGCTCAAGTCCTCAACTGCCAGAGCGTACTCGGCAAAGGCGCCCGCCGTCTTGTCGGAGGCGTTGAGGCCAAAGGTGACGGCGAGGACTCGATCGCCTGTCTGGAATCGTGTCACGCCTTCGCCAACCGCAACGACGATGCCGGCAAAGTCACAGCCGCCCACTGCGCCGGGCGTGTTGGAATAGTCCACAATTTTGGCATCGTATGGACTCAGGGCGACGGAATGAACGCGACACAGCATCATCCCGGGCTTGGGGGCTGGGATGTTGATATCCTGGGCCAGGCGATAACCGCCAGACACCGAGTCGTCGCCGACGAGAGCCTTCATGACCGCGGGAGCCTTCATTTTGCTGTTGCAAGCCAGAGATGTGTACTTCCTCGTAGGGGGTGACGGATGCGAGAAAGAGTGTTTCGTTGCAAGTAGCTGCTCGGTATATGGAGCATTGGCACCGTGCCCCACAGCTCCCTCACCTCGCAGTGCGCCTCGCAGAGCCTCAGTCGCTCGCGTTGATGACACCGACAATCTCAATTCGCAATAGCAGTGGTCTATGGTGCTATGACACCGCCACCGGATTCCGACTGCTCTCTCGGTGGCATATCGGAGGCTGACCGGAGGACTCGCCGACTCGCGCCGCCGGTCCAAACATCCCGCCCCGATATTCCGACTCAACCCTCTGAGCACGCCGTTTTTTGTTCTGGATACATGGCGGAAGCTTCAGAAAGCGAGAGGTTGGGTTTGAATACCTCGGGTTTCCTCGTCTTGGTCGTGGCCCGGAAATAGTCAGAGACTGATGTCTAAAGCAGGGCAAAAGCCAAACCTCGTGCATTCACATCGAGCACCACTCCTTGGATTCATAATTTCTGTCCAACCAATTCTTCACTCAATATCTTTCCCTTTCTCGTCCAATTAAATCCAATAATATCTTCATCATGCCCAGTTTTGAGACCGCGCCCTCCAACCCCGGGCCACTCAGGTTCGCGCAGGAGCCTATCGCGATAGTAGGAAGCGCATGTCGCTTTCCAGGGGACGCCAGTTCCCCTTCACAGCTTTGGGACCTCCTCAGGAATCCTCAGGATATCGTGCAAGAAATCCCGCCCAGTCGGTTTGACACGAATGCATTCTACCACCCGGACAGCCAGCATCATGGGGTAAGCTAAGCGCGTCCATCTGGTTGCAAATTGACCTCAAGACCTGACCATATTTCCAGAGCACAAATGCCAGAAAGGCCTATCTTCTGCAGAATGACCCCCGGGCCTTCGATCGCGACTTTTTCAACATCAGTCCCAAGGAGGGCCGAGGCCATGGATCCCCAGCAGCGGTGCCTTCTCGAGACAGTTTACGAGGGCATTGAGTCGGCCGGCTACTCAGTCCCACAGCTTCGGGGATCCTCCACTGGCGTCTTTGTAGGAGCTATGAGCTTCGACTACCAGCTTGTCGCCATGCGTGGCCTCGACAGCCTGCCGCAATACCACGCAACGGGCGGTTCCATGGCGATCCTGGCCAACCGGATCTCATACTTTTACGACTGGAAGGGCCCGTCGCTGGCGTGTGATACAGCGTGTTCGTCATCGCTCGTGGCCCTGAACCAGGCTGTGCTCTCGCTTCGCAACGGAGATATCGACATGGCTGTTACGGCTGGTGCGAATCTCATTCTCGGCCCGGAGCGTTTATCGCTTATTCGAATGTATGTCTTGCGGCCCTGATTCAGTATGACCCATGGACTGTAGCTAAGCTGACATGTGACGCAAGTTAAACATGCTGTCTCCCAACGGGCGATCTTGGATGTGGGATTCCTGCCGATGGATACACGCGAGGCGAGGGACTCGCCACCGTCGTGCTGAAGACGCTCAGCCAGGCCCTCGCTGATGGTGACCATATCGAGTGCATAATCCGCGAAGTCGGCGTGAACTCAGATGGCCGCACGCCAGGTGAATTGAATCTGCCATGTCCTTCCAATTGCATCCCGTGCTGACCGCGACGTAGGTATCACCATGCCAGGCGCCGAGTCGCAGATTCAACTCATCCGAGACACATACGCGAAGTGTGGGCTCGACCCAACGAGCAAGCGTGACCGCCCCCAGTATTTCGAGGCCCATGGCACCGGTACCCCGGCAGGAGATCGTAAGTAGCCAACAGGTCATACCCAATCACCTCCGGAATGCTGACCTATGCTAGCTATCGAGGCACGGGCCATACACGACGCCTTCTTTTCCGGCAAACCAGACGACGAGGATGAGCAGCTCATGGTTGGTTCGGTCAAAACCGTACTCGGTCATACAGAGGGTACTGCAGGGCTTGCTGGCATTCTCAAGGCGTCTTTGGCAGTTCAGCACGGTCAAATCCCAGCCAACCTCCATTTCAAGGAGCTCAACCCCAAGATTCGACCGTTCTCCAAGCGACCCGTGTCCCAACGACATTGACCCCCTGGCCTACGCTCGCGAACGATCAGCCGCGCCGCGTGAGTGTGAACAGTTTCGGCTTCGGCGGCACCAATGCCCACGCAATCATCGAGAGCTGGAATGGGCTCAACGAGGCACACGGCCCTGCGTCGACATCGCTTTCAGGTGGACTGTTCGTCCTGGCTGCCAACTCGTCCCAGGCCCTTTCAGCCAAAGCAGTCGCTCTAGCCGGTTACCTACGAGAGCACCCCGAGACGGACCTGAGTCGACTCGCCCGCACGTTGTTCCAGAGGGCCGACTTTCTGTTCCGGGCCGCGTTCTCAGCCACGTCCGTCGAGCAGCTGATCGAAAAGCTCGAAGCACGCGCGGAAGGGCTCAAGAAGACGCCCCGCGCTGCATCCCTCTCTGATAGCTTACCACCCCGTATACTCGGTGTATTCACCGGGCAAGGTGCGCAGTGGGCCACCATGGGGATGGGCCTCTATGAAGAGTCGGCTGTCTTCCGCGCAGCCCTTCGCCGGCTGCAGAACAGTCTCGATACGCTTCCTGCAGGCGATCGTCCGGATTGGACTTTGATCGATGAGCTCTCTGCGTCCCAGAAGTCCTCTCGTGTAGGCGTAGCTGCCATCTCGCAGCCTCTCTGTACTGCCCTTCAAGTCGCTTTGGTGGACGTCCTCCATGCAGTCGGCATTAATTTTGCCGCCGTTGTCGGACACTCTTCGGGAGAGATTGCTGCGGCCTATGCAGCAGGATATCTAGATGCCCAGGACGCCATCCGCATCGCTTACTACAGAGGGTTCCACGCGCCATTGGCACAGGGACCTGGAGGAAAGCGCGGCAAGATGATGGCCGTTGGCATGGGGCTGGAACAGGCATCGGTATTCTGCAACGAGCTTGCCGGGGGTCTCAATGTGGCAGCCAGCAACTCGCTGACCAGCTGCACGCTGTCTGGAGATGCTGACGTGATAGAAAAGGCCAAAGCGCTGCTGGACGAACGCAAGACCTTTGCTCGCGTACTGGCCGTCGACACAGCGTATCATTCAGACCACATGCAACCATGCGCTCTGCCCTACCTCGAGTCGCTCCGCCGTTGTGGAGTCAGTCCTCTGAAGGGCCCAAAGAAGTGCGCATGGTACTCCAGCGTCTGGGGCGTGAATGGCCGGAGTCGCTCGTTTAACGAGACCGAGGGCATGCAATTGCTGAAAGGCCAGTACTGGGTCGACAACCTGACCAACACAGTGCAATTCTCCCAAGCACTGAGCCGAGCGATATCCGAAGAGCCATACGTCTTGGATCTCGCACTGGAGGTCGGACCGCATTCAGCTCTCAAGGGACCAAGCTCGGAGGTAATCAGCTCGTTGATCGGTGGTGCCATGCCGTATGCTGGTACGCTCAAACGGGGAGACGGGGCTGTAGAGGCGTTTGCCGATGCTCTTGGACTTCTCTGGACGTCCTTCTCGTCTCTCCGCCATATCGTCACCTTCGACAGTATACGCCGAGCTTTCCCACAACCGAAGAAACCCACGATCCTCAAAGGTCTGCCGAACTATCCCTGGGACCACGATGGCCTGATCTGGCGGGAGTCACGGACATCACGCAATTTCCGTACCCAGAGCCAGCGTCCTCACGAGCTTCTTGGTCTTCGGTCCACGCTCGGTGACCACAGCAGACGCGAGGTCCACTGGCGCCAGGTCTTCAAGCTGAGTGAGCTCCCATGGGTGCGTGGGCATGCCATTCAGGGCGAGATCCTGTTCCCGGCAACCGGCTACATTACAATGGCGTATGAGGCTGCGGTGCGCCTTGCCGATGACCAGCAGGCAGTGAATCTTGTCGAATTACATGACATTGAAATGGTGCGCCCGATGAGCCTGCAGGAAGATTCCGCGGGCCTTGAAGTTCTCTTCACCGTACGCGTGACGAGTCAGTCCGACGATTGTATCACCGCCAAGGTGGCCTGTTATAGTGGCGATGTTAGTATGACCACGCTGGACGGCCCTCCGAATGGACTTGCAGCTCATTTCAGCGGTGGCGTACGCCTTCTGCTCGGTCCACCCCAGAGCAACGCGTTGCCTGCACGGACTAAACCTCTGCTACCGATGAACACTCTAGACATGAATCAGTTCTACATGTATCTGTCTAGAGTGGGTTACAACTACACCGAGCCCTTCATCGCCAGCTCGGTGGACCGCCGTCTCGACCAGGCTGTGGTGACCCTTCCAGTCCCTCCAGCTCCCACAGCCATGCGTGCTTCCACGCATCCGGTGCTTTTGGATACTGCTATCCAAGGTATTCTGGCCGGGTATTCATTCCCAGAGGATGGTCGACTGGGGGCGGTGTATTTGCCCACAGGGATCGATTGCGTCCGTATCAAGATGGCACCGACGTCTCCTGGTGCTCTCATGGCGGATAGCTTCCTGACGTCAGCGAATGCAAAGTCCCTCACAGGGGATGTGGATATTTTCAACGCGTCGACTGCGAGCCTCGACGTTCAAATGCGCGGAGTCCGCTGGACCGCTCTGAACCAAAACGGGGGGCGCTGGCTGTATGCAGCCGAGACGTGGGTACGGGACGCGGCTTCTGGCATCGAGCCCAGTCTCCAAACCAAGCTTTCCCCAGAGACAGAGACTCTGCGTAAGCTCCTGGTGCGAACGGCGTATTTCTACCTCCGTAGGCTTCGAGACCAGATCAGACCCGCCGAGCTGGTTCTGATGGGGAAACATCGCCGGCACATGATGAAGTGGGTTCGGGAGCATATACTACCGCAGATTGAAGCCGGCAATCATCCCGATATCCCAGTGGAGTGGTCCAAGGACACCGCCGAAGACGTGCAGCAGTGGAGCGCCAGCTACCTGGCGTCAGGAAACAACGATATGCGGCTACTGCACGCCGTTGGAAGCAACTTACCAGCCATTGCTCGCGGAACCATGCCATCTCTCCAGGTCCTTTTGAAGGACGACATGCTCGATCGCTTGTATGTGGAAGGCGTCGGGTTTGCCGATGGCAATCTCGATTTTGAAGCCTTGGTAAAGCAGCTCGCCCACCGATACCCCCGCATGAAGGTGCTCGAAGTTGGAGCCGGCACCGGTGGTACCACTCAGGCTGTTTTCTCGGCTTTGGGCGACAACTACGCGACATACACATACACGGATATCTCGGCAGGCTTTTTCGAGCCGGCGAAGGCAAAGTTCAGCCAGAATGCTGGTCAAATGACGTTCAAGATGCTGAATATCGAGAAAGATCCGGTCGACCAGGGATTCGAGGCGGCGGCTTATGACATGGTGATTGCGTCCAACTGCCTACACGCAACCCGAACCCTAAAAGATACCCTCAATCACTGTCGCCGCCTGCTTCGACCCGGAGGCTACCTGGTGCTTCTGGAGATTACGCGTGATCATCTTCCCATCCAGCTGATTATGGGCACGCTTCCTGGATGGTTCCTAGGCGCCGATGAAGGGCGAACGTGGGCACCCACCCTCAGCCTCCGACAGTGGGACACGTTGCTGAAGGAGACCGGATTCTCAGGGGTTGACACAAGCTCAACCCCTTCCTTCTGCTCGGTCATCATGTCCCAGGCAACCGATGAGGCACTCCAAGTACTCCACGAGCCGCTTTCTGGTACCTCGCAGAAGACGTTGCCACCCCTCGATCAAGTCCTGGTTGTCGGCAAATCTGGCCTTGCATCCAGAACGCAGGAACTCCTCTCTTCTTCCGGCGCGGTCATCCAGCCTGGTCTGGAACAGATTGACGTTCCCAGCGGTGCAGCCGTGCTGTGCCTCTGCGATATAGATGGTCCCATTTTCGGCAACATGACAGAGGCAAGATTCCAAGCCCTGCAGACCATTTTCTCCAACGCGAGTACCGTTCTGTGGGTGACTTCCGGAGCGATATCTGGAAAACACCCCTTGGCCAACGTTACCACGGGCTTGGGACGCACACTGCTGGCTGAACGCTCCGACTTGAGACTTCAATTCCTGGACGTCGATGTACCTGAATCGCTCGAACCATCTATTCTTGCATCTCTTCTCGGCCAGCTCGTCTCCATAAATCCGTCTAGCCCGGACGAAATTCTCTGGACGCATGAGCCCCACCTATCACTAAGAGGCGGTGCAATGTACATACCCAGGGTACTGCCTTTAGATACCGTGAATTGTCGTTCCACCGCAAGGAACCGCCAAGTCACCCAGTCGACCAGTCTAAGACTGCCAGACACAGCTGTGGAAGTCACAGAAAGACATGGGGCACTGGAACTACTGGGCCATCATGTCGGCAGAGCGAAAGCAGGCGAGTTGCGCGTGCAAGTTACTGCGTCGTCTCTTTATGCTATTACCTGTGACGAATGCAAGGCGCGTACATATTCAATGCCCGTCTATCTGTGGATCGGTCGTGACATGGCATCAGGCAACAAGCTCGCCGGCTTCTCGCACACCAACAGCTCCATCATCACGGTTGCCGAGGATGAATCTTGTATCGCTGGTGCACTCCCATGACTGTTGAAGAAGACTCGGACGCCGCAAAACTTGAACAGCTGATGGTACGAGCACTGGCTACATCGCTCCTTCGTGACTTGAAGGGACCCGTCTGGGTCCACGGTGCAGCGAATGATCTCAGCCATGCAGTCGCCCGCGTTGCTGAAGAACAGGGTCTGGCTGTATTCCGGACCACCGGATATGACGAATGCTCGTGATCAGACTTTCATCCATCCGTACATTAGTGAGCGAGACTTACGGTCACTGCTTCCGATAGGCGTGGAGGCCTTCGTCAACTTGTATCCCTCGCAGCACAAGGATCTGTCGGTGTTGTTGCGTGCTTCCTTGCCACGTTCCACTGTCATCCTTGAGCTCGAAGATCTGGCCGTTGAGTTGAGCCGCGATGATCTTTGCAAGCTGACCAAACAGCTGTTAGTCAACGACATTAAGCACTCGACCGATCTGGACCATATCCTGCCCATCAGCGACGTCTCACCCGATACAGCCAAACAGCTTGGTCCTACGGCTGTGATTGACTGGTGCACCGCCGACCAAGTCACCACCGTGGTTCGTCCTGTCGAGTATGACGGGCTGTTCGCCGCTGATAAGGCTTATCTTCTTTTCGGCATGACGGGAGACGTGGGTATCTCCATTGCTCGGTGGATGGTGGATCACGGAGCGCGAAACATCGTCCTGGCCAGTAGGAACCCCAGCGTGCCAGCCAGTGTTGTCGATTTCATGTCGCAAAAGGGAGCCACCTTGCATGTCATGGCTGTCGACATTACGAAAAAAGACGCCCTCGAAGCTGCTTATGCCGACATCAAACTCCACATGCCGCCTGTTGGAGGTGTCATCAACGGTGCTATGGTCCTTCGAGACCGCCTCTTTGCCGACATGTCCTGGTCCGACTTTGAGGCCGTATTGGCACCCAAGGTCGCTGGCACCCAAAACCTGGACGAGCTTTTTGGTAAGGACGCCACGGATCTGGATTTCTTCATTATGCTTTCGTCGGCGACTTCCCTCGTTGGGATTATCGGTCAATCTGCCTATAGTGCCGCAAATCACTTTGCAGCCAGCCTCGTGCGTCAACGGCGTGAGCGTGGTCTTCCAGGGTCTGCCATCGTCATTGGCTTCCTGACGGGACTGGGCTATATCTTTCCGTCGGTCCGACAAAGAGACCATCTCGCTACAATTGAAAAGTCACTATTGCCACGGTTGGATAGACAAGCCGAGACGGACCTGCACGAGATGTTGGCCGAGGCCATAGTTTGCGGACGTCCGGACTCGGGCCAGCCAGCCGAGCTCATTACCGGCATCAGAAAGTCCTTCCAGGGGGAGTGGCACCAAGATCCGCGTCTGTCGTGCTATCTCGTCGAAGAAGGCGTGAATGAGAGCACCGGCCCGGAGGAAGTCAACGGAAACATCCCAGTTGAGGCTCAGCTGGCCGCCGTTGAGGAGCCCAAGGAGTGTCTGACGGTTCTGGAGAAGTGCTTTTCCCAGGCCCTGGGAAATATGCTCCAGCTTGATCCTGACCAGATAGCCGTCGACGTGCCCGCAGCCCACCATGGAGTTGACTCTCTCGTGTCGGTTCGGGTTCGAGAGTGGTTCCTGAAAGAGCTCGGTGTGGAGGTGCCCGTCTTGAAGATCATGTCGACGAACCATACTCTGTCCCGGCTCTGCGAGGACGCTTTGGCAGGCTGGCGAAAGCTGAAGACGGGGTGCCAGATGCCGGACACCGGCAAGGCCCATCAGGACCCGGAGATGGACTGGGAGAAGGAGGTGTCTGGGCTGATCAACGAGCTTCCTGCATTGCTCCCACCAGGCACGGATTCAGTCCAGGATACACCTCGGACGAGCGCACGCCGTATCGTCCTCACCGGGTGTACGGGCTTCTTGGGCACGCACATGCTGCGCTATCTGGCCGCCGATCCCACCGTTGCTGAGAATTCACTGTCTTTGCATCCGGTCACGCCACGTGCGCGTCCAGGACGCCCGCATTCGCGAGTACAAAGGCGACCTGACCAAGCCCCTACTCGGGCTGTCCACCGACGACTTCATCCATCTCGCCCAGACAGCCGACCTGATCATCCACCTGGGCGCTGAGGTCAATCATCTCAAGTCGTACGAGGCCATGCGCACCGCCAATGTTGTCTCGACACAGATCCCTCCTCGCGATGGCCACTCTCCGCAATGTCCCCGTCCACGTCGTCTCATCCTCATCCGTTTCCATGCTCCAGAAGGACACCCACGAGCTGCCCGAGATCCCCCGTCCCTCATTTCCCCTCCCACCGATGCCGAGTCGCTGATGAAGAACGCGATTGGCTATGCCGCCAGCAAATGGGTGGGTGAGATGCTGCTGGAGCGCGCAACCTCGCCGGCAGTCGTGCACCGGTTCCCCAACATCATGGGCCCGGATGCACCTGACGAGATCCCCTTGGTCGCGCTGGACCGGTTCTGTCGGCGAATGCGGGCCGTGCCAGCGCTCGATCCGAAGCAGTGGGTTGGACAGCTCGATATCATCGACGTCCGCGATGTGGTGCCAGCGTTCATGGCCAACGCATATGCCCACGACCCCACGCAGTGTTTTGCTGTGCACAACTACTGCAGTGACAACGAATACTGGCTGTCGGATCTCGCGGGCATGTATGAGGAGAAGCTGGGCGGCCATATCGAGGTATTGCCCACGGCAGAGTGGATGCGGAAGGCGACCGCTCTGGGAATGCCGAAGGGTGTGGAGGCCACGTTTACGGGCCATGATGAAGTGTTTGTATCGCCTGTGTTACGGAAGGGATGCCGGGGAATAAGACCTGTTAAGAAGTTAAGTTAGACTAGACTATGAATGTGACCTGACTGTTTGAAATCTGAGAATCCTCTCATCAGAACCTTTCATCCTAGGCCTCGGGGCCAGGATGACCAAACAAGAGAGATTGAAGCTTTGGACTGGTGTCATACAATTGTTTTGGCACAGGCGATGTGTAATATATGGGCCGCACATAGTTTCCTTTGTCAGAGTTTGTCGCAAGAGGGGCCTCGTTAGTCAATAGTAGGGTGAGCCTTCGTACTCAAAGGCACGGTATGATGTGTCATAGAGACCATAATGTTGTGAAACGAATGAGTAGCTTCTTGATCCCGCTTCGGATAAAGCAATCATGGAGGTTGTTTTGGAGGGCAGATGTGACGATAAGGTGACTTCCAGGTTATATGCAAACACTGCATACATGTATATCCATGGAACCACCAATGGAAGCCACCAAAAGATAATATACGTTGTCGAGTCTACATCCAAGGAAACTATACTATCCACACGATGAGATTCAGCGGGATCATAGTCCCCTAAGGCTCCTGGTTACCCTTGTTGGCGTTATGCTGACACCCGAACGAAGTCCTGGCATAAACCCGCAGTGCCAGTAGATCGGGACATGAATCTCTCCGGTCAGGCTGACCCACCGCCGGGAAGCCGAGGTTCGTTTCCCTCGACGAAACCCCCCGCAGCCAACCAGGGGAGAGCACCGACTCAACGGTCTCAATCGAGCATCATCACCGACGTTGGACCTAGGCAGACAGACCCATAAAACACCGTCACTCGTTTTGACTCGTTTTTCTTTTTCTGTTCCAGCCAAGAGGCCTTCCACTCTCTCATTCCGCCATGCCGCGAGCCCCCTTCCCAGCCCTCTTCCGGGCAGTCCCCACCACGACCAGTCTGGGTCTCAGGGCGTCTCGACCTACAAAAGCACCATGGCTCGCGCAGTCGACTAGAAGGCTCCCTCGTTCTCTCGCCCCTTCCAGCAAACCCTATTCCACCGGTATGTCCCGCTCTCCTCGGTTTCACCTGCGCATCCTTGCCCCTGCCCCATCCCAGCACCCGTGAAGACCACCTCGGGCTAATCCTGTAGCCACTCCTGCAGTCGCTCCTCCGATCCCTACGCCTCCTCGTTCGCGTTTGCGCCGTTTCGTGGGCTTCATCTCCATCGCTGTATTCGCCTTCACCGCCGGTGTAGGATACCAGACCTCGAAAGCACTCTCCGGCATCATGACTGTCGCCCTCCCACCGACGAGGAGACCCTCACCTCCTTCGTCGCCCCCGATGAGTTCTCCCAGGAAGTGGACGAGTTCATCCGCAACCACGCGCTCGCCGTATCGCTGCGCGAAAACCCCGCCTTCACCGAGTCCCGGCCGCACCTGAAGATCCCCGAGAACCTGCGCGCTCGCAACCTGACTGCCGGCACGCTCGCGGGCCCGAGAGAATCGTTGTGCCTCCGCTCATCTTCTCCGAGGAGGGAGGCAGAGCCTGGTGTCGATCTTTTACCTGGGCCCCAACGTGTGCGGACACCCGGGGATTGTGCACGGTGGTCTGCTCGCTACCTTGCTGGATGAGGCGATGGGACGGTGCTGCTTCCCTGCGTTGCCCAACGGTGTTGGGGTGACGGCAAACCTGAACATCGATTACCGCCGTCCCGCAATTGCGGAAAACTACGTTGTTCTGCGCGCGGAGACAGTCAAGGCGGAGGGTCGCAAGGCCTGGGTGGAGGCTCGCATTGAGACGCTCCCGGAGGATGGCAAGGAGCCCGCTGTTCTGGTCGAGGCGAAGGCTCTGTTTGTCGAGCCGAAGCAGGCTGCGGTAAGTTTTGAATGTGGAGTAGTATGATATATGATTGAGCTGACTGTCATTTCCTATTCAGGCCATGTCCAACCTTTACAAGATCGCCGGCTAGATGGCGTTTTCTAGAGAGATTTCTTTGGCTAGGGTTGGGCTTCGATAGGATCTACGTTAATACGTAGAGACGCATAGAGGGACCACGCGGTTCTTGCTGGTTAATATTGCTTGTACATATTTTGGATTGTATTTTACCACGCTGGATATAGCCGACCCAAGAATTCGTCGGCCGTGATAAGAATAGATCATGAAGTTAATATCCATGTCGGCTGTTGACAGAAGAATTGCTGTATGTCCTGATAGACAGCGGCAGGTCACCTGATCGGGCCCGATGATGCTCCGCAACGCAGCTGCAGCTCCGCCTTCCTCTCCCGTTGTGCCAGATCGATATACCCCGACCAACCCCCAACGCCCTTCTAAACACCGCAGCCCGCTCTCTGGGCATGGCAATAGGTTTCCTCGCATAACAGCATATATATTGTCTCTCACTCTCGGTCTGCTTTCGTGATCGACCGCCACCATGTCCAAAACGTCCAAGTACCTCCTCGTCTCCCTCCCCACCTCCATCACCCCCTCGCACCACCGCGACGATGCCCTGGATGCTGTCTCCGCTACGGTGACCCCCGACAATGGCACTGTGGCCCCGTTCCCGATCCCTGAGTTCAAGATCGGCACTCTCGATGCCCTCGTGCAGCAGGCCGACGAGCTGGCCAAGCTCGAGGCTGGCTTGCAGGCCGTCGTTGGCAAGGTCGCGGATGCGCTGAAGAACATTTTGGAGGGCGATGAAGATCAGATCGAGAAGATGAAGGCTGTGAATGATAGTATGTTTTGAATGGCTGTGGTTGTCCTATGGTGGCTAACTGGACCTAGAGCCGGTGGACCAGTATCTCCGAACGTTCTCCTGGAACAAGGTCAAATACCGGGCCGATAAGCCTCTGAGTGAGCTTATCGACCTTCTTCAGAAGGTAAGTCTATCTACATATGGCTCGTGGCTGTTACTGAGGGATATTAATTGTGTCTGGAAATAGGAGGCGGCCAGCATCGACAACGACATCCGCTCGAAATACTCCCAATACAACACGGTCAAGAACACGTTGATGACCCTCCAACGGAAGCAGACGTGCGTATCAAATTGATAACTGTCCCGTGTTTGATCTAACCTCATGCAGAGGAAACCTGTCCACCAAGTCGCTGGCTTCCGTCGTTGATCCCCGCTCCCTCGTCCAAGAATCCGAGTACCTGGAAACGCACCTCGTGGCCGTCCCCTCGCAGCAGATCAAGGATTTCCTCAAGACCTACGAGACCGTGTCCCCCATGGTGGTCCCGCGATCGGCAACCCTGGTCGCCTCCGACAGCGAGTTCAACCTGTACGGCGTGACCACGTTCAAGAAGCACAGCCCGGAGTTCATCCACAAGGCCCGTGAGAGCAAGTGGATTCCTCGTGAGTTCAAGTATGTGGAAGGGGGCAAGGAGGAGGAGCGAAGAGAGGTCGAGCGTGTCGGCGGCGACGAGCGCAAGCTCTGGGGCGAGACGCTGCGATTGGGTCGCACGTCGTGGAGTGAGGCCGTCATGGTCTGGATGCATGTGCTTGTGCTGCGGGTGTTGTTGAGACGGTACTGCGGTATGGGCTGCCTCTGGACTTCGTGTGCACGATCATCCGGGTATGTTCCTCCTTTCATGGGTTAATTTCGCTCTTTATATTTCGGTAGGCTAATGACACAGACGCCCGGAACGAAACAAGCCGACAAGGCGAAGCGGAATCTGGACGACAAATATGCGTACCTGGCCGGGAATGCTTTTGGTCGGGACAAGAAGGGCCGGGTCAAGAGAGACGACCCGGGCGAGATGCACACGGGCGAGGGCGGCGAGTACACCGCCTATGTGTATTATGAGTTTGAGTTCAATTAGCTTAGTTATACCTTTGGATCGTACATAGTCATGATACATAGATCTGTTGTATCTGAGCATTCTATAATGAGTAGGTAGGCACCAGTTGAGGGAACACACTCTATATGTATGTATCCGTTTGACATCCAGTATGTACAGAGTTGCAGAAAGAATCTGTACAGTAATCTATATCCATAACCAACAAAACACAAAAGCAACGACATCTAGTTCTTAGGAGGCAAGTACCCCTTCGAATCCAAATAATCAATAATCTGCTTCACCGCATCCTTCACCGGCAAATCCACATTCTTAATCGTCACCTCCGGGTTCACCGGCGCCTCATACGGGGCACTAATCCCCGTAAATTCCTTGATAATCCCCTCCCGCGCCTTCTTATACAACCCCTTGGGGTCCCGCTGCTCCGCAACCTCGACAGGCACATCAACGAAGACCTCGACGAAGGGCAACCCCGTGTCTTCGCCCGGGGTCGGCACCTCGTGCAGCTGGCGGGCGGTATCGCGGTCCTTGATGTAGGGGGAGATGAACGAGGTGATGGCGATGGAGGCGCTATCGGCGAAGAGCTTGGCGACCTCTGCGATGCGTCGGATGTTCTCGTTGCGGTCTTTCTCGGAGAAGCCGAGGTCTTTGTTGAGGCCGAAGCGGACGTTGTCGCCGTCGAGGCGGTAGGCGTGCACGTTGCGGTCGCGGAGGAGTTGGTGCTCCAGTTCGACGGCGATGGTGGATTTGCCTGAGGCGGAGAGGCCGGTGAGCCAGATTGTGAGGCCGCGTTGGTTGCGGAGGGTGTCGCGCTCCTTGCGGGTGAGGGCGGGGGCGTGGAAGGTGATGTTGCTGGTTGGTTTTGTGTTTGGTTAGTGGTGGTTTGGAGGGGGGGGAGTTCCAGGGGAGGTCGTACGTGGCCATTGTGAGTGCGATTGAGGCGGTGCCTGACAGGATTGGATGGGTGGGTGGGTGATGTATGAGGAGGGAGGAGGAGAGGAGAGAGAGGAGAGGAGGAGAAGAAAAGATGGAGGGGAAAAAGAGTACGTGGCTGGCAGTGGGAGAATGCGCCATAGCGGGGCGGGTGCCCGCTGATCGCGGGGGTTCTTCCCGTCCACCCTGGTCGCTGAAACAATCGTAATTAAACCTACTCGTGCATGCTTCTGCGGGCTCATACATATAGACTTTCTATTATGTACTATACTAACTACACAATATACGAACCGTCACACGTGGGATGACTCGGCCAGCGCAATCACCTTCCGCGCGGCGTCTTCAAACCCGTCAAAGGCGTGGAGCGGGAGTCCACTCTCGGCGATCTTCTCAGTCAGCAACTCCTGACAACCCAGAAGAATAACGTAGGCAGATAGACTCACCATCTTTTGTCCGGCCTCCTCGTTCGTCCCCCGCAGACGCACCACCACCGGCACGCTCATATTCAGATCCCGGAAGGCCAGAATGATCCCCTCCGCGATCATGTCGCACCGAGTCAGTCCGCCGAAGATGTTGACAAAGATCGCCTTCACCCGAGGATCGGACGTGATGATCCGGAACGACGACTTGACCGTCTCCGATGTCGCCTTGCCGCCGGTGTCGAGGAAATTCGCGCAGTGACCGCCGTGGATCGTCAGGGCGTCGACCGTGTTCATGGCGAGGCCTGCGCCATTGACTGTTCCTCGTTAGTCTGTATCCATATAGAAATTATCAATCAATCTCCAGTGGAGCAGCGAAGGGCGATTCTCACCCAATGTTCCGATACTGCCCTCGCCGTCAAGTCTGCCATTCTCGTCAGCAACCCACTACATAACTTTCTCCTCTTTTGCTCAACAATGACATACTTCACGTAGACGATTCCATCCTTCTCGGCCTCGACTTCCTCGCGGACTTCCTCGGCGGTATTTCGCAGACGGTGCACCTCTTCCTGTCGTCCGGAACTACGGAAAGCCGCATCATCGAAGCCGAAGCGCGCGCCGCACACTTCCAGCGCTTCGGAGGAGGTATTAACCCGCACCTCCAGAAGATAGGCCTCTTTCTCCTTGAATGTTTCCCACAGGGACTGGACCAGTCCAGCCAATTGGCCGAGGGAAGAGGGGAAAGCTGCAAGTGAGAGGCAACAGCATCGACTACTTGCGTCTCACCGGTGAAGTCAGTCGTAGTATAGGGAAAGGGGAATCGACCAGTGGTAGACGGCGAGAAGTCCGCTGTGGAGGAGGCGAGGATACAGGGAGAAAGCGTCGTTCGGTCTACCGTCAGGTTAAGAAAGACATCAGACTCGGAGGTTGCGCCCTCGCGGACCGGGATGGACTTCTGCTTCAACATGTCCAGACCCTGGAACGGTTTGACGAAAAGGACCGAGTCTGATACTGGGGAAACATCCCTTCTTGATTCCGCGGGTGACACGCCGCATCGTGTGCATTCCTCTCTTCTGGCCAAGGCCGATTGCAGTTGCGCCTGCGGTGCGAGATCGACCGGCTAGAAGCGTCTTCATGCCCTCTCCGAACTTCTCCGGGTGGTTGACCATGACTGCGCCCGCGCGCTCGAGAGCTTGGTATTTGGCTTCAGGACCCGGTTCTCCGACGGCGGTCCAGGCGCCCGCGTGGCCCATGATACGTCCCGGGGGAGCATGCAGGCCTCCAACCAGAGCCATGATGGGCCTGTATATCATTCCTTGTCAGTGTCCGTCTTTTCACACTGGTAGCGACATCACCTACTTTGGATTGGCAGTACGTCGGTTGTAGTCCTGGATCCATTCCGCAGCATCCATCTCAGCTGTTCCACCAATCTCACCGACAATGATCATACCCTCCGTATCCGGATCGTTCTCGAGAAGATCTTCAAAGCGTCGACAAAGTTCGTTCCCGCCAGGACATCACCCCCCATACTAATGCAGAGACTCTGTCCCAGGCCTGCCCGGGTCGTCGATGCCACAGTCTCATAGCTCAGAGTGCCCGATTTCGCGACAATTCCAATGTTACCGGGAGCGAAACAGGGCAAAGGCTGGAATCCGATGCGACATTTGCCAATTGCGGAGATGATGCCGGGGCAGTTCGCGCCGACGAGTCGAGTTTTCGATTGTGTTTTTGAGAATGGAGTGGAGCTAACAGGTCGTTAGTCTGTGAGTTTGTTCCATGGTGAAGGTAGTGCCCTACCCTCAGGATATCATGGATGGGAACGTGCTCTGCGACCGCCACGACCAGCGGGATTTCGGCCTCGATGGCCTCTTCAATGGCCTGGGCGGTCTGGTTTCCGGGTACGTAGATTGCCGATGCATCTGGTTTCGCTTTTTCTTGGGCCTAAACTCATGAGTATCGCCGTGTTGTTGCCATTGATCGGGGTGGGGGCTCCGTACCGCCCGCACCGAGGGGAAAACAGGAAGTCCGAGAAGCTCGCCCTCGACACCAGGTTTCACGCCTCCCACAATCTTGGTTCCCCATGCGAGGGATTCTTTCACGTTGGCCGTCGCCTGGGGTGGTCAGTTGGTCTTCCGTGGAGCAAGTCGCGCATCGTACCTGTCTTCCTACTTGGATGTTAGAACTCGATCCGCCCCATTTTTCGGTTCAATTTCGTAGGCACTGTGACTTACCGGTAAATCCCTGGAACAGAACTCGCGTGTGGGCTCCAATCTTCAGGTTAGGAAGCGTATCGGCGTAGTCACTGCGGCGCGAGGATGTGGAAAAGAGGCGGTTGGACGGACGCTCGCGGGGGAGGCATTCTCCGCACCCGTGCGGGGAGGGTGCAGATGCTGCTCATGGTGGTCCGGTCAATTCGAAATGGAGTATTCGATTCGAGATTGTGACAGATTTTGAGAGGGTTCTCTGCAGTTCCCCGTATTATATCTCATGGGGTGGTGAATGGTCGGAATGAAGGCCGATACCGGGAGTGCATGAGAGAGAGCACGGCGCGACAAGCTTGCCTTTAGAGGGACCGTAAAGCGATCCATGGCTGCATAAAGCCGTCTTGCAAGTGATTAGCCTTCTTGGAGTTGGTGGGGTCAGGAGTGCTACTTAACTCCGACGAGGACGTGGGTAAGTCCGCCGGTGCGGATGGCCTCAGGCAGGCTAGGCCTCGTTCAGGCAAGTGAGACACCAGATACATCGTGACGGCATCCACGACGAGACAACCTTTGCTCCGCGACCCACATGCGGGGAGAAAGTTGACTCGAACAAAGTCAATTTGATGAGCCAGAGGAATCCGATGTCAGTCTCTGGTCCGATTCCTGATCCTTGTGAGAGGGTCAATTGATCTTGCGTACTATGTCGGTAGAGTGTTACGCACCTATCATCCCCAATACGGTACCTAGGTACCTACTAGGTATATCAGCGTCAGACGGGCAAGCCCAGAGGATTCTATGTACTGTGTACTGGAGAGCGGGAGAATTGCATTGTGGTCGAGACATCAACATCGACACTGCCAGCCAATGACGGCGGGCGGCAACGACGGGCGGAGACCACTGACGCCATGCACTCCTCGTCCGCCGCGGCTATTAATATCTTCTCTCCATCATCGTTCTCGAACGGCTGTTGATTCCGTGCAGATTCTCGCCTCTCTCTCGACGATCCCGATCTTCGTCCGGCATGGCAACCCCAATCTCTGGTCTCCAGTCCCAGTCCAAGTCCCAAAGTCTGTGGCTCCCACCGTGACCCAGGTTTATATACCTCCCCCCCATTCCTCTCCCGTATACTTTTTGCCCTTTCTGCTCCGGATTTTCAATGCTACCTTGACCTACTCGCATTCCGGGCCCCCCTCCACCTCCTTTCTTCCTTTGCTTGCTTTTCCTTTGTCTCTTGCTTTGGCTTTGGCTTTGGCTTCGGTCCTGTTTCCGTTCTCCTTCTTCCTCCTCTCATCAACTGACTGCCGCGCCCATGTCGATCCCAGCAGCAACCACCTCGGAGCTCCATTCCTCCCTCAGCGACCTATCTCTGAGCAACAAAAGCGCCGTCAAGGACATCCCCCGTCCCACAGTCCGCACCATCCCCAAGCCCAAGGCCCCCGTCGTGGCCGACTCCTGGGAAGACGAAGCCTCCTCGTCCGATGAGCTAGACGACTCCTCCCTCCGGGACATGGCCCTGTCGCCATCCGTCACCGCCGCCGAAGGACCCCTCGATCCCCCGCCCACCCCGATTTCTCCCCAAACCTCCCAGCCCTGGGTGGCCACCCCGGCCTATACCAGCGCCGGCCCAACCTCGGCGGCGGCCCCACGCTCATCCGGCTCGCGGTCCCCCTCCCGTCGACCAGAGAAACAGACGGCCGTGGCAGGCCGAATGATCGCAGGCGCTCTGGGCCTGCGGGCTCCCAAACGCACCGAGGAGCAGCGCGCATATGACCGCGCAGTGAAGGAGCAGGAGATCAAGCGGCGGAATCGGGAACGCGAGGAGGCAGCCAAGCTGAAGGAGGACGAGGAGAAGCTCAAGGCGGCGGTGTGGAATGATTGAGCTGTCCTTCATCTGTTTCTTGCTTTCTTCACCGCTGTCTGGGTTGTCTTTCTTATCTGTTGCCACCGTCATCTTTCCTTCATCCCCCTTCTTACGGTATATATCTACGTCCATATATTTTTAGTGATTCTTTCGGCTCACTCGTCTTTCCTTATTGTCGTTTGAACTCAGCGTCTACTTCGCTCCATTACTTTCCTTGTGGTCTTCTGCCGAACTTTGTGCTTTGAAGTTACAGTTTGCGTATTTCGTGGTAGCACCCTCCTTGTTCTTGTGGTAATATCTAGGGATTGCATGGCGGTTAGCTTTCAAGCAAAAAAACATTCCGCGATCGGCTTCGGCCGTACATTCACTAGAATGGAACTGGGCAACGACCCATCAGCGATATACCCTATAACCTCCCTCTATATGTATGTACCTTTACCTCCAGATAACACCCAAAGCATTACACAGGCAGGACTACAGTGGATAGGAGTGGTGGTGGAACAACCACCAACCAAGATCGCAATAATGACATAACCAGGAAAAGAACATTATCCATTTGCCGACAGTTCACCGTCGACGTGCGAGGAAGATGTAAAATAGGCACACATGAAGAGAAAAGAAGAAACAACAACACCAGACGAAGAAAGATAGCAACGTGAAAGGTTTATTCGCCCGTAACTCGGTAAATTCGTGATTCTGTCATTGTAGTGTAGTTTCTCGCTGTCTACCCGCCGATCTGTTCCTGGTGGACCTCCAGCGTATCACCGTCTTGCATGTCGAGCTAGAGGCGGAGAAGGTCGTTAGCCATGTACATACGTGCGCATCCACAGCCTCCGTACAGAGGGCGTGGCAGGGAGAAAGGGACGAAAGACGTACCGTATCTGGGGTGTCTTCGGGTCGCACGCGGGTCCCGTCGAAGAGGAATCGAACGGTAGAAGGCTGCTTCCCTTGACGATCGCAGAACGCATCCATCAACTTCTTCAGCTGCGTCGACCGCTTGATCTTGAAGAACACTTCGTTGTTGTTATCGGTGACTTTAATGTTGAGGTGTTCGACGGGGGTGCTTTCGCCACCGGGGGCTCCTCCAGCGTCGGCCATCATGGATCGTAGGGTGTAAAAGAGGTGAGATTTGTGAGTCTGCGGGATGAATGGGATGTTAGCGATGCGTTGAAGACGTTGTCGCAAGCGGTGGGCGGGAACTGGGAGGGGAAGTACGAGATGACTCACGTGGTCGTGCGGGGGTGAGGTTTAGAAAGAGCTGGCTTGTCGCGATGGTGAGGCGAGAGCGCAGTGTGAGGAGGTGAAGAGGAGGAGGAAGAGGCGAGAGGCTGAGGGTCTGAAGGAAGAGTAATCGAAGCCGTGGTGGTGGATGGAAGGAAGGCAAACCCCCACCAGACGCAGTCCCGCGGAGAATCTATTTTGCGGCGCAGGTCCAACAACAGACGCTCTGCAGGAGGCTCCCGGTCCCTTTATACTGGACCTCTTCGTTTGTCGGGTAATTCTTCATTCACTGGACACTGGGCACTGTATAGGTGGATATTTTCTGTTTCTTACGCTGCTATTCACTTCTGTTCGTCTTCTGAGTATTCTTTGAGGATTCTCTGAAAGATTCCGTCTCACGCTGGTCACAACGTATTGCGTCATGGTAAGAGATCCTGGAACGGATGATATACATTGCGAGGCAGGCTGATGATAGACTTGCGGCACTAGGGAGGACTCAAAGAGGATCTGGCATATGAGCCCGCTTGCCATCCACGAGCTGTATGTCTTCGAACCTTTCCCAATTCGGATGACTCCGCTAACTGGTGAAGTGTGCCATCCAAGGTAGACACCGTCATGGGAATACTGTGGCTCCCAGCCAGCTAACAACCGCTAGCATGCTTGACGAGAAACTCCTACCAGGAAGACAAATGCCAGGCGCAGATCGACGCCCTGTATGAGTGCTGCAATGCCTTCTACCAAGAGCGCGGTGACCACGCAAAGACCCCCAGCTGCCCCAAAGCCACGCTGCTACGGCTGAAAATGAGGCAACGAGCGCAGGAAGCGAGTCCGAACGCTTGACCGGGTGCTTCTGCCGTGAATTCCATCATGTACATAACCTTACGACTGTCCATAGACGTGTAGAAATACAGAGGGGACTGTGACAATTCCCTTGCGCTGAGCTCCCATGAAAGAGTAAAGCTAGACTAATCGCAAGAACTGCCAGGATTGCTCTAAGACAATCGTGAGCACGCTGAGAGGCCGTTTTGACCTGAACGAAGATTGAAGCCTCGTTCCGAGACTCTAATGACTGCCTAAATGACATTTGTTGAAGAAAGAAAAGAAAGAAGAGGAAGAGCGTCGCGCGGACAGGGTTTTTATGCGTGCGCCGGCCCGACCGCGCTAGTCCCGAACAAGCTCTAGCCGCCCGGGTTGCCCAAAACACGCATCGTTCACCTTCCTTCAATTGTTGCTGCATCAACCCTCTCTGCCTGCCCTCTGCTCCCCTCGACTGCTGCCCCAGAGCTCTCGAGAGGTCCCCTCCTGCACCATGGCCCTCTCACGCGCGCGACGGGCACTTCCACCGGATTTCCTGGCTTCACCGTACGTTCCCCGGCCGTCATCTTTGTTTTGTCGGAGCCCTACCGCCGGATGCTGGCTAACCAAACCCTGCCCGTCTCTAGTCCGCCCAATCCTCCGCCAATGACCCGAAGTTATCGAGATCCTCGATGATGACGATGACGATGAGCCCATGGACGATGAAGAAATGGACGAGGACGAGGATCAGGAAGAGGATTATGACGAGGACGAAGAAATGGACGATGAGGACGAGGACGAGGACGAGGACGACGGCGCCGAGTCGGAGGATGCCTCCGTCGAAGAAACAAACGGATTGAATGGGAGTGAATCCCACTGGATCTTACCTCCGGACTCAACGGCTACAGTATGTATCACTCCATCCCCGCTACTCACCTATGCACAAATCTGATCGCCTCCTCTCCAGAAGGTTTAGATGCGACCAACACCCCCGAACTCTTCACATCCGCAGGCGCCCAACAGGCCTTACACCCCCTGCGTCGGACGGCCGACCGAGTGACTCGTCAGATCGAAGCATTTTGCGGAGAAGCTCGACCGCTTCAAACAGCAGGGCAACCGCTCCGATGACTTCGGTAACTACCAGGCCGCCTACCAGCTGGTCAAGAGCTACCAGACCTTGGCGCAGGATGCCATCCAGGACATTTCGAAGCAGAACACCCTCAAACGTGCCAAAATGGGCTGGAGTGCTAGTCGGAGCAATGGATCGGCTGCGCACGACCACAAGACCGAGGAGGAACTTCAGCGACTGCAATTGGAGGCAAACACTTGGACGCTGCTTCTGAATCTCATCAGCATTGACGACCCGGCGACCAGAGAAAGCGCCAAACACGCGCAGGCGAATGTCTTCCAGAAACTTCACCGCTATTCCTCGGATCGCGAAGTCTGGGAGCACTTCTTGAGCGCGGACCACTACGCTCTCGAGTGTATGATCATTATGAAGTGGCTAGAACACACCGCGCGAACCGGATCCCAGGACATCGACTCCGTCATCTCCGAGCTGGAGGCTCAGGCTGATCGAGGTACGGGTCTGTGGACCCACGGGTGGCTCTACACAAAAGAAACGATCAAGGGACAGAAGCGATTGCGCTCGTGGGGCAATCCCCTGGAACCGAACGATCCCGCCATAACCGCGTCGATTCTGAGCTCGGCCAAGTCGGAGCCCCTGGTCACCCAATTGGACCCGGATGCGGTCACCCGCCAGCGACAAAAGCTTCAGCGACAGGACCAGTTCTACGACCGTGCCACCTGGATGGCCTGCTGGAAGATGCTTCGACAGGGAGAGAGTTGGACAAAGATTCGGGAGTGGTCAGAAGCCCGGATGGAGAAGTGGCGGGCAGTCAGCCTGTGCGGCTCGAGTGTCGACCCCAGCTCCGGCGGCGAGCAGACGCTCGTGATGATGGATCCACGCGCATGATGAACTGGCGCTCCCAGGAGACCTGGCGGGCGGCTTGCTCTGCCCTTGCTCGTAACACGAACATTGAAGATTTCGAACGAGCGGTCTACTCTTTGCTCTCCGGTGAGACTGAGGCGGCCTTCAAGGTCTGCCAAAGCTGGGACGACTACCTTTACGTCTACTTCAACAGCGTTCTGCTCTCTCGCTACCAAGGATTCTGCAAGCAACTTCAGCGGAAGCTGAGCCATTCACCAATGACTTCGGTGGTCTTTGTGCCCGAGCCGGTTGGGTATGGCGACTTCAACAAGTTTGTGCTGTATACTAAGGGCAACGAGCGGGTTGGTGTCGAGGCACGCAACCCATACCGCACGATCCAAGCGGCCATTCTTGGAAAGGGATACGATACATTCTTTTACTCGCTGGCCCGAGCGGTCTCACAAGTGGCGGCCAACAAAGCAGGGCAATCAACATTCGTGCCAGATCTGGCTGCGGGCACCGTTGACGACTCTCTTCTCATTGCTGCTGAGGATAGCGATGCATTGAGAATCGCTACTCACCTTTACATCGTTGCCAGCTCCATCAACTATGTTCGCACGGATACCACCTTCTTTGACACCGCATCGGTTAATGTGATTGGTTATATCGCCAACCTGGAGGAGTCTGGAATTGTCGACACCATTCCCCTCTACGCATCCCTCCTGCCGAACCACTTCACGCATTCTGTCCTGGGACAGGTGCTGATTGAGATCATCGACCCACGAGAGCGAAAGCAGCAAGTCCGGCTCATGGACAAGTACGGGATCGATGTTGAGGCTGTCTTGCAGGACCAGTGGCGGTGGATCAGCGCAAGCGTGTCTGCAGTGGAGCACCCGCGAACGCTCAAGCAGTACCCCAAGGTCATCCGCCGCAAGGATGGCCATCGCGAACTCGCCCCGGTCAGGAAGGATTTCATCGGCACGGATATCTCAGCCGCTGATGAGAGAATTATCCGCAGTCTTGAATGGCTTCGATATGTTGATGGACAGTGGGTCGGATCTGCCAGCTGGGAGCTTTGCTGTACCGGAAGTTCTACAGTACGTTCCAACCTCGGAGTGCATTATTTGTTGCTCAACTAACGGTGTCATCTAGTCTCGGGTAAGCTGGCTGCCGCACGGGAGCTTAGCCGGCGTATGCGACTTTCCGACATCTCTCGAGAGTTGTTCGGCTTCGATCTAATCCAGTTCCCGCTTGGTGCCGAGGATGGCGTTGAGGCGGCCACGCCTGAGCCTTCCAGCCCGACCAAATCGAGACTGCTAGGAAGTCACAGGCGGAGCCGGTCGAACGGCTTACCGTCTTCCACGCAGACGAATTTGCTCCTCCAGCAATCGCAGACGATGCGTGATCTGGAGGAGCTGATTCTGGGCTTTGACGCTTTGGAACGGTTCGCCATTGTTCTTGAGCGTGTCGACAAGTAAGTGACATCCACAGTAACATGGGAATTCCCCAACTAACAGCCCAACAGGAACAAGCGTCGACGTGATTCTGGCACGATGAAGGACCTCCGAGGGGAACTGCAAGATGCCCTCGACGAGATCGGTGTACATGTTGACGCCATCTTATACGAGTGGCTCGTCACCGCCGACAACGGTAAGCTCCTCCCCACGCTTTGTGCCCATAACCCCACTTCAGAGCCACTTTCTAACCTGCGACGCAATACAGAAACCGAACAAGCCGAACAGGACCAAATCCGCAGGGCTTACATCCCCGAACTCTTCCTCGAGTACCACAACGCGTTCTACTTCGCCGGGCACGTCCTGGAGAGCAAAAACCTCGTCCAGTGTATGAACCTCGCCGTCCAAGTCTCCGATAACCCATACCTCAACCGGCCCTTCATCGAGGCACAGCGCATGGCCGAGCTGGTCGATGCCCTCGCGCTCTCCAGCAAGGCGATGGTGAACACGCGGGCTAAGAATGGCGGGACGAAGTTCCGCGGCGGGGAATCGCTGGGGATATGGACTGTTCCTGTGGATGATGAGAATGAGATGATGATTCGGCAGGCTCGGTAATTGTATCATTGCTCGACCATCTACTTGATCACTCGCTCAGTTCTGAGTGAGAACTGGTTGTCTGGTCTGTTCATTTTCTTATTCTAGTATGGGATTGGCTGGGCTGGTTGCATGTCGTGTATATTACTGTCTTGCCATATCTTACATCGTTTTCCTTTTTGTCTTTTCCTTTCGTTTCTTTCCTTCTTTCTTTTCTTTTGTATCACTGGGTGACTGGATGGATGGGGGTTCGGCTGGGAATCAATCGTTTGCATGTCCGGATGGATGGGTGCTTGATATACTACACTACACATACACAAGACTTTCTTCATCCGACATGCTTTGTCTCCACCTTACCAGTAAGAATGGGTTCTACCTTGCCACGACTACCTGTGGCATTGCAAGGGGTGGGTGGGTTACAGCTCAACGTACCTGACAGCTCAACAGACAGTCTTTTTTCCGAGGTATTTTTGTATGGGAATCACATACAAAAGACACTCTGTACGACAGATATCAAGAGAGGAATAACTCCACCATATCAACTCTTTATAAGCTATCACTTGGATGATAGCATTATTATATACTTCTCAATAGTATGATGATTCACTCTATCAAAGCATCAATAGTATATAGCTATAGTGTATAGCTATAGTTGGTTAAGTTATTTAACTCTAAATATCTATATTTCTAGGGACCTTTTGTATGGGAACCACATAACAGGTACCTTGGAGAGGATAGTACGTCGAGCTGTCGCTAGCCCGCCACTGAATTAAAGTAGGTGGTGGGTGGGCATTTACTCTCTGTCCAATTATCTAGAGATAGATAGACAGTTACAGGGGTAAGAATTTACCGGAGTTAAGGTAGGTAGGAAGAAGATAGGTAGGTAGGTAGTGATCATGTAATCTTTCTAATCATTCGCAAAACATGGACAGACAAGAACACAAGATGCAAAGAAACTTTTCCTTTGAAAAGCCAGACCCACCCATTCCAAGAAACAGCAGTGTAGACAGGTTGAAACCATGCATACATCCATCATCCATCCATCCGTCCGTCCAACGAAGTAGGTAAGGAAGGACATATGCAATGGCAGTCGACACAAAGATAAGGGGAATCGTAATATATACATACACGGCATCATCAAACAACAACCAACAACCCATGCAATGGAAACATCAACCGCGCACACAAACAAACAAACAAACCAAACCAATCAGATCGTCACGTCAAGGGAACAAAGTAAAGTGCTTCAGAAAGAAAAGCTAAGCCTTAGGACGGTAGAACTTGCTCTCGATCCAGGGCATACCCACGACCTCGGCCTTGCGGACCTTGTTCCGGACGAGGATGCCCACCTCGGTGCCCTTCTTGTGCATGCCAGATTTGATGTATCCCATGGCGATGTTGGTGCCGCCCAAGGACGGGGAAGGCAGTCCGGAGGTGACGACGCCGATCTGCGTGCGGGACTCATCGTTCAGATCGACGATGACGGCGCCTTCACGGGCAGGAGAGCCCTTCTCGACCGTGAAGCCGACGCGACGCTGCGCGAGGGTCTTGGCGGGGGAGGCGAGCTGGGGGAGGATGGCGGAGGCGCCGTTGAAGGTGGCGGTTTGGGGATCGCGACGGTCACGGCCGACGATCCAGCCGAGCGAGGCACCAGGGGGAGTCTGTGCCGTGCTGATGTCGTTGCCGTACAGACACATGCCGGCTTCCAGACGGAGGGAGTCGCGGGCGGCGAGACCGGCGAGACGGACCTGCTCCGGGTTGGAGAGGAGGAGCTCGGTGACCTGAGTGGGGAGGTTGGGGGCGTCGGCGGGGGCGGGGATAGAGATCTCGAAGCCGTCTTCGCCGGTGTAGCCGGTGCGGGAGACGAGGACGGGGGCGGCGGAGCGGGAGCCGTCAGGGAGGGTGAGATAGAGGTCGCGGCAGTTTCCGAAGTAGAGGGTGGAGAGATCGGTTTCCGGACCGGAGCCGTTGACGACGGACTGGAGAACGGACGCGGCGAGGGGGCCCTGCAGGGCGACCAGGGCGCGGTCCTCGAGAATCTCCCAGGTCAGGCTGTCGGCGCCGTGAGCGGCCTTGTAGGCGGAGATTTCGGCCTCGAGGAAGGCCAGGTCCTCGGCGCGACGACCGGCGTTGGTCACGAAGTAGAAGGAGTCTTCGCCGCGGCGGGTGATGACGGTATCATCGATGATACCGCCGGTGCCCTGCTCGAGCAGACAGGAGAGGGTGGAGGTGTTGGGCTTGAGCTTGTCGAGCGACGAGGGGGAGACCTTCATGAGGAGTTCCACGGCGCCGGGACCGCTGAGCTGGTGCTGGACCCTGGGTTCGTTAGATTCCTTCTTGTGTGTTTTGGTTCAGAAGGAGTAGAAGGGAGACGTACATGTGGCTCACGTCAAACAAGCTCGCCTTCTCGCGCGTCCACTTGTGGCTCTCGACATGGCTCAGGTCGGAGTACTGCAGGGGCATGGAGTACCCGGCGAAGGGCACCATCTTGGCCCCGCGGGCCATGTGCAGGTCATACAGAGCGGTCTTGCGCTGGGGACCCGAGGAAGAGGCATAACGCACGCCGCCGTTGGCAGGGATAGCAGCGATGCGGGCAAATGGACGCCCGCGGAGCGGAGAGCGCGGGGAGAAGACAGCTGCCGCTGGAACACAGCAGAGCCATTGGCGGCCACGGGGAGGGAGTGGGAGAGCGATTTCGAGCCCAGGAGGCTCAGGCCTCGTCGCATAGGTCGTACGGCAGACATGATGGGATCTGAAGCGGTGGGAAGGGGAATTTACAGAGTCAAGTTCGTGCGGCGGTGGTCGCGCAAGAGAAGTTGCTGAGACTCAGCGATAAGCGGGAAAGTCAGGTGCTGATAGGGCATCTCCGCGGGAAACGCTGAGTCAGCGGGTTTTCCGCCTATCGCCTTACGGAGTGCACCGAGTACTCTGTACGGTATGGATGCGCTGGTGGAGGCAGTACTCCACCATGGATCAGATCATGATATGCTATCACTAAGTAATCCTCCATCCTCATGCAAATTCAGAAACCCGTCGGTTCAATTCCACCGCTGCACTCCACATAATAGCGATAGTGATGGTCCGTCATAAAACAAACGAAGAAAACATGCACAGGTTGTATCACAGTCATTACTCGCGTCGTTACATTTTACATTCCGTTGTCAGCACAGAAACGGACTGCCCACGGTGCCCGCCTGGTAGTTCAAGATCACGCTCTCAATCGCCGCCTGTCAAGCATGGATGATTAGCTGGGGATACCACGACAAGTCGGTAAGGGATGTGACTTACATAAGTTCCAGGACCCAGGAAGAACAATCCGACCAGGATCAGTCCCACATTGAGAATCGCACCGAGCCACCCCGCAGGCCTCGCTTCTTCCAGAATCCCGGGCCATGGTCCTCGTGGCGCATGCGAAGGTAGGCCACGCCCCAGAAGATGAACCGAAGAAAGAGTCGAACAGGAGCTCATGATGGAGAGAAGGTCGGAGAAGAAGGGGATGACTTCGGCAATAATAAAGGCCAAGGTCCACAGGACCGCCAGGATCCCGGCCCATGAAGCCCACCCCACCACGGTGTGGTTGCCCTTGTGACGGGTGTCGTCGAAGAGGCGGAAGAAGGGAAGCGGGCAGACACCCGAGGCGTACAAGACGCCCAGGAAGATCAACGTGGGGATCATGAAGGAGAAGGACACCTTCTTGTACACCTCGTTTCCGAGAGAACCGAATGCGGAGATTCCATGTACTGATTGCCGTGTAGACATAGATGATGGCACCAGCCAGACTAAACACGATGATCTCGGCGACCGTCACCGCCGTCACCGACTTCCAGAAATCGCGCGGCTCTTTCATCTCGGCAATGAAACTCGGGAGCGTGATCTGGCCAATGAACGTGTAGCTGATGTTGAGGAAGGCGTTCATGCCGGAGACAAACGTAGTGCCCGCGACGGGGATCGCGCTCACGATCGGATTGCCCGTGGCGGGGGTGTACCCGGCCGGATGGTCTTCGATGCCCGCGAAGATCATGGCCAGCAAGACTGAGATGAACGTGGTGATGGCCGAGAAGGCGGCGACTTTGGACAATGTGTTGAAGGTGCGTGGCAGCGAGAAGATGAACGAGATGATGGCCGTGACCAGCGAAAAACAAGATGGTGCATCGCGAGTGGCCTGTGATCGTGTTGAGGTATTTGGCGCCCACCAGACAGTGCAGTCCCTGAATGAACGTGTTGTTCAGCAGGAACATGACGGCCGTCAAGTACCAAGCGATCCTGGAATTGAAGAACAGGTGCTGGCCAATGTCACACACGTCGCGCACATGGGGGTTTCGCAGACAGAATTTCCTACGATCCAGTAGTCAGAAACAATCACCCATCATTTGTATGAGGAGCTGGCGCATACCAAATGATGAGCGAGGTATAGAGCACGATGGCCGCAATGACCACGGTCAGAATCAAGCCGGGAACCAACCCCAGGACGGAATAGGACCAGGGGAATGACATGATAGCCAAGCAGATATACTCGGAGAATAGCAGGCGGCGGTCTGAGGACATGGTCAGTATGCGATGCCCGTTGGTTCATTGGGGGTGCCTTGACGTCAGCCATACCTTCTGCCAGCTGCAGGTACGATATTTGATTGAGTTCCCGGCCTCCAGCTCGATCTGGCGGCCGATACCGTTGCTTTCCGAGTCCGACTGGACGGCATTTTGACTTTGGCTTTCCACATCCAGCTTCAACTTGTCGGGAGATGGCTCTGGACGGTCTGACGAGGACGAGGAACGAGCATCGTCCGGGACCCTTCAAGGGTTTTGGATGGATGGGTTGCCGCCATTTGAGCGAGCGGACGAACCGCTGGTAGAAGGATATGCGGGATTGGGTGACGGACGAAATATTGAAGGCCTTCGGATGCATGTACTGCGCCTCTGGTTCAGGGGGGTTGAGTTCCGGGGGGGAGATATGGAAGCTAAAGTGATCGCCGGTGTTAATGACTAGATCAAGTACTGTGTATGATGATGGACCGGTGGTGGATTCCACGCAGCGGTGAGCAGTACTGGGGGGGAGAGTCGAAGATCAAGCGAACAGAGACACCGAGGGAGAGGAATGGCGAGAGATTCGAGGGGGAGAGAGCGAGAGGACGATAGTAATTAAATTGGGAACCAAGACGACCAAGACACCGGACGGGGGGCCGAGAGGGCTTAGTAGCAGTCAAGACCAGCAGCCAAGCACCGGACCCAAGGCTTAGGTTCCAGACAAGGAAAAAGAAAGCCTATGCTATGAAAAGTCGACAGAAAAAAGAGAATAAAAAAAAATAACTTCCCATTCATCAGACTCAGCAAATGGGTTCACCAGTTCCTTGTCTTGCCCTCTGCAAGGCCATGGACGAGCGCGCAGTAGCGTGATTTCCGGGGCTGATAGCGAGCGGCACTGGTTTCGAATTTCCAGAAAACGCAGGCTCAACGCAGCACCCAAGCGGGCGGGCCTCTTTACGATGGAGAAGCCCGCCCTGGACAAATCGAAAGCATCACCGGCATGGGGCCATGATCCATCGAGACCTGCCGCCAGCCCATGACGTGCTTGGACGGAAATGGATCTCGCTGGAGATGCACGGCGAGCTGCATGAATCCATGGACGAGACGTTTTCGAGTCCCTAGTGTCTCCTCTGCCTTCCTCTGCCCTGGAGGCGTTTTGTCCCAGCGATTGTTCCACCGGATCACTGGTTCGCCCCCTTCCTGATGGGAATCAATGAGTTCATGTTCTCCCACGGCGATGAGCGCCCTGACGCTTGGAAGTGACTTCCTGTCTCGGCGTGTCCGTATCGCTTATGTCACCCACGCTATGCCCCCCGGGCAGTCACCCACCCGGATTGATCCAATGTGGGAATCCTGATTTGCCCGCCGCCCTGATGCAACCGGGGGGTCGGCCGCCAATCACGGCTTGGCCTGGCGGAAGCGTCCGATGCTCGTTTGCCCCGCATCCGTCGGTCTCCATGACGTCCACATCCGCAGAGTTTTCTCCAGCCGCCTTGGTTGGGGGTGGGTGTCTATCCAACTAATTATGCCCAGCATAACTCCACGTTCACGACCGAAATAGAACCCCTCTGGTCCCCATTCCGTAGACGCATGGCCAGACACACCCAGGCCGAATGCAAGATACCAACATTGTTAAACTACGGAGTATGGCCTCATCCCACCACTCCGATCCACCCCGTTAACCTTCAGCATGCTATGCATAACAGATGGCGTGATTGCGATCATCCACGTGTCGCGTCAACATGGATGTCTCCCACCCGATGCACGGTACCCTATCGTGCAGTTGTCCGAGCCCCGAGTCGATGATGTGGCTCCTGCGTAACAACCGCTTTGATCACTTCTCCGAGCACAGAACGGGCCATCGGGGCGGTTCTCGCGACATGGGCTGGCCTGGTCCGAATCCGAGTCCATCGGGTAATGTAGTGGAGTGTTGCGTGCTTGGTGAAGATATATATTCAGCCCGAGCTTATCGTTCCAGGGATCCATCCATGCAGAAGCTGCAGGCGCTATGATACTAGTCAGCCACCGCCACAGCGTAATCTGACCTTGCGTCTTCTGTTGTTGCCTGCCCCCACCTAGCTAGTTTAGAAAAAAGCAAAAAAAAAGAAAAAAGAAAAAAGAAAAAGAAAAAAGAAAGGCAAAGGCCAACCAACCACTGCGCATGACCAGTGGCAGAAACAAGCAAAAAAACAAAAAGAACTGGAGCTGCGGGGAATTGAACCCCGGACCTTTCACATGCTAAGCGAACATTATACCACTAAACCACAGCCCCGTCTTCTTGTATTGCGGACAATTTATTGGCATTATCAATCAAGAACTTGCACCACGTGGAGATTTTGCCTATAATCCCCGTGGTTCATCCAAAATGGGATGTCCCCAGCTGATCATGCAAGGGAACCATACAGCTTAAAATCTTGTCTCCAGACCAGTATCTACATCACTACAAATGCACAAGTACACACAACATGATAACAACCGTGAAACGGACTTTTGTATGGTATCTATCTGCCAGTTATATAAACACTTCCACCCGACCTACATACCCTCGTCTTCCCCGGCCAGCAGGGCCGCATAGTCGTCCGCCGACGCAAACGTAGGCAGATGCTTGAGCTTGCGTCGCTTCTTCCGATCCGTCTCCTTGCCCTCGTCCTTGGGCAATTCCACCCCGCCGAGCTCCACATCCGATGGGAGGTCCTCGTCGCTGTCCACGAACGCCTCATCATCCGAAACGTCCATGTCAAAAGTCATCGTCCTCGTCCTCGTCCTCGGAAACATCCTTCTTCTTGGACTTGGACTTGGGCTGCTTGACCTTGGCTTCAGCCTCGGCCTCGGCTTCATCGAGACCTCGAACTCCTCGTCGTCGAACTCGCCCATATCCTCCTCACCCTCGTCAGATTCGTCGTTGAAGATGACTTCGTCATCATCACCGCCCTCCTCGTCGTCGCTCTTGTCATACGCAGACTCCAGATCATCCATGTCGATATCGTCATCGCTGTCTGCGCCCTCCACCTCGGGCCGCGAGTCGACCAGCGCCTGCCAGATCTCATCT
This sequence comes from Aspergillus micronesiensis, assembly GCA_039763685.1. Lineage (NCBI taxonomy): Eukaryota > Fungi > Ascomycota > Eurotiomycetes > Eurotiales > Aspergillaceae > Aspergillus > Aspergillus micronesiensis. The sequence continues at coordinate 183,296 of JASHHO010000079.1, read as the reverse complement.
TCAGCATCGCCAAGTTCCTCATCGGCCTCACCAGCATCCTTGCTCTTCTTCTTCTGCGCCTTTTCCTTGTCCTTGCCGACGCGGCTAAAGTATTCGTGGAAGAATACATCCTCCGCGGCAACATCCTCGGAGTTCTTCTTCCAGAAGGCCTCCGAGTTGAGCGGCACGTACTGCGCGTGCTTGCCACCTGACACCAGGCGGTCCTGGGCATCACTGCCGGCGAGGGGCTGCATGATCGAGGCGCCGCGCGTGGCGGCCGCAGCCTTGGGTGTGCGGTACACGAACCGGTCCAGGAAGTGGGATAGGGTGGATGGTCATATCCGGCTTGCCGCTCATCGTCTTGTGTTCGAGCAGGTTGGCCGCGTTGACCGAGACCGAGGGGTGGAAGTGGTTCACGTAAGGGAGCAATTCCCAGAGACAGGTCCGGTCAGCGTTACTGTGCTCTGGATCTCTCTTGCGCGGGTCGTAGCGGTTGGTGGGCTTCTGGGGCTTGGTCTCCTCCACTTGAGCCTGAGGCTCATCGTCCTCATCTGGCACATCCTTGAACACCTCTTCGTCGTCGCTGTCGTTCTCCTCCGGCTGATCGTAGTAGAGAGATTGAATGCTGGGAAAGTCTTCTCCAGCTCGCGCAGCAGGTAGAAGACACCGCAGATGAAGGATGGCTGGTGCAGTCCGAGGACCTGAACAATGCGCTTGACAAACGCCTTCACGCGGCGGATATTGACATCGTTCTTCAGCGCTTTGAACAGAAGGTTGAGATAGAGAGATTGCTTGGACGAGGTAGCGACACGAGGATCAAGGAGCGACTCGTACAAGGTCCGGTAGAAGCGATCGGCCGCAACTTGGTGAGAAGAGGTCAGTTGCTGGATCAACATGAGAGCCTGGATGCTCGTGTTGAAGTTGGACGAGTGAGTGATGCGGAAAAGAGTGTTGATGTGCTTCGAGAGTCTAGGGATTTGTTAGCTTGTGTTTTTTTTCATCCACACAGGGTAGGACGTACTGTTCCGTGTCCGAGTTGGTGAATGGATAGGCACGATTCACACCCGTCAACACCGCTGAGGTGAGCTTGTCCTGCGTCTCTTCAGTCTGAGCCTGGCCCTTGGCAGGCTCCTCCTTCTTGCCGCCTTTCTTGTCGAACCGGCATGCTTTTTGCCTTTCTTGCCTCCAGCAGGCTTCAGCAAGGAAACGAACATCGAGAAGTAGATATCGAGCAGCTTCAGCGCGACAGTATCCTCCTTGACACTTAAGACGGTTTGGTTCAAAGTGATGATGGCGTAGTACCGGGCGTGTTGGCTCTGACCGGGACGGAAGAGGACCTCCTCCACGGCAGCAATGATGGTAGGCTTCATTAGCGGGTGAGCCTGCTCCAGCTGCAAAAGGAGGTAGGAAGCACGAGATGCGATCTTCTTTCGCCTTATCACCGAGCTTGTTGACCAGCAGACGCAGAAGATTGCTTTCCTGCTCAGGCTTCTCCTTCAGCAGTTCAAAGACGTAGCTGACGGCTCTGGAGCGGGAAAACTCAATCTCGTCGTTGCACCACACTTCCAGAATCTTCAGCACCTCGAAAAATTGCTCCTTCAGGAAGTGCTCAAAGGCCCAAAGGATGAGATGGCGCTTTTCGAGTCCTTTAGGAAGAGGGTCACTCTCAGACCACCGGCCGCCAGCTCCTTGGAACGCAGCAACCAGAGAGGGCTGGTTGGAGAAAGACCGCAGACGGCGGTCACTAGGGAGCAAAGTACCCTGGGCGAAATATCCTTCAGAGACCGGAGGACTTCCACAGCCTGCGCACGACTGCGCTTCTTGCCAAGGTTGATTTAGGTTCTCCAAGGACTTGGTGTTGTGTACGGGCGACTCCTGTACCGCCAGCGTCAATGCGGAAATCTTATCGCTGAGTGTACCGGTCGACATGATGGTGGTGTAAAACTTGTGAGATGACGAGGCAGAAGCCTGCTGCGCATCCGAATACATCTTGTTGTCCTTCTCCAGCAGGGAAATAGCATATTGGTGCACACGTTCTATCAAATGGCGGGGGTAGATCGTTCGGGTGCTTTGCGGTGATCGCAGGAAGAGGCGTCGCATACCAGTCGGATCGAGGGGGAACAGCCTATCTCCGGGTTAGCACTTGAATAGTTCACAGAATGAGGTATACCCACCAGCTTGTTATATTCCTTGGGGAAAGCGTTTTCAACTGCAGGCTGAGCCGCCTTTTCCTTGGACTCCTTGGTTTGTTTGGCGGCTGGTGCGGGCTGAGCCTCCTCTGCTTCCGAAAGCTCTTCATCGACGTCTTCCTCCACATCGTCAATGGAGACATCGTCTTCCTCGTCCACGTCGTCTTCGGCCTCTTCTTTCTCGTCATCTTCCGCAGCTTCTTCCTCAAACTCATCTTCCTCAGCATCCTCCGGAACAACCTGACCAGCTGCGGCTAGCATGCCAGAGAGCTCTTTTCGTAGCATTTCCTCCACCGACTTGTTGTTCGACTTTTTGGGAGCATCTTCAACTTCCTCGTCCTCGGACTCGATACCCTCCAAAAGAGCAATATCTTCCTGGGTGCCACCGAGCGCCAGAACCTCCTGCAAGAAAGTATCATCCTGGTCCGCTGACGGTTTTCCCTTCTCATTCTTCTCCTTCTTCTCTTCGGCGATCACATCTCCATTGCGATCCCGCTTCTTGCCCTTATTGTTCTTGTCGTGATCTCCCCGCTTGGAATTGGTCTTCGGTGTAGTTTCCACGGTGTTGTTCTTGGCCGTATTATCAGAGGCCTGCTTAGCTTTGTTGTTGTTCTTCTTCTCTTTGGCGGCGCTCTGGTCCTTCAGTCTCTGTTCGATCTTCTGTCGCAGACCCGCAAAGGCGCTCTCCTCGATCTGGGGCATGGCGTCTGCAGCAGCGCTGGGCGCATTGGCGGCCGAGTCCTTCTCGGGGACAGTGTCATTAGCTCCGGAGGAGCGTCTCCCTTACCCTTGGCCATGGCGAATGTATACCGAGGATGACCAAAAGCAAAGCGTTCTGGTCGGATGGGGTTTATCGGTCTACTTTTTTTTTCTGCCGCCAGAAATTATGGAGAACCCGCGAGGCCGCCGGAGAATCCGTTTTCCCGAGTCCGTCGGGGAGCGCACGGACCATCCGCGCAGCCTTCGATTCCGCGGTGTTTAGTTGATCTACATACTTCCTGTCCTCGACTTGATCCTCAATTGCTGTGTCATTTCCTCTCCTGTGTCTATAGCCAGGCCCTGTTAGACTTTTTGGTGACTGTGCATTATCCAGTCTGCCAGACTCATGATCCCCGGGTTTCGCCCGGTCCCGGGCCGCTCCTCGGTGACATCGAGAGCATATTCGGGATTCATTCGATTCCATCGAGCTTCACAATGCAGCTATCATGTACGGGCCAAGCAATGTCTTTTTAAAGTATCGTGATATTGACCAAGAGGACAGACCGACAGCCGCACGCGGGTATCTAACTTCTGGATACCCACTGGGGGCATCTCTAAAAAGAACGTCCAGGCCGAGAAAGGTAACTCGCAGACTTTCTTCTACCTCAATGAAGTTGCTACTAACGTTGCCCAGAGGATGCAAATGACCTTCTGATTAGAGGCGGCTTCCTGCGACAGGTCAGCAGTCCCATCTCTATGTGCGGCAGCTGGTATCTAACTCCTGTCTAGGCCTACTCGGGCATCTTCCATATGTTGCCTCTTGGCTTGCGCGTTCAGGATAAACTAGAACGCTTAATTGACAAGCACATGCGCTCTCTTGGTATGTCAACTATTCTCGGGGAATTGAATATCTCGTTAACGGTATCTAGGCGCCTCCAAGGTTTCTCTGTCGTCTATATCGCGCCAAGAACTCTGGGAGCAATCAGGGCGCTTAACGGAAGGATCAGAGGTAATTAACCACCCATTAAATGCAAAGGAGCCGTACCTGACATACAGTCTAGGTGTTCAGGTTCCTGGATAGAAAAGAGTCCCGGTTCCTTCTGGCTCCCACCCACGAAGAGGAAATCACCACCTTAGTGGGAAGTCTCACCAAATCGTACAGAGACCTTCCTTTACGAGTATACCAAATATGTAGGCAAAAAAAGACACTCCCTCTAGGAAGCCATAGCTAAATATGCGCACAGCAAGAAAATACCGCGATGAGCCAAGACCACGACAAGGTCTTCTCCGTGGACGCGAGTTCATCATGAAGGATCTCTACACATTCGACTACAACGTGGAAGAGGCCCTGAAAACCTACAGCTCAGTGAGAGCCGCCTACACACAGCTATTCAATGAGCTGAAAATACCCTACCTGGTAGCAGCCGCAGACTCGGGCAACATGGGCGGAAACCTGAGCCACGAATTCCACTTTCCCAGCTCCAAGGGAGAAGACACAGTTGTCAGCTGCACAAGCTGCGACAGCGTCTACAACGAAGAACTAGCAGACGGAAAAGCCCACGGTCTGGACGATGCGACATCAACCTCCCGACCAGACGGTTTCGACACCGAAGGCGCATCAATCGAAGCCACCCCGACCATCTCGAACGATATCTGGATGGCCATCTCGCACGACAAGCGGACTCTCCTCCGAGCCTGGTACCCCAAATTCTCCATGCAGGGCGAAACCCACGAACCCATCGAACGGGAAGTAAACTCTCACGCCGTCAAGTCCGTCGCCAACGCTGCGGGGGTCGACCTCGATCTCAGCGTCGAGAACCCACTGGAGCAGTGGGCCGCGCAAGTAAAGTCTGACAAAGCCTCTGAGGCGCAGTCTGAGCAGCCGCATGTACTCGACTTGTACGACACACAGGTCAGGGTGTACCAACGCCCGCCGCTGAGTGACCTGTTGCAGCGAGCGGGCTGCGCCGCAGGTGACATCCAGTACACGAAGCTGGACCGATTCCCCGAGACAAACAACGGACTCAACCTCGTCAAGGTGCACGATGGCGACAAGTGCACCAAATGCGGGGAGGGACATCTCAAGTCCCACCGGGCCATCGAAATGGGCCACACATTCCATCTGGGCACCCGCTACAGCGAGGTCTTGCAGGCTTCGGTCATGGTGGATCGAACCTCAGCGGGACAGAGCGAGGACCAAAACGTGCCGATGCAGATGGGTTGTCACGGTATCGGCGTGTCGCGGATGATCACCGCCGTTGCGGACACATTGGCCGACTCGAAGGGGCTCAACTGGCCCGGGCTATGGCGCCGTACGAGGTGATCGTTGTGCCGGGCAAGGGCCTGGAGGCAGAGGGTGAGAAGATATACGATGCCCTTGCGTCGAATCCTTCGTCGCCGTTCGACACGATCCTCGATGACCGTGACAAGCAGATGGGGTGGAAGCTCGGAGATGCGGACCTGATTGGATACCCTGTGATTGTGGTGGTGGGTAAAGGTTGGAAGAAGCAGCAGACGGTGGAGGTGCAGTGTCGTCGGCTGAACCTGCGCGAAGACGTTTCTCTTGAACGGCTTCCAGAGTTTGTGCGGTCGTTGCTGGAGCAGTTGTAGGCTTGTCGATGCATCAATGTATGCATGTTGTATTATATTTATCAGAATTGTACGATATACCCCTCAATCTCGATGCATGCACGGTGGCCAGCCAAGGTCCAGCTGCAGTTGATCGCTAGAGTCGTACTGCACGTCAGACCGATATAACAAGTCTTTACGAAGACAAACCTATCAAGCTTCACCTTAAAGCAACATCAGTCTAACAATGCATATGAATTGCATATTCAAACTTGGCCTTGTTGCCGGTGCCTTTCCAAAAGTACGACCAACTAGAGATAGATAAATTGCCCATTGAGCCTCTTCTTTCCCCTTTCCCCTGTAAAAAATCTTAGAATATGCCTTGGCTGAAGACTGATACAGAGAGCTGATAGTCTCTTGACCGACTGTTAGTACAAACGTCGCACAGAGCGACAGGCAAATCACGGCATATGCATGGAATCAAGTCCAGAACGCTGCAGAATATCAAACCTGGAAGTTCACCAGCCACACTCTACCTAGGTACGGGGTGAGAAAACGCCCTGCAGGCATTACAAACCAAGTAGTAGTATCTTGGTGGGCGCAAGCGCAAGGCTGTGCAGTCAGCCTCGATGCCTACCTGAAATCCTAGGCAAAGGACACCTGATCGATCCACCGTCTAAACTTGTATAAAAAACGAAAAGCGGGGAAAATTATTTGGAAGACCTTGTCTTGAGCAAGCAGAAGATCTTCACACGTCTTGCTTTATTCTTTGTTGTCATTTGGTTCTGGCTTGGCGGCCGAGATCTTAACTCAACCAACCAAGTCACTCGCTTGATTTCTCACTCTACTCCAGGGAACCTCCCGGATATCCAAGTTCTAGAGTGATACACGATACTAAATTCCTCATAACATACGACATCACACATATTTCTCCCAAGACACACTAAACACCCGTGACATGAACGCCCGAGTCGGAGTCGGAGTCTTCGTCCTCAACAGCAAGGGCCAATTCATCATGGGAAAAAGAAAAGGCAGCCATGGCGCAGGTCAGTCCATCAACCACATACCCACACACTACACTTCAAATCCTAACAAGGTACGATACAGGCACATGGGCCTTCCCAGGAGGCCACCTCGAATTCAACGAGGACCTCGAAGTCTGCGCCAGCGAGAGATCAAAGAAGAGACCGACCTGGATCTAGTGAAAGACAAGATCCAATTCATCACCGCCACCAACGACATCATGAAGGCCGAAAACAAGCACTACATCACGATCTTCATGGCTGGTCGTGTCACGGACGATAACCAGGTTCCGAAGGTATGTGACTCACTCACCCACCTTTCGTATCCGAGCTGCGAACTCTGCATGCATACGGAGTATGCAGCCACAGCTGACTGGGCTTACAGCGCATGGAGCCAGAGAAATGCGAAGAGTGGCGGTGGGTGACGCTAGACGAGCTCAAGGAAATGGCCGAGGCGCAAATCGCAGCTGAGGATACTGGCTCACTTGATTCCTTCGAGGGGAAGAGAATGTTATCCCGCTTTTGAATCTGTTTCGGCAGCGGGGGAAGACGATCTCGTCGCTCGTGAATGCGTACATGGCTGGTTATCAGTAAACGACTCATACGTACATGTTGGGGGTTTGTTTGGCTCTTTAATCGCTCAGCATACGGGGCGGCACTCTGAATAGAAATACGACTGCAATGATTTATGCCCATCTGGATTCCATCTCAAAGAATACCTCAATTAATCACCTTTACAAGGACTAAATAATTAAAATGCACCATTTGCAACAAACAATCATGACATTCAGCCTCTACAATCCTGGTTGACCGAGTATACCAAAACAAACACCTGATAACAACCTAATGCACATGCACAATCACCTAATACACAGCTGACTAACACCACCCACCACACCTCGTCACTCGCTCCCAGCAAAAGCATCAATCCCATCCATTACTGAGGACATCAACCTACACCACCGACTCTGTAGGATCCAATCACCCCCGCTGCGTAGGGTCTCCTCGCCTACACCTCCCCGCAGCCCACAACACCACCCACACCACCATCCACACCAGCTACCCTCCCAATTCTCGCGCCTCAATCGCAAAAATGTCCGATCAAGATACCCCCGCATCGGGGGCTCCCCAGGCTCAGGTACGCCATTCCTTACCTCCCTCTCTCCTTTCTCCTCTCCTGTTCCTATTCCAGAGAAAAGCCTCAAAAGATGCACAGAAGCTAACATTACGTACAAAGTGAACATCAACTCCCTCTCCGTCCCCCAACTCCGCGCCCTCCAAACCCGTCTTTCCTCCGAACTCGAACACCTCACCACCTCGCACACGAAGCTCCGCGCCGCCCAGTCCAAATTTCCGCGACTGCATCCGCTCCATCAATGAAGGTGTCGTCGGGTCCGACAAGAAGGGTACCGCCGGGAAGGACGATATCCTGGTCCCCTTGACCAGCTCGCTGTATGTTCGGGGAAAACTTGCGGATCGGGAAAAGGTGCTCGTCGATGTGGGAACGGGGTTCTACGTTGAGAAGACCCCCGCGAAGGCGATCGAGTTCTACGAGAAGAAGGTCAAGACCTTGGAGACCAACCTGACGGAGCTGGAGAAGATTGTGCAAACCAAGAGTGAGCAGCAGCGTCTTTTTGAGGATGGTAAGTTGTGTCTATCTCTTTTGTCTCTCCTCGTCTATGATGAATCATACTAACTTGTCATTAGCTCTGAGACAAAAGCTGCTGAGTGAAAATGCCGCTTCGTCCGCGGCTGCCGCTGGCGGTGGCTAACCAATTGTGCTACATATTTGTCAGGATATAAAATGAACCAAGTAGCTCATTTCGAGAGATCAAAATGTAACTGTTAATAGAAGCTAACTCGTACATTGCATTTCTACAAAGATATCCGTTCATCAAGTAGGGGTCCATGTGTAGTTTACACAAGACCAGCCATGTCAATCTCGCCTTGTCATGATATCTGGCTTGTTTCATTCTTGGAAAGAAACGACATCTTCATCCCATAGCTGTGTTCTGGACCAAGAAGCTCACCTACCTGCTTTACCAAGTTGATGAACTCCAGAAACCTTCGCCTTTCTCTGAAGAGGAGGCATCTTTGGGAGGAAAGAAGGTGTCCATAGTAGGGTTGTATCTGGCATGATGACCAACTGGGAGGTTGGCATGTTCTCCAAACAGGTTATCCCACTTTGGGTCGAAGATCGAAGCGCCCCAGGAAGTGGACAAAGTTTCAGAAACATCTGCGACAATCCCAGACAACCCTGGCCGAGTATACTCATCATACCGCGCGACCTCAAGAATGTAGTCGGTTCCTTAAGGCGATATCGGATTGGCCGTTTTTTCCACACGTCTGGAAATGGGAGGAGAGTCATTGAAGTTGACCTTGTTACGAGATTCCGCTGCAAAGTTGACATCGCCAGGTGAGCGACGGAACCCAATCGTGTGGGAAAATGTTCTCAGCGAGCTATCAATCGAGGAGCCTTCGTGAAATTCCAAGGACTTGATTTCAAGCTGCCAATCCGATCTGCCCACTATTAGTCTATAACATAGTATATAGCAGGTGCAACGAACCTCATGAAGTCGATTACCCCGATTTGTAGCGGCGGTCGTTTATCACTAGACTGTCCACTCTTGCGTGGCCTGAGCGATCGACGTTGGGTAACCTCATACTCCTCTGCGAGTGGGATATTTGGAAAATTCTACCTCCAGTCGGAGCATTGAGCTGTTTACGCCCGAAAACTCAAAATTGACCGAGTAAATTGGTTCCACTTCTGCAAGAGAGCTGGATGTACTCTCATATGGCTCAAGCAAATGTGTTGCCTCGGAGCATCTGGCTAGAAGTTTCTCAGGGCTGATTTTGAATCTTGGTTTAGTAGTATACTTGTCAGCAGATTGTTTAAATTGAAAAGTTGATCGCCTTACCCTGGAATCAATCTGCCTCTTGTTTGCTCATACGATAGCATCTCTCGGAATTCTTCAAAGGTGTATGAGTTTTGTATCGTTGACAGAGGCACGATATTCGTCGAGCACGAATGTCCCAAGGTTAATTCGCATACGCAAATGTCCACGAACAAACACAACCCTTCAAGTGATTTCTCGAGTGCACTTAGCATACGAGCATTATTCTTGGACTGAATCAAAGTCGCTCGACTGGTCCATTCTGTCGCCTCAAGACCCTTCAATCTGTTACCACGGAGCAAAGGCTTCGCATAGTAAAATTCGTGTCTCATCATAATCTTCTTCTTCATGGTATTTGCGTTGGGAGGCTGAACAACGTAGGCCTTCAACTTAATGTTGCTGCTGGCCATGACTTCCCGCCACTTCGTTCTGAGGCACTGGGCAATCCGCTTTATATTGTCATGGTTGGAATCAACAGCACAGATGAAGCCGGGTAGATCCTTTGGAACAAACAAGTGACAATTGAACTGAGCTCGAATGACATCAAGGGCTTCGAGTTTCGGCCCAAGGGAATCCAACAATGATGGCCCTTCTTTTGGCCACATGAAAAGTAGCTAAGACAAGAAACCACGTTAGAATGTATATTTGAAAACCAATAATATTAATTTAATACTAACCATCTCCGGGAATGTTGCGATGACTTCCGGCTCGTTTCTTAGACTCAAAATCTTGTACTCGCGTCGCTCTTTCAACTCTGCAGTAGCCTCTTTTCTGGGATCTTTGGCATGAATTTTGGCCCAGTCAGATTTTTTGTTGGGTGCAGAGAAGCTACATTTGGAAAGTAGACTTTGGAGGATATCTTTCGCGGAGCTGACTTGAGCGGCTTGACCCATAAATGGATGACCTGTTTCGGGTCAACTGGTATCCTTCCGGAGCTGTATGGTGTGACGTATGCACACCTTGTCATTGTAGGAAGGAGTCTTGATATAGGAACCTGTTTCTGACTAATGTTGTAGAATACCTCATGACGACCTACAATCCCTTGCGATTTCCGTGCTAACATGGTTGATCTGGCAGCACCATAGAACCTGAATATGAATTAAATCCTGGGAGTCTTATTGATCCTAGCTCTGTGTAGTACTCACTGATCCTTCAACGATCCGTAAGCTATGGAAGATTAAATTGACCTTAATATGAATGTCAGCAGGGCCTACCCAAGTGAATTCAGTTAGAGATCACCTGTGGGCTTATCTCCAGCTCTCCATGCTGCTTTAGCGGGAGGGTCATGAAAGATTTTGCTTGACACGGGACGCGTCTCTCGACCTCTGTAGGGCTGCTTGAACCTGGAGCTAGCCTGTCCTCGAACGGCTTTTGCAGTGCTTTTTGGATGAGAAGTCGCTGGGCCTGCGCTGTTCACCGCTACTGCTGGTAATGAAGATTTGCGGCCTTCATTTCGGAGCTTATTTGCTGGGAGTAGTTCTCCGGGTTGGGCAGAGCTAGTTTGTCTGGTGTGTCCGTAAAACTTTTGAGGGGATCTTCCGTACCCGACCAACTGCCATTCTAGAGAAGATGTCAGTAGGTTTCATTCATGGTGGCAGAACAATGGTGAGAGCGGGGTATATGGGGCTTGCCTTGGGCCCCAGAAGCCTCATGGCTAGATGAATATTAGCGAATGGGTAGATAAACAGGCTGTTGTGTAGACTTACTCCATGATGGGGGTTGCCTTCTGATGAAGGAGATTTCAAGAAGATAGAGGCGAGGAGAGCGAGGATTGTCAAGGAAGGGAGATTGACGAGGGGAAGTGAGAGGAAAGGGATGAAAAATAGGAAGTCTCTGATCAAAGAAGGGTGGGAGGGGTGAATGAGAACGAGGATGGAGTGAATGCAGATATCGTTTGGCTTTGTGGTTGACCCCGGGGCGGTTGCGGATCGAACATTCAAGTAGGAAGACTGGGGGAAGGAAGTGTGTAGGAAAGAGACGATGGGGGTTGTTGCCTTTGGAAGTGCGAGATCAAAAGGAGACTGACTACCTGGAAGGAGGGGTGAGGAGACAAACAGAAAAGGGAAGCTGCTGTTGCTGCTGCTGCCCAGGTATACTTCCCAGGGGCGCTTCTGATTGGTAGGTACGCATGGGCTCGCGCTAAACCCTATATGGATCAAAGTGAACAAACGCGCCAACGCGTCCCAACGGGGAACATTGATTGCTTCCGAGTCGGATTTTCAACGTCCCGACCAGCGTTTGCGGTTCCTTGACCCTTGACAATCCTGCCACCCATCTCCTTTTACGAACTTACCGATCGTTACGTCCTCGACAAGAATCTGTGGGAGCCAGCGACGACACCGAGTCCCTGCAATCGCGCAAACGCAATGCTCGCAAGCGTGCTCAGATGTGGATGACCAAGGGAGGTCTTGTCCGTGACGACTCCGATGATGAACTGGGTGACGAGGATCACCCGTGGGAATGGATCTACGACACAGAGGACAATAATAAAAACGACGATGAGAGCACACAAAAGACCGAGGATGTCACGAGGTCTGGTCGGAGGCGCTCATCCCGTCCCAACCCCAAACGACGACAACGGATCATTGGGGCTCGAATGGGGCCTTTCGAGTGCAGGCTGGGACAGGTAGTATTGCTCAAGTCGCCGGAGCCAGGAAAGGACTGGGTGGGTATCATTACAGAGTTCGTGGAGGAAGACGATGACGAAGCAGAGGACGAGAAGATCAAGTCGGCCAACATCATGTGGTTCGCTTCTCCCGATGAATTCATGTCCACCCGTAACAAGCGACGAGCCGATGCATTGCCGAACGAACAATACCTCACTGCCGACTTCAACACTAATCCGCTCACATCGATCAATGGCAAAGCGATGGTGATGTCCAAGATTGCCTTCTATGCGAAATACCCCAATGGTGTTCCCCCGAAAGACAAGGATGAATTGGCGGAATACAACAAATGCATTGTCTGTCGGCGAGGTGTGAACCAAGTACAGGGAAGATACACCGATGAGTTCGTTTGGGAGGAGGTTTACAGTGAGGATAAGATCTTTGACTTGATCAGTATGATCAAGGATGGGTTGTGAAGTCAGCAAAGAAGCGGAAAACTGTGGACAATGACGTGGGTTTTTTCTCTGTTCTGATCCTCGGACTATTTGCTGACAAGTACCTTAGTATGTGGACACCAAAGAGAAAGATGACGATGATTTCGCTCCTGCAACCCCAAGGAAGAGACAGAAGGTGGCTACTAATGCCACCCCACAATCACGGCGCCAGAAGGCACTGACTACGCCGAGTCACAAGAGGTAAGTACTAAATGATTCCATAGGCCCTGAGCTACCACTAACAATACTGGCAGAATTGTCGTAAAGAAGCCACTCGAATTCACGCCCTTAGGAACCCGCGTCCTCTCCCCTACACACTTCGCATCACCTTACCGTCAGGCACGGAACCTTTTGCATGTCTCTACGGTACCTGAATCACTACCTTGCAGGAAGACTGAGTTCGACACCGTCTATAACCATCTTAGCGCCGCAATCATGGAAAACACGGGTGCTTGTATCTTATTTCGGGCACCCCCGGAACAGGAAAAACAGCAACAGTGCGGGAAGTTGTTGCGCAGTTGAATTCAGCTGTCCTGGCAGAGGAGATGGATGACTTCATATTTGTCGAAATCAACGGTATGAAGGTCACTGACCCCCATCAATCTTATTCACTGCTTTGGGAAGCCCTGAAAGGCGACCGCGTGTCCCCATCGCATGCTCTCGACCTGCTTGAGCGAGAGTTTTCCCACCCGTCCCCACGACGAGTATCGTGTGTAGTTCTCATGGACGAACTCGACCAACTGGTCACGAAAAACCAATCCGTCATGTACAACTTCTTCAACTGGCCCGCACTCCGCCACTCGCGGCTCATTGTACTGGCCGTGGCGAACACCATGGACCTGCCGGAACGAACACTGAGCAACAAGATTTCCAGCCGTCTCGGTCTCACTCGCATTACATTCCCTGGTTATAACCACACAGATTTGATGAAGATCATCACCACGCGTCTGGAAAACATCCCCGGAAACATAGTCGATGCGGACGCTATTCAGTTCGCAAGTCGGAAGGTCGCTGCAGTCAGCGGTGATGCCCGTCGCGCATTGGACATCTGTCGTCGTGCCGTTGAAATCGCCGAACAAAACGGCGAGAAAGCTACAAGGGACATAGATGTCGATGAGGCTGACTCTCCGCCGCCGACGCCAAGCAAGACCCCTGCACGGAAAGATAGGGCTCTGGCCAAGCAAGCCTCCCATGTGAAAACCGAGTCTCCACACAAGACCTTAAAACAAAAGCCAACGATCGGAAGAGTCACCATCGCTACTATCAAGCAGGCCATCCAAGAGGCAACTTCCACCCCTCTGCAACAATCCCTCCGCTGCCTGCCCCTCTCAGCTAAGCTCTTCCTGTCAGCCTTGTTGGCTCGCGTCAAGCGCACGGGCATCTCTGAATCGACCTTTGGCGACGTGATCGACGAGGCAAAGCGAATCGCTGATGCTGCGGTGGCAGTTGCCGGTGTGGCTGGTGCAGGCGTCAAGGGATTCCTCCTCGCAGGTGGCAGCAGTGCCCGGGTGAAGGCGCTTGGCTTTGCCGCTATGGAGCTGATGAATTCGGGCGTCCTTGCCCTTGAACAAGGAGGCAGCCGAGGAGGAAACACTGCCATCCCGAATAGAGACCGCAGCGGCAAAGTTCGGTTACGGGTGGCGCCTGAGGATGTCAAATCTGCATTCAGGGAAGATGCTGAGGCCAAGAGTTTGGGACTTGCACAGGATTAATCTCTAGAAGACCCAGAGATGAACATAAAGACTGTGTGCGTTCTGATCTGGGCCATTAACTGCATTATACAATACTTTACCAAGCATATGATACCCTTTTCCTGTTGGGAGCATGTCTGAGCTGCAGTATATCTACAGGGTTGAGAAACGCAAGGAGTTTTGCAAGGTTTTGGGCATATTTCAAATCATATATGATACACATATCGAATCATTTTCTGAGCTCCCCCAAATACTAAACCCCTAGTGTCTTTTTGACACTTGAACAAGTAGAATAGAAACCACATCCAATAAACTCCGTAACTGTGCATGAACAATCCCCGATTCTAATAATCAAATGCGGACCAATTACATGGGGGTATAAAGACGACCAGACATCCACCAGCAACCTAATATCTCTGTCTGCCCAGAGTCGGAGCCCACACAACAGGGTGTGACTCGGGGGTCGCCTCCTCGTCCTGCTTCCATACCTTGATAGTCTTGTCCGCCTCACCAGTGATAAGACGCAGACCAGTGCGATCGAAGGTCGAGGCCATGAGACCAGCTTCCGCTTCCAGAGAACCAGGTTGCGCCATGGTATCGATCGTCTGGAAACGATGACCGGTCTTCCAGTCCCAGAAGCACATGGAACCATTGTCTCCACCGGAGAAGAGGACGTTCTCCTCGTTCACCGCGAGCGTGTTGATCACGGCGTTGTGGCCTTCGAAGTTCTGCATGAATTCGCCCTCAGGACACTTCCATTGCTTGATGCTGCCGGTGCTGGCGCTGGCGAACGTAAACTCCCGCGGATGCGTGACGATATTCCGCACACCCTTCTTGTGGTGCGTCAACACGCCCATGCTCTTTCCGGCCGCGAGATCCCAGAGACGAACGGTGGCGTCGAGCGAGCCACTGATGATCTGCGGGTCGGCTTCCTGGCACTTGACGTCGGCGACGGTGCCCTTGTGCCCGGAGAGAACGTGGACGTTGCTTCGCGTCCGCATATCCCACACGCGGCACACACCATCCCGACCACCCGTCACCAGAAGATCCAAACGAGGATGCAAAGCAAGGGTATACACTCCACTCAGATGACCATGATAATGACGGATAACCTTGTTCGTCTCCAGATCCCAACACTTGACCATCTTGTCCTCACCACACGAAAACAGATACGGATGCCGCGGCGACACAGCCAGCCCACGCACCGTCGAGATGTGACCCGTCAGCGTAAGCCGCAGCGACCCGTCGCCAGATCCCAAATCTTAATCGTTCGGTCACCCGCACCACTCGCAAACCATGGTTATTCGGCTCCACCGCCAGACTCCGCACCCATCCCAGATGTCCGGAAATCACCCGCATCAACTTCCACGGCGCGTGCCAGTCAGGCTTCTGCTGTCGCGTCGCAGACGGCCGCTGGATCAAGCTCTTCGGTTCGTTCTCACCGCCGACGCCGCCCGCGCTGGGCCCGCCGGCTCTCCTGACCAGCGACATCGACGCGCCGCTCTTGTCCGCGGCTTGCGCTTGCGACTGGATCTTGGGGCGTTTCGCACGGCCGGCGGTGGCCTGGGCCTGTTTTGCTGCGAGTGCTGGTGGGAGCTCTTGCACGTCCTGGTATTCGGCTTTGCGTCGGTAGGAGACTCCAATGGATCCGTCGCCGGTCGAGGGCGTGACCATGAGGTAGTCGGTGCCGAAAAGCTGGGCGGTTGTCTTCGCGGAGGTGCGCACCGCCTCTTCCGGCGTGGTGGAGGGAATGGCGTCCATGTTGTGATAGATGGGAGAGACTTGTGGTGAATTTGTGAGCGATTCGGTGAGAGATTCAATGCGTCACTGAATGGCGCGGGAAAAGATGTCGGTTCTTTTTGCGTCCTGGTGAAGGAGAGGAGGGCGATCAGGATTCGGCTGAGCGGTGGAAATTTACTTCATCCGAGTCGCAATGTATAGCGGTTTGTCCGCCTGGCAAAACGAGTAAAGGACGACGCGGGAGGTAGGGTGATGGGGGGAGGGCGTAGGATGTGTTTGATGGTGAGGCGTGGGCGGATTTGAACTTTTGGAGCTTCCTTCATGCCTGAGGCCACAGTGAGGCAGATTACGTAATTATACTGTTCACCTGCTGGTCTCCAGGGCTCTATCAACCGTCCCTCTCCCAGTCAAGTACTTGTAACATGATAGTTGGTTTTATAATTTACACGAGATTGACGTTAGGGATCACTTATACAGAGAGCGTTGCTGATAATGTGTTCTGCGCCGGCTCCCTCTATCAAATTGAAACCCGACTTTGAATCAGTATCCCACTTATACCAGTGCCTCCAAGATGCCACCTCCATCCCATCCAGGTAAATCGACTGCTCCCATAACTGATCTCTATGAACAGCTTCATCCTGACTAAACCTGTATCGATCAAAATTGAACTGCACAATGTCCCAGTCCCCAACCCGCTTGTCTTGCACGTGAACTGGCAGAGGATTGCCAGCGTTAGCAGACGATCGTTTCGAGACATCTGCTCATAGGCACTGATCGAGAGACGCTCATGCGGGGGCATGAGATATCTGAAATCGGCAATACAGGCCATTCCGAACTGATCTAGTAGAACCCCGAGGATTGACTGCGTAAAGATTGTTCCCAGATCCTCTTGAGCATTGGTTGGAAGCGCTTGCAATGTCAGGTATGCCTCAAAAATATCCTATTACGTTGACCCATTTTCGATTAGGTGTACAAAAATAAGGGAAGACGGCGGCACGCAGGGCCTACCACAAACATATGACATGCGAGCATGTATTTGTTAGCTACGAGAAGAGGAGGGGAGTGATATCATACACATTGATTCCTTGAAACAACCTTGAAAGCCGGAGAACCTTAACTGTCTACCGGTAGATTGCAGCTGAGAGAACAATTAGATAGCGAAAAGCTATAATTCACTGTTCATAAAGACCGAATGAGCATAAAAGCGCATGGTGGTCGCTCCAGTGTGGATTTTCTTCGACGGATAAAGTCCGAGCTTCAGGGTCTCCCTCCAATACACTCGGTCGCCCAGGTTCTAGCGCTTCGATGTGATGAGGGTTTAACCCGACGACTGCAACCTTGTCCATCCTATTGGGAGGAAACGGCTCCTGTCCGTCCGCCCCCCATGTATACCCAGGATCTTCGGGACGAAGGGTAGTCCACACATCAGTCAAGCCATTACATTCTGGCAGTGTAGCGTCTTCATCAAGAACGGGATTAAAGTCCCCAGCCACTAACCCGCGACCTGCGCTACGCAAGTAGGAGGAGACAATGGATATCTGTTGAGGGCGGTGGGAAGGCTTTATAGGAAGCGAGTCCAGATGTACATTGGCCAGTCGTACTCGTGTTGGAGATTGCGGGTTCGTCCGCGAGGGAACAAATATGTCGCAGCATAACGCATCTCGATCAAAATGACTGGGATAGGAGACTCTCCAGATTGGACCTAGAGCGGCGGACGAAAAGCGTGTCTTGGACAGCAAGGTCATCGTTGCAAATGATTACTGGCCCCATACCGTATCGTCGCGCTCACTTGAAAACCAATTGCCACGAATACGCTTAACCGGAGGATCTGCTGCAGGGCCGGCCGTGAAACCTCTTGAAGAAAGATGATATGCACTTCTGAGTTGCACTGGGTGATGAATGTGATGATGTCTGCAACACGATCCTCAGTGCGGGCGGAAGTGGCATCGATATTCCATGTTAACAGAGTCAGGTTCGATGGCCTAACATCGTTGAGGGGTGTCTCCTCGTCCTCTGTGACAGGAGTCCACTGTTGGGACGCATGGAGGAAATGGTTCCAAGACTGAAAAACCGGCCAATATTCGGAATTTACAGTGGGAAGTGGGGTCTTGTGTGTCCAAGAATATATTTGTCCGCAAACGAGTGTAGAGATCCATATTGTTGATGGAAAGTTGCCTGGCAGGCATGGGATTCCCGTCTTAATGAGGGATGCTGGCTTAGTAAGACCATTGCTCTGATGCAAGACCGTCAAATTAAACGCCACATGTCACAACAGGCTCGGTAACGATCCGCATGTTCTCTTAGGCATCCCATGCTAAGAAGAAATCCTTGAATTGCATGCAGTCACCGGGGTACATCAACAAAGTCTCCCGTGCCAAGCGGGCTCGGAGCGGAGCTGATGGGGCGGGGCGGAGGTGAAATCGAAAGCGGAAACGAAACTAAAGACAACGCGAAAGCGCCAGGGCGAAGAGTGAACTCTGTATGCCCGCTGAGATGATCAAGTTCGATCCCTTTGTCTAACTATAAGCTGGGTCTTTGGTCCTCGAAGTTTACCTCTCTTCGTGACGCGGATAATTGCTTCATTATATCTGTTCATCATATACATTGAATCCCATTGTATCTGGAGTGAGACACAAATGGAAACAAGAGTGAGAAAGAAAGAGTGAGAAAGCTACGTCGCCCGCATAATTATGCGGTACCCTCCTTCGAGAACGGACGGCGCATTTCCAAGTCTATTCGTGAAGGAACACCGATATGACCCGCATTGACTTCGTAGTTGTGGACTCGACAAAAACTAAACTACTCGAAGAAGGTCCTCTTTGTCCTGTAGGTGTTGCCTTGGGCATCTGATGAACGTCGCGGGCGTCCCTTGAATCCCATCGATAATCTAAGGGACCTTGATACTGCTACCCACACTTCCTATCTAGGAAGACGGTATCCACAGTGGCATAGGCAGGAGCTGCATCCGGCCACCCCATCACTGGCCAGCGGATAGATCTGTACCTGTCACCAACCTGATCGCTAGTCTATCTTCTTTCTTTGTCACTAATGCCTGCCGTTTGCATGCCATCCCATGCGCGGGAAACACGGTGAACCTGGCCAGTCACCTAGTGTACCCCGAGGTCGTCCTGCGTGTGGCCACCCTACATTCCAATCCATCTGAATCTTTCGTAGGACATCTCCGGTGGTCAATCACAGCAACACGAATGGGTTCTTGTTTAATTACTACACATTCATCGTAGATAAAAAGTTGCATGATGGCTTATATGAGGATAAACGGGCACCAAGCAAAAACGATGAGCACCAATGGGTCCAGAGGTATGAGAAGACAGAGGATCTGCTTGCCCCCGTCATGTACAATTGAGACATTATCCCTCCATCTCTTCCTTGCTCTGAAGTACTACTGGTAACTGGTAGAGACGATGACGTCATCAAGGATGGAGATGTTTTCCGAAGGATATCATTCGACCTCAACTCTTCCCATCAGATGAAGGCTAGCACAATTCACAGGCCAGCCGAATACATAGCTGATATAAGTGACCCGATAATATATGGTAAATAGAGTTTCGACAGTTGAATATTTATACCTGATGCTGTCTACAGCACTCGATGCAACCGGTAGCTGACAAGTCCCACCGGGATGAGGGACAGAATAATTGGGTGCAGTGGATCTGGATCTGTGTAACCTGGATCAGGAACAAACACCCGCGTGCCAGGTGCTTTGAAGGATTGGATTTCCGTGATGAGGCGGTACCTGGGTCGTGGGCAGAGGGGGTCATCACGGATGAGATGGCGCCGGCATTGCCGCAAACGGCAGAAACCAAGCCGGGTTGAGCACTGCTACTAGAAAAAGAGGTCTAGACAACTCTGTCCCCATTCGAGTGCCATCCATGGACTCGTAAAATCCAGACAAGATATTACTGGTCCCATTTCCTATTTTTGCCCTGGTTCAGGGTTTGGGTTCCATGTCAAGTGGTACCTACACAGGGGTGCCGTCTACTGTCTACACTACATTAGTTTGGTTCAAGTAGCCTTACACTCGAGTCTTTTGCGCTCGTTCGGATGAGCATGTAACCTATCATACATTTGGTGTTGTGGTGTTCAACGCATCAGTGATCCGCCACAGTATGCAACATCAATGACCAGGAATTCCTGAGATATAGTATCGAATGGCTTTTTTCTTGTTTCAACTCATTAACAAGGCTAAATGCGAAAGATATTTCTATCATATTGAAGCATATTAAAGTGTCCCGACGCCTTAACCTAGTCACCTAACAGGGCGTATTGACCAAGTCCAAGCCCAGCTGCGTAAGACATGGAGTTCTATAGATAGGTTTAGATATCCACACAATGAGACCACTTCCACTTGCCCTGTTGATTAAGCCTTGTATACCAAGCCCCATTCATCATTTCGCCGTGCCATAGGCTGGGTTACCTTCTTCCCAAATAGTTTTACTCTTGCTACCAGTACCCGCAAACCCCCTGTACCATCGTCTGTAGGTGTAACGCAAGCATGAGCGTTGTATACGCCTGGACCATGACGCACTCTCCCCACTCCATTCCTACCATAGTACCTCGAGGCAGTGTATTTTTGGGTTTAGCCTTTGGCTATCTTTCAATCCATGCCCCATTGATTCCAGGTTATAACCTTGCGAGCCCCACGGAAGTACACGACCCTTGGGTATATATATGGATCGTGCATGAAGCAGCCCCCGGAGCCGAAAGAAACCCCTAACAGATCGAAACTTGCCAACAGCAGAGAAAAGGCAGACTCGTACTTACTAAGTACGATTATTCGCCATGGGTTCCTTTCACCGCGCTTTCATCTTGACCTGTCTCTTTTTCGTTTGGGCTATCTCTGCAGATGCATACCAGAACATCAATCTCGGCGGTAAGCATATCAGGGTTTCTCGCAGACTGAAGACCTCTCGTTCCTCGCCACCTCGGTGGATGCGATCAGCCCACGGGACGACAGTTGCTTCGCATTCAAAATCAATGAACAACCTACAGACTATGCTGCCTGTCTCGAAATTGCAGGTGGTTTGTTGTTGTAACTTATCCCGATATCTGCCCCTTGGGCGAAACCTATGACAATATTGGTGTGGATATTGGAATGTCGCCTTCCACTAATACGGACATCGATTCCTATCCATTCAACAAGGAGAAGGGTTTCTGTACTGTTAGTGATGATGGCTGCACGGCGACTTGCACTATTCGGATCGCGGAGATTACCTTTGACCCTGCTCGGGAGATATCTGGGACATCCGAATCGCAGCAACCCTTTCGCCTTCGGGAGAATATGTATATGTTGATGGCGAGTTCAACTTTGGATGTGGTGTTATAACTACTTCGACTACCACGACCACTACTACTACCACCACGACTGAGCCTACCACTGAGCCTACTACCACCACCACTACCCAACTACAACTGAGCCAACCACTACTACCACAACAACAACCACTACTGAGCCAACCACTACTACTACAACTACTACCACTACTGAGCCAACTACCACCACCACAACTACCACGACTACAGAGCCTACCACCACTACCACTACTACTACAACTGAGCCTACCACTACCACCACTACCACCACCACTACTGAACCGACCACCACTACTACCACTACTACCACTACTGAGCCAACTACCCACCACCACAACTACCACGACTACTGAGCCTACTACTACTACCACGACTACGACTACAACTACTGAGCCTACCACCACTACAACCACCACAACGACTACTGAGCCAACTACCACCACTACGACCACCACTACTGAGCCAACCACTACTACTACAACTACTACCACTACTGAGCCAACTACCACCACACCACAACTACCACGACTACTGAGCCTACTACTACTACACGACTACGACTACAACTACTGAGCCTACCACCACTACAACCACCACAACGACTACTGAGCCAACTACTACTACCACGACTACGACTACAACTACTCAGCCTACCACCACTACAACCACCACTACTGAGCCAACTCTACCACCACTACCACTTACTACTACAACTGAGCCTACCACTACTACCACTACTACTACAACCGAGCCGACTGCTACTACTACTACAACTACGACAACTGAGCCCACTACTACTACTACAACTACGACGACTGAGTCCACTACAACTACCACAACTACGACGACTGAGCCCACTACGACCACCACAACTACCACTAGTGAGCCCACAACCACGACTACTACCACCACGACTGAGCCTACCACTACAACACCACTACAACTCGTAATAGTGATGAGCCTCCTACTACTACAACTACGACCACGACTACTGAGCCCACTACTACCACATCTGAGTGTCCTACTACTACTACTACTACCAGCGCTAGTATCAGTACCACGACTTCATCTTCGGTCATCCTACTACTACGAGTACCAGCCCGTCGACTGGACCATCGCCTACACCTTCGACCACTATGACATCGTCCACCACGCCCAACCCGAGTTTGACCACAACGACGAAGGTTCCATTGAGACGGATACGGTTACGATCGTGACGACTGTCTGCGATAAGTACTCCTGCACCGCAGTGACCACCACTGCTCCAGTGACAACCCCTGTCCCAGTGACGACCCCTGCTCCCGAGCCAGAGTGCACTGAGGTGGAGATTGTTTGCCCGACCGCTACCATGACACTGCAAGAAAGCGAGTGTGAGTTTGTGTACGAGACTCATTATGCTTGGGTGACGGCGTATGAGACATCGACTGTGTGTGAGACAGGAAAGGCGGCTTGAGAGGATTAAAAGTTGAGATTTCTTTATGTTTGTTCTAGAACTTTGATTCTATGTCGCAAGGGAGGCAAGAGCTTTATTTTATCTGATGTATGTTGCTACTGTTTGAATTCCACACTTTTAATGTTTAATATCTTGCAGCCACGGCTGACATGGAATAGCATAGACAGGTATTTCATCATGCTATAATTTTCTTCTATGGGGTTGTGATAAGAGACGTGTCTACAACGCTTGAGTCAATTTAGTGTGCACGAGTTTCTTGTTAGTCTGATAATATTCCATTTAAATCTTCAATATTTCTCCAGGCAATACAGAATACATAAACCTGCCTAATGGACCGTTAAGTAATTTTCGTGATTTCCAATACTCCCGTACCTATGGACTCTGCGTAGGTCCCATGAAGATTGAGCTATTATGCCAAATCTAGAGCAGGATCGAAGGATTTTATTACATCCCAAGTATGACCGCTATTTACACTGCATTGCAACCTGTTCCAAGAATTTGCACCCAGGTGGAGACTCATCGGATAATAATGCTATGGCGGCCTTCGAATACTGGCCGGAAATGGAAATCACCTGACAGCCAGGTCTACGGCCTACTTGCGCTGGAACAGCAAAAGTATCTCTCCGGATTTTTCATTCAAGTATCATTCCAACGGGGGGTGAACCATTCGAATACTTTGGACATTCAAGTAATGTCGGTAAAGAAGTAATCGTATAGAATCTCCTTCAAAGATGTTCTTCGCGCCGGAAAAACGAGAGATATTGGTAGACAGCCAACAGGTCGATTACCCCTGTACTACCAATGTTCGCCGGAAATGGAACCTCTGCTACCTGGGATCTACCCAAGGTCAATTGGCACCTAGGTAGACGACTACTCAGGGGTCAGACAGGTACCGTTACTTGACCACCAATGGGGGCAACTCTGAATTGCAACCACACCTAAAGTTTCGGAGTCTGGGTTCTCGAGCAATAAGATTCGGCAATTGATGTGCCCCATTATTCTGTTGAAAATTTAGGCGAAGGCACGGAAAGTGACAGATTTTCGAATAGATGCTGCTGTTGGACAATTTGGAGGAAATGTGCGAGCATGGGCGAGAAACATCCCAGGCCTCGTGCGATGGCCTGCATATGTGAGCTCACCTAAGTCCTGTTCATTATGATTGGATGAAATGTGTCATCTAAATTCCATATCTCTCTGTTTTTCAATTGGCTATCTATGCGACTTTCAATTTGGGTGCTCTTATGGGTACTTGATATGGCAAAACCTCGAGGGAAGCATGGGATGGAAGTATGCAAGTACTCGCTTATTTCACCCTCATATCATTATTAGTTATGATCAATACCCCTGCTGCGACTACAAATTTGTTCGTGTTGAGGGAAGTTGCCAGTACAGCGAATTGCTTACATACCTTGCAATATTGATGCCTGAGGCCAAATGCCGCTTATCCCCAACACTTGGAGTTTCCCGAGATGACTGGACATGCTCCTCTACATCACAAACTAACTTGCATCTGATCATATCCAATTGTCTACCAGTTTGAGTATTGTTGGCTTTGCTTGAGACTGCAAATTGCGAGAGAAACACAAATCTCTGTTTCGGTCAGTTCGCACAGTGCTTTCCAGTGAAGCGACCCCACGTTGACCTTGGCCGCAGTGCAAGTAAACCACACAGCTGCCAAACAACACCATGCCGGAGTTCAAGTATCCCAAGCCTACGATAATATCGAGGGAGCCGTTGGTACGAGCTCATTTCTAGTTTATATATGCAAGCCATACTCATATCAAGCACAGGACACCAAAGATGCCAAATGGAAAAGATTGATCAAGACGGTCTATCTGGATCCTAATGGAGTGCAGCGGACATGGGAGTCTGCCGAGATGCAGGTACCTACTCTTCCTGAATTATACGACTATGTTGGCAGAATTATATAGGGCTAACGCCGACGACTGCAGACTCGACCAGCTGACAGTATTGTCGACGGCGTCAGCATTGTGGCCATCCTTGACAAGAGCACTTCTCCCCGTATCCTCCTGCAAAAGCAATATCGTCCTGCACTCGACAAAATTACTGTTGAGATCCCAGGTGGATTGATCGATCCCGGTGAATCCATCGAGCAGTGTGCGTTGCGGGAGCTGAAGGAGGAAACCGGCTATGTCGGTGAAGTCGAGAGCACGAGCGGAATCCTCTTCAATTGTATGTCGCTTTCTAATTCACGGGCCTATTTGTCGTGGCAAACAACTTGTGACTGACGAATTTACAGCTCCCGGGTTCTCTAATAACAACTTCAACCTGGTCTACGTCAATGTGGACCATCCCTGCCAGAGAACCAAAACCCGGCCCCTCATTAGAAGAGGACGAGCTGATCGAAAGCTTTACGCTACCCGTGTCATCGCTATTCTCGGAGATCAAGAGCTCCAAGATGAAGGGTTATGCTATTGAGAGTCGGGTAGTAGCGCTTGCTGAGGGACTCGAGATGGCGAGAAGGTGGAAGGTATAGATCATTATTTTTGGATTTGGCGTTTGCAGCGATGGATGTGATGGAGGGGAAACGCTGATCTGGTGCTTTCTTATCGTCCGAACAATCGTTCTCATATTGGAGATCTTCTGTAGAATTCTGAATACAATTATTTGACCACATTCATTCATTTAGAAGGCACTAATCCAGATGTGTCCGTGAATATACCCATGAGGCGAATTAATAAGGGACGAATGGTAGTTCCAAATTGGGTGCTGACATGACACGCGCAAAAGCCTAATGCAACCATGAGCTCAACACGCCGTTGGAGATACCTCCGACATCCCCATCACCGCCGCGATGGACCCCACGCACAACGCCAAATTCCCTCTCCACGAGGCGGCTCGAGAAGGAAAAGGTAGGCTCTCCTTTGAATAAATCCAGACATCCATATCTCTAACCCCTACCAGCTCAAGTTGCCGAGTCCCTCTTGAATGTAAGTGCAATCTGCCCCGCATCGCACCACCGGACCTTGCTGCTCGCCTGTCAAGCTCGCCCTACGCCATTCATAGGGGAAAAAGCAAATCAGAGAACACAAAAGTAACATGATGTCCAGGCGAATCCCAAATTGGCAAATGTCAAAGATGACGATAATCGTCTTCCGATCCACTGGGCCGTGGCCTTCAATCACCTTCCCATCGTCGAGCTCCTCGTCTCCACCAAGAACTTTGATTCCGATGTCGAGGTCCGTCCACTACCGCAGCATCCACCACCTCTATCTGGGACAGAGACAGTCCTCTCAAGCAAGACATGCTCACTAACTACTCACTGCCTCATACAGGATGGCTCAGGATGGACCCCCCTCATGATCGCCGCAAGCCTCAAGAACGCGGAAGGCGACCCCATCATCGACCTGCTTCTCCGCAAGGGCGCAGATGTCACAGTCAAAAGCATTACCGGACAGGTAGGACGCCACCCCTCACAAAAAACACAACACCAATCGTCTTTCTCTGTCTGTCTCTCTCATGGAAACGCCCACTAATCATGTTCTTCAGAACGCTCTCCACTTCGCAACCTCCAAAGCTAACATCTCCACCATCCGCACTCTCCTCGCCAACAAATGCAGCGCCCGAGTCAAGGACTCGCACGGCCAACTCCCGCTGCACCGTGCCGCAGCTATCGGCTCCTCAGCCATCATCAAGATCCTGCTCGACGAAGGCAAGAGTCCAATCAACGCGACGGACATGGATGGTCTTACGGCGTTGCACCATGCTATCTCTGAAGGACATGGTGATGCGGCCATCACTCTTCTCAAGGCCGGGGCGGAAACAGATAAGAGGAGTAGAGATGATCTGTTGGCTATTGATATGGCTCCGGATCATCGGTGGGTTTTCTCTGCTGATTTTGGTTCTATTGGTTTTGGGATTTGGGCTGACTGTAATCAGATCAAGAGTTATATTGTCCAGACTGCTGAGAGAGGGGATAGAGATCTAGACTTTCATCAGGTTTGGACAGTCGTGAGATTGCTATACATGGATGTCTCGATAATGGGTATGAAAGTGATAACTCAACCAGCTCGATGAAGCTCAGACAAGATGGCATAGGGTTATAAATTACATACACTTGTGTCATGCCATTGTTGACGCAACGGCAGAAGAAAGATGAAAGAGATATGGCATCCTAGAAACCAGCGTATCACATAATCTCGTCTAAACAGGTACATCAAGTGGTACCCAGGTGATCTAGTCCACGTCCAAAAATTCTATATACATAGAGGCGAACCAGAATGAAACCAGGATGTACCACCAAACTGGATGCGTAAAAGCCAACAATGCCCTTACTTCATCGTCCTGTCAGCCAATTCGTTATACATTTTCTTGAGTTCCGCCAGATCGATCTGGAGCTCCTCCACCTGTTCGGTCTTTTCACCAAACATCTCGAGTGTCGTTTGGTATCGCTGGTCGAGCTCTTGGAGACGGCCTCGAGCTCCTGGATGCGGGCGTCAGAAGCCTTCTTCTCCTCAGACTCTCGCATCAAATCGACGACTTGTCGCGCTTCGTCACGTTGGGTCGTAATCCGTGCCAGCTCGTCCTTTGACGCGGCCCGCTCGCTCTCGAGGCGACGGACGGTGGCACTCATACGCTCGACTAATTGAACCGAGGGACCGGCTCCAACGGTTGACTCGGAGATCAGGTCGTTAATGCCGCGGGAGGCGTTGGTGCGAGCGCCGCCATAGGCAGACAGAGGACCAGAGCCTGTGAAGAACTCACCCGGTTCGTACGCGATAGAGGGAGTGTCGGGAACAGCAGGGTTGAAGGCACTATTCGTTACTGGCGGAGAGAGGGCGGACTGCGTCGAAGCGGGGAATGAGTTCTGTCGGGGAGGAGTGCCCACTTCCGTTGGGGTCATGGGTAAGGTGGATGAACGTCTGCTGCTGGGCCGGAAATCGGACAGTGATGCCGGGTCCAGGTTGCTGGGCCGTCGACTATAGGCGACGGGAGATTCTGTTCGTCGTTGTGGAAGGAAGTTCGTGGGCGGAGCGCACTGCTCGCGCCACTTGATGCGCTCTTCGTCCAGTTTCTGCGTCCACGTTAAGTCGATGGCTTTCTTCTGCTCGGCGAAGTCGTTCTGCGCCGCGACCAGGTCATCGTTGGCTTTTTGGAGCTTCTGTTCCAGCTTTTGCAGGTCGAGTGTGCGTTCTTCGAGTTTCGCCTGGAGGTCTTGCTCTGTTTCCTTTGCAACCTCTAGCTCTTCCTCGGCTCGTCTGCATTTGAGATTCTGGATAACTGTCAGATGATGTTCACTGAACAAAAGTCAGGTAACTGGAATTTCTTACCGCTTCTCGGACCTTCCGGCGCATCTCTCCCTCTCGTCGCGCAACCTCGTCTCGTTCCTTTTCCACGTTTGCTAGTCGAGAAAGTAGGGAACCCTCGAGAGTTTGCCAGTTCTCACTCGCAACCGCATACTGCGTCTGTAACGTCTCCACCTGACGGAGAAGCTTGGCCTGTGCATCACCGGCGACACCAGACGATGCCTCCTCCGCCCTGAACCGAAGAGACTCCATCTTGCTTTCCAAGACAGACTGCTCGCCTTTCAACTCTGCCTCCAGCAGGCGAGCCGTTCCTTCTCTTGATCAATAGCATCCTTAAGGTCACTGACCTCCCTTCTCAACTTTTCCTCCGTAAGGTCACGTTCGATATTAGTGCTAGACAGCTCTGCCTCCAATCGAGCAGTTCGCTGCTTCTCTTGTTCCAGAGCGTCGGATTGAGCTTTTGATTCGG
This sequence comes from Aspergillus micronesiensis, assembly GCA_039763685.1. Taxonomy (NCBI): domain Eukaryota; kingdom Fungi; phylum Ascomycota; class Eurotiomycetes; order Eurotiales; family Aspergillaceae; genus Aspergillus; species Aspergillus micronesiensis. The sequence goes on along the minus strand of JASHHO010000079.1, from coordinate 154,894 downwards.
CGGATTCGGCACGCCGCAACGGCCCTCGAAAGTTGCCCTTTCATTTCTTCCACCGTTTGACTCAGGGAATTTCGCTCCGATGTGACGGCCTAGCTCCTTCGTTAGTTTTGTTTGAGAAGATAGCGATTCGTTTGCCTTCTTTTCGGATGATTCCGCTCGTTTAGCCCGGGCTTCGCGTTGACCAGGTCTCTTTCCAACCGGTCGGTCTTCTTCTTGTTTTCAACCTGGGTCTTGGGTTCTCTGTAAGCTGCTGTCGGAGTTTCTTGATCGCCATCCGGTGATCCATTTCGGTCTTTGACAGTCTCTGGCCTTCTTCCAGAAGGAGCGCAACCTTCTCTTCCTTCTCTCGTAGCTGCTTCTCCACACTTCCTGGTTCCGCAGTTAAGGCTGCCTTTTTCGCCGAGTCCGCAGCTTCCTGGGCCAAGTACTTGAGTTTGGACTGCAAAAGCATCTATCCGCTCAATGTGATGAACATTTCATCTTGCCAGTGGGCTTCCGCTGCCTTGAATTCTGCTTGCATCTGTAAGATTGCTGGATCCTGGTCGGTGAGATCTGACTTGACATGGTTCCAGTGGCCTCCACCGTTTGAGAGAGTGCCTCGTCCTCTGCTGATTTTGGTTGTTCCTCAAGTCCTTCGGGAGCACCAGCAGCCTGTGGTTCCGGTTTTCCTGACCCGCGTCATCCTTGACATCGCGAGACGAACGGCCAGAGTCATGACTAGCCCTGGAGTTTGTCATAGAAGCTGATAGAGATTCGTCTAATTGGCCGGACTCTCGGGGCGTTTCTCTGTGTTTCCAATGGGGGAACCGATCCGCTCTATATCCATACTTCCGCGCGCATCGGTGCTTGGACGAGGATGGTGATAGGGGAGGAGACCCGACTAGAGGCGGAGGGTGTCGCAACATTCGGGGAGTTCGATCGGACGACGGCACGGGCGAGGCGTTCTTGAAGACGGTCATTCTTGCGCGCGTTGGAGGAGCTGCGTGAAAGATCTACAATTGTCTCAATCAGTATGCGATGTCATGAAAAACCAGCTCCATGCCAGATCGGGGTCTCGTACTGCCAGTGGGTTTGCATTTGCACTTGCAGGTCGGGACTGCAGCTGCGAGCGTTCATCTTCTTCGGCCAGAATCAAATCCAATCTCGATTCCACGCCGGCGACGGCCTGCTGGAGAAAAGACCCGACCTTCCATTTCGGCTTGGGGCCTTGGGGATTTTGCGCCATGGTAGTCAGAATGAACGGGACAGTCCCCGTGATGCGTAGATTGGGATCGGCTACTGTGTCGCAGCAATCCTGGGGAGATTATGCGAGCATGGAAGGCAGAACTCTCAGGCCACGACGATGCTGATGCTGATGCGGTCTGTCGTCACTAGGCAGTAAGACCAGTCCGAGCGTTGGGTTGCGGGGAGAAGAGCAATTCGGGGACGCGGGAGACGGGATTATAACTGTCGGCGCTGGTGGTACACACGACGGCTTCTCGCAATGCAATGCGCAGAGTACATACCACGTAGCAATAGCGCGGATGTTTGAAGACCCCGGCGAGGCTTGCGTGGACGAGAGCGGCATGAAGCGAAACCCGGCGCACGGGGCTTGGCACGGGGAACGTCAAGCCAACGTGATTGATGCTCCTCCACCGCCGCAGCTCCTCCTCCTCATCTGACGGCATTCCTCTGCACCTTTGGTCTTGATTGCCCTCCTGCTCCCTCTCTCCCCCGGTTCCTGTCTTTCCCCCGGGTAGGCTTCCTTGTCGGCCGTCCCTCTTCCCCCTCCCTCGCCATCATGTCGTCCATACCCCTGGAGCCTCCCACCTATCTGAGCTCCCTCCAGAACAACATTCGAGCTCGTCCGATCCCCTGGGAGGGCGCCGTGCGAGCCAAGAACCTCACCGATGACCACCTGAAGAAGATCAAGGCGGTGGACAAGGTCCGCAAGGAGCAACGGCGCCAGATCATCGAGGGTGATCTGGCCGGTATGTCAGTCTGCTGGCAGGCGGCTCCGACGCCCAGAGTGTGCTGGACCTGGCCTCCAAGCGATCCGATATTGTCCAGTATATCCTTGTCCTCGCAGTGGATCTGATCAACGGTGGCGTCGACTACTAGCTCCCTCGATTGTTGTTGATTCCATGCGCTGACGACTATCTCCGATCGTTGCAGATGTCCCCTCCTTATCAGCCGCCCTCGTCGCGCATCCCCACCCGTATAGACCTTTCCTCCCTTCTTGACTCACACCCAGAACAACAATGACGATCCTATCCCGTTGCTCACTTCGACCTTCCTGACCAACCTGGTGTCGAAAAGCCTGGTTTCCTCGTCCAAACCGACATCCCGCGACGAGGCGGCGCTCCCGCAACTCTATACCTACCTCAGCACTTTGACCAAGAATCAAGACAGCGGACTGCAGGATATTGGTGTGCGGGAACTGTCGGCCTTGCTGCTGACCTCCCGGTCTCGCGAGATTTTCTGGAAGGAGAGAAAGAACACGATTGATCCTTTGGTTGAGATCTTGCGGGCCGCGACTGGCGGCAAAGACAGCAACTCTAGCACCCTGGCGGGCAGTTCGCGGGCGACCGAGCCAGGTCTTGCCGGCGGAGTGGGACTCCAACTCCTGTACCGGGCGCTGCTGGTGCTGTGGCAATTGAGCTTTGAGGGCGAACTAGTTGGCGATGGCCTGCAAGCGTATGTTTTAACATGATCCCCGTTGATCCCGTTGGGGTGTGCGGTTGAGCGGACTGACGGTGAGATAGTGACTACGAAATCATCCAACTCTACACGCATCTTCTGCGCCTCTCCCCGAAGGAGAAGACGACCCGTCCTCCTCGCGACTCTTCACAACCTCCTCTCCTCGAACCGCACCACGTTGCTTCCGGTCGCCGTGTTCCTCCGTCTCCCGTCCCTCCTCGCGAACCTGTCAGGCCGCCACCTTACCGACCCCGACCTGCTCGAGGATCTGAAATCGCTCTCGGAGATGCTAGACGAGTACACGAAGACACAGACGACGTTCGATCAGTACGCCGCGGAGTTGCAGTCCGGCCACCTGCGCTGGTCCCCGCCGCACCGCAACCCCACCTTCTGGGAGAGATAACGCCCGGCGCATCCTGGACGATGCGAACGGAGCGCTCCCACGCAAGCTGGCGGAGATTCTGTCAAAGCCTGGGACAACGACAAGCAGGTTCTTGCGATCGGCTGCAATGACGTGGGACACTTGGTGAAGGAGCTGCCGGAGCGACGGGCGCAGCTGAGAAGCTGGGGCTGAAGGCGCGTGTGATGGAGCTGATGGCGGACAAGGACGAGGCAGTGCGGTGGGAGAGTCTGCGTGCGGTGGGTGAGTGGCTGCGGTATACCTTTGACGACTAGTTGAGTGTGATCTAGTCTTGTTGCGATGGGATTATTTTATATTGTGAATATACTACCCGATTTTTTGTGTTGTGTTGCATAGTCTACGCATAGAGTATTTAGCCTTGTGGTCGTGGAATATGTACTGCAGTAGCACATAATCCGTGGTAGGGTCTGCATGCATGCATACAGAGATGGTGATCGAAGACCCCACGATGTCTGTCTTGATGGCCACGACTGGAACCGCCCACTCCCACGGGGGCGAATTCGGAACCCCGAAGCCTGGGTCCCCCGCAATCATGGATGACTCCCCTCCGATCTCTCTCCCTTTTCCAGACACATCCGTTCGACTCTGCCAGTCTTTGGTGCGCGAATCCCACGACACCGACGAGAGGGGAGCGGTGGATCAGGATCGGCCGCTATACGACAAGTTCGCGGGTCCAACGAAAGTCCGCTTATCTCTCGTTCTTCCATTCCCACCGGACCCGAGAAAGTCCAGATCGAACCAGCCCTGCCAACGGGTGCGCCGGGCTTTTTACTCGTGTTGCAATCTCGATCCGTCTCTATCGCCTGAATCATTCGCTTCTCTCTTTCCCAGTCTACCGTCCCGAAGACGAACGACCCAGACTGTAAAAGTGAAGAGAGGAACCGTTCCCCACCGCAGGAAACCTCCGAGGAGACTAAAATCAGGGGAGGGGTGCCCCAGGGAAAAAAAAAGAACAGAGCAGAAAATACAGAGAAGCCTTCCACAACTGACATCGATATTTTCCGTCACCCCCCATGTCTCGCTCGTTCAACGGGTGCAAGCGATGTAAAGCCCGACGGCAGAAATGTGACGAGCAGCGACCGAGTTGCGGCCGCTGCGAGGCGGCCGGCACGCAGTGTCGATATGCGATGCAGCTGCAGTGGGGGGGAAGGGCCTTTTCGCGATCGAGGTTTGGGGCCTGCGTGGGGACTGGTGGGATGCAGAAACTAGGTGAGTAGCTGGCTCTATCCCCTCTACATATGCATCTGAAGGAAGACCGGTCTAATGGTATGGCGATGACGCAGAGTACTCCCCCGGCGAATTCATCTATACCACGAACGCCTCGGCCGCCGCGCTGGAATCCATGGCCTTGACACGCACACAACCCGTCGACCCGTTCGCCTCGCTCTCCTCCGACCAGAAAGCGCTCCTCCACCACTTCCTCAACGATGCCTCGCAGATGACAGCCTGCCACTCGGGCATGCAGCAGGATATCTGCAAGATGCTGGTCCCCATGGCGCTGCAGACTCCGTCCCTTCTCTACGCCACCATGGCCCTCTCCGCTATCCACCTCCAATCCCTCCACAGCCAGTCCGAGAACGTCAAGTCGGCGCCGGATATCGCCCGCTTGATGGCTTTCAGCCTGGAACATTTCCGCAAGGAGCTCCAGAACCCCGCGGACAAGAGCTCCGATGCGCTGCTTGCCACCGCGCGCACCCTTTGTCTGGCGGAGGTGCACTCTGGCGCTATCCATCCCAATTCGTGGCGCGCGCATATCGAAGGTGCTAAGGCGTTGATGGACGCTGCGGACTCATCCAAGGGTGGTCATCTTTCGCCTCGGTCATCGGATGGGTTCCGACGGTACCTGGATCGGTGGTATTGGTCGATTGTGTCGTTGACGGCGCTGACGGGGAATGGAAGACCGATCGGAAAGATGGAGGAGGCGCCTCTGGTCGCGGATGCGAGTCAGCCTGGTGGCGCACCGGATTATCTGGACGATTATTGGGGATTTACGAGGAATCTGGCGTCGATTTTCCGTGAGATCGGGGCGGCGGCGTGGCGGAATCATGGCGCGCGACATGCGTCGGTGGATAATGATGCCAGCAACAACGCCACCAATGATGGGAACAACAATGGTGGGGTCGTCGTGGATGCGAACGAGGTGCCGACGGTGTTTGGCGAAGCAGCGGCGTTGGAGTCTTCACTGCGACAGCTCATGGATGCGGAGACAGCGTCCCATCCAGCTTTCTACCCCGGAGTCATGGAAAAACTGTCACCCGAAAGCGTGCGACAGCTCATCCTATGCAACGAAGCCTTCCAGCACAGCGCGTTGATCCAGATTCACCGACGACTACGACTAACGCCGGCTTCGTCGCCGGAGGTGCAGCGGTCCGTGCAGCGCATTCTCGAATGCACAGCGCAGATTGGGCCGTCGCCGGGCTTGAGTCCGTGGGTGGTGTTGACGACGCCGCTGTTCATTGCGGGCTGTGAGGCGCAGGGCGAGGATCGGACCAAGGTCCGTCAGTTGCTGGCGGCGCTGCACGATACGATCCACATTCCGAATGTGTTGCAGTCGTTGAAGTTTTTGGAACAGTATTGGTTGAATCAGCTTGAGAATGAGAGCTGGAGTCAGTATTTGGGTATGTCTTGCCCTTCACTTTTTACTCGACGTCGGTCTTTTGGTGTTACTGTGAAGGAGTTGAAAGTTGCTGACTGGATATACAGATCGGATGAGATTTGATTTCATCCCGTATTGAGGGAGGTGCATAATGCGGTTTATGGTTGATGGTCACGTTCATGCTTACGATGTTCAGAAGCGATTATCGGTGGTGTCTGTAGGTCGGTGTTGTCTTTATATCCATTGTATTTTTTCTCTATCTGTGTTTACTGCGGGCGTCTTTGCGGACGCTTGCTTGTTTGGCGTTGGAGGTGTTGTCTGCCTGATTATTCTATCTATTCTTTTCCATCCGAGTTCCCCTAGTATACTGAGTTTGTACATATTTCAACTCGCTATATCTATTCTCGATACAATAATCGGTAGTTGATATGTCCACACCGGCCGATGGGATCGATCTGCCGAGACGGAATATATCATTCCTCCTTGATCGATCGATATTCGATATATTTCTACCTGTCGTACGACCCTAGGAATAGTACAAATAGTACACCGGAGTAAACTCCCACGAATAATCACCTAACTCAACTGCGAGCCTCAATTCAAGCTCCACCGATGAAACCAATAGCCATCTGCACCATAACCTCCGGGAACGCCACGTTAATATATTTACCACCAACCTACGGAGAGTAACTACAATACAGGGCATAACCATCGAACCATTGCCTTGGGAGAAAGAAGAAGGCGCCAGCGGCGGAGGTTAATTCTGACAGCACGCCACTTGGGTTCGAATAGGCAAGCCGGCGATGCATCACATTCGCGGTCTGCATATGCACATACACAATCAATGTTCATACATACATAAGCTTCAGCACGTCCCTCTTCTTCTAGGTTGGTTCTGCCCTGTGGAGGTGACGAAGACAACGATCCATCCCTGGTTGAGAAGTGCGGGTTTGCAGGGCGGTGTCTGACAGAACTACTACGTGATCCCTTGCATGGTATCCTTATTTAGGTACGGGAGTTTGCGGGTTGGGTCCAGCCTGGGGTCTGGGGGTCTGGGAGTCTGTGTGTGAGTTGTGATGTGCCTGATGTAGGTATGCTGGAAGCTGTTTCTGGGCTGTCGGTGTCGTAACATTATCTGTATCTGTGTACATTTGGGAACAGGTAGGTAGGTAGTAGGTAAGTATCTAATTATGGAGTTGAAGCAGTCGTGGGTATAAAGTAGAGGGATAATGGGATAATAATAGGGCTGGATGGAGACGGAGCTAGATCCTGGTGGCGCGGACTATATCCTAGTCCAGACCTTCGATGCCAGTGGCAGGTGGAGGTGCAAAGTCCGGTAAGGTCAGGAATTGCAAGACCGGCCAGTGGTGTGGTGATGGCCGTTTCATATTTATATTTAGTAGCGGAGAATGTGCTGTTTCTGGAGTTATTGACACTCGATCTGTTTGCGTTGTTGTCTCCTTGAGGCTTGAAATACAACAGTTGAATGAGGCACATTTGAGAGGCATCTATTGTACCTCAACGTATACCTAGGTAGTTCTGCATGGACACGGCAAGCATACCTCGTAGGTATTAAGACCCCGAGGAATGGAATGTGGAGGCGACGATGGTAAGGTTATTCCAGGAGGAATGGAGCCTGTCATGGATCCCTGACGAAGCCCGCAAGAACCCCCTGCTAGTATATTAATTCGAACCAGGAATAAATAGAAGAAACTCAAATGGAGCCGATTATTGTCGGGGATTAAGATGCGGTGACGAGTGCCCCCTTTCTATGCATGGATGCTGGCCTCCCGTTGGTCCGAGTGTTGCCGCCCACGGCTGCCAATCAGGCCGGCCGGATCCATGGGCCATCGACTGTCCACCACGAGTCAGTCGATCTGGTTCTACAGTACCTACTCCGTAGGTAGGAACGGTTCATGGTATTAGAGGTAAGGAGACCGTAGGTGGTACGACAGGAGTTCTATCGAATATGGCTGCTACGATATGTACCTACCTGCTGTACTCCTACAGATCAAAATAAAATCTTCATTCGTCCCAGCTCACAAAGCAATGGGTTTACCCCTGAACAGCCGCCTATCGACCGGGTGGGGCAGGCCTTGATGGTTCGTAGCGATCGGCCGCTGACTTGCCGCCCGTGAGCCGTCTGGTACTCCTATGTTGCTCCTCCGTAGATGAGATATAGTAAGATAGGAAGTCTTCACTAAACAAGGGGACTATAAGGTACATATATAATAGGGACAGACAGATAGACAACCAGTATCAAATCTGTCTACATAGATACTGTCGGTATAGTAGGTAGATACTGTGTAGAGTACCTCAGTAACGTACTGTGTACAGGACCTCCCGCAGACCCACCACCAATGGCCTCCTTTTCCTCCCCCTAGTGTCCCTCCGACGTCCAACTTCCAATCGTCTCTCCTTTTCCCTTTTCCTCCCTCCCACACCCCCCTAAAACGTTCCCCATCAGGCGCGTGTCAATCTGCCCCGTGCTCCTCCTGGAGTCAAGGCTCCCTGTCCACCATGAGGGCGCGTCGATCCAGCCCTCATTGACCAACGATTGTTTCTGATTCTCCTCCTCCCTTCCCGTTTCTATTGCCTCTCAATATCGGGCTTGCCTGCGTTCGGTGGATTGGCCTCGTCCCCGTCTCCCAATAAGAATCAATTTGCCGTCATGGCCCCCGGCTGGGTTTCTCCGCCTGCTCCTGGCCGCTTATCACCCGACGCCTCTGCTGCTACCGTTGCGGCTTCAGCAGCCTAATCAGGGTCTGACCCTGGCGGTTGGCCAAGTCCCTCTGCCTCTGCCCCTGGTACTGCACCTTATACCACCTCCGCTCCCCCTCCACCGACGACACTGCTGCTACTGCTGGTCCTCCTCCTTCTCTTCCTCCGCCTCGCTCCAACCTCCTCCCCCCAGTCCGTCTCCGTCGTGCGCAGGAAACCTCTCCCGTCCCAGCATGCGCCTCCGGTGATCTCCCCTCCTCGCCAATCCGGGCCTCCCTCAAACCTCCTCCGTCTCCGGCGCATCGCTCCCCGGAGGCGACTCGCCTGCAGATCTGTCGCAAGCACAGCATCGCTCCGTCTCGTCAGGGTCCTTCTCATACCCCTCACAGCCGGTGCATGACGACCCTTCCCTCTTTGTTCTCGGGACTTGGATAGGTATGAAACGACGCTCTTTGTTCTCCCTTCTCTCGCCCTCCCTCCTCCCCAGTGGCTCGCTCACACCCTCTGAACCCGTTGCTCCTCCAGTCTGGAATCGGACTCGCTACCAGAGATCTTCTCTATGGACATCGCAGGACTAATCCGATGCTCTTGCGTCTCTTCAGATACCCCCGTGGCGGACCAACAGCCGCCCCCCTTCGTATAGATACCTCCGGCGCCTTCGCGAGCCCGCACGCGCACTACGACAACATAGACTATACCTCCCAGTTCACGAATGGGACCCCACTACACAGCCGTCTTGTCAGCGAACCCTTCATTCCGGTCCTGAGATCCCCTCCGACCTTGGACAAGCGTTCCACGACCATGGCCTTACACCCTCAAACCCACCGCCCACCACCCCTCCGCATAGATTCCAACGGGTCGACCGACCTCAAACAGCCCAAGACCCCCGGAAACAAGATCAGCTCCTTCTTCGGCTGGCGCGGTGCTGCCTCCTCCCGGCGGCCGAGTCCTCGAGCACAGAGATCTCCGACACGGGCCGGTCCCCATTATCCCCTATGCCTCCTTCTATACCCAGCGCCTCCTTCTCCATCACCCCGTCCACGACGATACCCTTCGATCCGTGAGGCCTCATAATAGCTTCGGCGCGGGTCGAAATCTCTCTAAGTAGCTCTGGAGTTCTGGATGCTGGGTCGTCGACCCAGGTGGCAGATCTCGAAAATGAGCTCCGAGAGATCAGTTCCGAATTGGCTGGGTCCATTCGGCGGGAGATGGAGCTGGAGGATCTCGTGGAACGACTACAGTCCGAAATGCCAATGGACATACCCAATCGGCGCACCAGCGATTACTTCTCTGACTCGGGCACCAGCTCCATCCGATACACGACGATGGACGGTCAGAGGATATTGAGAAATTCCGACGTGCCGCGGAGCAAGAAAGAGCGCAGCTTAAGGTCGAATTGACCCAGAAGTGGCAAGAAGAACGAGCGAAACGAGCTGCCACGGAATCACATGTTCAGATACTTGAATCGCAGGTCCATCAGGTAAGTCCATTTGCACGTAGTTGCACGTTTCGCCTTTCATCTCGACCGAAGCTGACAGCTTCATCAGCTGCGACGTGAACGATCGGATTTCTCCGATCTGTCCTCTAAAACCAAAGAGCTTGAGATAGCGCTGGATGATACGCGTAGAAAGCTTGCAGAGGAGCGACAAATAAAAGATAACTTCGAAGACCTTCTCACCGCAATGAGAGTGGAATTGGAGCAGCTTCGAAACGATCGAGATCACTTGCGGACAACGTCATCCCCCAGATGCGAACTGGCCACGGAATGGCTGATCCCTCGGAGGTCCAACGCCTCGAGGAGGAAATCGAGGCATTGAAAATCGAGAACGCTTCGCTGGCTCAGCTCCACGGCACACGGTTCGCCTCGATCGCCGAAGAGGACGGTTACCCTTCCCGAAGAAGCTCCGGACTGTCACGGTCAATTCGCTGCTCGGATGCCCTCCAAGCCAAGTGGTCTGTCCGTTCCGGCTCGCTATCCGGTCGAACTCGGTGTCGGTTAAGGATCGCGATACTCGTGAGTCGTTGGCAGACCGGATGGAAGGCGTGGAAGCTCAGCGCGATGCGCTCCACCACGCCCTTCGACGCCTCCTCGATCGGCAGGCGTATGAAGCCAATGAGTACAACAAACGCATGCGGCTTATGGAGCTGGAGCTTTTGCGCGCGCAAGAATCTGGCTCCCCACGCAAGCTTGGCTACGAACGGGAGGTCCGCAATCTGCGAGGGAGGTGAACCACCTTCGACAGCGGGCCCGAAGAGGCACTGGATCAGAAATGGCAGTGCGAAAAGGGTCTGGCTGGACTGAAGATGGACCTGGACCGTGCCGAGCAGGAGACGGGCTCTCTCCGCGTGCTGCTGCAGGAACACGATATCAACGTTCCGGAGGGTCTCAGCGCTGACAAGGAAGGATTTGCAGAGGTCCTTGCCACCTCTTCTTCCCTGGAGTCGGCGTACCAGCAGCTTCAGGCCGATCGGGAATATGCTGAGGCCAGCGCGGCCCAGTCCCCGGCCGATGAGCACCCCAGCTCGCGGCCTCGGTCAGTCGCACGGAAGCCCTTGCGCTGCATGTGCGCAAGCAGCTGGAAGCCAACAATGCCCTGCGGAGCGTCTGGCCAATGCCATCGGCAAGGGCGAGAAGGAACAGCAGTTGTCCGCTGTCCGCATCAATGAGATGCAGTCTCGACTCAAGGAGTTGGAGGATGTCCTCCTGGCTGCTCAACAGAACTCCGAGGACGAAATGGCTCGTCATGAGGAGGAGATCCTTCATCTGAAGGAAAGCCACAACGACCAATTAATGCGGATGAAGAAACGGTGCTCGCAGCCCCATCGCGCTGTCGCCGATCCCCCTTCATCACCCTTCGGAGCTCGGTCTCCCCGCATTGACAAGACGACCAGCGGTGACGGCATCCCGCTGACCCAGGCGATCCAGTCAGAGACTCTTGAGAAGCGCGTGAAGGAGCTCGAGCGGCTCCTCCGCGAGGCGGATCGTGAGATGAGCGAGGTGGTGAGCCGTATGAACCGCGCACAGATCGAGGTGGCGGAACTGCAATCTGACCGGTAAGTTTGTCGCACGATACTTGATACAAACTCCATGCTAACGCACATCCAGGGATGAGGCACTCCGCCAAACTCGCCGACTCCAGGCTGACATTCAGGCCGAACGTCAGGCGTTCCAGGCCCTCCAGGGCTGAGACGTCGGCACCGCCTGTCACCTTGTACAGTACAATACCCATCTTTCCGACTTTCTATATACCACGGTCCTCGGTGTTACGGTGTTGCATGGGCGCAAAAAATGGCTTTCTGCTTTGAATCTGACGAGCCTAGCCTTCTTCGGAGGGAGTGGGCCGTTCAGCATCTTTGACATGCTTGTAAATGTTTTCCACGAGATATGTGGGGCTTGTATATATGAGGATCCCAAGAGGACCATCGAGAGTCCGTATAAAGGGACGCAACCGGATATATCTATCTATATAATATTTATACATAATTGCAGATTGCCCTGTCTTGGATTGGACTTGAGACACTGATCATTTCTAGTATCTTTTTCCTTGTTGCGATGTCTATCACATGACTGCTGTTTGGTGCGTTTGTTTGGGTGTGTTTTGGCCGTCGGCACAAGACAATCGCCGCATACTGACCTTGCTTTCCCTTGCCTGCTATCTGTCCACCTTCACTTCTTTTCCCCTTCTGCCGCATATCTTAAACCAGACAAATGCGCCAGCCGAATCCCCTCTTATAGGCCATTCCTTCCTTCATTCCGCACACGTTACCTCACATCTCAACTCAACTCCACGAGCTCACCAACATGGACTATCTTCCTGGCAAGTCAAATCGGTCGCGATCGCAAGTCACACCAGTAGACACCTCAGTTCCTAACACCATCTCTCCAGACTCAGTAGTCACCCTCATCCAAGAAAACCCCACCTTCCAACACCTCGCCGCCTCCTCCGCAACCGCGCATCTCCTCCACCTGCGCACCACCTACCTCGACCCATCCATCGCACACCTCCGCGCCACCTACCTCGACCCATACATCATCCAAACCGCTCGCGACAATGCTCGCTTCCTCCATGCCGGACCTGGTGTCCGTCCTCATCCTCGCGCTCGTGCTCATCCTCTCGCTGAAGATACTGGATTATGGGCGCCGCCTGGTGATGTTCTGGGTGTCGCTTGCGCTGCGGTTACTCTGGTGGGGCGTGTTGGTTAGTCTGGGGTGGTATGTGTATAGTGCTGGGATTGAGAAGACGGGGCGGGATCTGGGATGGGTATTTGGTGTTGTGAGGGGGTTTGTGGATGGGTTTTGGGATGGGGTTGAGGGGGGAGGGGGAGGGGGAGTGGTGCGACGTCGTTTGCGGAGTCGGCGGCGGGTTGGGCGGGTTATGCTACTGTTCCTGTTCCGGGGGGAGGGCGGTGATCTTATCTCTCTTTCCTTTCTCTTGCCGTTTTTTGGGGGAAAGGTCTTAGGGAAGAGGGTATGGTTACGGCTTATGTTGTTATGCTTCTTGGTTCGGTGCGGAAGGGTACTTATTCCTAGGGGTGGAAGAGTTGGTGTTATGTTCATTGGTTTATTTGGTTTGATTGAGCTGTCTGTCCTGCGATAGCTAGGGACAGGACAGATTGATGTTTATGTACGGTATAATTAGATAGGTACATGGTAGGTAGGTCCTGTGGGCCTTTCTCTTTTATCTTGCTGCAGCGGAACATTGATGTTCCTTGTCTTGTTTGATGTGTCGGGAACTGCGATGGCTCCCTCGCTTCATAGAGGTCTGTTGCGGTTCCATCGACGGTTGATCGAGATGTCGCTGACCCTGTGTCTCAGGGTCCTAGGACTGGGTTCCTGCGATATGACATGTGACACGACAGAGCAGCCTGCTAGGCGGAACGGTGTACATGCATACAGGTACAGACAGCGCGAGTCGGGTGTATAGATTAGTGATTAGAGAATTTGGTTGAGGAAATCACACATCGGATCCTCGAAATCCACCTCATGGGCATCCGAAGGCTCGCGCGGCTCCTGCGCCTCATGGTACTGGATCGCATCATCGATGTAGCTCAACACCGCCGCAACGCTATCCTCCTCCTGGACATTGAGCTGCAAGAACGACACCATGGAAAAGTCATCGATGAGCTGGCCGACCGCGCGATTGAGCCGCTTGAACGAGCCCCCGCTCAGCAACTCATCCTTGGACGCCGGGTCAAACACCGCGGCGGGCTCGTCACCCTCCGCCTCATTCTCGTCGTCCTGGAGCGATTGCACGTCGACAGTCGTAAAGCGCTTCAGTTCCCGCCGGGAGACCATATCGCGCACCTGGTCCATCTTGGTCAGGATGTTGACGTGGCATCTCCAGCATGAGCATGGCGGACATGGCGGACAGGGTGCCGGCGAAGAACTTGGCCTTGTCGATGACAAAGGTGCTTTCGAGGAGGTAGGCGGCGCAGAGGTTGATGTTGAGGGGGCCGGCGCGGGAGAGGAATTGCACGAGCGAGGGGAGCAGCGGGACGTGCGTGTAGAGCTCGATCTGGCCCGGCATGTCGAAGATGATGAGGTATTCCTCGCTGAGGGGGTCGAGGGCCTCGGAGAGAAAGTCGAGGTTCTGCAGCAGGACTCGAAGCAGTAGATGAGGCCGCCATTGGGGCCGAGCCCCAGCTCCTCCATCACATCTTCGAGGGTGATGAGCTCGCGGATGTCGAGGTCCGGTTCGTAGGCGAAGGTTTCGGCGGCGGGGTCGAGGTTCACGTAGAAGCAGCTCCGACGGGTGGTTTGGAGGTGCTGGATGAGGGCGTTGCAGAAGGTGGTTTTGCCGGCGCCCGCGGGGCCCATTACCAGCGTGCCGAATTTGGACATGGTGGTGGTAGTCGGTTTGGTGAGGGTTGGGGTGGTGGGAGGTGGTGATGGATGTGGTGCATGTGGAGAGGGTAGGGTGTTCCGCGGGGCTGCTGGAGGGCAAAGCGCCGGAGGTACCTTTGCTTGGTGCTGCTGCTCGGAGCAAGTTGGGAGGGGCGGTCAGACCGAGGGTAAAGGCGACAGCCTGACGGGGGGAGGTAAGGGGGCCAGGAGGCAGGAAACGAAGCTGCAGAGGCTCACGATGCAAGTCCGAATGGCAATCGGACCCAGCAATGCATGCGGGTTTCACTGGGTGATCCAAACATTGACGGTGGAAAGAAAAAACGAGCGAAATGCCGGGAGTTGCTGAGATTTTTTTCTGCCGAGCGCGACCGCCGGGGGCGGGGAGGCAACGATGGCGCCATTTGGCTTTTCCTTTTTTCCCTCCTCTTCCCCTCTTTTCTCTCCCTCTTCTCTCCTCTTCTTCTCTCCATCCCTCATCCTCTCCACCAGCCGTCGTGCTTCTCGCCTCTCTTTGTAACTTTTAATCTTTACTCCTCTCCTCTCCCTCCGTCATCTCCCCCACCTTCTCTCTTTCCCCCCCACACCGTCACAATGGGCAGCGTCTCCGTTCCTCAGGGTACTTTCCTCTTCACCTCCGAGTCGGTCGGAGAGGGTCACCCCGATAAGATCGCGTATGTTCTCCTCATCGATTGTCACATCGCTCAAGTCGGAACGGATGTGCTAACCGCTCGAACAGCGATCAGGTCTCCGATGCCATCCTCGATGCCTGTCTTGCTGAGGATCCCCTCTCCAAGGTACGGCATCCCAACCCCTCCTCCCCGCTCGATCCCCTTGCGGCCCCTGTTCCTGTTTGCCATTGGGATTGGGAAATTCGCTTTCGGGGACTTTCTTTTTCTCACTCCCTCTCACATGTCTTCCAATTGCAACTGTCTAACGTGTCATCAATAGGTTGCTTGCGAGACCGCCACCAAGACTGGTATGTTTGTATTGATATTTCCTAAGAGAAAATTTTTTTTCTCCATTTTCATTACGTATACTAACCGCCTCCAGGTATGATCATGGTCTTCGGTGAAATCACCACCAACGCCAAGCTCGACTACCAGAAGGTCATCCGTGGCGCCATCAAGGACATCGGTTATGATGACTCTGAGAAGGGCTTCGACTACAAGACCTGCAACGTCCTCGTTGCCATTGAGCAGCAGTCTCCCGATATTGCTCAGGGTCTCCACTACGAGGAGGCTCTTGAGAAGCTCGGTGCCGGTGACCAGGGTATCATGTTCGGTTATGCCACCGACGAGACCCCTGAGCTCCTCCCCCTCACCGTCATCCTCTCTCACAAGCTCAACGCCGCCATGAAGCAGGCCCGTGAGGACGGCTCCATCGCCTGGCTCCGCCCCGACACCAAGACCCAGGTCACCATCGAGTATGCCCACGACAACGGTGCCGTCAAGCCCCTCCGTGTGGACACTGTCGTCGTCTCTGCTCAGCACTCCGACGATGTCACCACTGAGGAGCTCCGCCAGGTCATCAAGGAGAAGATCATCAAGAAGGTCATCCCCGCTAACCTCCTCGACGACCGCACCGTCTACCACATCCAGCCCTCCGGCCGCTTCGTCATCGGTGGTCCCCAGGGTGATGCCGGTCTCACCGGCCGTAAGATCATCGTCGACACTTACGGTGGTTGGGGTGCCCACGGTGGTGGTGCTTTCTCCGGAAAGGACTACTCCAAGGTCGACCGTTCCGCTGCCTACGTCGCCCGTTGGGTCCAAGTCCCTGGTCAAGGCCGGCCTTGCCCGCCGTGTCCTCGTCCAGCTCTCGTACGCCATTGGTGTCGCTGAGCCCCTCTCCATCTTCGTCGAGACCTACGGTACCTCCAACAAGACCTCGGATGAGCTCGTCCAGATCATCCGCAACAACTTCGATCTCCGTCCCGGTGTGATCGTCAAGGAGCTCGACCTGGCCCGCCCCATCTACTGCCAGACCGCCAAGAACGGTCACTTCACCAACCAGAGCTTCCCCTGGGAGCAGCCTAAGACCCTCAAGTTCTAGGTGCCTGGTGGATGGGTTCCTGTTACGAATGTGATGATGAATTGGCTTTGTTTTCAACAACTCAAAGCACGAACATAGACATGTTAAAACAAACAGAAAAGCCTCTTGTTTGAACGATTCTGTTTCATATACTTTTTGACTTTCTTTATTGCATGGGTCGCCTGGATGAGACGGGCTCGGCGAAGGATAAATTCAACATGATACCACTTTCATCTATTGGGAAGGGATCTGATCTTTTTGGCGTTACAGGGAGCGAAAGTCTTCAACAACATAAGACACGGTCTTCTCTAGCCTTGGGGTCTACCGGTCAACTCGGCAGACCCCAGCCACTGTGGTGGACGCTTGTCGCGAGCTGGGCTTCAGATGAGTGTCCGGCGAGGAGGTGATTTGATGCCGTGGGCTGGTGGGGAGCATTCACCCACGTGGACATGCTAATCTAAACATTAGCGATATAGAGTAATGAATAAATTATATAATCTTTCTTCCTGTAGTTGTCGGGTTTCTAGATGAGGGTGATGGAGGACTGGTCGTACAAGTACAAAGAGTGACTCAACTCAGGTTCAGATACTCATCTAGGCTACACAACATGTCAAGTCATGTCCACTCGACTCTAGCCCAGGAAGACTATCCTGATACCGTGGTTGTTGTGGTTGTTGTGATTGACTGTGTGGATGTCAACTTAGAGTAAATTGAGTTGGGCGCGGGACGCGTGACGCCAAGCGCGGCAACGGAGTTCGCGTTGCCCGCCAAACTTTCCGCTGGACTGGACACCACCTCCACTCCACCCAAGTCCACCACGAGTTGGTCTCTGAGGAACTCTCCCCACGCTGATCGGGAGTGATACGATATATAGCAGAGCAACGATCGCAGGATGTACCGCTAACCCAACGCGTTCATGGCCTCGCGTGGATCTTTCGAATCCATCTCTCTCAACCCACCCCATCTTCACCCCTCTCGTCCGCGGCCCAAGAAGCGCAAAACATGTCATACGCCGGGTGACTGGGCGAGTCAGACCATTAATATTCGGGTTAGTCTGATGCCCTTCTTCTCCCCTTTCCCTTTCCATCATCTGAGGCAATTGAGCTAATGAGTTTTGCTTCTTTGTCAGCCACACGACGCCTCGCTATCAGACGCCCACTTCGTCCTCGAACCCATAGCCATTGTGCCCCGCTCACGTCTCCCGCTCACATGGCTCGACTTTTCGTCTACTTTACTCCCACAGGTCCAGCCGGGAAGTCTGTTCGTGGCTGATATCCCTGTCCTCGAAGCGGATGACCTCCACGGCGAACCGGTCGTCCTCGCTGTGCGGCTCGCGTCTGACAATGCGCTGTACGTCATTGAACGAGTCAAGCGGGGTATATATGCTTTGTCGGGGCTGGTCCGTGGCGTGGAGGAGGGTGACGTCCTCGTCGCCGTGAAGGGATGGCACCCGTCGCCTGAGGCCCCGGTGGTATCGTTGTTGACGGACGAGGAGGTGGGGGAGAGGATAGATGGTGGTGTGCGGCGCGGATTGGAGAGCCGGAGGTTATTGCTCCTCCACCGTTCTCGACAAAGCGGACGCAATTTGATGTCTCGGTTGTTTTTGGGATGGTGACTGCGGATGCAGGCGGCGATATACGTATGGAGGATGCTGGGTCCGTGGAGACGGTGCCGACGGTGGTGCCGCCGCGTTTGACGGCGCAGCGGAGCTCGAGCTCTGATGTTTTGATGTCTGCTGCTCCTGTTGCGTCGGCGCCTGCGCCTGCACCTGCGACTACGATGGTGTCGGGTGTTCCCTCTGGGGATGTTTTCGATGCTACGCCTAATGTGCCGGCTGTACCTCCTACGGAGGACAATGACGCGCTGAAGTCGCCGCAGGAGATGTTGGATCATGTGCGGGAGCAGTATCTGCATACGCTCTACGTGTCCAAGGTGGGCTCTATCGCATATATGATCAGGTGGTTTTTCTTACTGACGGTGGATGGAACAGACCTCCGTGGCATACTTTGCTAAAGGCCCTTGGCGCGCTGCCGTGCGGTGTTCCAGATGCCGGAATCAGAGTCATCCAAGCCCTCTGATCTGATTGAGTACTATAGGGAGGCCATTCTCACGGCGAAGAAGATGGACTTGAAGTACCGAGAGTCCGTCCAGTCTGCGATACAAGACGCCATGCTTACCATCTCTGATGACGAGCGTACGACGCGGCCAAAGAAGACCCGGAAGAAGATGGGAAAGAATGGGCTGTATCCACAGGAGGAGCAGTTCATCCGCAAATGGTGGAAGGATCGGTCTCTGACTGATCATGGCGTTCCTGTTGAGACCTCCCGCGAGGCGGAGGTGAAAAAGCATGTCGCGGACTTGCGAATGAGAGAAACTCAGTTGCAGATCCTGCTTATCCTAGAGACGCTGGCGCTGGAAGCCAGTGCTGCTAGCAGTGACGAGACGAAGACATCCACAGGCGCCGAAAAGCCAGAAAAGAAGCCTGCGAAGGACGCCAAGTCGAAGAAGGCACAGGACATGGCTGTTATGCTCGAGCTGCATCTTGACCGACTGTGTATCTGGCACGCCGTGACGTTCGACGATACCGCAGCTCCTGATCCGACCAAAGCATACCATGATCACCATATGACCGGGAAGAAGGACGAGAGTGATGCGATCCGGGACTTCTGCACAGAGGTGATCATTCCATTCTACGCCGCCCGACTGCCGGACAAATGCAAAAAGATCACACGCAAACTCGGCGTGTCGGCTGCCATCTCGCCCTTCCCCAAGAAGACGTCGCGCGGAGAGCCTGGCGCCTCGGTGGAACGTCTGCCGTCGCAGAAGCACCGTCGTTCCCTGCACCGCGTCGCTACCGACGAGAAGGCCGCCTCCCAGAACAAACGTCCCTCAGTGCCCTCTCTCAACCGTTCCAACACGGCCCCATCGCATGTCGGAAAGAAGGACTCATTGGAGCCGCTGCTGCCGATGCTGACCACCAGCGTCCGAGGCGGCATCCAGAACTCCAGACCGGTGGAAAATCGCGAAGTCGATCTGGACGCCATCGCGCGTCAGCACCAGTCCAAGCTGAAGAAAGTCCAGATGATGGCCAGCCAGAAGAAAGAGCTTGACGATGCGATCAACGCCCTCCGCAAACCCAACCGCCAGCTCGTCGCGCGCGACATCGCCGAAGACGCCGACAAGCGGCGCACCGGAGGCAGCGCCCGGAAGCCGAAGAACCCCGTGCGCAACCCACTTGGCCAGGGCGTCCAGGTCGCGGCCACCCCGCGGGGCAGCCGCAAGAAGGACGCTGCGGTGTTCGACATGCCCCCGATCCAGCAGAGCCTGTCGCAATCCTTCAGTCAGCCGCGGGGCAGCGGCGCATCGCTCTTTGGGGGCGACGGCTCCCCACAGATGGTTCCTGGCTCCGCTTCCTTCTCCGGCACGCCTAGCGCACGACGCGGGCGTTATCCAAGAGACCCCCACGCGCCGACCGTCCAAGCCGCTCGCCGCGTTTCAAGATCCTCCCAGCTCATCTGCGAGCTTCCCCTCTGGAAACCTCTTCCGCGTGCCTCGCCGTCCGGCCCGCGGCCCCAGGCCGAACCGTCAGCGGTCCCCTCCACGCCAGTTTCGTCTCGACATGCCGATGCATTCGCACAGCCCCCGGTGTCGCTGGGTAAGCCTATCACGTCGTTGTCGATGGTGACCGAGACCCCACCGCGACACACCGCTTCGACCGCAGGTGCGATATCGCAGAGCCGGCCGGCGGCGGTGAACACGATGGCGGCTGTGATGAGCACACCACCTGTCAAAAAGCGGCCGAGGCAGGAGGCGACGGGACCGATGGTGCCAGTCACGCCGGAGAAATCGATCTATGCGGAATTGGGGTGGGATGATGACGAACTGGGGATGTAGGTGGCAGTATCTGGTAGGTGACGATAACGATATGGTTTAGAATTGGGATAGTCATGACTTAGCGGGCGTTCATTTTGTTGGCATTCATACAGTACACGTATAGATTGCATGTTTGGTGCATGAGTTATTGGGTATACAACAGGTATAGGAGATAGCTATGAATTCTACCGTCTAAGCAAGAGATTCTACGCAAGCAAGGGGAAACTTACTCTATCTTCAAGATCCATCTATCGATGAGGTCTTCTGGCTTCCACTGTTTTAGTGTCGATGGCACGTTGAGTGAAGTGGAAGTTCCATAGCCACTCAAGCACCTATAGTCTCGATGAACACTGTTTACCCACGAGTCCTGTAGTGGGTTCACTGCTGGAGTTCAGTTAATACAGACGGTAATGTCTACTTCGTTAGCATGGTGATAAGACCGATGAGGGAGTCACCTGACTCTCGATAATGAAGTTCTATCTCTCGGTCGAGATATAAGGATGGTATTGATTTGGCTTGTGATGTTGCTTTAGAAAATGGTCTTGATCTGAAATAAAATTATGAGGATTAAAACCCCTGGCTTTTTTATTAAATATGATGTGATAATTGGCGTTGCACGTCGATTTGTTAATGAAATACCCAAGTGGGCCGAAGAACACCGGCGCCATCATCAAACATAGTAGAGTACAAAGATTATCTGATACATACAACATGCAGGTGTAAGTGTTTCCCTATTTTTGCCAACAAGCAGCTATATCACCGCGTATATCCGCCATTGAATCATATTCACGGTTCCAACAACTTGTGATAACGTCCCTGAGCTGTAACATTTCCATACTTGGGTAGTCTTTGGTGGCGAAACGTTCCTCCGCCTTGCGCATTAATTCGTAATCTTCTAATCCCTCTTGCAGTTCATGGAAGGGGACGTTGCCTGACTCAATTTCAAACAAAGTCGACCCAAACGCAAATATATCCGTCTTGATATCAACTGAAAAACCTGGTCGGTAACTGCACCATTCATAGCAGATCAAGGGCTTATTTCTGTCAAGACCAGAGCCAGCGAAGTCGATAAACTTAATATGGCCTGACCGGTCGACAAGAAGGTTATGACATCCAACATCAGCATGGATAATTCCCTTTTCATGTATGTAATGGAGTCCTTCGGCGGCTTCCAATGCCCACTGGAAACGGGTATGCGATTCCACCGGTCCGCTTCTGAGTATCTGTCGTAGGCACTCTCCCCGTTCCAACTCTAGGCCGTTGTCGGTGATCTGACATTGTGCGATTCGAGGATGGGTGCCCAGTCTCTGATACACCTGTTTTTCAATATCGTAGGCGAGCAAGGCGAAGCTATCATTTGGATTGGGAGATCGCTTAATAACCCAGTTTTCATTGAGCGCGTAGACCATACTGACGGTTCCTGCTGCAATAAACTCGTGGGTATCTTGGTTTGAAACATGGCTGGAAAGAGGCGCCACAGACATGGTAATACGCTGGTAGAGTAGAATGGGCGAAATAGCAATTGAAGTGGAATGTCGTGCGACATCTTATTCCCGAGTTGGGGGTGACGGCTAGCTACATAACACTTTTTGATGTATCGTTTGGTCCACCTGTGACCTTGGGGACACTGACGGTAAATCACGGTAGCGGGTGTGTATCGGCACATGACCACGGAAGGAAAGAAGTCGAGTTGAGGCTGAAGAGAAGGTTTACTTGAGAATCGAAAGAAACTTTCGAGCTTTTATGTTGGCTCAATGAGGCCTGAGCTTTAACAGCCCACATCTCTCTATATGTGACAACAGAAGAGGCCCGACCATGGTGCGTACGATACTTACCACACCTGACCAACCTGCCCACGCCGTCATTCAGTCATTATTCAGTATGGCAAAATTTACGACGAAGATAGCAGTTCAAGGAACTTGTGCAAAGGTCAAGAAAACCAAAGAGTCATCCGAGTCACTTGAGGTAGAAGGAAAGCTCAGCGGCTCGCAGAAGAAATCGCTGTCATCCATTATCCTTCAATTTAACCATTTCCTCAGGAACGAAAGAAACACCCGACTACACAAGGAATCCATGGATTTTCTGGGGGAATGTGCCTTAATCAGTCGTCAGTTGTTTATGTTATATGTTTTGGGTCTCCCGAAGCGCGATATACGCGGGTTGAACTCGCCCCAAAAAATGTAGCTACTTAACTGTTTGAAGTCGGATGAGTTTCTTAGTCTAATCATCGATGCAATTGCTGCCGAGAATGGAGTGCCTAGAAAGGTTTGGATGGAGTGATTTGCGAGATTTGTTACACTGCTGATACTAGATAGTGATGCCTCAAAGCCCTCAACCAGTCTAAATTCATGGGAATTGACTATAACTTCACGCACCAGACCGATGCGGAGATTGTCAATTATATATTTAACAAACTATTTCCATGGGCTGCGCCTGTGGGGATGATTGACCGCAGTGAAATTGATATCGGACTGCATATGTAAGAAGGGCTCAGGAAAATCCGGGATAATTCCCCCCGACCGGAAGCTACCTAGACAGGACCGATCTACGGAATACGGAAACCCGGAGAAGACCCGGGGCGTCAGCGAGCTACCCACCACCTGCAGGAACAACGAGACCCTCTGGAGGGAGGGTCCTGGGGGACCGACCCCACAGACCAACCACCAGAAAAGAAACAGAGGGATGGATGGATGGGGAAGGAAGGGTACGACGCAGCGGAGCACTGTTCTCGGCGTGGGTAAAGTTGCCACGGTGGGAAGCCCTACCACTACTACTCTGTACCCAGTAGGTAGCTATGTGGGGACATCATCTGTCACGAGTACACCTTTGCAGGTCCGTAAGTACCTAACTAACTACATACTACATAGTACTGAGTGCCTTAGTAAGGTACCTACCTACCTTAGGGAAGGGTATGTGATGGGATGGAAACGGGGCCGACAAAGATGTCGCAATTGAGGAGGTGGTTCGTGTTCCACTCATGGAAGAATATTTGCACGAATCAGAGTACTTCCATACCTAGGACCTAATACTACTCCTTACTGTAAATTGTAGATGGCAGTGTGCTACCACGGAGTATTTCTAGGAGTTTTTCGATCGAGAGGCAAAGGCAGGCGAGGAGGATGCTTACTCCGGATTACGGAGGCCTTCATCATCCCTCTCCTCCGTACCTTCTCCCACAGTACTATGTACTAGTACTAGTTACTCCGTAGATTAATTAGTATTCGGTGGGTCTGTCTCTTGGTGCATCCATTGATCGGCCACTACGACTGGGATAGTATCGGGACATTCTCCGGAGGATTCATGTCCAGGTGACTCACCTGTCGCCCCGTGCCGAGGTAATGCCTGTCTACAATTGTACGTTGCGATTAATGAATGAAGAGGTAGAGAGGTAGATGTATAGTCATGTCATTATCTTATGTATGGTAGATATACTATATACGAGGTCTGTATACTGGTCAACACCATCTGTGACCTTCTAGATCCATCCATCCATCCGTTCCAACGCCGAAGCAATCAATGGTCGCTTTTTCGCTGAATTGAAGATTGTATCAATTCATAGACAAGAGAAGAAATTCGTAAACGTCGTGATTCGTCAGATTAAAGCGTGGTTCCATCCTTTTTTTGTTGGAGTGGTACGCGGTCGTAATATGTTAAGGTGAAGAGAAGAGGAGATGAGAAGATGAGGTATGTCGGAGGCGAGATGAAGAGAAATCGAAGAGGAGGGAATAATAGGCGAGAGACGAGGAGTTGAGAGAGAGGGACTAAATGCGGACAGGCATGCATTGCCCCGGCGAAGGCCAAAAGTTGGTCCGCTGAACCGTCTTCTCCAGACAGTTCCGTCCCCTCAAGCAATCCCTCCTTCTCCTTCTCCTCGGGGGAGACAGGCGAAGGCGCCTGTTCGAATGAGACCTCGAACCGCACCTGAAGAGTCTCTTTATCCTTCTCCTGCTGGTCGACAGGAGAAGGCGTCACCTCGGGACGACGCGAGTCCTTCTCATCGTCTTCAGAGGAATTGCTATCTTTATCGCTGTTGTCGCTGTTGTCGCCCGGCTCATCCGTCTTCGATCCACGACCACGGTCACGGTATCATCACTCTCCGACTCCTCAGACTCGGACTCGGACTCACTCTCCAGCTCGATCGAGTTGATGCGGGTCGTCATGTCGCGCTGCGCCCACTCCATGGACATGCAGTGCAGGCGGAAGTGGCCCAGACAGCGGCGGATATCCGGGTCCGGGGCGGTGGCCTCGCGGGCGAGTTTTTGCTTCGACAGGGTCGTGAGCTTGTAGGGGAGGGAGGACTTGTCGGCCATGGGGGGCCAGCGCTTGTTCATGGACGGATTGTTGGAGGACAGGGGGAGGCGGTGACGGTGGTTGCTTTTGAGGAGACGATGGGGAGAGTTTTGACGGCCATTCTTGTTTTCTCGGTTCTTGTTGTGGTGTGTTGTGGGTGGTGTGGTAGTGGTGAGGTAGGTGGCGTGTGAGTATACGCGGGAGTGGCTATGGCGATAGCATTTGCGAAGTATATTATATAGTGTAGAGGTGGATGATGTGCAGGTGTGAGATGACAGCAGATATGGAGAGATGGAGAGAGAAAAGAAGAGTCTGGGGAGGGAGGAAATAAGAAGGGCAGCGTGGGAGGGTTGAGGGACTGAGCGACTGAGCGACGGAGTAGTCAGAGAGCAGGTCCAGACCCAGACGGGGCCGGAGACTCCCAAACGAGCAATCCGGCGCGCAGGTGACCATCTGATCGGGCAGATTCTGCACGCGGACGTTGCGCGTTCTAGACCAGACCCTCTCTCTGTCGCTCTCACTATTGTGTTCTCACATCCTCATTATCCTCTCTCTCTTGAAGAGTACTGTTCACTTCTCATCATCTCCCAATTATCCCCTCGAGTCTCTCCCAATTCACAAGCAACGCCCATCCCAAAATCCCTTTTTTTGCCACTCCCTCCCACATCAACTCCGTCATTTCCTTCGCCTCTCCCATGAATATTACTATTTCCTGCCGGGGACGATCGCACACGTAAGGTTGCCCGGGACAAGCCCAAGCTGGGGGGGAGGCAGAGGGTTCCAGGTCCCACCCGTGAAAAAACAGGTCGGCCAGCTGACCAGGTTGCGTGTGGGTCCCGGTCGTCGGCACTTCCATGGAAGTTTCCATCCCATCCTCCCTCTCCTCCTCAGTCCCTTTCTTCTTCCGATTTGGGCTCCGTGGATTTCTTGGGTACTGTAGAGTGCTGGAGTCATGATTGTGTACTCTTTACTTTACTTGACTTTGAGTTTGTTCAATTGGGTTTGTGGAGGGGTAACTTTATGGGGTTCGTTGGCTATAGTTATTTACTTTTGATTAGTTGTTCCATCGTACTCCCTCCGTTCCGTGAAGAGAAGAGAAGAAAATTCATCGCTGACAAAGAAAGGGAAAAGAGAAAGGGAATAATAATAATCATGAAAAGAGACTCGGTGTCCCTTTTCGAGCGACCACGATGCTGAACGGAGTCGCTCCCGCGACCGTCCATTGGCGCCTTTTTGCGGGGTCGTCCCGAACAAGACTAGCCCCACGACTAGACCCAACGGGGGAATAGTCTAATTCCTGATCAGGGTTGCAATCGACGCGCCAGCACCGCTATGTTTAGCAACGGCATCTTTTCCGTGCTGTACATACTCCTATTAGTAGTATTATTCTTCATCTTCTTTTTCTTCGCGCTCGCCCCTCACCCCCGTCGTCCCGTCGACCCTTGGCCCCGTCCGCGTGATGTTTCCGGCACCATAGAGTCTTTGTCTTAGTCAGATTTATCCTCCGGTTTTCGTTGGCTGTTTAATGCTTCTTACTTAATCAATGCATGGGTCAATGCATCGTAACGCATGAGCTAAGGTCCTGCGTACATAGATATCGAAATGCATCCCCAATTCGGTCGGCGTCATAATCGATGGGAGATCATTGCATGATGTAGTCTGGGGCAATGGGGCTCCGGTTCTTCCATCCCTTAACCTTCCTACCGAATCACGTACCTACCAAGCCTTTGATCCGGATGAACGCATCTGGTGACGTCAGTAGCCACCCAGAGTGTAGCACACAGTTCGTGACCTCATACAGTGTTCATCGGTCGAGATAGACTCCGACGAACAATGGGTCAGTACGGGGGCAATGGGGCAAAGTGGACATGACAGTTTGCGATTGCCTCCTGGTTGGTCTGATGGACGCTGGTTGACGTCGGACAAGCAACCTTACCACTTATCTTATTCTATATCCAATCCTGTTTGTAAGGGGCCGGCGACAGATCCCGGGCAGGCCGACCATCATCCGAGGGCAGTAAGTCGCGCTGGCGAACTGCTTCGGGTGCAGATCCCGTCCACCCAGGTTGGTCGCGAGGTCAACTGCCCAGTCGGTCGAGGAGCTTTGGCGATTGTTCATCGTACCTACGTTAGTACACTTAGACTTGAATTTTGCCACGTCTTGCAAGCTTGCTCAACCAGGGATTGTCCGAGGGACGAACATAACCCAGTGCCGAAGTTGTCTCCAATCATCTGATCGATAGACTTAGCATTGATATCAGACAACGATATTGCATAGTTCCGAAACCTATCGATCCATCGCATGATTTTGCACAATGGATTCTTCACGTTCGAAAGGGTCCGACGAGTACCCAATAATCCCCGTTTATCTTTATACGGGCCTTGAAATTATTATTTCCGTGCTCTTGTTCACGCTGACAAGAGCTCCGCTGGACATCTCGCTCTCGCTCCCGCAAGTGGCGTTGTATCCGCATCTGTCAATTGCGCTCGTGCCCGTTGTGCTCCTACTGATCAAGCGTTGGGGATCGCGTTTGACCTTCTCAGGGTTGCATAGCGGCTCGGATACCAGCTTCATCTGCAAGGAGAAGTTCCTAGAAGAACATGAGGAGAATATGGACCACGCTGCCGTCGGAGACGACGAGCGCAGTGGTGCTGCTGTCGCTGGCGACCACGAACGCAAAAACGAATCATCGATAGGAGACGATCAGATGGAGAAGAAGAAAACCAAGCACAAGACTGTCAGCTACGCCGACGACGACGACAGTCTCAACATGCAGCGGAGCGATCTCGCCGTCTGGCCCTCTCTCACCCCAGATCCTCACGCCAATCATCGGAGACACAAGCGGAAACCACGATCAGACTGGGTGCCCGGGTTCGAGAACGAGTCGCATGGCTATGTCAAGGAAAGACGGACCTCTGGAATCGTCCAGGTGGAGATCGAACCGAGTAGCGTCCCTCCGCCATGGGAGTTGGGCAACGCATCGGCTCGGAGTCGATTGCGATAGTCTTGAGCGCCCCGGCCACGCACGCTGAGTGGACGCTGAGGGTGCCCGGGCCACCTCCGCCTGCTGTGTCGATCGGGAGGATCGAAAGTTGAATCTCGCGTGTGCTGCAGGAGGTGTGCTCTCAACGGTCTCGATCCTTCAGCAAGATGCTGTGTGCGGGTCGAACGGCTGGGGTTCAACGGTGCAGCGGTTGTCTCGGGTAATTGCAGGGGAGGGGACGGCGCAGGTGGATTCGAGTCTCAAAACGCTAAGACTCAAGCTGCCGTCCAACCGGAAGCGCCATCGGCCTTACTGATGGGGAGACGGTCACCGGACGCAGGATTCCAGACCGTCTGGTTTGACTACTGGCTTATCTGCTCCATGCAGGGTCGTGCAGACGACGACGGGCGGAGAGAGGGCACGCCGTGGCCAGACTTTGGATAGCCATCGCAGCGGACGACCGAACCGTGCATTACATGTCTCCGAGACAGCGTTTCTGGGCTGCATATTGGTCGATTTGATGTGTTTCGCATTGTGGCCTCTGCATTCCATTCCGGCACCGCAGTTTCAGAGCGATGGAACATGGGAATTGAACAACATTCGCAAGTTGCCTTGTTCGGCTGGATCGATCCCGATGAGGAATTTAGGTTGGACAAGAAGATGGTCGCCCATGAGTCACCTTAGATCATACCCTGCTTGATACGGGGGTGTTCTGCTGATGGCTTGCATATCCCCTGCCACTGTCTGAATAAGAACGAGGGTAGGTCGCAATCGACCGGGAGAAATTGCAGCCCCAGCGCAGCGCCAAATGACACGCCGCGCCGAGACTCAAAGCGTAGATGATCCATCCGGTTTGGCCATGGGAAGCCTAGAGCGAGGTCTTGCTCAGGACCAGAGGAAGAATCGAGACAGGCCCCGATGATCCCTACGGGAGCGTTTGTTGCGGAGAAAGGCCTCATGGTGGTGGTGGGGTTTCAGAGTGCCCAGTCGGGATGCTGCATTTGTGTATCTCTTGCTCAGCCTGACGATTCCACAAGACTCAGCAGCAGCGTTCATTGGGATTGGCAGACGCGCCACGCACGGTCCTAGAGGATCGCCGCTAGTTCCCGCTCAAGTGACCCTTTTGCGCCTGGCGCAAAGTCTAAAGGCGGATTTCAATCCAGTTCATCCCTGGCAGAGGCGGGGGCGCTGGTCATCTGCCCTTGGAGCGTAGGAGAGAGTCTCGTCAGGTTTTCGGAACATCTTCAGCACGGAGGAATGGCGATGTCACTGTGTGATGGGAGGGAGGAGCATCGTCGTCATGCCTGTGTCGTCGTGTTGACCAGCTCTCTGAGACGGTGGGAAGTGTAAACGAGACAGGTGGCACAGGATGATTAGATTGTACGCCTTGGCATCGGACCTGGGAAAATCGCAAGGGCCGGAGGGTGTACTCAAGAGCACATTTCTTCTGTTTTGTGGTTCTTAGTCATTCTTATCGGGGGAAGTCTGAGAGATGGACGAAGGAGAGGTTGCGACGAGGAGAAAAACAAGGCAGCAGATGAGAAGCGGATGAGATGTCGGCTGATAAGGCCCAAACAGGCAAGGCGTCAGTGCATCTGTCTCCTCGACTCTTTACTATGTATTTCTACGGCAGTCACTGTACATACCTCCTCCGTACAAGGCTAGGTCCATTCCTCAGCATGCGGCATTTACCACTCTTCAGTCCCAAGGTTTCTCAGCTGATGGGACAATCGCATTCTTTGGCGTTCCCATTGGTGGGATTCTTCAGAAGTACTTAAGTCCAGCCCGCTAGGTTTCAATAATCGCCTGATGGACTGAGAGGCTAGCAAGGCTGCAGTCTGATAGTCTGGGTACCCAAGAGAGAAAAGCAAAAGAGAGACCGCGAAGAGGGTGAGCAGCGGCTCTGGCCGTTGTTCACCCAAGGGTAACCCCGCCTTGGTACAGATACCACGGCGCATTGCGTTGCTGCGTTTGTCGAGAGATTATTTGGCTCCATTAGGGTTGATTTGGATTTCGTTTTTCATCTGGTATCATTTTAGTGGTTTTTTTTTTTTCTCTTGGTTTTTCGATGAGGGTGAGAAACAGGCATAAAGTCTGATACTAGAGTGGTCTGTGGGGAGACTTCTGCAGCCGCGGTCCGCAGGGCTGTCCTAGTCGGGCGCATTGGCTCCGTCCGCATGCGGGTAGGGAGGATGGAAGGTCATTCTGTGATTCTGATCCATACTGAGCATGACCATCGTAGAGAAGATACCAAATAGAAGACAGAATTGGTCGATCAAAAAATACTGGCCGACAAATACCATGTGTCCATGTACAGTACTCTGTTCACCGGAGTATACAGTGGATATGGGCGGGTGGCCAATGAACACCTCGTGGCGGCGCCTGCCGAGCGCCTGTTATCTTCTCGTTCAGTCAACTTCCCCTCCTCGTCCGTCCTCCTCCCATCCCCCTCGCCCTCACTTGCTTGCTTCTTTTCTCGACGGTGATTTGATTTGATTTCTTCGGGTTCCTTTTTGACTGATTTTCCCTTTTTTTTCGATAATATTTTCTTTTATTCTCCCTTCCTTTTCCCATCTCTACCAATCCCCTCGCCGCTCTACATCCGTCCCAACTACATACTACCACGGGGATCCCCACTCAGTGACGCTCTGCGCGCCTGAACCTGGACCCGATCGTCTGCAGTTTTGCGACTCTATGAAAATGCATTACGTGCGATCCGACCGAACTTATCCATCATAAGGTCGTCGGCAGCGTACTGTACCTCCCTGCACCGCCAACACGAAGGCCGACGTGGTTGTGCCGGTTGGTCATACCCTGTCCGCTGCGGTACCCACTGATCGGTTCCGTCCAGCGGCGGTTGCAGCGATCGTACTCTATCTGCGGCGGTGTTTTGTGCATCGGTCTCTCTTTTGTGTATTGGATTATCTGATCTTGCCTGTTCCTCTTGCGCTTGGCTGCCTGTGGCGGTGCTGTTCAGTTTCCCAGTCTTGCAGCCTCAGGCTCCCGGCCAGGCTCCCAGGCTCCCCGGCTCGCAGTGTTCTGGCCTCAGGCTCCCACCAGGTACCTAGGTACCAGCCACGCTTTGTCAGCGAGGGGCGTGATCACGGCCCTCCATCTTCCAATCTGTTTTCTTCGCTTCCCATCTGGTTACAGCCTATTTCTTCCCTCGCCCCCCCTCCATCCCAAGCCCTTAATCAAATCAGATTCCTCCCTTGCTCTGCCTCACCGCCCGCCCCGTGAGGCTTCCTGCGAACTCGACGCTGCATGCGTGCTCACCTTGGCCCGAGGATCCATCCATCCATCCCCATCTCATCCTCCCCCATCCTGCCCTCCTGCCATCCATCCACCTCCCGTCGTCGTCCCGTCAATCATCGTGCGCTGACCATCCCATCGCCGTCAAATCCGCTGCACTAGCATCCCCGCTGCTGTCCCCATCCCCATCTTCTCCCTCCCTCCCCCTTCCGCGCTCGTTTTTCCCTCGCTCGCACGTCCCGAAGGAAACGAGACCCCCGTCGCGTTTGTTGCCTTGACGCGCCCGCGGCCTTGCGACAGACGGCTTCGTTAACCTCTTCCCGTCCTGCCTTGGCCCGCCATGTATGGCTCCTCCCACGCCTCCGTTTCCGCCCCGATGAATGGGATCGGAGGGGATCTCGTCGATGGTTCAGGCACCATCAACCCTG
This sequence comes from Aspergillus micronesiensis, assembly GCA_039763685.1. Lineage (NCBI taxonomy): Eukaryota > Fungi > Ascomycota > Eurotiomycetes > Eurotiales > Aspergillaceae > Aspergillus > Aspergillus micronesiensis. The sequence continues at coordinate 123,777 of JASHHO010000079.1, read as the reverse complement.
CCGCCCTGAACAATACCAACACTGGTATGTGAACTTTCTCCCCCCTCATCCCCTCCCCCTTCCTTTCCGCCCTCCCATCTTTCCCGGCCCCGTCGTCATCACCCGCGTCGTGTTATCGCATACATCCCCTCCTGCCCCTAACCTTCCACCGTTGTTGGATATTTGATTTTCTTGAGGGCCAAACAAACTTTCCACCCTTCTCCCCCTCTATATCAACAAAAAAGATCGTTTTGTATCTGTTATCATCGGTCGCGATCGATCGCGATCGACTCTCAGGCACGGATCGTCATCCACTGGCATCCGCCTCTACTCTTCTCTTTCTATCTGTCTGTCTATCCATGGCGCCCTCCGCCCAACTGACGGCTTTGTGCTAGTCGCCGTGGTTCTTCCCACACCGTCGTTTGGAACGACGCCCATCCATCCGGTCCCTCGGGGCATCAAGCGGAGTCGGACCCCAGATCAGCGCCCTCGCGCTGATGGGGACCATGATGACGGTATGTGTGCGTCGCGAGTGCTCCCCTCTCGGCCGTCCGGACCCTTCCGATCACGGCGGGCAGGTTCCGAGCCTCGCGAGAGCCGCTTCGTCTCAATTATATCGTCCTTTTGTCACCATTCCATTCATACACGCGTGCACAATCATCCGTACTGAACCGCAAGACTAATCACTACTCGGCAGATGAGCAAGGTCGTCGCAAAAGAGGACGTCCCCCAAAGACTCCCCGTCCGGCAACCGCCCCGACAACCGACCAGTCGCCCGCGAACGTGCAACTCCAAACGCCTCGCATGCAAAGTCAGCCGTTGCCGCATCCCGCCAGTCTGACGGTGTCGCCGCCGCAGGCCTCGCCGCCGGAAAAGACGACACCGACCAAGTCCACCCTCGTCAAGGCACTACCCACCGTGCGCGACCACACCACCGACCAACTGAACGATGAACGCGACGAATACATCCCGAAGGAATTCGATGAAGCTGGAGAGAAGAAGGTCGATGCCATGGGCTACCCTCAGGGAGGTCGTGAGTATAAATGTCGCACGTTCCGGGTGCCGCTCCGTGGGCAGAAACTGTTCATGCTCGCGACGGAATGCGCGCGCGTCCTGGGCTACCGTGACTCGTATCTTTTGTTCAACAAAAATCGCTCCCTCCACAAGATCATCGCCTCCCAGATCGAAAAGGACGACCTCATCCAGCAAGACATTCTCCCGTACTCGTATCGTTCCCGTCAAATCGCGATCGTCACCGCCAGGTCGATGTTCCGCCAGTTCGGCAGTCGTGTCGTCGTCAACGGGCGACGCGTGCGCGACGATTATTGGGAAAGTAAAGCACGCAAGCAAGGATTCACCGAGGAGGACTTGGCCGGCGAGAAACGACCTGGTGGTGCGAAAGCCCGCGATGCGGCCGCCGCAGAAGCCGCGAGTGCGGCCAATCTCCTCCCCGCCTTGGCACATGGGGATGTGATTTACAGCAACGCGTTGGAGGCCATGCCCCAAAGTTTGTCCCTGGGAGGCCCGTCCAGCGTTTCCTTGGCCCCGCTGCCGATGATCAACATGGCGACCACCGACGACCCACGACTGCGCGAGTATAACAGCATTCCCCGGGCTCGTCCGGAACTAACTGGCCAACCGTACCAGGATCGGTCACAGCCCAGCGCTGCGGCTGAAATTCTGAATCAGGCGACCCACACGGCGGACTTCAACAAGATTTTGAGCTCGCAGCGAAGCTTCCGACAGAAGGGCTTGGAGGATTTCTACTCCAAACAACGGGATATCCCAGCGTCGGCCGCCCAGTCCCAGCCCGGACACTTGGACTCAGCGCCCGTTTCACAAGCTCTCCAGTCCCCCCAGATGCCCTCGGGGGTGATGAATGCTGTCCAACCCCAGCAGGGAATGCTACCACATCAGACGCCGATGATGCCTGGTGGCCAGCCCGGTTTCCAAGCACCCGCCGCCCATCAGCAGCCTCCTGTCGGCCAGTCTCCAATCCGTGCCATGCCGCCCACCCGACCTGATCTCATGCACCAGCGGTCGAACCCGGCTCTCTCAGGCACTCCTCAGCCTCCGGGTGGTCCCTACGGTTATCCATCCCAACCACAACAGATGTGGGGCCAGCCCCCCCCAACCGCAGCCTTCGCCGCTATCAGCTGCAGGTCCTCAGGGGGTGGGGATGCAGCAATACGCGTCGCAGCTGCAGCAGCAGCAACAACAGCAGTCTCCGTCGCCGATGGGCCACTCAATGGCGCAACAACACCCTTCGCAATCTCCCGCAATCAACACCGGCCCGCTGCTCCTCAGATGCCGCAATCCTTCCCGATGCATCATCCCCAAGCATCACAGCAACAGCAACAGCAGCAGCCCATGCCGATGGGCTTCCCAGGAGCGACGACGGCGCCTTACCCGGGGATGTCCGCCGCCCGTGCCATGTATCCCTCTACACAAGGTCCCGGTGGCCAACCATTCATGGCTGGAGCTCCTCAACAACCCGGGATGGCCATGGGTATGAGTGCAGGAGGGGGTATGCCAGGGTGGGCCCCGGCACCCAGCGGTCCCATGCAACCGGGGCACCCTCAGCCTGGACAGTCCGGGGCTCCTCTCGGGTGGTCCGGTTACTGAGACACGGCCACAACAATTCAAAAGAAAAAAAGGAAAATCATGGCTCGGCGTTGTCCAGATTTTGGCGTTCTGAGGAAGAAGAGGCGTCCAGGAATGCAGGGGTCTGTTCTGGGTTTGAAGGGACTCAAGCATGGTCTACATCTCCATCTTTGGACCCGTTCCCTTTCCCCCTTTTCCACGTTGTTCTTCCCCCATCCCGCAACGATTGTTCTATCTCTCTTTTCAGTTCGGTTGCACGGGGTGGATCAGGTTAATGGTAATTTGCACATTTTCATTTCTATACCCTTTGTTATACCCGATGCTATTTGGTTTCTGTCTTTTCTATCCATTATCATTTCTGTCGTGTTCTTTCTGGGTTGAGTTTGGGGAACAGGTTTACAGGGTCAAGTCATGAGTATGGAAGTTGTGCATTTTTCATATGTCAATGATAGAGGGCCGGTCAGATCGTTTGCAGGGAAGGGGTTGGGTCAGTTCTGTTTCATCTTACTCTTCTTTGGTACCCTTGCGTCTTCGTTCTGTTCGGCGTCTGCGAGTTGTTGAATATTTCACCAGTGTTTCTTGCATTATCGTGCCCCAATCTTAACGACTGCCATTCTCGCCTTGTTGATGTTTCCTCTCATCGTGATGTGTTGATGATCATTTCAACCTATTGTGTTTATAGTATGCAGATTGCACGCAGATTCCACACTCGGGGTTCCAACTAATTTGATTCATCCCCCTCTCTTCTTCTTTTTCGTTCTTGAGACGAGATTTCTTATACTCATGGTGCGGCTGACTTTTGCATTTTCTTCCTTTATTGTTTTCCCTCGTCGATTCCTGTAGGCTTGATTCCTGCGCTGTTTATGTGTCTGTTGTCTGTCTTATCTATTACACTGTGTGGTGCACGCGCACTTGCGTATCGTATGTATACATGAATCTATGTCAGCGAGTTGACATTCATCGTGTCGTGTATTGATGGTGTGTCTGGACATTATTTGGTTCGGTTTAATATTTGGAAGTGGGAGGTAGATGAGTGGGTGGGGTATGTTCTTGGTATGGGTAGGTACGTACGTACATCCATGGATGTGTTTGTGATGTTATGATGGATCTATATAGTTCACCATCCGCTCCTTTTTCATGTACCATTTCCCTTCTGATCTGTAATTAATGATACAGGAGTGTAGACTTAGTGTATATGTACTGCTTGGTCTGTAGTTAGACCTCGGTCGGTAGGTACATAGATCAGTAGATAGGTAGATCTACCGTTCAAAAAACTATGAGTCCTCCTCTCTTGCCTCTTTCAGTCGTTGCTGCTTTAAGGAGGTGAGCCAGGTGAGTTAGATAATCTAATTATTCTCTAAGGTAATTTGCTTATCTCTCCCTAAATGCTTCCTTACTTCTTTATGGTGATTTGCTTATCTACTAATATTAATACATATTCTTTAGTCTTTACCCTGTTCTGAAGCCTATACTAGTGCTTTATAGACTAGCAAAACCCAACCCAGAAACCCAACCCAACCTGGACCTAACCTGGGGGTGGGTGGGTTAGGTAAGGGGGTAGAAAACCTAGAATAGGTTAGGTCCTAGACCTAGAAACCTGATAGATTCTAGATAATCTACTATAAACTAATAGTATTACGTTTTTTACTATAAGTTACCTATTTTAATCTACCTTACAAAATAGTCAGATATATGGTCTAGGCGAAAGAGGGATAGGACGAACATAAGGTTTAATGTATCAGTTATCCGCTCGAGCTTCGCGGGATCAGAACAACTCTGTATTCTATTGAGTGAACTTCTAGACAGTCTCTCATGTGTTTGCTTTGAGCCTGTGTATTATTGATCTAGTTGGTGTTACTGTTACTGCCTTAGCGCCTGCAGGGCACAGATAAACGACGTCAGGGTCACATTAGGCACAAAGGGCAGTCTGGGGAAAGAGATGCGAAGCTAGCATAGCACATTCTAGGTACCACAGAGAATGGATTTGCCTGAGGCTTCTCTGCTAGGCTGACATATTTCTTACCTCCAACCTGGGCGGCAGGGTACAGTCACATCCTCACCAGGTTGGTATGTAGAGGGTGAGGCTGGGCCTTGTCGCTCATAGGGTTGTGTTGGAAGACGGTAGTACAGTAGCTTATAGAGGTAACAGGCTTGAAAAAACACCGCATTAACACCGATAATATGCACATATAGAATGATTGTGCGTCCTGCCTCTCACTCCATTTTGTAGAAATATATGGAATCGTGGCCACGTGGTCTCGCCTATGAGGTGCAAACGCAGAGATTTTTGTTAAATCGCCCTACCTGCCATGCACAGAGAGATCATCCTCTTCATCATTATTAATTGAATTCAGTCGGTTTTTATCGTTCATCGCTCAATTGTCTAGAAATTTGGCGTCGAATAATATCTCTGCGTCGACACATCACTGCCCGTTCAAGTGTTGTACATCCAACTTAACACAAGATGGTTTCTGAATTCTGGTAAGTCTATGTACTGTCCAAGCTATTTATACAATGAACCCCCCATGACATGATTGATTAGCTGACGGCCTGAAGCCCTACTTACGCAGTAAGTCTTCAGCGACTGGTCCACGACAGAGTGTTCTGGACACTGAACGCCCATGGCTACAGCCATTCTTTGGAGCCTTAGGGTGTGCAAGCGCCGTCATCTTTACGACTTTTGGAGCAGCCTATGGAACTGCTAATCGGTGTTGGGATTTGCTCTTCGGGCATCCTGAGGCCTGATCTGATCGTGAAAAGTGAGTTTCGGCGTAACGATTAAGTTTTATCCTGGCGCTGATATACTAGATATCGTCCCGGTCGTCATGGCGGGTATCCTCGGAATTTATGGGCTAGTTGTCTCGGTCTTGATTGCGAACACTCTCGTTCAGACAGTGCCTCTCTATACAAGCTTACTTCAACTAGGTGCAGGCCTGGCCGTTGGTTTTTGCGGATTAGCCGCGGGGTAAGTTGGGCCGCTTTAACTATGGTTCTTGGGCGACATCTATAATGCCTTTGTCTGGAAATCTGCTAACGAAGATCAAGATTCGCGATTGGGATTGTGGGGGACGCTGGGGTTAGAGGAACGGTTCAGCAGCCCCGACTTTATGTTGGCATGATACTTATTTTGATCTTTGCCGAGGTGTTAGGTGAGATGCGAACCCACATTCGGAATTCCGATGGAGGCAAGACTGATGAATATGGAATGCAGGCCTATATGGGCTGATTGTGGCACTCCTCATGAACTCTAGGGCAGGCATTACCGAGTATCAGTGTAAATGAATCACGGACCTTTCCCCTGGTGATGATCTAGTCAGAGGAGGGGTAGAATTGAAATGCCTGTTTCCATTACCTTAGGCATTGGATTATATACGTATTAGGAAGATTATGGTTTCGCGCGGTGACACGATCCGATTGGGTTCTACTATATGCCTGATTCTATTATGTCTTGCAGCTCATATATCTAGCATGCCCTTCACGTCCTCATCTTGTAATAGCCTCTGATGTTCCTCTCTCAGTGTAGTTGGATCATTGGTCTCGAACCAGAAGGCCCACGTGCTGCGTGTATTGATGTCAAGATTATCACGACTCGACTTCAATCCCACGTGTTGGAGCTGTGGCGGTGCCAATGCGTATCGGGTAAACCCGTACTGATCAGCGTATTCCTCGATCATACTGTCCGTCTGTCCATGTCCTTTGGCACCAAGAAATCCCTCAGCCCATTCACGCGCTCTCTCGGAAACACCAAGCCCTGTGTGCAACATCCATGTTTGTTCATTTCAATGACTCCGTGAAGGGGGACCAAGTTGTATTTCCCACACATGTAGGACAAGCGCGGTAAAGGCTGGCATACAAATCATGGAGATGATGACTATGCTGGCGATGTCTAGGTGAAATTGCGTGAAGCGAGAGCGGCGCATCGCTAGCAAGGACAGAAGTGCAGATAGCATCAGAATACCAAAGACAAATGGCATGTTCCGGTATGCAAAATCCGAACTAGTCCAACTTAACGCGGTCTCGGTATAGAATAGACGGAGATAGATCCAAGGCTTCCCTGACTGTTGTTCGAGTCGGCGATTTCCGCCAACGCCTTGAACGTTCTTGCGAGCCACCCGGTCGCAAGGATGATATCATCTTCGAAGATTATAGTGTAGGAAGCGTTCAACTGCTGACAAGATTGGAGGGCATATAGGTAGTCACTGTACTTGGTTAGCGCCTTTCATCACCGAGTCACGATTCAGGTACCTACAAGACTCCTTTCTCATAAAAGTTCCTCTGTTTCTCCAGCTCCTGCAAATGCTCCAGTTGATCGACCGACACATTGTAAGTTGTCGCCGAGTCGGCCAGTTCTCTATCCATCGTTGTCCCCAGCTTGGGTGTAGTCTTGGTTCTGTGTTGGCAAATAGCAAACTAAGATACAGCTTGCTTCGCTCTTGTTGGTCCAACCCCTCAAGTGATGAGCCAACCGATGCTTCGAAATAGTCATCCAAGTCACGCCGAACGGTCACAAATGAGACACACACTTGCGGTGTGGGATCGGACTTGCTGTAGGGAGGGGGGTTTAGGTCAGAATTATGTCGAGATACGAAATGCCGTGCTTCACGCTCACGATGAAGGCTGTAATCCATCTCATAGACATGACGTTCCTGGAAGAAGGCCGAGTGTGGATCACGCCAAAATCTGATGCGGCAGAGCTGAAAGAATAAGAGCCAAATGAATAATGCTGAAAGAAGATCTTGGATGCGCGGAGGGTGAGATAATGAGGTAGAAGAGGAAGGGCCTTCTTGACGAGCCGTGTACAAGACATGGGGAGGAATGTGCAATGAGTCTCCTGGGGAGTGGGCGGGAAGGGGTTGAGGCATTGGCAACCGACGGAGTGACCGCGTGTACTGGAGGACAAAGACTGGTCTGGTCGTGTAACACTTGGTCAGCTCTGGTTCCCGGCGGCGACTTGCATGCATCTCGTTGAGCACTGGCGCACAAGGATCATTTGTCCCAGAATCATGCCTCAAAATACCTCGATTCTATCCGTGGTCATTGCGGTGCACATGTTCCTGCTTCATGGCCCACGAATCTCTACGGTGGGTAACCTAGGTGCGTAGGTAGGAGGGAACTATACACAGCCCTCTGCTAATGGGCAACAATATGTCAGAGGAAGCATCGGACACGAGTCGATTGCTCCGGGGTCCAATGAAGATGTTCCTACCCGAGCTGCTAACCGACCCCCGATAGTACATCATTTTCCTAGATTGGCCTAGCAAATGCGAAATGACTGCAGCACACCATCAGCCACCCCATACCCCACAGGACGTTGATCTCATGCTAGTCTCATTATTGGTGGGTTCTTGTCAGCTGATGGGCTGACAGCCAAGCTAATTGCTTCGAGAGCTTTTCAAGTGTCTTATTCAGGAACTTGCGGAGGCTCCGGGGGAGCCGAGGCCTGATTTGGCCGTACCAAGCGCCTTGCCCATGCATTGGGGCAGAACTGTTGCTGATTCGCTACTCCGTAGACCATCTACCTACTCTATACCCATGTAGTTTCCCGGGAGCCTGTTTGTAGCTCGTTTCAAGATGTCCTTCCCAGTATCCGGCGGCGCCACTCCGTGCCTCTATAGGTAGAGTTAAACCAAACGGCCACCTGCAATCATGGAAATCAGAATTCCAGGGAGCCAAAGCCTACTGCTCTTTTACAGTATAATGTGGTACTTGTTTGAATGACATCAGCGATCTTGAGCCCACGATTTATATCATAGTGCCAGTGGGATGCTATAATATATGTCATGGATCTTCTCCCTTACATGGGCTTGGTATGGAGCAATGTTGGTAAACGGTGTAACAGCCATTGATGCATTGTGGGCGATTTGCTTCATGTGCTCATTGAAGTAGCTTAAGATGGGTATAAATGTCTACCTGATCAACGAGTGGACAGGTAAGGAAAGAAAAGCTCCGTCACTCCGGAAACGCCATTGATGTGCGGGCATGTTTGAGTTGTGACAAAGCCACTCGGACAAAATGCTAGCGATGGGGCTGAATGCGCCTGTAATGACCTTAGTATTCTAACAAGTTGTATTTCCAATCGGCGCTCTTAGATGGAAGTACGACATGGGCTCAGCCGAAGATCTGTGTCTGAGCTGGGGCAGGGTTGATACATCCCTGAATGTGCCACCGCTCCCATGGTTTCAACCTGATAACAATGCGAGGCTCACGACAATAAGATATGACTACCCCCCTTTCAGGTCTTGTATCTTGATATTAGCCTCTATACCACTTGGCCAAAAACCCAACGCTAGTGGTTGCTGGTAGCTTATAGCCGACACGCCCCTTAAGCTGCCAACGACAAACAGCTATCTCAGAGTGACAGTGCTTATCCTGTATCTATCAGATTTGACAGGGGATTCAACAGAAGACCGGGTTCGAACATACGACCCTTGTTGCGGCTGCTGCCTTTTTTTCGGCTTCTTGCATACCGGGCCCATACCCTCTTGATGTTAGCTTTTATACCACTTGGATAAAAGCCCAACGCTGGTGATTACTGGTAGCTTATAGCCAACATTCTACAGGTACACAGGTTTGCCTCGAGCCTTCTGGATGTAACATTGAGCAGGGGGTCGGAGTGTTCCTGCGTTGGTCCCTTCATTAACCATGCTCAAGAGTCGATCAGATGAGAAAGGAAAGTGTATAAATATGCGTGTATTTCCGTCATGTCGAGTGTGATTATCTTCCAATCAAATTCATTCATTAGTCGTTCTTCGCCTTTCTTCTCGCACTGAACTTCCTCGAGTCGGTTTTCGAGCAACAATGAGACTATTCGCCATTATTTCTGCCTTTGCGGCCTTCCATCTTGTACGTCCCTTGCCGAGCTCACCTTACTGCATGCATCTAATGTAAGTATAGATCCAAGCACTCGAGGCCCCTATCCCAGGGTACGGTGTTGAGGAGTTCACCTGGGAAGTCGAGACCAAGCCGGAGGGGCCACAGTGACTCTCAATGGCACAATACAAGATATATACGCCGAACTCATCGAAATCAACCCAACGTATGATCTAGATTTTGCGGCCAGGGTAACTGAAGCCCGTACGAATCCTGAAGATGAGACTCTGCATCTACGGAAGCGATTTGATGTCACCTGCAACAACTATCCCGGGCCCACCGAAATAGAATCCAAGAGGGCATCAGTCATCTACGCAGCGTGAGTGGTAGGCCAGCCAATGGCCCTGGGCCTGGAAATTGTGGAAGAGTGAGCTGTTCTTATAACTCTGTATCTGGTGTGCAATGATGTGAGTGTTTGCCTCCCTCGGGTTTGGTGACTCAGAGCTAACATACTGTATCAACCGTAGAACACGTCGCCAAAGACCCTCGGCGGATTCAATAACATTGCCGATAGTGCTCAGACTATCATCAATCAATGTGGTCCGACTAGTGGCTACGTCTCTGGCGAAGAGAATCATGGGGATAACTGGCGAGGCATTGTTCGCTGGACCTCATGCTGAAGCTGGGATCTGGTGAATGGAAGTAATTGTTTCATACCCGGCTTTTCAACAAAGGTTCATCTGATCAATTTTGTTACTAGTTTAACCTTTTGTATTCATTTGAGACGTTTGAACTTCTAGACTTTTACTTGCCGATATATGTATCAAAAAGCCGATGCCTAGGTGTGCACACACTGAGGGGCAAGAGTAGGAAGATACTGGAATAATCATGACCTTGTTCATCTATTTAATGACTACTACTTGGATATATATGAATTGACTTTGCCGACATATTTCGAAACCATTTTAGTATTACTGACGAAGTTCGCACCACGAATAGACGGTATAAGCAACTAGTGAAATAGATTGAGTTGAGTGTGCCGGAGCCTACGTGCCACCATAGCTGCCCCCCGTTCAAACTCTCCCGGCTCCCCAGATGCCCCAATTGAGATTCCCCTTTGTCCAGAGCATCTCGCAAGATCCATGACTTCACCAAGAAGGCTGAGCGAGAAGAATGACAACATGATACCACATTCGACATTGTAGAAGCTGATGACATCTTTCTATGAACAGTACCCCATGTACCCCGGGTATGAAGCAAACACCCTGGCTTGATCCATTGTTAGCTTACTAGGATGCTTCGTACTGGGCGGTGTGACGTGGGGGACATGGTTCTGTAGTAACAGCACGTGATCATATGCACTTACTTAAGACTATCATCCCATCTACCCCTTAAAAGGTAGGTAGGTAGGTAGGTAGATAGGTAGACATGTATGTATGTATACACCGAGGAACTACTCTGATATACGTACGAGTCTATCTATCTAACTAACTAACTATTTATCTATTGATCAAGGTCCTTATATACACGGTCAGACGACATACACACATACCTGACACACCTAACCTAGGTATGTAAGTACCCAGCGGAAAGACAGATGCGCACTGCGCTGACTGACTCCACAGAGTACCTAAGAAAGATCCGGCTGGGCTGCTGTATCGACCTACGCCACGTCGGACAGTGTACAAAGGATCCTACCTACCCGTCACGTCTTCTTTCATTGGGGTGAGGATTTCATTTGAGTAAGGTTTTCATTGAGGTGACGCAACGGGTACCCTTGAAGAAGCATGATATAATCTGATAGGTTATTGAATTCTTTATCTTCATTCTGACAAGCAAACTCTCCCGCCACTGTCGGTGAGAGTTGTGATTTGAAGTTTGATAAACAATGGATATAAGAGAACAAGTCAGACTCAAAAAGCTCCCCCACAGGCAGGCTTCTCCAAAACTATAATTACTCCGAAAACAAGACACAAGACATTCAATAAGTTAACGAGAGACAAGGCAGATGCAAACGCACCGCCAGCACCCAGATTATATGTATTACTTAAGTAGGTAGTAGACAAGTACCATGAACGATAAGGTAGGCCAGGTACCTGACAGAGAGAGTATAAATACGTGACAGAAAGCCTCCAACTATATGTCAACAAGAGTAAAAATACCAGCCGCTTCCAAATTCCACATGCAAAAAGACACAAAACATAGACAAAAGCACATCCAATCCAAAATTCCAGAGAATCGAACCCAAAGCTTACCATCGAACGAATCGAAAACCATGGCAAACGCCAAAAAGAAAGACACCGACACGCATGCTCGGGGAATCAAAAAGGGCCAAGACCGGGGGATATATGTAAAGTCCCACAAATAGCACAGGAAGGGAATCAAATGGGGAAAATTGTGGGGAAGATATAACAGTAGTATCACACGAGAATGATAATGACACAGCAGCCTGACCCTCACAGAGGCGGGCTGGAGATTGATACAAACAGCGTGGTCGTTGGGTCCCATCAAGTGCAAGTAGCAACGAACACCCCAATCTAGAAATCGTTCGGCGTCTGGTTATTAAAAGTATACGCCTTGGGCTTCTGAGACATTTGCTGGGCAATGAACCGATGGGCCTCCTGCTGTTCAGGGAATTCATGGATGTGGAACCGTGGTGTCTTCTCCTCACCCAAGTCAACGTCGCTAGCAGAGTATACTAACGACGGAGACTCGGAGACAGGAACGTTGTCGAGGCCATGTCCACTCTGCTCATATGCGAGAGAGATATCTGCCTGTGGCATGGGACACCGGCTCTGGTAAGAAGCTTCGGGAGATGGCATCGAGGTCGCTTCGGTCCAGCTTCGGCCCCCAGTGAGGGGTCCCGAATCACAATGCACGTATTCCGGGAACGAGGTGTAGTGCGCAGGAGCAGACATGGAGGAGCAACATTGTTATATGGATAAGACGACATCAAGTCCACTCCAAGCGGCGTGGCTGGCGGGGAAGCGATGTTGATCTGCATGGGCTGGGTGGTGGGGAACAGCTGGCTCGATGGTTGAGCTGAGAGGCAGTATCCGCATCACTCGGGGTGGCAGGGAGCAGGTGATGTAAGTCTTCCGGCGTCAGGGGCGTCGGCGGTGCCAACGCACCCGTGGTTACTGTAGGTTGCAACATCGATGACATTTCGGCCTTGGAAGTGAGGGCGCCTGCTTCCGAAAAAGTGGACAGGTTGAGCGGTGAACGCTGAGCAGCGGACGCCTTTCTCACACCTGCATATCTGGAGTTGAGACATTGAGCCGACTTGGAGTGTCTCACACTTTGAGAAGACCCGTAGCTGGGAAGCCTCGTCGTGGGGGACATGGACGGGTTTCCTGCGAGCATTGACGACGATCGGGACGTGCCAATGGCAGCCGGACGAGGCCGTTTTCTCCGTGCCGCAAGATCGAGCTCTTTACCGGCTTCCTTCCATGAAGGTCGGTCGGGTCCAGTGGAGAGATGGGACATGCCATGAGAGCCTGTCGTATGAATGCCAATGCCTTCGAGGGTGTTTGCGAGCTCTTCAGACGAGCCACGCTTGGACAGAGACATCTCGGGTTGCAAAGGATACTGGACCGTGTGAAATGAGTTGTCAGTCGCCTGCACCTGGCTAGCCCACTCTTCAGCTTGTGAAGAGGGGAACTGCATGCTGTGCAGTGCCTCGGTGTGAGAAGTAGCGTGTTGCGAACTGATATCACGAAAGTCAGCAATCACTCTTTCAACAGGAAGTCGGGACTAGGCGATCATACCGAGAGATTCCACCGGACTTTGCGAAGAGCCCCACGGCTTCGTATCCCAATCGGCATAAGGGGTGTTGAGGGTGCTCTGGGTGCTCTGAGATTCGCCATAGTGACTCGGAGCATGGCTTTCGGGGAAGGACGTTGTGGGGGAGATGGATCCCTCAGTGGTGGGATCCCCAGCTGGACGATGCTCATGGTCAGGGCTATTGCGGTCGCGAGCTTCAACCGCAGCGTTCAACGCCCGTTGCAGCGAAGCAAAGGTGGCTTCCCGAGCGGACTCACTGCGTGTTTTCTGGTGTTTCGATCTAGAAGACGACGAAGACACTGAGTGCTTTGGCTGATCCTCCGACATTTCTGCACCGGATGACGGTTTCGGGGTATCCTTATCGGTCTCTTCGGAGGCCGATTTGGTATCCTGGTTGGATTCGGAGTCCTTGTCGTTCTCTGACTTGCCCCGAGCGGCTTCTTCGGCCTCGGCTTTGGCCTTCTGCATGCGCTCGAACTCCTCCTGTCGCTTTTGTTGCTTTGCTTTGGCTCGTCGGTTCTGGAACCAGTTCTGTTCCCCATGATTAGTTTCCAATGGCTCATACAGTTCGAGGACAGGTACTAACCGCAACGCGCGGGAGGCTGAGGTTCGTCTGCGCCGCCAATTGGCGCTTGACATTGCTGCTGGGCTTGGGGTGGGCCTGGAACTGGGCCTCGAGGGTTTCGACTTGCTCCTTGGTCAAGCGCGGACGGGAGAGGTTCTCTGCGTATTCCTCGTAGTCCATGATGGGGTAGAAGTCGACCATGTCGAACGGCGGGTGCTGATACAGGTAGCCACCATCCATGGGATGCATCATGGCGGGGTGGGTCATGGACGGGTCGTAACCCATGGGCTGGTCCATGGGAATGCCCGGATGCCCGACATAGGGGTACGGTTGGTGAAGGTAGTTCATGGTGGTGGTGGTGGTGTGGTGGGCGTGGCGGAGAGCCGGAGAGGTGCGAGAGGGGGTAGACGGAGGCAGACTCGACCAGTTGCAGCACAGGAGGCGACAACAGTGACGAGAGACGTATTCTGAGCATGCACGAGGAGAACCAGAAGAGGGGGGACAGTCGATGGGGTCGGTATAGATCGATTGAGGGCGGAGGAATGTGGGCTGATCCGGTGGATTAAAAGGAGTGGGAGACAGTCGAGAGGGACTGACGGATCGGAAGAATGGGTAGCAGTCGAATGGATCGAGAAGAGAGACAGAGGAAAGGATCAATGAAGGTGTGTATTAGTCCCGACGGGGAGGTACTTAAAAGGCAGTGGAAATATTATGTGGTAGAGAGAGCGACACTGGAGCGGGCTGAGAAAGGAAAGCAGGATAAAAATAAAAAGAGGGGAGTGAGGTAAAAAGAAAAGAAATCAAATCGAATTAAAAATCCCAAGAGGGAAAACAGAGGGAACGACAGGAGCGAAGGGGCAGAAGGAGAGACGGTGATGGAGCAGCCTGAAAGAGGAAAAAGGAGAGGGAGATAGCAGCGAGCAGGAGAAAAAGCGAAAACACAACGAACGCACTGGCAGCGGCTGCCTGACTGGAGGGGAGGGCCCGCTGGTGATTGGCAGATCCTCGTCGGAACTGGAGGATGCGCAGCTCCATCCGCCTCGTATCGTCGAGTACTCCGTACCTTCGAGTCCTTGCCAGCCGGGGAACCATCGGCCTCTGCTTGGAACCCGACTGGTACCTCCACCTAGTAGGTACCTAGTACCTTACTGAAGGTCGGCCACCAGTAACCGTATACTCATATAGTCATAGATCATACTCCATTCTTCACTTCTATTCTTTGTCCTCTCATGGTCAATATCAGGACCATCCGACAGCGGTACCTGATGGGAGGTACCACTGGTACCAACGGTACCCCGAAACTTTACCGGGCGGTATCAGGTACGGTACCAGGCCAAGTGGGTTGTGCTAAGGGGGTGGCGGCCGGGGAGCCCATCCACAAACCTAAGTCTGGGAGCACATCCAAGATAATCGTCCTCAGCCCTCTTCCAGGTCGTTCTTGGGTCCAAAGCGGAGTCCCGACTGCCTCATTGCCGTCAGAAGGTTGCTCGATCAGGGGAATGCTCATCCTCGCCCTCCAGAACAACCGACGCATCGAGTCTTCCTGCACGCTGTGGCGGTGACGGCCAGCATCAATACGAGAACGGTGGTAAACCGTCTGGTACGTGTACAGCTGCACGCCTGCATTGCTTTTTTTTTTCTTGGTTAGGTTATCATCAGATCATCGCGGACCAAGTTTGCGGAAAGATTTTCTTTTTCTTCACCCTCGCCGTCGGTCTCTTTCTTTGGCTTAATGTATTTGTTCGGATCACGATAGGAAGAAAACCAATGCATGGATGTATGGATTAGGATGCCGGCCTTCTTGGATCTGGAACAATGCCATTCCATCGACCTTGTGTACCGAGTATCTGGTTGTACTCAGACCGTCCCGGGTATCAGGATGCTTCTCGATGATGAAAGATAGCCACTTTGCATCTGAGTTTGGATCTGCCCCAAGTCCGATCATTGGATCGATGCATGTAGCATTTTAAACTTGCCCTGAAAGGAAAAAGAAAAGCCTTCAGGACCCTCCTCACGAAACTTCTGCCCCTCGAAGTCAAACCCGGCCTGGAGGAGACTCGGCCGCAAGCACCACCCACCCATTCATGATTCAGTGCGTTGAGATGCGAGGATGGGTTCCCATAGGTGAGCTTTGTCAGTTCCTGCATTAGCGTCCTCCTATCGACAGCCAAATTTAGCCTTTCATTCTCTTTCCCGGAGAGGATGGAGAGTGGGCGGGTGGGCAAGCCAGCGTGGAAAGAGGGGTCCTCCTCCACATCGTTCTCACAGGGGAGGTTGCTAACCTGCCCCGTCATCAATAGTGAGGGGAGAAGCGACGAGGCAGTACGACAGCCATCGCAGAAGCGTTCGTCCGAGATCTTCGCCACGCTGTCTGCACTGCACATCACTGCGAGGCCTCCGTCAATCCATCTGTGTGTGTGTGTGTGTTTTGGTCTGGCTGAAGTGGGGCAGATCGGCTGAATCACGGGGTTCGGGCTCTACCATGGATTCGCCGTACATATGCCTACTTGGGTTTAGCGTGGACGGACCGCCGGAGGAGGACCTTGGGAGCCACGCCCACGCCTGTTCTTCCTCCAACATCACCCCCGACTCAGTCACAGTCGGTTTTCACATCCTGATCATTCCATCCCAACGTGAGCGGCCGTCTGGTGTCCATCCTGCATTAGCTCACCAGGGCTCCCTCCGATTCGTTGAGCCACAGCCAACCTCACAGAACGGCTGGATCACCCTCGGGCTATCTTTCTCCAATGACAATACAGACGAAATCACATTACATACCTCCCCAAGAGCAGGTGCTCCGGTTCAGCCGGGGTACTGATCGCCAGGGTAGTCGATGTCTGTCATCTTGTCTGCCCAGTTCTTGGGCCTCCGGGATCAGCTCGTCATCCAGTAGTGTCAAGCACGCACGACGAAAATATCGACAATGGGGGGTTAATTTCACTTTTTCTAACTCATGTCCATCCTCCATCCTCTCCATCTGATGCAAACGCCCCGAAAGGGAACAGCCACAGCCAGCCAAGACCCACTAAAATCAATAGTCAACCGATCTTGTCGATCACCCTCAGGGATTCGCCGATTTCCCTGTCGCTGTCGGGTCTTCCTCCCCCAAGCAAACCAGCTGGCCCGATCTCTCGTTACATTACATACATTAGGTACAGGCACAGACGGCAGACAGTAGTCAAAAAGACAGGATGGATCGGAACCTTGATCGTCTCCTCCACCATTCGTCACTTCCCGAGTTCCTGGTTCTGTCACAGCGTACCCCTCCGTCAGGGCGCTAAAGATCCTGATGATGTGCAACGGAATCCACCTCAAGTCACGAGGGTTACGCAACCAGTGCCTGTCCGCACCCCTTCCCATGCAGCCGGGAGCCCATCCCGCCTGGACGTGAGGGGGAGGGGAGGGACGGCCGGCAAGTGGGAAGAAGCCCTTTGTCGGGACTATCATATGCATACATGCCTATCTCTCCTCACGCAGGGTTCGTTCCATGGACCATGGACCGTATTGTCTACCGCTGGCTCTGCTTTTCCCCCGTTGAGATTGACAGTTCAACGCTCTAGCTAAGGGAAAACTCAAAAGTCCGGGTTGTCAGCCACGCAACAGAGGGATCCGCCATGTTGGAACGATCCCACCACTACCCCTCTTTGCCCCTGATCAAGATCCACCGATTTTCAGTCCATCATCTGCCGTGGGAATTGACGGCCGAAGCGGCAACCAGGCCGTCCGGAGAAACATAGGAGCACTGTGTAGCTGTGTAGTCAGACTGTCGAGGTGACACCCATCAGGACTTGGTGGAACCAGATGAGAGGGAGCCAATCACTCAAATCCTCTCTCCGCTCACAACGCTGCCAGGTGGATAACACCATTCACGCCGGCTGGACCTGTGGTCCTGTACTCCGTTGCAGAGCAAATGAGACCAGTTCGTCGCCCTCTGATGGGACTCGTGAGAGTCAGAGCTCCGTCGGAGCTGCAGATGACTGGGAGGGCCTGCGTTCGTCCAACCTCACAACTACCGAGAGCTGCCGGTCAGGTTCACGTGTGCCACCTGTATGCAGGTTCCTGACAGGGCTTGTCTGGATGAACATGAGACAGCATGATCTCCATGAGCCATCTTGGTCCAAGACTGAAATGAGCCAGCCAAACTCCATTAACGCTTAGACCAATCAGCCACGGCGGATCGTCCAGGTGATGTGCGATGCTGTACAGGACGGAGAACATCGGGATATTCCCTTCCAAGCTTTTAGGGCCACCTCCGGAAAAAAAGAAAATGGGAAAGGAGCACCAGACGATCACGTCGCCCTGTCCTGGAAGAATGATGCTGATGACCCCTGGGTCGATCCACCAACTCCCGCACGGATCGCTTCCCAGGTGTATTGATTTGACCTGTTACAGACCGTTGGTCACCGTGGGAAAGGGATCCCAAATATTTGGTCTTGAAGAAAAATTCGCCGAGAATCCCGTCTGCCATGAGAGTGACGGGCTGTGTGACCTAGTCTGTGACGGACTCGAATTCAGTCAGAACTCTGAGCTCCAGACCAAAGTGACGGGAGTTCCCCTGAAGCAAACCTGTAAAGATCATATCCCTGTCTGGGTATAAGGTTGACTTGGCAATGGGGTTTTCTCTGGGAAGGATGAGATACAAGTGTCAAGTTGCATACGGACTATCCCAAGAGGAGCAAAACAGTCTGGACAAACGTCAGCGCCCAGGCTGCAGCCGTCCCATCCCCTTGGGTTTGGGGCCCATCCTACACGTATTTTGCTAACGATCTTCAGATAGGGACTGCTGTAGATCTCCGGACGGTGATGTTACTTCGGCCGTCACATCATGTTCCTTTGCATGTATACATCCGAGAGTTGATTGGTCTTGCCTGTCGCAGGGGATAGCCGTGTGGTACGTGCTGATAGCCGCCCGTTACCTTCGGATACATCCAAGACCATGTGGCGGTGCATCTTTCCTGTCTCTCCAGCTGAGCCACATCTCGCCCCCATTTTCTCACCCCCGACTTTCTGCGATGCCTTCCGGGGGCACGGATAAGCCAAGGAAGGGCAATTTGTCATTGAACAACAATAGTTCCGGTTCAATGGAGCCAATGATATCGGGGCCTGGGCATCAGTCCCATCAACTGGCGCCACGGCTGGCTTGATCTCCATAAGCAGGGCAGTCTGTACGACGGTGCCAAAACGCTCAGGGCGGCAACGGAAACTTTCCCTGCCAACTCTGCCATGCTATCTCAGGTCCAGGCTGAAGTGATTTCCGTCCGGCCTGGGTGGTAGTCATGTATGTTTGTATTAGAGATCACATCGGGGAAGAGATGTTCTCTACCCAATTGCATTTCATCTCATGCCCATTAGGGTTTGCTCTGGGTTGCACTTGATTCCTCATTCATGTTGAAACAACAAAAGAAAACTGGATCTTTCCACTATCATCCCTGTACAATATGCGTACTTTCTTCCTCGAATCACCCCAAGCTTACATTCACAAGACGGCAAAAGGACGGGAAAGTGAACATGTCTCCTTGCATGCGGTGCTAGAGTTAGATTAAAGCCTCAACCCAAGGCTGGCGGCCTGATTCCCCGGGAGTTCCTGGTTTCAATGAAGCAGGAGCCCACGTCGATCCCGTTCTTGTCGTACTGCATGAACCGCTGGATGACCTCGGTTTCCAGAACCCGATCGCCCTCTTCCAACAACGAGGTGTTTGCCTGAGCAAGATCCCGCCGCACATGAAACAGATTGCCACAGTTCGATGCCATCCCTTTCTCCAAGCAACTAAGTCTGCAGCCGCAGTTCAGCTCGTGTCGTTTGAGCTGGCGTGGCGAATGGCAAAGCTGGAGGTGCAGGCATAGAGGCAAAGTGCCGACCCAGACGCAACCTCTCTTCGCTCCATCGTTCTGTCGGTCTCACAGCACGGTCTTACGCAATGGCCGCTCCTCTCCAGTGCTCAGAACGGGAGTGCATGTAGCCTCCTCCACTTTCATGCAATAATTCGGGAGTGCCACTGACTCGGCTCCCTTGTTTGTGTTCCTCTCGCGCTGTCCAGACTATGGTCTACAACTCAGGCGCACAGGGCAGACCGACAAAGTGACATTCCCGACGAGTCGGTGAAGAACCGGGAGATCCATCAAGGAAACCGGTAGACGTCCCGTCCACCTACATGTCCCGACCGATATTTCAACTCTAAACAGTGGATTTATGCCGGTTCCGTGACATACAGACCGCGGCCGTCCATCCCGATTCAGCCGGCCCGCGAGACCGATCATACAGGGCGAGAGAGCGGTGATGTTCCCCAGTAACGAGGCTGCAGCCGGTGCTTCTTTCCGAGGTCAAGGTGAGCTCCATCGGAGGGAGTCGTACCGCACGCCCCCTACGTCCACAAGGACGTTTCCGCCTTACCCGCTACGCCCTGCAGCTCACTACATCGTACATGATTGCATACAGATTCACCGCCAACCGTGAGGCCTCCAGCTCCAGGTCGTATGCAGGTATGTCGCACTATCATCCATGCGCTCGATTACCTTGAAACAAAACCTGCTGCACCTTGTCGAACCTTCAGCTCCGTAGCAACGGAAGATCCAAATAAAAACAATAACCTTGTGGAAACCATGGAAGATGGCGTACGGCATATGGAATCTTCGATGTGGCCCAGTTGCAAAAGTCAATCCGGCCGAGTTCAACCGGGAATGGGGACGGCATGGCGATGGTGGACGTGGATGTGGACATCGTTCTCTGGGACGGGGTATGGAGCACGCTGCCTAGTGGTCGTTGTCGTCGACCAGAGCAGATTCCATCCCCAATTGCGGTGAGCAAATCACATGCAGATCCCCCTCCAGATGATCGACCGCCACCCTAACTATTTGCTCCATCGTTGATCTGGTTTTCCAGGGCGTCAACCTCCACAACCCTCCGTTCCCCGGCAATGGTGGTGGCCCTTGCCCCGGATCTAGGTAGCGTGGCCATGGATAGACTATCAATGCGCTGCTGCCGGCGTCGATGGCATTGTTCGCAGCCGTGTCTGTGTCCGTGTCTGTGTCTCCGTCGAGCTCGGTTCCCAAGCTGGTAGGTAGGACCATGCAAGGCACTTCCATGCATGTTCTGGGTGTTGACATGTCATATGGGGCCGGCCGCGTCTTGGTTTCGCTTGTTTGTGCTTGGGCCGAGGCATCTTGTAGCTGTCGTGCTGGCCGTGCTTCCCCGGGGGGTGTCGGTCTGTCTGTCTCTGGCTGAGTCTACCTGAAGGAGTGCGGACTGGTCAACATGCCACGCTTGGGACAACATGGCCGAGACTTTGGTCTGTCACGTGAGGACTGGTTCGTAGCTGTAGCCGTAGATGTAGGATATTGGAGTAGATGTCGTAGATAGATGTATAGATGTGCTCTATCTCTCATGTTGTCATTTTGATAAGAATCGAGTTGGTGGAAACTGGCCCGGTGACTAGATACAGCATCCAGGCTGATCCATTGGTATCATGAGCAGTCGTCATGAGTATACCGGGCTAGAAGAACCCTCTAGACATATCCAAGTACACATAGGGCAATATAGAATGGAAGAAATCTATGTACAATGCGTCTATCTATCTATCCGAACCCCAAGCGAATCTATCCAGCAAACACACAGGGAAGAAAGAATGAAACAAACGAAACAAACGACAAATGCACAGCATGCCGTTATCAGCCCTCTCTCCGTGTCTACAAGCCCTCAGCAGATGCCTAGACCCAGACTACTGCCACGCATTCCGAACCTCCAACTGAATCTTCCCATCCACAACCCCCTTAACCGACATACTCCTCAAATCCTCAATAATCACATCCGCCCCGGCCTCCACCAACTGCTCCAACGAATGCGTCGTCGTCAACGCAATCACCGTAAACCCCGCCGCCTTGCCCGCACGGATCCCCGACGGCGCATCCTCCAACACCACCAGCGACGACGAGTGTTCCAGCCCCAGCCGCGTCCGACCGAGCAGGTAGCACCGCGGATCGGGCTTCCCCTGCTCCACGTCCTCGGCGACGACCAGCATCTTGGGGTGTGTGAGGCCGAGCACGCCGAGCCAGCCGTCCAACAGGGCGCGCGTGCCGGAGGTGACCACGCCCCAGGGAGCGGCGGCTTCGTCGAGGGCGGAGAGGAGGTATCGGGCGCCGGGGATTTCGACGGCGGAGGTGCCGTATTCTTTGGGGATGCGGCCTTCGATGTAGCTTACATCTGTGGTTTTGTTAGTGGTGTTTTGTGTTTTGTCTGTGTATGTGTGTGTCTCTGTTGGGGACTAGGGTGGGTTTGTGGTGGGGTGGTTTGTTCAGGGAAGGAGGAGGGAAACGTACAGTCCCAATTGGCCTTGGAAGGGTCATAGAGTTGCAGGGTGTCGATGCTGCGGCGGCCGTGAGAGCTGGCGAGAATGACGTTGGGGTCGACGCCGAGTTCGGCGCCAATTCTATAGTTATCGTGTTAGGGGGGTTTCGTTGGCGATAGTTCCGAGCGCGGGACTCACTTGTGCCAGTGCTTGACAATTGCTGTTACGTATAGTTAGTAATGTTGCGGGAGGTTTATCAGATATCTGGATAAAGAATGTGGACATACCCTCTGTCGAGTCGACAATAGTTCCATCAAAGTCGGAGAGTAGGCCGTCGAACGTGAGGATCTGAGGCGGGGCAGAGAACGAGCCTTGGGGTTTGGACATGGTGATTGCACGAGGTCGTAATGAGTGTGGTGAGGTAGCTTCTATAAAGAACGCGACACGCCTGTGTTATAGATCTAAGACCAACGAAGGAATGCTGAGCAATGCGACTGCGGGGATGAAGTATGGACGAGGGGAAGATGGTTGGTGTTGTCAGAAATCCGCCGGAGATCGGCGGCAGGTTAATCCGGTTATCTTAGCGCCGCTGAAAATTGTTCGGGTCGGCCGCTTTTTTGCTGGTCGGTCTGGTTCTCGGTCTGGATTCTCTCCCCGATTACCCTTTCTTTCTGATCAGATCGTGTGAATTTCTGACGGTCGGTCAAGATGGTCAAGCTCGGTATGCTCACCCCTTTTGATTGGATATAAATGGTTCTCTAACCGCCTCCAGGCAAGAACTCGAAGCGGACGCCCGTCCGGCTACGACATAAAATTGAAAAAGCCTCTGCGGCGAAACAGCGGAAGGCGAGAAAGCTTGCGAAGAAGGTCCGTCATTGCTGAATTCGCTCTATCCACTGGGACACCCGTTAATGTTCGATTAGAACCCCGAATGGCGCTCCAAGATCAAGAAGGACCCCGGCATTCCCAACCTTTTCCCCCACAAAGATAAGATCCTGCACGAAATCGAAGAGAAGAGACGCCTGAAGGCGGAGGAGCAAACGCGCATCCGTGAGGAGGCTCGCGCTCGCCGCGCCGCGGAACGGGCACAGTCCGGCGAGCAGGCTCCGGCTGGCCAGGTGCAGGATGAATCGACAGCGACGACATGCTGGACGACGATATGGAGGAAGATAGCGAGTCGGCCAACCCCATGGCTGCGCTGCTGGCCTCTGCGCGGGCGAGAGCCGCCGACTACGAGGATCTGAGCGATGAGGACGAGGATGGGATGGACGAGGATGACGATGAGGACATGGAGCGATGGACGACGACGCGGAGGGTGGAGCGGCGCTGGACGATGCGACCGTCGCCGACGCTTTCTCGAAGGAGAGCTCCCGACGACATTCGACAAGGTCTTCAAGCAGGTGGTGGATGCCGCCGATGTGGTCCTGTATGTGCTCGACGCTCGTGACCCTGAGGGTACCCTCGAAGGAGGTCGAGCGCGAAGTCATGGCCGCGGCGTCCGGCCAGAAGCGTCTGATCCTCATCCTGAACAAGATCGATCTTGTCCCCCCGCCGGTGCTCAAGGGCTGGCTGGTGCATCTGCGTCGGTACTTCCCTACGCTGCCGCTGAAGGCGTCCAACGGCGCGCCCAACTCGCACAGCTTCGACCACAAGCAGCTAACCGTCAAGGGCACCTCGGAGACGCTGTTCCGCGCGCTCAAGTCCTACGCCAACAACAAGCAGCTGAAGCGGGCTATCTCCGTCGGTGTGATCGGGTACCCCAACGTGGGCAAGTCGTCCGTGATCAATGCCCTCGGTGCTCGTCTGAACAAGGGCTCCAGCAACGCCTGCCCGACTGGTGCCGAGGCCGGTGTCACCACCAACCTCCGCGAGGTGAAGCTCGACAGCAAACTCAAGCTGATCGATTCGCCGGGTATCGTGTTCCCCAACGCCGAGAAGGGCAACAAGAAGAACAAGAAGAAGCAGGAGGAGCAGGCCCGTCTGATTCTGCTCAATGCCATCCCCCCGAAGCAGATCGAGGACCCTATCCCCGCGGTGACGCTGCTGATCAAGCGCCTTTCCACGTCGGAGGACCTCCTGTCCAAGCTGATGCAGCTGTACAGCCTGCCGCCGCTGATGCCGGGCTCCGCGAACCAGACCAACGATTTCCTGATCCACGTTGCTCGCAAGCGTGGACGTCTGGGTAAGGGCGGTGTGCCGAACCTGGAGGCCGCCGCTATGACGGTGATCAACGACTGGAGAGACGGACGCATCCAGGGATGGGTCAAGGCTCCTGTTCTGCCGGTCGTTGTGGCCGGTACGGAGGCCGCTGCTGCGGAGGCTGGTTCGGGTGTGGACACGAAGCGGGTTGTCACGCAGTGGGCGGAGGAGTTCAAGATCGAGGGCTTATGGGGTGATGGTGCGGCTGACGATGAGGAGATGGCTGAGTAGGTTTGTTTTGTTCTGTTCCGCTGAAATATGAGGATACCAAAAGGCGTTGCCTGGCTTTTCTTTAAAAGGTAGAATGATGATTAAATGTGAATACATGATTCTTGTTCAACTGTTTAGTATTTCACTCTCACTCTTGGTGTACAGAACTGTACGTGATAGAGGAACATGAGTAGCAGAGTTGGTGTTGAAGTATAAAAATGAATGCAAGATGTCAGGCTGTCTTTTGTCGGCAGATATCTATATATATAAGCGGACAGAAGTAAAAGTTGCGAGCACACCCCAACTCATTCTACGCTACATGAAAAACTATTACCCTACTAAAACCAGACCCAATGGAAACAACACCTACAAAATATCATACGTTAACTACAAAAACGGCAAGTAGCAAGAAATGGTGTACGAAAACGAGGAACAAGAACAAGATACCAAGAAAAGCAAAGAAACGAGAATCGCCACACGCGCTCGTCCCGCACCGCGTCGCGTATTTTCTCCCCAGAACCACCACCACTTCAATATCATTTCTCCGCCAACTCAACTCAGCCCAGTCCCGGCCTCGCCGATCGATTCATACCACATTACTCATATATAATTCCTCCGCGTCGACTGGAGATTTCTAATCGACTGCATCCACCGACGTTTTTCCGCGGAAACCTACGTCTACTACCACTAGCTACCCACCTTTCACGTCTGTCTGTCTCCCCGTCCGACTCGACCACACCACACTCGACCCTCGATAAAGAAACAGAAACAGGAACGAGGGAAAAAGAAAATGCCTCCTCGAAAATCACCTCCAGCACACCAGGCGACGTGGAGGACGCAGCCTCCCGCAGCAGAGCCAGGTGGCCGTTCCCACATCGCAAGCACAGTCGCAGTCGCAGTCGCAATCGCAAATTAGTTCAGGTGAGGAGCAGCAGCTGAAAGCTCGCGCGGAGGGCGGCGTCAGCATTGAGGTATACTTCCTTCTACCTACCAACGCATTTCTCCGCTGTGTCCGGGTCGATGAGAACGTCCATCGATAATATCGGGAAGATGAAAAGAACGAGAACTGACGGATACTCTCGAACAATGCAGGACTACCTCCTCCCTCGATCATTGACCCTCCGACTGGCTAAGGCGGTCCTCCGCCGAATACATCGATTCTAGAAGGACGCCGTGCTAGCGATCCAGAAGGCGGCGACGGTGTTTGTGTTATCTCTCTTCGCAGTATGGACCCTCTTCTCCTTTCCTCTTCACTCTACCTTTCTATCTTCCATGGGGGGATAGTATATCCCAGAAGAACCTACGGACTCACGATATTACACAACATGCTGTGGTGCTGTAGTGCTGTGGTGCTGTGATTTATAGCTAGCTAAAAAACCAAAGCGCCAACGAAGCAACCCTCAAACGAACCGTCGCCCCCTCCGACGTCCTCAACGCGATCTCGGAGCTCGAACTGGACGGGTTTCTCCC
Source organism: Aspergillus micronesiensis (assembly GCA_039763685.1). Lineage (NCBI taxonomy): Eukaryota > Fungi > Ascomycota > Eurotiomycetes > Eurotiales > Aspergillaceae > Aspergillus > Aspergillus micronesiensis. The sequence goes on along the minus strand of JASHHO010000079.1, from coordinate 97,875 downwards.
CCGACTCGAAAAAGAGCTCGAAGCGTTCACGGACCTGAAGGCCGGGAAACGGCGCGCAAAGAAGTCTGATGCTGATGCTGATGTTGCGGACGGTGGTGCTACCAATGGGTTTCGAAGGGTGTCAATGGTGCTGGTGCTGGTGCCGACGCGAAGGACTCTGCGACCATGTCTCCGTCTGCGACTGCTTCGACTGTCCGCGGGACGAAGAGGGTGAAGCGTGCGGAGGGTGCTGGTGCCGTGGAGGCGGGAGCTGGGGCTGGAGCTGCGGTTGAGCGGATGGAGGAGGATGGCGACGAGACGCAGGAGGAGGTAGATGAGAACGAGACGGAAGTGGAGGAGGAGGAAGAAGACGAGGAAGAAGATGAGGAGGAAGAAGAGGAGGAGCAGGCGGATGAGGACGAGGATATCGATCGGATGGAGGATCTGGATCGGGACGCTCGGGCGAGACGGACGATGGATCCTGATGCAGCCGTGATGATGATACGGAGAGTGATGATGATAATTCGGGTCCTGCGTCGCAGCTGCGTGGGGATCTGGGATTGGGATAGTGATCTATTCAGCTGGGCTATCTATCGCTAATAATTTTATTATCACGCACGTACTTACTGCACCTACATAGGTTGTACGAGTTAGTTTGTGGTTGGTCAATGATGCCTTCATTAAATAGGCAGTAGACTTGCGTTGTTCAAACATCGCCCCAGGAGTAATAAAGTACCCATCTAATGTAAGTCCTCCCAGTCTGCCATTGTACATGCAAAGGCCTAGCCTAGCTAGCCTTGACCAAATCAGCAGTCCAATCCACCCATAACGCCAATGTTGACCGCATAATGCATTCCCCATGACGATTGATTCATAGAATACAAAATAACGAGGGCGAGGTATCCCTCGCCAAAAATATCCTTCATCGTATGGTTCCCATTCCACCCACCAAACGCCAAGGTAACAATCATGGTCTATCCTGGTATCTTAGACAGTGCACACAAGACAAATCCGATTCCGACAGGTCTGCCGGAAAAGTAAACAGTGGAGAAAAAAAAAAAAAAAGTAAAGGTAAAGGTACAGAAGTCAATAGACTGGACCAATGCGAAAGACTCATAGCTCATACTGGGTTGTTCAATATGTCTTTCATCCGTTGGGTACGGATTTGGGAGATATCGTTTCTGGCTGGCGCCATCGACTCGCACGCGGCGTGGTTTCGCGCTTCTGTGAGATCGGTCCATTGTTGCGCGCAGCACCTGGAGGCAAAGGACCAATGGTTCGGATTGCTCGCGCTCCAGCTTGATGGTCTTTTCGCCGTCGGCCACCACGCTTGGGACTTGGTGACTGTGTGTGAACGCCTTGGTGATTCGGGAGTTTTTGGCGGGTTGTTTCTTGGCGGCGGCTGGGTCTTGGTCTGGCGCTTGCGCGGTGCGCTCGTTTTCGGGGCGGCCTTCTTTCCACCGGTCGCCTTCTTGGTCTCCTTGAGGACATCTTGGAGATTCCGTCCCCGGCTGGCCGGATTGGGGAGCTTCTCGGGCATTTGTACTTCCTCGTCGTGACTGGACGAGGGGTAAGGAAGCCGGTCGGCGTCTTCTGCTTCCGCGGCGTCTGGACCACGATCGACACGTTCTGCTTGCGCTTGGCCTCTTCCACCTCGGACAGGGAGCATTCGTCGAATAGCGTCTCCGACTCGTCGTCCCACCGTCGCAGGCCAGCCAGACGGGCCACTTCATCGCAGTCGCCCTTAACCATCAAGTCCCAGCAGTCTTCGAATTCCTTGCCCGCCGGGGGCTCGTTGTTGATCCACATGGTCACACCATTACGGCGACTCCGAATCACGTGGCACAGGCTCTTCACGAGACGACGCACGCCCGGAATCTTCAAACTGGTGCCGACCACGATCAGCGCATCCGGACGGGAGCGCACGTCGGCGTTCATGACGGATGTGATGGCCTCCTCGTCGGGTTGTGCTCGTTGTACAGGACAATGCGCGGTCGCATCTTGCCGATGCCGTGACTGCGCTGGCCGGTTTCGATGCGGAATTGGTTATTCTCGGAGCAGGCGGGACACTCGGGGGCATCAGGGCGGTCGAACATGGCACAGTCAAAGTCCAACAGGTGACGACACTTCTGACAGACCATCTTGTCGAGGCTCCCGTGCAGTTGGATGGTGCGGGGCCATGGGGCCTTGACGTTCAGGGGGATCTGGGTGGCCAAGGGGGCATGGAGGTCTCGATGCCATCGATGTTCTGGGTGTAGAGGCGGGTGAGACGCCCGTCGTGACCGAGACGCGCCAACATGTGGTGGAAGGCTGTGGGGAGGTCCGAGCGGCCTCCTCGGAGAGCGACCGGACCATGTCCTGGAAGGAGGCCGTGAGGTTTTCATCCTGGTAGACGGCGGCGTCGAACAGGAGTTTGCCCGAGGCCTTGAGGTTGTGCTTCTTCTGCAGGGATTTGAAGAGACCATCTGTGGAGCGGAAGTCCGGGACTGGTGACACGATCAACAGGTTAGCGGCGCGACGGGGTTGGCGGAGGGGAAGGGGAACTGCATACTGCCCGCTGAGGTGGAGATACCCGCGCCCGCGATGACCACGATCTTGCGATGGCCACGCAGGGTCTTGGTTAATAGGTCGATCTGGTCCTGCTGCTCCAACAGGGAGCGCTCGAGATCGAGATGTTGGGTGCGACGTTCCTTGGGGGCCGCGACCCGACGCTTTTTGCGGGCTGGCGGCTGGTCGTCTGGCCGCGGGCGGTCGACCGTCCGTGTCCTGCGACGTGGGTGGTGAGGGATAATCCACGGGCGGGGAGGGTGAGCGCGAGAGGGTGCTCAGCGGCGACGAGGGTTCGGAGATATCGTCGCTCATGGCGAAAGAGGTCCACCGAGAGAGTGGGAGAGTGGTGGAGGGGATGATGGGAGGGTGGAAGTGGAGGGAGAAAGGAGTGGAGAGAGTGTCGAGGTGTTGGCAGAAGATGGACGGGAGACAGCGAGAAAGACCAGAGACCAGGACGAAAGGACCTTCGCTTTTTTCTTTTTCTTTTTCCCGTCTCGTGGGATGTGGTGGGTTTCCCCGGAGAACAAAACGGGTAGACAGAGCGGCCTAGGCGATCATGGGGGAGGGTGCAGAAAATTCGCAGACATCAATTGCGCGGTGGATGGAAGAAAGCAGGGAAGGGCCCCTTTTCGCAGGGCTGGAGGGGAAGGAAATTGGATCTCGGAAGACGAGACGAAGTGATGAGGTCAAGGCGGAGAGCGACGGGGACAGGAAATAACACTCTGGGTCTGCTCGCTTGGGGCCGATGCGGTGTTTATTTTGACCCCGGGGAGCGAGTCGGAGAGGATGAACGACAGGAGGGCCAGGAGCATGCTGGGAGGAATGTGCTTGAGTATAAAGGCTCAACAATGACGACGAACGAGGATTCGTTGCAGCCGTCAACAACAAATGCGGTGATTGGCCTGGTGGATGGAGCAGCTCTCCATGCAGTCAAGCCCTATAAACTTTGCCTCTCCACCTAATCTTCACGACCAGGTGTGTCCAGGAGGTCTTCTGCGTATATAGTACAGAGTACATGGCCATGAAGGGGGCTCCCTCGATACAGAGCAATCGAAGTACCATTAGCGATCATCTCGAGACTTCTTCCACTCCTGTCACAGGAGGTCCTCCCCTGCAATCCTTTCATGCGCCGTTCTGCCGAGTCGGAGTTGACCTCAACCGTGGGAGCTGGTGAGTTTACCTCGGGTGGTTCCTACGGTCATTATGATACGAGAGGCACTCATAGATGGCCTTCTATGCAATTCGAAATATCATGTCATTTCTGGTATCATCTCTTGTCTAGGTATCCTGTCTACCTAGGTGCTGTAGGATAGTGTTGCATCGCGAACTGTTGCTTGTTGCTTTTGGCTCGGCAGGAGGGCCATCGCTGATTGGCCAGTCTGGTTGGCCCGGATACGGGCACCATGTGACCTCACATGATGCTGACTCAGCCGGCCCGTTGACTCCACCGGATCAACTCGCCCATTGATATTATGATGCGCTTGATAGTGCGCTACACTTGTCGAGCATGCGACTACTGACCAGAAAAAAGATGCAAATGGACCCTTAGGCATAATGGCCCAACTCCCTCCCCCAATTGAACCCTCACGATCCCCATTCCTGGTCTGGTGGGCTTCCGTCCCATGTGTCTTGCTCCCTGCTTCGGGATCAGTGCTTCTGGGGGCTCCATTCTCTAAGAGATCGACCGTCCAAGAGACTCGCCGAGGACGACTGATGCTCTTCAGTCTCAAATCCGCAATCCTAAACCATCAGTACATGCCCTGAAGTATCTAAAGTGTGCACATCTATCATCTTGAAATTTGATATCTTCCCCACTTCTTTGTCCCCCGTCCCGCCATGCCCATGATCATGGAGGACGGCATCAATGTGGACGACCTCTTCGGTGAATCCGGCTCCCTGGAGTTGGGCTTAGGATCGGCTCCTCCCACTCGCGGCCTGGCACAGCGTTTGGATGAGATGCGCCTGTCGGGATGTTGCCAGTACGTCTCGACTCTAGAGATTGCCCCAGCCCAATGTATACAAAGAATCCGCTGACCCAACCCAGAAAGATTGCCTGGTCCAAGCAAGGATGCATTGCATACATCACCCAAGATGGCTTGCGAGTCAATCTGCGTCACCTCGAGTGTCGCGCTTCCGATGGGAAGTGGGTTCTCAGTGAGGATACGCCTTTGCATCCGGTGAGCGATGTCCATGGCCAACATGCGCTCGTCCATCTCTGCTGGAACGAAGTTGGCTCCGAGTTGGCCGTGGTGGATTCGTCCGGTCGAGTGTCTATCTACAACATTGCAATTGCTCTCAATAGTCTAGGCGGACAACGTCAAGCGTCGTTCGATCCTGATGACGATGCGGCGCAAATTGTCGGCATGATGTGGCTGAATGTTCAACGTTCAGTGAGTCCCCACAATGATGACGATATCCGCAACATACTGATAGTTTCCAGGTACATGCTTTCAACCAAGCAGCCAAAGTACAAGGCCGATGGGCATATTCTCCCTTCCGACGTCGTCCAATTGGCCCATTCCACCCTGCTGGAAAAGCCGGGCTGATATGTATTACCCGGTCCGGCATGATCAGGCTTCTCTATCAAAACCCCGACGGTCGATGGGCTGATATATCCGCCGAACTGAAGAACACAAGCTACTCGGACCGGCTCTTAACCCACGCAGCCCTGGTGGCCACCCCAGCAGGCATCCTAATCGTGACGCATTCCGCATGCCAAAAAATCTGCTTCTATCGAGTACAGATCACTTGGAACCCGCAACAATGGGATCCCAGCCAGCTCAAACAAGGGCCAAACCAATTCCCAGTCCCGACATTCCGCTTTCTCCATGCCAAGGTCGAAGTACCTTATAACATTCCTATGAACCAGAACGGAGATAGCCTACCCCTACCACCGAATCCTCTCTACTGCCTCACTCGGTTGGATGCCATACTAGCAGCCCATGACAACTCTGGAGGAATGGCCACGAATCGTGGGTCATTGCCGTCTTCTCAATACCTGTTCATGCTACCGCCGATCACATACAGCAGCAAGGGCCGCCGAGCATTATCGTACGGTGGCAGTTAGAATCGGCACCCCAAGTTCTCCATCCCAAGTTTGACGAGGTGACCTCGAAGAAAAATAATATCCAAGTCAAGGTATGTCGCTAGGACCCGACCCTCTTTGAAAGTGTCGCTTACAGTACCTCAGCCCAAAGCCGTGCTCCGTCGATTCGATGACATTCACTGTGATAAGTACGTCACGTCCATAGAACAGACGGAATATGGTAACATTCTTGCCGTGGTCTACGATGATAGCTCCATCGCGTTTTACGATCCAAAGACCATGGCAATTTGCAGCGGTGCCGGCGACGCTGATACAGTAACATGTCTCGCCCAAGCGGGATTCAACTATCCCCCCGATTCCACAGGTTGGGCTTTCACGGGTAGTCAGAAGAGAACAAATGCTAATGTGAAGTAGCTGGTCTCGATATAAGCTTCTCCCCGAGTGGCTGCAATGCGGTCATGCTAGATAGTGATGGCCAAATGCAATTACGCAGCATGGTGCATTCCTATGGCGATGAGAGCGGGCTTTACGACGAAAGTAAGTCTTTGCCTGTCGATCGACGCGTCTGATACTTTCTAACATTGCAAAGACAAATTCTCCGCAGCTGTTGTTTCACTAACACTGGCGTTTTGCCGCGCTTGTGGGAGTGAACTAAACTCCGACGACATCCTATTGATCCTTCGACAACAGCTCTCTGCTGGTCAGTCCCCTTCCTCACCATCTAGACAAACAGTTCTAATATAACCACCAGACGCCCAATCCATGTTCATCAACGAAGTCTACCGCGCATTGCCAGTCAACTGCAACTTCACACAAGAAAACGACAAGTTGATGAGCCATCAGTATCTGCCGCGGTGTCTCAGCATCCAAGCCGCCCTGGGCTACACGAGTAAATACAAAGCCCGGAGCTTCTCCTCCAACATTCCCTGGGCTATTCTCCAGCTCCGCCATGCCTCTGTCCTATATGCACTCTTCCTACAATTCAACAAAGGAGCCCAGGGGGAGCCACCTGATCCTGGTACGTCCGCCAACTACGTCCTGCATAGACAATCACTGACAACGGCATCCTCAGAGGCTCTCCGTATCCTCTTAGGAAACACCAAGTGGGCACTAGATTTCCTACATTACGTCCTCAACGAGCTCCTCGACCTCGCCGACGAATTCGAAACCGTATCCACAGACCAAGAGGCCTTTGCACAGAAACGTCCGTCCCGTCAACCCCAATCCCCCCTCCCCATCTAACAGCAAAGAACTACCAAATACTAAACAACGGACAGTAAAAACAACACTCCCTCCCCTCATCATCATCCTCTCCAGCATGTCCCGCGCCTTCCTCCGCTTCATCTGCCGCGGTCTCCGCGGCATGTACGCCGGCCACGCCGCCGTCCCGCTAGTCGGCGACGCGCGCGTCTACTACGCCGAGATCTGCCAAACGCTGGACGCCTCGCCCGTACGCATCGACGTATATGAGAAGTTCGTCGCGGGCGTGGACTCGGCCGTGCGCCACGTCTACCACGGGGCCGGGTTCGGGGACGCCGAACGCCCCGGTCCGGAACGGGAGTTACTTGTTAATGCGCGCATTCCGCCCGTGCTGGTGGTTGCTGTTGCGACGATTCTGAGACAGACGTTGCCGGCGCTGAAGCCGGAGATTGATCGCATGGCGATCTATATGGGGGATTATAGTTGGCTTGGGTTGGGGACGGATCACAGGTCGGATGTGTATCGGCGGACGAGGGATGTGGATATTATCAAGAAGATTCCGTTGAGGGGGTCCGGGGGTGGTAATGGGAATGGGAGTGGCAATGGCAATGGGGTGAGGGAGGGAAAACAGGATGGGGTAAAGTTGAGGGAAATGGGAATGGGAATGGGAATGGCACCGGGCAGCTGAGACGACGGTGTGTTCGCTGCTGCGAGGTGTTCTGCGGGGCGTATCCCCCGCGTCCGTTGCTGTCGTTCCGCATGATGTATAAGTTGGGATATGTGCGGTATTGCATTTGTGGTGCGGCGTGGACGTTGGAGTCGGAGGGGGTCGTTGATCATACCTTCTTTACTTACTATACCTTACCTTGGATAGTAGATATATGATTGATGTGCGTCTTCACTTGTCTTCCAACTACTGGACTTACACATGCAGCTGAATAAATTTGGGAGACAGTGGGGGTTTTCAAGCAATCCGACGTCCAAGTTCGTGACCATCTTGATTGCGCAAGGCAAAGCCTTCGTACGTAGATAACGTTAAAAAGTAAGTAGGCAAATAGAGTCCTGAATTAGGTCATGTCAAATAAAGCATTCATTCAAATCGACCAGCATCTTCTTTCTATAAGTAAGATACATAATCAATGCCTTTTAGTAACGTTTTTGGTGAAACCGACCCCCACACAAGGTGGTCAACCCATCACCCAGAACTCCATACAGATCCAGACACAATCCGACTTCCATTTAAGCCTGTAGAAATATTAGTCCCATTCACACATATCTGTACTGAACCCAACACAACCAATATACACAACATGTCCGTAGATTGCTGGTCAGTCGACTGAGGTGACGGTGACGGTCATACCTTAATAGCGTACTTCCGCTGGGGGAAGTGGATCTGCTTCTTGCGCTGGCGCTCGGTCTTGAGGGTGGCCTCGTGCTTGGTGAGGCGGCGGCGGAGGGCACGGGTGAGCTGGGGGCGGAGGTCAAGAGGAGAGTACTTCTTGCCCTTGTAGAAGAGACGGAGCTGAGCGCGCTGGTTGGCGTTGATGACGGTGAGAACGCGAGCGATCGACTTGCGAACGTCGTGGCTGTGGATATGTATCAGTTTTTGTTCTTTGCTGTGATGGATTCGATGTGTTGCGAGTGGTGTGGGAGTGCCCCGGGTTCCGTTTCCATTCTCTTTCGTAGGTTGTCGTATGGTCGAATTCCCGTTCTGATTTTTTACTGCATATTCGATAGGTGGTGTTTCCCCTCTTTCTGATTTTTCTGTTCCCCTCTTGTTCGGTCCCGGGCGCAGTTTGATGGTGGGTTTTGGCTTCGCGAATAGAATTCAAAGGTAAACGCACATTCTCTGGGTCTTGGAAGAAGCACCGCCAGTGATCTTCTGGACACGGAGCTGGTTGAGCTCGAGCTTCAACTCCTCGAGCTGCTTGGTGAGATCATCCTTGCTCTTTCCCCAGAGCTGACCAGCCTTGACCTTGGACGACTAAACGTAGAAAATCACCGTCAGCGTCACATCTCTCAATGCAAATGGCAAATTCGCAAATTCTCCATCGCCAGTCGATTCACAGCGATTCACATACCATGGTGGGCGGCTTCGTGTCGGTTCGTACGGTTGTCGACGTGAGGGTTGAAGATGGACCGGGTCAATTTGGGATGTTCGTTGTGGGACTAGGGTTTTTTTTTCGGCCTGCGTCGTGCGGCGGCTTAAGCGGGCACGTGATGTGGCTGGCTTGACTGTGGCTGATACGGCATTCTGCCTCAGGCTGTCAGGCACCGAGGAGGCAAAATGACGCCGCCTTGTCGGCCACTCCGCCCATACCGGACTGGGCGATGGAGCCATGGATGGGCTGTTTCCGTGATAACTACTCCAACTACTACTGACACTTCCGACCTGCCTTTTCTTGTCCTCCAGCCCACGTGGGAGAGTCACTCTTGTCAATTTATTCTCCTCTATCCATACATCTCATACTGAGCTGCTCTGCACCCCGCCAGCCATCATGGCTACTTCCACCGGCACCGGGTGGGCTCAACTCCGACAGCAAGCCCGCTCACTCGAGACTCAGGTATGCATCTCACCATCAGGCTGTCCAGCGTCTGATCTACAGAGCGACCTATACTAACGGATCATGCTTAGACGGAAACCCTCTTTCACACCTACTCGCAGTATGCGTCGATGACGAAGCTGCCTCAAACACCATCCGAGGAAGAGACCCGAATCGAGAACCAACTAAAAGACCTCCTCGAAAAGGTAACCTTTCCCCTCTACAACCCAGCTTCAAACCCGTCCAACGCAATCGCTCACACTAAACCCACAGCGAGAAAACCTCGTTGCCCAACTCGCCCGCCTCCTCGACTCCGAAGCAACCCTCACCTCCTCCGCCTTGAAACAGAACAACCTCGCCCGCCACCGCGAGGTCCTCCAAGACCACCGCCGCGAACTGCAACGTCTCTCCTCCGCAATCGCCGACTCCCGCGACCGCGCCAATCTCTCCAACGTGCGGTCCGACATCGACGCCTACCGCGCCTCCAATCCCGCCGCCGCCGAGGCAGACTACATGCTCGAGAGAGCGGGGCCACATCGACCAGAGCCATAACATGATCGACGGCGTGCTGAGCCAGGCGTATGCGATCAATGAGAACTTCGGTCTGCAGCGTGAGACGTTGGCTAGTATCAATCGGCGGATTGTGGGCGCGGCGAGTCAGGTGCCGGGCATGAATGCGTTGATGGGAAGATTGGGACGAAGAGGAGACGGGATGCGATTTCTGGGGCGTTCATTGGGTTCTGCTTCTTGATGTTGCTTTTCTTCCGGTGATTCTTCTTTCTTCGTTTCGTTCTGTGTTGTTATGACTTGTTTGTCTTGTGATGCGGTCTCCTGTTCTAGCCAGCTGTCGTTCTCGGCCTGTGGCCTGTGCTACTTTCTTGTTGTCTCTTCTATTTCTACCTCCCTTGTCTATACTGGAACTGGGTCGGCGTTTGCGGGATTGTCTTTGGCATGCGTTTGTTGAGTTCTTTCTCGTCTATGATACAGGAGTTGATAATTCTAATGGGCTCTGTGATGCTCAATGGTTGCACGCAGCAACCTTCCAGAGACCCCAGGTGTATGTATATACATGTGCAACAAAACCAGCTCAGCTGCTTCCTTATGCTTATGTTCTCTTTCACGGCCTCACCACAACCCTAGGCTTCTGGCAGCTGTCTGTCCCTCATTCCGACGCGCCCACTCCTCCGCCGGCATCTCACTCTCCATACTAATCTTCCGCTCTTGAATGAGCCTCCGGACCCCATTATTGAGCGCCTCCAGCTCATGCCCCTCCGCGGGACCGCTTCCCGCCCACCGAATCCGACAATTCTCATCAAGCAGATACACATACCCGACCTTCCCGTTCATCATGCCAATGGACTCCTTCACCCCGTCGGTGACACCCTTGCGCACGAGGAAATAGCGCGAATGCTGCGCTTCCGGCAGCTTCTGGCGCATGCGGAACATGAACATCCGCACAAGCCACGCCTTCATCGCGTTCTCCTCCAGGTTGATATCGACCTTCTGCACGAGGGACTCGTCCGGCGTGCCCTGGAAGGTTTCGTAGAGACCGGGGTTCTGCTTGGGCCCGGTGAAAGTTGCGACCTGTGACTCGGCCCAGACGCTGGAGAAGAGGTTGACGATGGAGATCTTCCCGTGCAGGGTCGGGGTGGTGTCGAGGGGTTTCTTGGGCGAGGCGAGCGTGATGCCGTGCATGTTGGGGAAGTAGAGGGATTTGTCGCGTTTGAAGAGTCGAGGATTCGACATGAAGGTTTTACCTTCGTGGTATTTCATGTTGGTCCATTCGCGGAAGTAGGGCTTTGCGACTTGACGCGTTCTGTGGATCATGTCATGTTAGTAGGGCGTTTGGGTTTGGGTTGAGCTTTATCCTTAGGGAGGCGGGAGGTGGGACGTACAGTTCTTTCCGTCGTTCGAGATGTCGGTCATAGTTGACAAAGTCATCGCGTCGCTCGCGGAGCGTTCGCGAGTCGATTCCGGTGTTCTGTCCCTCTTGTGGAGGGATCACGGTGCCGATGGGACGGTCCAGTGTTGGGGGCACGAAATCTTCATCGCCGGGTTCGGGGGCAGAGGAAGAATCTCCCGAGCGTTTCGGAGAGGGGTTCTGTTTGAATTGGACTTTGTTCGAGGCGATGGAGTTGGGAGCGCCGGATGGTGTAGCTGCGCTCTTCGTGGGGTTTCCATTGCTGCTGGCATAGTAGCGAAGCGATGGACGGGTCCGAAGAGTCGCATTGCGGAATTGACAGCTGAGACAGCGTCCGCTCTGGGTGAGGGGGGCCTCGGCGAACGAGGCGAGAAGCAATGAGCGCTTCCACATTGTGTCGGGCGCTGTGGTGTCGGGTTTGGGGGGAGGAAATGCCTGGATGCAGTGGAGTGAATACTTCGTTCACTCCGCGGCCGAGAGTACGGTTGACCCGTTTGGGAAGTCTAATAGGTCCCGTGACCTGGTGGCATTTTCGTGCCTGGGTCCACGCGTGGCTGCCTCCAACACGTGTGGTGCCGTCACAACAGTCTTAACACAGGCAGACCCCCTTTGTCTTGCTTGGACCACGCTCCGTCACCATCGAGACGTGCACACTTGGTCGCCTACTAGGCAGGGATGGGGGGATCTGCCCCTCCATGGCTTAACTGCCTTTGCAATCGAGATTACTCGATCATACTGGCGCCAGAACATGGCGGATACGAGGTCTGACAAGGAGCGCTTTTTCACGGAGCTTGAGTTATTGGATCGCTTGTCGGATGACTCCGGGGACGATGAGTTCAGTCGAGTCATAGCGCTCTCGAGGCCTACTGTTAATAATGATGGGGATTTCTGTGATGGTGGTGAGCATAATGACGAAATCTTTGTTCCTGCCGTCCCGTTGCGTCGAGCGACCACACCTGCGGTTCTGCCTTCCTCTTCACTCGGTATTAGAAGTTTCGATGGTGGTCTCGAAAACGGTGCAGTCTCATCTACTGAAAATGCGCGACCTGTCGTGAGACGATCCAATACTACTAGGCTATCCATGGAAACCACCAAGACAATGACTGCTAGCAAACGGAAGCGAGTAGGGGCTCCGAACGTGGTCCCTGAGGACTTGCAGGTTTTCAAGGGTCTTGTATTCTGTGAGACTATGTTCATAAACAAGTGAAGCTGAATCCATCTCATGCTGACAATTTGTAGTCTTCTTCCCAAACAGCGATGTCTCACCTCTGCGACGCCTGCGCATTCAAAAGGCGGAGGAATATGGAGCCCACCGGGCCAAAGCCTGGGGGAATGACATCACGCATGTCATAGTCGATAAAGGCTTAACCTTTCAAGATGTTTTGAAGCATCTGAAGCTGGACACTTTTCCGGTAAAATAGGTCTAAGGTGTTTCTGTTCGTGCCCCGTACTAACATGGTATAGTCGAATATCGCGCTTCTTGACGAAAGCTATCCTGCCGAATGTATCAAGTTTCAGTCACTGTTGAGCTCAGCACAGCGGCGATTCCGCGTCAGTGGGATGCCTGAGCCTGCGGAGGTAAAAGAGCCAGAGCCCGGACCGAAGCAGTCGAAAGACTGTCCTGTGACTGAGCCACTTCCGCTGAAGCCTGCCAGAAGACACATGCAGCTTCCTCAGACTCCGTCACAAGAGTCTCCGGTCAGAGGTCATTCCGTGGCTGGAGTCGAACAACGCAATGGGACATTGGGGAGGCTCATGCAGAGTCTACCTGCGAGTCTTCTACTTCCCGTGAAAGGGATATACTGGATGACATGATCGATGAGGCTAAGGCTGCCAAAGACCTGGTATCGCTATAACCTACCTTTGAATGTTTTGACATTGCTGATGTGCTTATAGCCCTTGGACCCCATGGACTACCCGGAAGGCGATTCTGGTGCTGATGTATCCGATGTGGAAACCCCCGAGGCGTCAGATTCCGAGCCAGCTATGCAGAAGAAACGAAAGTATCTGCCAAAGGACACTGCAACTAACAGCTGGCAAAAGAGCTTTGCGTGTATGCAAGCGCACGATGCAAGGTCGAGCGGCGAAAATCCGAACAGCCGGACCATTGAGGTCCTCCAACAGATGCTGGATTACTATATGAGAACCGATGACCATTGGCGAGTCCTTGCCTACCGAAAGGCAATTACTGCCCTGCGCCGACAGACGAAGAAAATTGCTACCCGAGCTCAAGCATTTGCTATTCCTGGCATTGGGCCGCGTTTAGCGGACAAAATTGAGGAGATCGTGTTCACAAATCGACTGCGTCGGTTAGAGAATACGAATACCACCCCGGAGGATCGTATTCTCCAGGAATTCATGGGCGTTTATGGCGCGGGGCTTTCACAAGCTTCGAGATGGCTGGCCCAAGGCTATAAATCTTTGAAGGACCTCGAAACCAAGGCGCCGTTGACTCCGGCGCAGCGGGTGGGCATGGAGCACTACCACGACTTCCTTCAACGAATCCCACGGAAGGAAGTGGAAGCGCATGGTGCGATCGTCCAGCGGGCGATCCAGAAAGTTAACCCCGACATGCAGGTCATCGTCAGTGGTTCTTACCGCCGTGGGGCAGCTGATTCGGGGGACATTGACATCCTCATTACGAATCTGATGCGACGGTCGAGCAGATCCGAGAACTGATGGTGGATACGGTCATCCCCCAACTGTTTCAGCAAGGCTTTCTCCAGGCTAGCCTGGCTGTCACGTCCCGGGGGGATGGCACCAAATGGCACGGGGCCTCCAAACTCCCCGACAGCCCGATCTGGCGACGCATCGATCTGCTCTTCGTGCCAGGGTCCGAGATCGGTGCGGCTTTGATCTACTTCACCGGGAATGATATATTCAACCGCAGCATGAGGCTCCTAGCGAGCAAAAAGGGGATGCGATTGAACCAACGGGGGCTCTACACGGATGTACTACGTGGGCCGCAACGGAGGAAAATGAATCCGGGGCGATTGCTGGAGGGCCGCGATGAGCGACGGATTTTCGAGATCCTAGGGGTCCCATGGCGGCCTCCACAGCAGCGCATTTGCTGACGAGCGTGGACGCTTGCGGGGTGACAGATAATATTCAGGAAGTCAAGTTAGTTCAAGACTAAGTTTAGTGGCTCCTGCAATGAGAGCATATGCCGACGCCAGCGTGCAGACCGACTTCTCGGTGTTTTAGTCGTAGGCCCTTAGAGGGGATGGGAGCGCAAGAGGCGGTCACCAGCGTACAGTCATACCGATAGCACCTGTCGCACGCCAAAAGGACTGCTGTAGGTCGTACTTTGTCGCACTTTGACGTGCCGCGGCCGACGGATGGAGTGGAATGCGAGGATTTTGGGCCAGGGTTGCACAGGAAACTTGGCATGCTGGAGAGCGAAGGGAAGGGGGAGAGAGCGAGAGACGCGGAAGCCCTGGGGAAGGGTCCGGAGGAGGAACGAGAGGGAAACAGTGTCGTCGTGATGTTTTTCGAGACTCCTTTTCTCGTAGTAAAAGGCGACTGAGGCTGTCGTCACCGATCTCATCACCGCCTTGGGTGCGGTGAAGCCCCTCGCCGCCCAGCAATCGCGGGGTGCGCAGACCGCCCGTGCAAAAGTCGTCGTTTTGCCGCCTCATTCTCCCTCTTGTTCCTCTCCATCTCGCGCCGACATCCCACTCCCCCATCACCCTTCCGCCCTCTCTCGCCGCGTCCAGCCTCCTTTCTCGTGCGTTTTTGCCCTCGTCGGCTGCAATCTCTCGTGATATCTTTATTTCCGAGGATTTTTCCCCTTTTCCCCCCGGTTTCCCCCGTGAACCTCCCGATCGTCTCCTGGCCGCCCTGGCTCACCGGCTCTCTGCGCACGATTATTTTGCCGTCCTGTTCGCACCACCCTCGCCTCATCCAGGGTGCCCCCCAGTGTCCCAGCTCATTCCACAGCTGCTGTCGCTGGCGTAAGGAGAGATTACGTGGGGTATCTGACACCCCTCCGACCGGTTTCTTCCCCCCAGAACGACACGCGACGCCCTTGATTCACTAGTGGTCCCCTCGAGTCGCTTTTTTTCTGCCACCCTATACAAAACATAGCTCGCGCGCCATGGGTCGCAAACCAAACCAGCTCATCCTCGAGTTCTTTATTCGCGGCCAGAAACTCGAGGATGCCAGCAACCGTTACCAACACACCTGCAAAGCCTGCGGTGAAAAATTCCCCAAGGGTCGCATCGACAGCCTGACCAACCACCTCGTCAAGAAATGTCAAGCCATTCCGCTCCGGGACCGACAACGCGTCCTCCTGCGACTCCACGAGCTCCCCGATCTGAACGATGGCGACCAGAACAAGGACCCGAGTGCTGCCGGACAGAATAAAGGAAAAGGAGTGGACCTCCCGTTTGCGACTCGACAGAACTTTGACGGTCTCAATGTGCTGGCCGAGGCCTCGCGACAGGTCGGCGCCGTCACCGATCAGAGCAAACGGGGTGGCTCGGCGTATACCCAGTCGGTGACTGTCGGAGGCAAGACTGTCGTCGTCGACCCGGCGCTTGAGGCAGAAGGCTTTCAGGGTCAGCTCCCTCAGTCCGAACACGTGGAGGAAGACGTGAAGCCGCCCGGTAAGCGCGTTTCCCTGTGTCGTCGCTGGGACCCCTTCCCGCTTCTTTGTCCCACGCTGGCTTCGATCCACTGCTGAGGTGGCGCGCTAATGACAATAATTATGTAGTAACTCCCCAGACCTCCAGCGCCGCCCTCCCCTCTCTCCCCAATTCCTCCCAGGCCGACCAGCCCTCGTCCGCGTCGCCTCCTCTAGCGGAAGCTTCCTTGACCCCCGTCCCGCACCAATGCCGTCACGTCGCAGCTATCTATGATCGCGGCGTCCGCGAGCGAGATGGTTCCCCAGGGCATCCCAATGGACCACGACATGCCAGATGGCTTGTCGAAGTTGGGGACACCATGGAACCAGCAGCTGTCTACCCAGGAGCAACTATTGTTCGATAGTCTGCAAGAACACGACCCGACGCTGACCGCTGCGACCCAACGAGCGGCGACGTTCCACACACCCATCGCGATGAACCCCAACTCGCAGGCCAAGGGCTTTGTGAATGAATTTGGAAACTCGACGAAAACCGACGAAACCCAAAGTCGTGGACGTTTCTCCGCCGCCAGACGCAGGGAAGTTCAGGAAGTGCGCAAGCGGGGCGCATGCATTCGCTGCCGGATGCTCAAGAAACCTGTATGTTCTATAATTGTCTTCGTTATGCCCTATCTCATATCGGCGACTGACCATCAAATTCAGTGCTCTGGCGACAGCCCGTGTACCACTTGCGCCAGTGTGGAGAGTGCTCGCTTGTGGAAGCATCCCTGCATTCGGACGCGTATTGCGGAAGAGTTTGAATCGTTCAACGCAAGTATGTGTTTTAGCCTCGCTTTTAGGTGAACCGAACTGACCGCCTTTAGACCTGCATGCCACCCTTGCCTACCACGACGTCAGCGGGATTCGCAACCAAGTCAAGTTTGAACACTATGCCGGTCGCATTGAGGTCGCCCATTTCGAAGAGAGCCTGGTCTATGTCACCTTCAGCGGCCTTCAGGGCCACAAGTCATCGGCGTCGACCCTCGATCCTCAGCTTCAAGGCCTGGGAGACGAGACCCAGTTCCAGGGCCCCTTGCATGAACTTTACCTGCTTGACAGCGATGCCGATGACCTTCCCGGAAAGCTTGAGGTGTACATGAGAAAGACCGCCCCGTTCTTCTACGAGCGGGAAACGTCGGAGTTCATGCGCCCAACCCTGATGCTCGCGTCTGAGCTGAGTCAGCAAAAGAAGGTACGAAGTATCTACATCGCAGCATGCCGCTCGTTGAAGACGTCAACTAATGTATGCAGGATGCGCTGTTGGAACGAGTCCTCGAACTGGGTGGCGACACATATTCTGGTTGATTCAGAGCTGCACTGGAAGACCTATTGCAACCCGAGCCTTCCGCCCACCTCGATGCACTCCCTGGCCCAACCCTCCGACGATGGCCGTATTCCCATCGACGAGGTTGCCAACGCGGAAACATACGCTCTTCTCTGCAGCCAGCTGCGTGCCGCGACGGAGAAGCGTGCCTCCCAGCTAAGCAAGTCGGTGATGAACGATCTCGAGCGGCGCCTGCTCCAGCGTCAGCAAAGCGGTTGGTTCGAGACGTTCCTGTTGCGCTGATCCTGCTGAACTGCGTGGAGAGAACTTGCTGGCTGTTCCGCTCATGGGAAGACGATGCTTTTGCGCAGCGGGTAAGTTCTCTCGAGAATGCGAACGTCTTTGATGCGGAAGACTCGTTCAAGGCATTAACCCCGCTCCCTCCCCAGTGGCCCTTGGACAAGCGTCCTCCATACTATGCCAACCAAGGCGATCGTTTCTCGGACATCCTGCACATGCTGTTGAAGATGCGCAGTCTGCCCCCGAAAGCGACGCCACGGCCCGAAGATGGTGTCCTCAAGGCAGTTGACGGTAGTGACGAGAATGCTGCGCGATGGTTCGACATGATCAAAGTTACCCGTACGTCCTTCTCTCTCCATACCCTTTCCCTATATATGACGAGTACCGTTGCTAATGGATGATATAGCTCTCTTCCTGGAACAACGCCAAACAGCCGTCTTCGACCCCAACGACTCCCGCTCCCTCGATCTCCGATACGGGGCAAAACTCCTCCCCCCAAGCAATGGCTATACCTGATCTGATTGATCTGACCCAATCCTCCACCTACCTCAAGTCAGGGAAAAACATAATATACAAATACCTACAAACGGAGGAATGAAGAAAAAACCAAACAAAAATTAATGAAACAACGAATTAAATAAGCAATCCATCCATGACATGAGAAGAGAAGAGTTCTGTATTGAGCGGGTTCGAAGCTATCGTTAGTCTGTCTTGTCTTCTGGCGTGAAGGCGAATGCGAATGCGAATGGAATCGAATGACGGGATCATTTGAGGAAAACAGCTTGCTGTACCCATTTAGGTACCTATGGGAGGTGTTGGCGGCTGCTCTTGATTGATTGTAATACTGTAGTAGTACCTTATTATCCCTACCTATTTATTGTATCGATTCTCTACACTCCAGTCCAGTCGAAGTACGATGGGAAGAAATGAATACAATTGACAAAGTCAAAAACTTTTGCTTTGTCATTTTCTGCATATTTGTTACAAAAAGCAAACTAACTAATAACAATCCTTGATTTTCGCGTTTTTTCCTTTTCAAAATTTTTCCCGGATTTTCCATGAACGTCCCAAGCAAGCAAAGTGACAACATCGAAATGGCCAAGGTGGCAATTTAGACAGCCAAGCAGAGAAGAAAGAAAAACATCGATAGCAATAGCGATAGCAATAGCAATATTCATTTCCTCCGAAAACAATCTCCCATATTCCATACCCATATGTAAATAACAAAAGATCCACCGAGAAACAAGACCAGTATCGCACGTCCTTCCTCATCAGATTGTCCATCATGGTTGCCCCCGTTGAAGAGACAGCAGCCGAAGAAGTCGACCAAAATACAGGAATCACCAAGCATCACGACGATAATCATCCTCCTTCTGCTGCTCCCGGATCTTGTCCTGCACAGGATCCCAAATCCCCCAACCTTCATAAAGCTTGCGACGCTTCGCATTCTCCTCTCCGAGCTCATCCGCAGCAGGGATCATCATCTGTTCGGCCACACGGGGCGGGCGAAATTGCACTGGACGGCCACTGCCACGACAGCAACGGTGGACGCCACGGGCATGACGCTCTTCCTTCTTGTACTTGCTCTTCTTCTTCTGTTCGTCGTCGGCAAGAGGAACGGTGCGTTTCTCGTAGTATCGCTCGTAGAAAGAATCGTCGACTGGCTCGGTATCGGTGTAGCTCTCGTCGTCTTGGAAGGTTGTGGCGGTGCCGTTGATGTCAAACGTGTCCACGGGGTGCCAGTCAGCGGAGGCAGTGGACTCGTTGTTCTTGACGGTGCAGCTGGAGACAGTTGCAGTGGCAGAGTCGGCGGTAGAAGGTGCAGTCCATCCAATGTACTCGTCTTCGTCACAAACGGACTGGGTAAATGGCCCGATGGTGATGGATGAGGACGAGGGAGCAGACTCTTTGCTGGTGCCTTGGTGCTTGGTGCCGCGCTTCGAACTGTGAACTTGATCGACGGCCTTCCAGATACGGTGGTAGTAGCCGTTCTTAGGAGAGACCGACACGGCGCTGTCCGACTCGTAGGAAGGGTTTGAGCCGTGGCTACCAGTGGTAACCCAGCCTGAGAAGCGTTAGTATTGTCATCGTCGTGGTCAATGGGTTCGGTAGATTGTTTACCATTCGCGGCCGACTTGATAGTGCCAGCACCAGTGCCAATGATCTTGGCAGTCTTCGAAGGAATTTCTGGTAAGGGACGATGAACAGTCTCAAAGTCATCCTCCGGGGTAGGTTCGTTTTTTTCCAGTAGAACGAAGACGTGCTCAGGATTAGGCGAATGGAAACTCGATAGGAAGGAGCTGTGATATTCCTGTTAGCTGCCATTTCCGATAGAAGAGAGATCGAAGAGGAGGAAGAGGGTATACTTACTATCCGCCCAAGTTCTTGTTGGCCTTCATCTCCTTGGTCAAGGTAGTCAGGAGTTTGATGTCCACAAAGGGACGATTAGCCCCAGCTTGGACGAGTCCAGCAGGGTTCTTGATCGGCAAACCAGCCTCGTTGGCGAGACTATAGTCATCGAATCCTTCCTTCTTGAAGATAAGAAGGAGGTTGGCGGGAGTGAGATTGTCCTGTTTCTGGAACGTTAGTGGGATCTACATCAAGGTCATGCTCATCCTGGCCAAGCGTAATCGTTCTGATATACTCACAGACATAGCTGAACGTTTTGATGCTAGAGAATGGTTTCGGTGTGAAAGGATATGCTTGTATGGATAGAAATGCTTGGTAGCAATGGAAACGGTGTGTGCAGAGGAGTGCAAGAAGAGGAAAGAAAGAGAAAAGGATCATGGCAGCGGAAAGGATCTGCTTTATATACCCCTCCATGGAAGAGGATATTCACAGATGAGCAGGAAATCATTCAATTCAATAGGCAGAGTGCATGCAAATGCCCAAAAGTGACTACATTAATAGTCGCCACCGTGAACTGAGCAGATTTGCGGGGAATCCTAGCCAAACAGAAGCGCGCAAAAAGAATTTATATAAACATGGTATCCGTGAATGAGAGTGAAGGTGAATATAAACAAGGAAAGAGGAAGTTCACGGAAATCTCCGTCTTCACAGCCAACCAGCGTGCAGGAACGATGACTGCACCCATTAAGGTAATAGTGAAGAGGCCTGCTCTCGCCTCCATTCAGACAAAGGGAGTGACCAATCAATCAACGTCAGGGAACGAACGCGTCCTCATGAATCATACAGCATCACACGATGAGTCTAGGCCATGGTCGAGGCCTCCTGAGGAGTGAATGGATCCTGCAATTGCTCGAGAATCACAGCATAGTATTTCCCTTCTGCTGACGTATCATGATATGGTCCCGCCGAATGGACAGCCCTGAATGTATGTGGTTAGCATCTGCCGAGTTCCATTGCATACGCAAGACCACCTCCCAACCAAGTGAATAGCTCCTCTCCCATGCATGGGCAGGTAGGTAGAAGGCAGGCACTTACCACCCCTTATACTTCGGCTGGTTGAAGATATCAGTAAACGCCCGCAAGATGCGCAACGGGAGCTCCAATATCGACGGCAGCTCCGGGCCAGGCCCGCAGATGGGCAACCCCAGCTTGTTGACAGGGAGATACACGATCTCCGCCATATTCTGCGGATTGCGGGCCTCCTGGAAGATGAGAAGACGGCGAGATGGATGTGATGCGCTCATTTTGCGTCCTTGATGAGATTGTTGAAAGAGATCCGGACTCCGTTCCAGTTTGGTTTGATGTGTCATCGGTTCAACGTCCGGCGCAGACCAAGTCTCTGGAGAGTCGAAATGTCACCCTTTATGTAGCGCGGACGTGCGATGCAGGTCTCAGACGTCAAGACAGGTCGTGCTCAGTTCCACCTCGAGTGCTGTAATGGATCGAAACTCAAATGCGGCGTTGGCTGCAGCCACAATCGCGCTTATCACCTGCGTCTTGATCTGTGCGTCTGGGTAAGTGCGTTCTGTCGGTGCGGGAGGCACCACCGCAATCTTCGACTGGGGCGGATGAAGTAATGCCGAAATGAGGTGAGACTGAACTGGCAATGTTGGGACCAGCTTTAGCTTGAAAGAAGCAACTGTCGTTGCTAATGATCAGGATACTGTCGTTGGATGTTCTCGTTAGGAGCAAATTGGCTCGTCGCGTGGCGCGTCGGCTCCACGTGTTTGGGTGGGGTCGGCTATTCTTATGCTTATCCTTCGTCTTCTCATACTTCAACCTCACCTTCAATCAATGCTATTCAAGAGGCCGTATCATGTCCAATCGCAAAGTATATACACAAATATGGAGTCCATCCATTAGGAAATAAGACAATGGGATCAATCGACCAGACATCAGGGTATCAAGCTCAAAAACACCGTCAACCTCACTGCCTGCGCAAACGCCCAAGGCACAAAACCGCGCTCACTGCGGTCTCCATTAGAGTCGCACGGCCAAAATATTCACAAGAAAATTATTATAACAGATACCTCTAAGTATCGAGCTCTCCATCAAGCACGCGACGGGCCGCATCCAAGCGTCGTCGAAGTAGCCGTGCTTTCTGCGGATCCGGTTCCGGGGAAGTCGTGATCGCTTGGAGTTCCATACAGACATCCCCCAGGCTCTGGAACAGGTTCTCCAGCAAGCGTGTATCATCGTCATTAATCCCCATGTTGCCCTTATCTACGGAGTTGGGGTGAGGACTAGACGCGGCTCGTACAGTCGACACCAAGGAGGAGACAAGTGACGTTGGGGTGGCGGAACCCGTCATGGCAGATTCAGGCCGTTGGAAAGCTGAGTGCGTTTCAGCCCTATCCTTGCCCATTCTACTCTGTCGGCTTGGCTGCTTGCGAACTGCACGCGGTGTTCCCATACTCTCCGGGTCACTTTCTCCCTGCAGTTCATCATCATCGTAATCGGGATAGCGGTGGTGGATTTCTGGAACAATATTAGCTACAGACGACCAATGGAAACTAAAAGAGGCATCTCACCATCATTGAACTTCCTATCCCAGTAGAGAACGCTGTCGATATCATCGCTTCCTTCGGCTGCGGTTGCAAATGTGGCAACAGTAGACACAGAGGCCCCGCTGTTCGCGCGCGAGTGACGCGAAGACCGGTGGCCCTGGGCAGGTCGAGTGGTCTCAACAGAAGTATCCGACGCATTGCTTTCTCGGCGGGCCCTGCTTTGTGTGAAATTGCCCAACGCACTGTGAAGGATGAAGTGCTCATAATCGAAGGCATCGGCACGTTCCTCATGGGGTGTATCGTCAGGTCCGTGGGGCACTGCTGGAAAATACTCCAAGGGATCTTGCAGGTCTTCATCTAGAGGCTCGCTCAAAATCTCGTTCAGAGCCTCGCGATCGATATCTGCGCCATACGAGCCATCGTGGTAGTAGTCGCCCTCTTCCGCATCTTCGTAGAGGCTTTCTATAATCGATTGGCCATCATCATCATTGTCATTCGTCGGTTCAACCGGCTGGGAGACGTAAGCAGACGAAGAGCTTTTCGTGATAAATTCCCCAGAACTGCTGTGGCCAAGGGTACGATCTTTGCTCACTCTGGAAGACACTCTCTGACTGTTCTGTCTAGACACCTGGCGGAGGGACTCCTGGTGCGAGCTTTCCCGGCTCAAGGGAGGCCGATTTGCGTCTTTCAGCTCCATTCCATTGGTGTAGTACTGGTCGGCTGCCGTGAAAGGACTGGGGGTTCGTAGGCTTTGAAGACTCCGCCGGCGCAGGTTATCCTCCTGGGTTTTGACCTTGAGGCTTGAGATCTTGATATGCAGACCTTTCATCTGGTCCTGCAGGTCCCTCACATGCAGTTGGGACTGTGAACGAGACGGCGGGTCTTGCTGCGGATATGTGGAGTTGAATTCATCCATGCTGGAGATCCTGTTCTCCTTATCCTCGGTAGAGATCCCCAATCCTTGAGGCGCATCCTGGGCCTGTTCTTTCGCATACGGGGAGAAACTCGTCTCGGCCGTTGCATAGAGGATATCGACGCACGGTGGGTAAGATATGCTCGGGACTGATCATAGCGGAAGGAGCGGTCATCATTGTGGAAATTCGAGGTGCTGCTTGACCCCAACGCGCTCATAGACCGCGAGAGACCGGATTCAGCCCCTGCGAGAGTTGATTGTTCTGAAGGAATGTGGGTTTCACTGTAAACCCGGGAATGTCTATTGTTGGTCGTATCCTGAGAGGAATTATACGTGGCGCGAGGGCGAAGTACTGAGGACCTGCGGTCCGCGCGAGAAATTGACTGATACAGACCACCGACTGGTTGGCCAAGTCCCATTGTCTGACTACCCATGGACGGAGTTGGCGACGCAGAGAGTGATGGGGACATTCGCATGGACGAACGAGCTCGAGTCAGGTTGCCTTCCATAAGGGTAAGCCGCTTCTTCGCATTTTCCAAGATTCTCTCTGCCTCATTGCTCAGGACCGCTGACGACATTCCATCCGCGGGACCTCCCTCGCTCGTAGTCGAGATGATGCTCAGGCGTGCGCTTTCATCGTGGGCACCCGACTGGGTGGCGCGAACCGCTTCCGGCGGGATCTCCTCCTGGTTGGCATTGTGTCCGATCTGTTTCGTGCCGCTCTCCATCGGGGAATCGCTCGCTCCACTAATCGTCGAGCTGGAGGAGCTACTCCAAGCTCCCGTTTCCCTAGCCTCCGCGCCCTCGGCGGGTTGCAACACCGCCGAGCCCACGAAACGCGCGTCATGTCCCATGTGCATGTTTTTCGCGAATCCTCCAAAATACGCCGGCGTATCTTCTTCTCCGATATCCGATAAACGGCGACTAGCGGCGTCGTGCCCTTCATTCACCCACGTATGGCGGGGATAGCCCTTTTGTCGCCAGCCGGTGCCCATTTGCGCCGCGTTTCGCGGGTCTACGCCGTAGTCATTGGGTATGGGCCGGTTCTCGTAGAAGGACTGTAGGTGGGACAGGGACGGCAGGTTGAAGGGAGGTGATGGCGTGGAGGATTCGCGCTCGTTCTGGTCGAATGGCAAGATCATGTCTGGGTTGGAGAGAGTCGGAGAGGGTGGGATGACCGGCGGTGGAGGCCGCGCATCCTCTACTGACGTGCTATGCATTGTGTCGGGGGTGGAGAGAAGTACCCGGGGCGATTAGGTGGTACCCCGTTCACAGCGGACAGAGATGACGCGACTTATGAGTCCATCTGCAGGGAGTAGCAATATAGGGCGATTTGAGAAGGGTGGCGCGTGCGAACGCTGGGCGATATGGACGCTGTCGCAAAGCGAGACGGGGAAGAATACTCCGTGTGGTTTGGTTTCAGGGGACGTTGATTTGGACGGGAGAAGAAAGAAAAGAGATGAGAAAGAGTGATGGGATGGGGACAGGGACGATCCACGCGATTAAAGATTTAATTAAGAATGTAGACAGTGTAGGACAGAGTGAGCGGGAGAGAGACGCAGGGAAGAAAGAGAAAGCGAGCGAGCAAGCGACGAGATGGAAGTCAAGTCGTGCTAAAACCTCCTCCCAATCAGCGAGAACACACGCGAGATAACTCAGGGAACTCCCGCCCATTTTTTCTTCCGCTCCCACGCCAAATCTGGTAGGGATCCGACGCGTGGGGATCGTCGACCGTTGGGCTCGTCCTGCGACTCGCTTTTTTTCTTTGCTTCTACTCCGTATTTTGGCGGTGTATTGTCTCCCCAATGACGGGGGTGTCCCAGACGAACACAGTCAATGCGGTAGACATGCGCCATGGTCCATCCCCCCTCCAGTGCGGCGCATACATGGTACAGGGGGAGGCTACCAAACAGCCAGCTCAGCTGGAACGGTGGACCAGAGTTAAACAAAGCCACCTGCAGGCGGAGATCATCATCTGGGCCAGCGCAGATTCATAGGCTAAAACCGGGCTAACCCTGGGGGTTAATTTAGCATCCTTGCGCGGTGGTGATTATGCTTCTCCCCCCTGAACCCTTTCCACGGGTGCGCATCTGCTGGTTCCGCCGAGGTTAATCGCTTTTTCTGCGGAGATTGGGATCTCTCTCGGCTGGTTTCTAGTCTGTTTAGATCGTAGAACTCGACCTGAGTCTTCCCGTTTGTTTTGGGGTGCAATCTCCACGGAAATGACAATGCCGCTCTGTCCTACAATAACAGCAGACGCCATCCGCTCCCTTACTCCTCTGCCTTGCTTCCACCTTGCATCCCATTTCCTGGCTCTTCTCACCCTCCCATCATTCCTACCTAGAAAGAGGCATCTCCAGTCAGTCCTTACAAATTGACAATCAAATAGACCATCCCAACTATTTATGACCATCCCATACCTCTATCTGGACTCACACTCCACCGTTCCTGAACTCTTGATGGGTCTCCCATTCGGAGTATACTCTGATAAACATGCGCATCACCACTCCCGATACAATTACAACTAGAACCCTTCCATGTAATCACCGTACGAAATAGGGAAAGCTCATATTAAATGATAAAATGCTTTTTAGCTTCCGTGGTTCTACCCGATATAACAATCAAACCCTGTACATTTCACAATACAAAACAAACCCGACAGGAGGAAAAGGAGACAGTCTATCGGATCTTCTCCAGCAACAGCTTCGCTCCACTGCTGGCCGGTCCGGCCTTCTTCTTCCCATCCTTGTCCTTTCCACCCTCCGCGGCAGCCTGCTCCAGCGCCTTCTTACCCTTCTTCAGCGTCTTCAGCAGCTCGGCCTTCTTCTCGAACTCGTCCGACTCGGCGAGAGCCACCACCACGAAGGTGTTGGATCCGGTGGCCCACGCCATCAGATTATCCGAGATCTGCTCATACAGCAGGCCGTGGAAGTTCAGCGCCGGCTGGACCTTCTCCACCGTCTTCTCCGCAGGGTTGAATCGGCCTCCCTGGACCAGGGACTTGAGCATCCGTCCCCACGAAGGGCGCATCTGGAGTGTCGGAGCGGGATTTGGCGGCCACAGCCACGGCCTCCAGGGCGGCGCTTTTGTCGCCGTCGGCTTCGAAGAGCACCTCGGAAATGAACTGACATCCGAAACTCGTCTCAAGCAGACTATCGGCACGAGCGGCGATCAGCTCCAGAACCGTCGGGGACGCAGCCTTGGCCAGTTCCTGACGGCGAATGGTGGGGTCCTTCTTTGACGTCTCCTTGCGAATCTCGCGAACCTCCTTGAGAACCTCGTTGTCGGCGTCGGGGAGAAGCCACTTCACGCGGTCTCCGGCGAAGGGGTACAGGATGGGAATACGCGCAGTCAGGTCGTTCACCTGGAAGAGAAGCTCCTCGTTGCGGGCCTCCGCGTCCATGCTCTGGTTCAAAAGTTCGGGGAACACCAGCTTCGCGGTAAGCTTGGTATCGTCGATAACTTCGTAAGCCGCCAGCAGAACCATGTGTCCGTTGAGATCCCCAGCCATCATCTTGATGGTGTCTCTGTAGAATCTCGTAAGCAGCTTCCGGTCCTTTGCATTGGAGTATGCCAGGCTGAGGCTCATAACACGCGAACCGGGCTTGGTGAACGCCAAGTTCTTGACCAAGTCTCCCTCTTCATCTCCCTTGAGAAGCTCGATAAACTCCGTCGCCTCCTCGCTGCCGGGCTTCGTGTTCAGGAAGTACTGCAGCATAGCGTCGTGCAGCATAGTGAAGCCCGTCGCCTTCTTCTGAACAAGCTGGTTGACAAGTTCGTGGAGGAAATGCATGGCAGGCGCTCTCTTCTCCGGGTTCTCCTTCAAAATCTCCGAAAGTTCCGCCGTCGCAGGTTTGCTACTATCTCTGAAAAGAGAGAACTCCGGACCATACCACTCGCGCAGGAGGTTCGCCTTCTGCTCCTTCGTCGCGACCTGGCGGTAGACATCGTCGAGAATCCACGACGCCTCGGGGTGTCGAATCAACCGCTTCACATGTCCGTAGAACTCGGGGATGATCAAGTCGCGAATCTCGCTGTCGCCGTGAACGATCAACTTGCCGATCAAGAACTTCGCATATCGGCTCTGCGCCAGCTCGTTGTAGTGGCCCTTCAGCTCCGTCGCAATCTGCTTCCGTTGCTCGGCATTCGCGTACTTCAGCGCAGTCTGGATCACACGCACGGAGTCGTGCTTGAAAACGAAGTCGCGCACCCGTCCGGTGATGATTTCAAACAATTCCGTGATGAGCTTCTTTCTCTCCTCCAGCGGGACGTGGGACTTGCGACGCAGACGCTCCCACAGCTTCTTGGAGCGCTGGATCATATCGGCGTTGGGCTTGGCCGCTTTGCGTTCTTGCAGAAGGGCCTTCTGTTTCGCATGCGATTCGCGGGATGCATTGCTGTCTAGTGCAGGTAAATCCGTCAGCTCTTGATCATGGATGGAGGGTCGTGTCAAGACTCGGTGTCATACTCTTTGCAGGATCTGCAGATTTCGTAGGCTTCTGATCCGCCTCATCGCTATCGGCCTCACCACTTCCGGCATCCATATCAACGTCTTCATCCTGGGCGTCACTCTCCGCGTCGCCCTCTGAATCCGAAACATCATCCAGATCAAAGTCGTCATCGTCGTCCTCTTCCTCCTCCACCTCCACCTTCTTGACAGGCTTCTTATCCTTATTGCTGGACTTGTCGCCCTTCGAAGCGACCTTCTTCACAGGCGCAGATTTGGCCGTCTTCTTCGTCGGAACGGCGGCGGTCTTCGTCTTGCTCCGCTTTCCATTGCGGTCATCACCGTTGTCGACCGGACGCTTAACTCCGACCATGATGGCTGACTTTCCCGATTCTCTGTCTGCGAGAAATTCGGTTTATATAATGTCGATGCAAGAACCTCAGGTGAATGTATCCGAGTGGCCGCCTGCGGTGTAATTTTTCTGCTCAGCAATTTACTGCCGCCGGTAGCTTTTTTTTTTTTTCTTTGGGGTGGGCGGTCGAGCGGTCGGGTGCGGTTTGGCTTGTTTGCACCCCACTGATAAGAGGGACGGCCGGTGGCGATCGCTCGTCTGGTTCCAAGTATGAGAGTTTTCTCGAGAGAAAAAATAAAACAAAATAAGAAAAAGGAACGGGCATATACCTACAGTAGGATACGCCATAGAATATAACACACGATGGTAAATTAATATGGCTCCAATACTACAATATGGAGCTTTTCTATCACATTAATGCAAAATGAACCCGTTATACAGGCAGGCCTGACAACAAGTTGCCGTCGCCGTGCTCCAAAATCATGCACAAGAGACAACAGGTAGTAGTGAGTCGTGCGAGAGTGACTCTCGCGACTCGAAATCCACCCTCCTAAAAACGCCGCATAATACTCCAAACAATACGTGATCATTAGTGTCGGCCGTCAAGACTCAAGTCTCACGTCCATCAGGTCCTGCCGTCGCTGTTGGAGCGGGCATGCTACCCAATTCCGAGCCTACATTACTCTGCCCGCGCTTTCGGCCTGGTATATGGAAACGAGAGTTGCCCGTCGACTGGCTGTCACTGGTGAAGTCCCCAAGTCGCGAGAATATTCCCTTCTTCTTGGGTTTGGCTTCTTCATCGTCGAGCCCAACGTCTTCGAATTGCTCCTCCTCCATCGAAGCCGGCTGCTTGTCGAGACCAGTATGCGCCGCCGACGTGGATGTAATGCGAGAGAAGCGCGAGTCGAGCGAGGTCCTAGATGGCATCGCATCGCTGTAGCTCACGGGGGAACGGGCAGAGATATCCTATGCAATCACTGTAAGTGACTAGCTTCGGTCTCTAGTCTGGAAGTCGCCTGTAGGATGAACTCACGAAGGATCGGCGATACGAATCGAAGGATTCGCGGGAGATCGAGAAGGGCTCATTTTCATTGACTAGATTCCGATGGTTCGATGATTTCGATGACCCGGGATATTTACGCCAGAAGCTCTGCTTCTCGGGCGGTGATGGCTATCAGAATGGTAGTATTAGCCATTTGCGACCATGTCGCTGTCAGGAAAGGGCTGCGATGGAAGGGAGTACCGGAAGGTATGCGCCGTTGTCGTCGACGACTATCGGTTGAGCGAGCGCGTTAGCGGTTTTCCAGGATCAGATCGAGGGTCTAGCAGCCTACCGCTTAGTTTGTACTCGGGAGGCTCATTCTCGCTGCTTTTCCGAAAGCTTAGGGGCGTCGAATGGTGACTGTCGGTCGATAGACGACTGGCGTCGTCGCTATCGATAACCCCGCCATTTGGCGCGGCGGGCTTCTTCAAGAAGTTGCGGAAGGGGGTCGGGACCATGGTGGGATGGACGGAGACCAGGCTTATTCAAGACACGAGGGGAACGTACAGATATGGGGCCCTCGCCGGGACAGTATGAGCATGGACAGAAGGATGGGAAAGTCAATTGGGAGTTGAGGCCTGTCGTGGTAGGGTCGTACCAGGAGGGAGTGTCAAGCGCACCTCTCCTCACATGATCGGCGGCCCTTTCGGCGTCGGGTCAAGTTATGAAGTGGTGGTTTCTCCGCTCAGTGATGGTTATCAGGCAAATGAGATCCATGCATAATTCTGGGCCACAAGTAACGGGGATTAATCTTGTCGGGAATTGATCAGAATCATGGCATGCCCCACTGGCTGCTGCAGCGGTAGGGCCAGTCGCTGGGCATGACGTGGGGAAATCCACCGTCGGCACGGGCCCCTCTGTCCCTGCTTATGCCGGTGGCCCTATGTATTGACTGCATCAAGATTAGCAGTTCTCGGTGGTCTCTATCCCTCTGGATGATGCGTTGGTGTATAGTAACATACCTCTTTTGTTCTCATGCTCAGGTATCCCCCTTTTTTATTCTTTACAATCAGTCCAGGGAGGAACTTCATCAACGCTTCTTGCTCTGCTGACGACATTATATCGTGGTCGACCAACACTAAATCTGCTTCTGTTATCCATATTATACCACAATTCCCTCATAGCGATGATGATCTTCTCGCGGATTTGAGGGCTGGTTAGCCAAGACAACAATGATGCAGCTCACCACAGCATAAATGAGATATGACCGCAACAGTCCATCGGCTTATGTCCAGTCTCTCTGCAGAGTTTCATCAGTCAATATCAAGATAGGGCTTGTCTCGCTCGAATCGTCCATTATCGTGTCATCCAGTCTGAACACTCCTTAAACTATGATGGAAGGTTCATGGGTGAGAGTCTACTCCAATAACTATGACACTACTCTAGCGAGTCGGGGTAATCACTATGGCTTATCGTACTTTTTCCCGTAGTATCTTTTTCTGGTACACCCATTAAACACAAAGTATACAAAGTTTTTTGTCGTTTTGACTATGATACAATCATATCAGAACTATATACACATGACGGCACTACCATCACGGCCGACGGGGTCTAGTGTATATATACCCCTACACCTCCCAATGCAAAAGCTGTCCATCTCACCTACGCTCGCCTGTCCTGACAACCCTTCGGTCTCGTGGCTGTCTGGTAATCCGCTTCTCCTTTGATCTCTTCACGTGCCAACTAGGACCATTCGTATGTACCTTCTTGACTTGACACCCCTATATGGCCTGGATACATAGCGGCTAACATCATGATCAGCTGGTGAAGTAACGTCTTCACAAGTTTCACGATGGTTCTCCCTAAGAATATTGTGGCTGCGGCCATTGCCGTCATTGGTTTTATGGCCAGCAGAAACATCGGTGCTGCTGCTCTGCCTGTCGAGATCCAGGATATCAACCCAGATTACATGCCGGCCCCTGCGTCTTTCCCCTTCGGGCATCACCTTGCTGGCCGCTCCCCGTGGAGAACTCCACTGCTCCCATTGAGACTGAGTCCATCCCGTGGCCACCACTGCCGAAGTTGCCACTGCCAAAGCTGCCGTTTCCCAAGCTGCCGTTTCCCAAGTTGCCGCATCCCAAGTTGCCATTCCCTCCCAAGTTTCCATCGCCTCCTAAGTTGCCATTTCCCTGGCCACCACGGCGTCCCAAGAAGCCACCAATGCTCCCAGAGAAGCCACCGCAGCCTCCAAAGCTGCCCGTTCCCACCAAGAAGCCGCGGCCTCCAAAGGTACCGGAGCCCACCAAGCCGGAGCCAACCAAGGTGCCGGAGCCAACCAAGGTGCCGGTGCCCACTGAAGAGCCTGAGCCTACAAAGACACCAGAGCCTCCCAGAGTACCAGAGCCTCCCAAAGCACCGCAGCCTACCGAGGCGCCGCCTTCTGACGGTGGCGGTGATGAAGAGGGAGGCGACAACGAGGAAGGGGGAGAGAGGAAGGAGGTGATGAAGAGGGTGGAGAGGAAGATGGCGGAGAGGAAGAGGGCGGAGAGAATGACGGTGGAGAGGAAGATGGCGAGGAAGAGGCTGGGGAGAGGAGGGTGGTGAAGGGGAAGGTGATGAGGAGTGAACGTGACGTACCTTCCTGTTTCCATTTGGCTTCTTTTGCTGTTTACGATACTTGCTTTTTGATGCTAGCGTTTGCTATTGAGGTTGGGGGCTCTGTGCTCTCTAATGGCGGGTTACTTGGCTATTACTTGGCTAGACGCGCTCACGCTTATTTAATGATAGACTAATAAAGTATCTGATTAACTATTTTGGTGACTGGTGACTGCTATTGTTGAAGCCCATGACATCGTGGTGATGTGATCTCGCCTAGCGTTTGCTCGTGGCTCAGAAGGAGCGAATGTCACGTAGCCTCCACCGAGGATCATCTTCATTCAAGATATTGAAATTCGTGAATTCAATTGTTTTCGATTCCTTGGTTCAGTAGTCCTCGGTCACCTGAGAGTGTGAGTACAATGGTAGCCAGATAATGTTGACAAGATTATATATATATCGGTGGCCATCTGGCATCGAAAACCAAAGTGGAGTTGTGATACAGCCCAAAGATGACACTCAGAGTTTATAGGGATAATAAACATAGGAAACAAACAAGAATCGTAACGAGAAAGAAAGACATACATTTCCCACACCTTGGACCGGTGATTTTGTAGAGCGACAAGTAAATTCTTTTGTTTGGGGTAATAAGATTTAAGTTGGCAGACATTTTCTTAATCTGTCACGGATAACCTAGCGGGAGAGTAATCGCCAAGCTAGTGGCCTTGCTTCGGCTCACGCCAGCAAGACTGGTGCCCGGTACGAATCCTGGGGTCGTCGTTGTACTCGTGCGAGTAATCCACGATCGCTATGACGCGCTAAGCAATGGAAATGACCCTTGGGAAGTAATTCTGCAGAGACATTTCCACCCTGGGATGGCGTCGTCGGATGACACCGTCTTGTTACAGGGACGTGGCTGCTTGGTTGCACAACCGCAATCTCTTCTTTTTTTTTTCCTTCCCCCTTCAACCCCGTCGCGCCATGTCTTTTTTTCCCCCTCTACACATAATGCCCCAATCAATATAGCCTAACTCGCCGGCACACCCACCCGGATTTATCTTGATTCCCCCCCCCTACTCTCAATAACATGACTCTTCTTCATGCCCTACAGACATACCCAGCGAATCGCTGTATCCCGTAGACCCTGTTTGTCCTACAACGCTGTGTCACCAACCGAGTAAATCAGCTGAATGGACCATTTTCTGTTTACAAACCGGATATGACCTTTCTTGAGGACTCTGAAAGTCCAAGGTCGACTCAGATAGGGCAGGTGTCTCCATTTGCACGACGAGACACCGCTTGTCAACAACATCGCAGCTTCCCTCAAATGATGTTTCTCAGAAACATGAAAGAAAACAAACTCGCCTCGACTGTACTTTACTCCCATTCACAGCCTTCCTAACATATCCCTTACCACCTCATCGTGCCACAAAGAACATAAAAAGTTCTACCCCGTTGAGTAACCTTCCTGTCCCCGGCCACTTCTGTCTCCTCCCCTATCAAGAAATCGACCACCAGGACCACCCACCCCTGTCAACAGCGGCACACGATTGATCCCACCGTGTCTCGAATAAGGCCAGGTTGAACCATGACATTCTGGGTTGGCTTGGCTCTCTGGCAGAAGCTGAGCTTCGTGAGACATCCAATACCACCCACAAGACGGATATTCACTAACATGTCATCACAAAAAAGGTGCTCGCAGGTCTCCTAGTAAGAAAATTCACCCACAGTCTGTCCTCATGAGCCACTCGAAGCTCTAACTTCACCAGACTCTCGTCCTCGTCTACGCTTTTGCGGTTCTTGCCTACAGCAGATGTGCAGTAAAGAGACACGCTGCCGCCGATCAGGATGCCGATCAGGATGCAGAGGAGCATCCGATATTGGAAAATTTGATTGATATCCCGTTCGGCGCTCGGGCTCTAGAGAAAGGAGTACAAGTGGAAGGAATATGGACGTCGAAAGACCACCAGCCGACTTCTCACAGCCCCAAGGCCGCAGCTGGTAACGTCCAACGACCCTTACAGACCCATCAAGCGCGGAAAACATCGCAAACTATGCCAGAGTTGCAGCGATCATCCTGTGTTATGGGCAATACTGGACCAACCCGCGAACGACTGGAGAATGTAAACCCGGCAAGTTTCTTCCCTATGGGCCAGCCACCGGAGCAGGACATCGGGCAAAACGGCCCATCCCAGAATCAGACCTTGGTCGATCGGAGGAGCGGTTTATCTAGGAGTTCATGGATCTCTCACCTCTCTGGAAATGCAAAGAAACATCGGATGTCGAAAGGTTGGTGGTCTTGTTCGTGGCCTCGAAAGGGAGAGAAGCTGACTTCCTGACTCATTTAGAGCATTCAAGAACCCGCTCCGAGCTTTTCAGACACCAAATGGGCCTATTGTTCGACGACAATGTGCAGATGCGCCCTCACGAAGCCTTTCAATTGAATGAAATCAAGTATGAGCCAATAGAAGATATCGTAGAACAATCGCACAGGCCGGAATCATGTACGTTAATAAAGCAGTGGTGGCCACAAACCATCTTGGTAACATGGGATCAACTTGGTTGAATCATACACACTTTATGATTCGCCCAATTTGATCATGGGTAAGGTTCAGATACAAGCGTTGGTAAAAATTTGGACTGCTCCCATCACGACTAAATTCGACATTCTCTCCACCGGCTTCTCACGAAAATCATGAATCCTCATTCAATTCCTACTGTCTTATGACACAGAGTGTATAGATAACCAGTGTTACATGAACCCGCTCAGAAACCTTGGAAGCTTTCTGAAAGGAGTGCTGCAATGGTATTCAGGCATATCTCTACCAATCAAGTTCGATCCGTCAGCGGCGTATACTTGCTTCCATGCAAGTAACGAGATAGCTTGCAATTGATGCGCTTCTATCGTGCAGGAACCGATATTTTGCCACCCAATATACGTAGATCTAAACAAGGAATGTATTAGAGCATTCCAATATTGTTTTCAAGCAAGCTGGAACCGACCATCCAGCATGTTGAGTGTTTACTAAAACGGCCAAGGCAACAATAAGGCGGTAACCACACGTGACCTCGTGACTGCCTCGACGCGTCCACAACTTCAACATCTTGCTTGCAAATCATAGTCAAGACGCGCATTCGCCACCGAATAATATTTCCTCGACATAAAACGCAGCAAGGAAACTCTTGCGTCTCCAAGAGAAATTCTCTTCGACGAAGCAGGCCTAGACGTCAGACTGATCTAGCACAGTGTCATCTCAGCCCTGGCAGAGTGCGCGTAACCTCGCGTCGAACAAGTTTCATCGAATCACCGACGCTTTTGAAGCCAGAACAGCTCCCAAACTTCAAACTCCAAGGGACGAGAGTTAGGAATCAGTCATGACTGCCGACATGGACACCCAGAATGAGTACGATGAGAGTGGCCTACCAGGGCCAGGAGCTCCAACCCCGCTCTCAGCTTTGGAGGTAAGTGGCTATGTTCTGCTCAACGGTATCTGCGTGTGCAGCAGACTGGATGTCGCACTTTTTACCTTGGATCAGTCTAATTCCTTGTGGTATAGGGCATGGCAGGGTTGACTGCAAGAGACATCAAGCTGTTTGTTGATGCTGGGTATCATACTGTCGAGTCAATTGCGTATACGTATGCCAATCCTCTCTTCCCATCGATGTGTCATGACTGTGTATGAATTGGCTGACCGATTATCTCCTGTACAACAGGCCAAAACGCCTATTAGAGCAGATTAAAGGAATCTCAGAACAAAAGGCCACCAAAGTCCTAGTTGAGGGTAAGGCCAGGATTCGCCTGTATCGTTCAAGAAGAGTGTTCTAATGATTGGCTTCTCTAGCGGCGAAACTCGTCCCAATGGGATTCACCACTGCGACCGAGATGCATGCCCGACGAAGCGAGCTCATATCGATCACGACAGGCTCTAAACAATTGGACACTCTCCTCGGAGGAGGTATCGAGACCGGGTCAATCACGGAGATCTTCGGAGAGTTCAGGACAGGTAAAAGTCAGATTTGCCATACACTTGCCGTGACATGTCAATTGCCATTCGATATGGGTGGAGGAGAAGGCAAGTGTCTCTACATTGACACGAAGGAACATTCCGCCCCGTGCGTTTGCTGGCGGTTGCGCAGCGATATGGTCTTGTCGGCGAAGAAGTTCTCGACAATGTGGCCTATGCGCGTGCCTATAACTCTGACCATCAACTGCAATTGCTG
Organism: Aspergillus micronesiensis; assembly: GCA_039763685.1. NCBI lineage: Eukaryota > Fungi > Ascomycota > Eurotiomycetes > Eurotiales > Aspergillaceae > Aspergillus > Aspergillus micronesiensis. Next base: position 62,022 of record JASHHO010000079.1, on the reverse strand, counting down.
AATCAGGCATCGCAGATGATGTGTGAGACGCGTTTCTCGTTGTTGGTAGTGGATTCTGCTACGTCACTGTATCGTACGGACTTCAACGGCCGTGGGGAGTTGTCGAATCGGCAAACTCACTTGGCAAAGTTCATGCGCACGCTCCAGCGACTCGCTGACGAATTTGGTATCGCGGTTGTCATCACCAACCAAGTGGTCGCCCAGGTGGATGGTGGTCCGAGTGCAATGTTCAATCCCGACCCCAAGAAGCCTATTGGTGGCAATATTATCGCTCACGCGAGTACAACGCGATTAAGTCTGAAGAAAGGAAGAGGCGAGACGAGAGTGTGCAAAATCTACGACAGTCCTTGTCTTCCAGAGAGTGATTGTCTCTTTGCCATCAATGAGGATGGAATTGGGGACCCTAGCCCGAAGGATCTGGAGAACGACTGAGATGGACAAAGATGATGGCGGTGTTTGTATTATTTTACGCATGATACGATGGTCAGGATTGGTTTTGATGAATTGTCTCCCCTACAAAGTTAGCACATACATAGTATCTCTTTTTCCGATCGCATACGATATACGGCATTATATGGCAGTCGCGCGTTGTATAATAATTATGGTGTCACAGTGGCGGTCATAGAAGCATTAGCTCGCTAGCTTTGATACGATGAGCGGAAACATCCGGTTGTTGCGGAGTTAGCACAACAGTCCACTGTAAAAAGATTCAATGTTGAACATTCAAGCCGGACAATGCGTGTGTTGTTGCTGGGGCCCGTGCCAAGACCTTGTTTTTTCTGAGCAGCGGGAGCTCCAGCTTCTTTCAACTCCGCCGGCTTGGACACTCCACCCCTCTGCGACGACCGACCATGGAGGCTTGAATGACCTCATTCTTCTCTGATCTGTGGAAGGTCTTCTAATCATTCGACATGGCGAAAATCTACAAGGATACTCGGGTCGACCTCCGACCGTACTCGCCGAATACTGTCGTCAATGTCCAGATCCCAAACCAATCTGTCACGAGCGGGCGCGCCAGATTCTCGATATCTTCCCTCACCGGCCAGGACGAAACCATTGCGAAAGACGAAGATGAATTCGCGAAACGATATCTAGCTACTCAAGGATCGATCCACTTCCGCAAGCGCAGCGTGTACCCACGGACGTTCCTGTGGAGGGTCGTCGACGACAACAAGGTGCTGGAGATACAATGCGTCGATTTGACGAAAGGAGGGGTTGAAAGCCATGAATACAACAACACCTTGCGCTTGGATTTCCAGGAAGAGATCCTTCCTTCTGGCGTTGACCTGGCAGACCTGGAGGATCACGAGGTGCTGAGCGTGTTTGTGATCACCGCCTCCAAGCAATTGCACACCTTGACGCTGCGACCGGAATTCTTTCGCAGGGCGGCGGCGATCGATGAGAAGATATCGGATTGGTGCAAGTCGTGTGTTCCAGCACCTCTCGCGTTCTCGTATCCTCATAGACTACATGCTAGCAGCCCCTTGGAGTTGTTCATCTCTCTTGACAACGGCTCGCTTTTGCGCCTGACTAGGAGGTCCGGCGACGATGGTAATTTCATATGCCTTCTCCGTCCTTGGTATTTGGATCTTATTCTAATGTCATTCTTACTTAGGCACCAATTGGACCCCCCTTACCTTCGACGAGAGAACCTGGGGCTCATCGATTCGCGGCCTCGTCCGATGGCATGCGCAGCCCTCAGTCAAATACAGAGGGCGCACTCTCGACTTGAACCTTGCGAATGCGATAGCGACTACATCCGACCAGACCTATGTCTTTGCGATTTGCCTGAACCACACTTTGAGAATATGGAACTTGGCGACAAACAAGCTGGCGGCTACGAAGGATCTTCTGGGTCGTGACATTCAGTCTGACGAGATGTCATACTCATTGAACCCGTCCGAATCGGCCTTCATCCGCGTGTTTAATGTTGAACGAGCTCTGGATGGCGAATACCGGTATTTTGTCGTCACATATTCGCCCTTTGAGGAAGGGCGCTTCAAGTTCTGGGCAGTGAAGGGGGGATTGACGTCGCCCTTGGTAATCGAGGACCTTTACCCTGATACTGCACTGAGACCTTTGGACCCAGATACGACGGGCAATATGTTCTGGAGCATTTCTGACTTCGACGTGAAGCCCGCCGAAGAAGGAAAGGGCATGGAGCTGTGGGTTTCTCTGGAGAAACAGCAGTCTGTACCAGCTGTATACGCTTCATTTCAACTTTGAAACGTTAACCACAGACTGGGCCAACAACTGGGTATCAACTGCGATGGACACTCGCTCTGAGGAGCTTCCACCGCTTATGGTAGGGTCTGATGTCGTGGATCCGACTGAGAGGTGGTTGAAATTCCTCTTATATTCCAACAAATATTCCTCAGAAGTGCTTGAAACTGCTTTGTCTATCTATCAGGAAGCTGTCAGACCTCTGTCTTCCCAAACCACAGTGAGTAAGAAGAGTGCTCCGCTTCCAGAGCGGCTATGCTCTACCATTTCTGCTACTGTGTCCCTGCGCAAGTACGCCGATGACGATATGGATTTCACCCGCTACCGTACCGACACGGACTCCAAGTGGCGTCAGTTCTGGCAAATTGTGGAGGACATCAACAAGCGCCGATTCGAACCCGTTTCTCTTGTTTACGACGCCTATAATGAGACCCCATGGCTCTTGTTGTCGGGCAGTTGTGCCGTTCTGCGGGAGTGCAGCTCTACAGAGTTACTACTGCATAACTCTGGTAGTGAGCTCCGTGCCGAAGGACCGAAAATAATCGACCGCTGGAGACACAGAAACTTGGGCTCTGAGCTTGGAGACTTCTTCGAACAATCGTCACATCTCATCAAAGTCGCTTCTGGGTTTAGGCGGAGGTTCCGGCTGCGCTTGATGCAGACTGCCAGAGAGCCCTTGAAGCCGAACTGTTTACGGAACCGTCATTGTCCATTCAAGACAGAATGGAAGCCTTCCGCGAGCGCTGCGACTTTGGTGAACAAATCTCCAACAAGGTCTACGAAGGTTAATCGCTGCCATGAACGAGCAATTGAACATTTTCGAGTTGCAAAACGAGGTCTTTTACACTATTATCGATACGATTCCGCTTGGATTCCCTGGCAAGGACTCAGACCTCTTGCCAACCACATTCGGTGTGAAGGTTACCGTAAACGGCGTCCAGGAGACGATCTTGTTTACGCGCCGTATCCTCATTGACCTATTGCTTCTTGTTCTGTTTGTGGATGGAGAGATCCAGCAAGAGGAAGGCTCGAATTTCGATGCCGTTGAACTCTTTGCTTCACTTATCACCCTGCTTCGTGAATACGAGATGATGTCTTGGCTGAGTTCCAACTCCCGGAAGTGTCTTGATAAATCCGCGGGTGTTCTTGATGACCATTCGTCGACTTTCTCCTTGAAGGACTCGGATGTGAAGAAAGCCCCGAGAATGGCAACGGTCCTGGAAGATTTGTTTGCCACTGATATCAAACCTCGTCAGGCTATCGGTCTGCCACAGAGCTATACGCTGACCCTGGGAATACGCGATGTTCTTTCATGGGTAACTCGTCAAGGAGAGGTTGCGTATCCGAACGCTCTGGTCTACATTCAGTGTGATCTGATTGCGAAGAACAATATCGATCTTGCGTGGGACTTTTTGCGCTTCCAGGCAAGCACGTCTTGGGCTACTTATGTCAAGGGACGCTTATACGTTGCGATGTCTGAGTTCGACACTGCAGCCTTGTACTTCCGAAAAGCTGCCTATCTTCTTTGTGAGTTTTATCCATTTGCTCGATCTCTTGACGGGGACGAAATATCTGACTTTTACTAGCTTGCGGAAAACCACTTGGGAATCTGCATGAAATGTCATCGACACTTCTCGACATTGTGTCGGTTGACTGCTTCCACAATGGACTCCCCAAATACTTCCAGCACATCTTGTCAATCTTTGAACAAGCGAAATCGTTCTCTTACGTTGCCGACTTTGCCAGCCTCGCTCTCCAGGCTCTTGCAAGTGAAAGCCGGAGTGAGCAAGACCCGGAGTACAAGATCTTGCGTACTGATCTCCTCTCGCGTTTATTCTACGCCTCATTGAAGAATTGCCAGTTCGACCAGGCATACTCTGCGCTTGCTCGCTACCAGGATCTCGCGCTACAGAAATCTGCCCTGGGGTCCCTCATAACGAGTATATTGGCGGCATCTGGACCAGGTCCCTCTGGCCTCCAACAGATCCTTCACTTCCCCACCCCTCTTATTCCAAATATCGCTTCTTACGTGGATGAAACACTGGTCTCACTCGCTCGGAAGCAGACGTCCTTCACGTCTGCGTTGGAGACTGGAAATAAGTGGACTGACGGTACCCCGGATTATCAGAGAGTACTCCAAGCGTACCGCATTGCTCGAAATGACTACCGCGGCGCCGCTGAAATTGCCTATCGCAATGTCCAGCGCCTTCGTAATGCACGGGATAGCCCATCGTCGCACCTTATATTATCCAAGGGTCGTGACGCCGACGACGGACAGCCCATAGAGGAGGATGACCCGGAGAGCCAGGAGATCAGACACGAGCTTTTGTCCCTCATCAACCTTCTCCGTTGTGTTGACAAGAGCGAAGCCTATATCCTGGTCGAGAAAGACGGCCAATCTTCACCTGGCAAGACCTTTGAAGGACGCCGCAGCATGCAGGACGACGACGACGGAACGTCTTCATGGACGACGCGGATGTTGGCTCGCCTTCGGCTCAGGCCTCGAAACGTAGACTCAGCTCTAGCACTAGCGCCATGAAGCCGAGTCTGAGTGGTCGTCGTGGCAGCAAGTCGTCCGTCACAAACAGTGTCCCTCGGCGACGTGTCATAGTCACGCTTGACCATCTACGTCGGGAGTACCAAGGCGAATTGGACCGGGTGAGCAGGATTGAACGGGGCGATTGGGAGTTTGGAATTTTGGATGCCGACCAGGTGGATAATGATGATACGATGCTACTCTAGGATTAAGGCTAGTTTGTATTGCATCTATGAGTTGATTTTCTCCGTGTTTTCTTTTCCATTTGTCTTTTTTCTTTGTCGACGATATCTTGCGCATTTGTATTTTAGGCTAGGCTAGGTTAGGCTTGTTTCTTTTCTAGTGGACCGGCGGTGCAATGAAAAGGGGAACATGGATACTTTCTTTTTCTACTGGCAGTGTCAGCTCCCAGCAATTGACTTCGCCAATGGACATCGCATGATTCTCCTTTCTAGTCCGTGCCCAGACCCGCCATTTCGCACTGCTAGTGAGGCCCCGGTGGTGTAGTTTCCGGGGGACTAACTGTCCCGGCGGACTTAACGGAATTAACACAGGTTGAGCGAGGTGGAGAGCATAGGACCGAGTTTATGGCCGAGCTTAATAAAGGGAACTCCATGTTGAAAGGCGAGGTACTTATAAAAGCCAGTCTAGTAAATTTGTTGTCCTTTTCTTCATCTGGAACATACCCTGGTCAAGAGAATCCTTCCATCATTCATTGCGCTACAGTCTATACAGCCGAACACCTAGCTGCCAACATGCCCTCCCTTGCAGGCAAAGAGATCAGCCCGAATGGACTGGGCTTGATGAGTAAGTTCAATACTAGATCTTATCGTACTTTCTCAGTCACCCGGGACCAAAGACTAACCCTCACAGGACTAACTTGGCTGGCCGATGCAGTCCCAGACCAGCAGGCTTTCCCGGTGATGAAGGCGGCATTGAACGCAGGCGTGAACGTTTGGAACGGAGCAGACTTCTATGGCAGTCCCAGAATAACTCCCTGCATCTTATGAACCGCTATTTCACCTTGTACCCGGAAGACGCGGACAAGGTGGTGTTGACGATGAAGAGCGGTCTGGTGGATATGAAGACCTTTTCGATGGATTGTTCCCCTGCTGGTCTTCGTGCAATGGTAGAAAACGCACTGAAGATTCTAGACGGGAAGAAGAAGATTGATATCTTCGGATGCGCAAGAGTTGATCCCAACGTGCCCGTGGAGGAGAGTATCAGGGCTCTTGCGGCGCTGCGGGACAAAGGCAAGATCGGGGGCATCCAGATGAGCGAGGTGAAAGCGGAGACGATCCGGCGTGCGGCAAAAATCACCAAGATCGACATGGTCGAAGCGGAGGTGAGTCTTTGGGCCCGGGACGTGTTCGAGAACGGGGTTGCGGAGGCGTGTGCTGAGCTGGGAATCGTGCTGGTGGCCCATACGCCTCTCGGGGCAGGGATGTTGACCGGCGCGATCAAGAGCTTGGATGATCTGCCGGCGAATAGCCATCATCGTCGATTCCCGCGCTTTGAGCCGGAGAATTTCTCAAAGAATGTCTTGCTTGTGGAGGCGCTGGAGAAGCTGGCGGAGAAGAAAGGGTGTACTGCGCCGCAGCTGGCGTTGTCGTGGGTCAAGGCGCAGAGTCGACTTCCTGGTATGCCGGATATTGTTGTCATCCCTGGGGCTCGGTCTGAGGCCAGGGTTCTTGAGAATGTCCAGGATGTCGAGCTGACGGAGGGGGATTTGGCGGAGATTCATTCTGTTCTGGATACGTTTCCCGTGGCTGGAGCGAGATATCCGGCTGCTGCGGCAAGGTTGAATGAGTATTAGGCTCGGGGCATGGGGCAGCAGCAGGCATAGGGAGGCAAACCGGCTGATTTCGTATATATGCACTTCTGACGCACTTGATATGTGGTGCTGGACTCTCCTCCAGCCTAGGACGTCATCTGTGCAGTATCTCTGCACTTCTTTGTTGTATCTGCATATTCAAGCAATAACAAGGATTGGATCTTTCAATGTACAGTTTCCCAATGGTTAACGGGAGGTGCTTCGTAAGAAGACATAAGACAGATGAGCTTATTGAAGAATACCGTTGCAAGAGATCTCATAATATATCCCCTTGAAAGATTCCATGAGAAACCGAGGCTACCGGAATGATTAGCTATAACTTGAATTATATGTCTGCTTTTAAAGGGCAGAAGTTCTAAGTAGTACTTCTATGAACATACGTCCTAAATCCAAGGAGTAAACCGTGAGGTGTCTTGCCAAACTCTTCTGCGAATGGATTCTCTCCACCAACTAGGTAATGTCCACTCTGGCAAGCTCTCACTGCATGGCAAAGACGTGCCCTTATCTGCTGAACACCGCATAGATCTACAACGAGCAAACATCATTGTTCTAGTTATTGATATAATAGCGAATGAGCACGACTCCCCGAGTGCAGCCTCGTAAGGTGACTCAAAGAGGTGACAAAGGATGGCAGTGCGCCCAAATTTTCGATGCCATCACAGAGATATCGTGACCAATTGCATACTGGAGCATCTGCCACGCTTGTTGCAAGAGTCGGCGACTTGGGTGAAGGTAAGATGAACTGATTAGTCGAATCACGTTGATGCTAAGATCTAAGACAAATAAAAGTATGTGCAACTACGTTTAGCAGGTCTGGCGATGGCAACCAATCTGATTGTTTCCATGGCGAGGTAGTACCAAAAGGGCTTCCAGAAGCTTGTAAGTGGCCGAGGGCTGTTACTTGAAATGGAATTCTGACACTAATATGAATCGCCTCAATTCGAGTGGCAACTGGGGGTACCAGTTGCTACCGGGATAGAGGTAAGAATCAACCAAAAGCAAATGAAGGCAGAATAGAGAGCATTGAAAAACATGGGCGAGCTGCACCTAACTACGTGGCGGGCTTTTGATGAGTTGTTGAACCGTCCCTGGACGAATTGAGCATATAGTTTGTTTTTTAAGAAGAGACGGCTGATTTAAGCCGACAGGATATTAGCGCTCATATTCTCGAGTCAGCTACTCTGCGTTGGCAGAAAGGAGGCGTACAGTAGTTTGTTGATCTATACGAGCGAGAAGCCCCAACACATTTCCACGGGAACTGCATGAACTCCAAGCATCTGCCCCAACCACACTCAATTCCTAAACAACGACCTGAGTAGAATGGATTGAAGTCTATTTTTTCTACGGGGTGAGCTCACTTCTATACCTATAGGAAGAGTGAGAGCCTGATCTTACTATGAGACATTCAGGCTGATTCTCACTCAGTGCAAGGGGCCGACTGGAAACACGACCGACCTCATGCCTGTGCAGTCACATCATGAGCTCATCTGGACCAGACTTCCGCCATCGGAGACCTGCTCACTGAGCGGAACAGGGGCCAGACGATGCCTTCTCCGCTGTTTCGTATTCGAGCGGAAGGTGAGGGGAGCACAGGTACTTCGCAGATTCCCAGGATACATGCTTGCATGCGGAGAGGAGAATTACTTGGTGGAGGAAATGTCGACCAACACGGGGCGACGTCGTGTAACAAGGCAAACTGTTCACCCAGCTTCCAACATGTCGAGGTCGCACCCCGGTCGGTTTGCCTCTCGTCCTTCCTGATTCTTACGGAATGACATTGTAAACCTCACAGCGAACTCCCCCACGGTTGGTAGCCGGGTGTATGACCCCACGTGAAAATCTCTCATACATCGACTCGGGATGGCATATAGGTGCTTCGGGATCCCAAGAGGGAAACTGAGGTCTACGGGATGCCTAGCCCAGAAAACCCAGACGTCCAATTTGAAAACCCGATGCAGCATTCTGTAACTAACCACGGCCGGACTCTTTTGCGATACGGAGACAATTCTTGCCCCGAGACTGCTCAAAGCAAGTAAAGGGGCCGAATAATAAGGTTGGGCAGGAGACGCAGCGCAGAAAACAAAAGAAAAGAAGCCGTTCGTTCCATCTCACATTTCCTCCGATATATCAAACTCCCCGACATGAATGGCTCGATCGAAAAGTTGAACTGAGGGCGTGCGCTCGTCCCCGGTGTTACATATCCTATGGTTCGCAAGGTTTTGCTCTTGTTTCCTTGTCAGCTTGCACTTGATGATGGCCAAAGGTTCTCTGACAAGAGTCTGGACCACTGACGGTGGACACACTCCGGTGGGGAGTGGCGAAAGAGCCCACCGAGATGCTGGCACTGTCGGAGAAAGGCTGCAATGCCACCTAAGAACCGCAGTGCCGATCTTTCGAGGCATGGAAGGATGATTGATGGCTGATCTTCCCAAGAAACGGTGAGCTCTAGTGCCGTGACTAAGGCCGAGCATCGAACCGACTTAAGGTTGGCTCCAAGCTCCCTGGAGCGAATCTCATCCCAAGGTGGGAGAGCGCCTGGTTTGTGGCCCAATTACGAGTAATGGCGCTGGGACTAGAGTCTAGGGCCGCCGGGATGACGGCCAAGGGGATCATGTTGAGATGCTCACTCAGATCCCGCTTGGCAGATACTCACCCGGATAGATTAATCATAGAAACCTGCCTCTGACACAAGCGAGAGCATACCGAACTATGCACAAAATTATCCGATGTGAGAGGTCCTACCGTTTATGCTGGCGCTCCTATCTCCATGTGCCATGACATGGGGAAGTGCAGCTGATCGCAATGGTCACCAAACAACGGCCTGCATGTCGTCGGACTCCATCATCATCTCCACTCTTATTCTCCGCCAGGCCAAGTTTCGGATAGTCGATCTACGAACGGGAGCCGTAAACCGAGCTGATCCATCGGGGCCGTCACGGAGTTGACAGGTCCTCGTTTGTTTAGTAACCACGCCTCGCTTCAAGCCAATAATAAACACTATCGCCAGGACGGGGCAGTCGAGCCTTATCCGACTGCACTAGTGATTTATCCCCCTTGGCGCCCTTGCATCGATGTTAATTTATCCTGTTTTCTGGAGATCCATCGGCAGGTACCGAGAACCTCCAACCACAAGTTGATGTGAGGGGGCACAAAAAGGGGTATTCATCTGTCAACTCCCAAGATTGATGATTCTTGAGGATCACATACGAAAATGAATGAGAAAAAAAAGTGGATGCTCTGAGACATTACCACTGACAGCCCCCAGAAGCTCTCCACTCTCGCTTCTTGCTGAAATGGAGAATCGCATGGGGACAAACATGTACCCATGTACACGTCAACTAATATCTGCTGACAGTATACATCACACCTACCCCGTTCTGCCATGGCTGCTATTCTAAGCGCCGTATCAAGAGGCGACGCTTGAATCATTGGAATGCGGCATCGACGAGTCACGCGAAGTTGATGTCCACCGCTCCCTCGATGTGGCACCCGATGCAATTTTGAGGGAGACGAGGTACTCAGTTTGTTTCCCGGCGCCTCCTTGGGGAGGGATCTGAATTAATTTCGTTTTTTTAAAAATAATGACACTACTAAAAAATCAAACGCAAACAAAGAAAAATCCTAGATGAGCTGGGTGTTTGCCTGACATGGATGCATGTTACTCGGTTACTCGAATGAGAGAAAGTTTAAAAATCGGCCGCCCAGACAGATACCTGACCGTATGCAATGCCAGAATCAGGAGTCATGAGCCATCAAGGGCCAATTGCACGAACCGATGTTCACTTGTTATACCCATTCGAGGCTGGGGGGGGGTTGGCTCAACTGGACTCGGGATGGCCGTATCCCCTTCTAAGCTTCAGGAACGATAAACGCCGCCAGCAAGGGAGATTCTTCAAGTACATAGGTACGATGCTCACAATCTCACAATTTACTTTTCCCCTTCGCCTTTCACAGAGCCATAATTAGTTCTGTTCCAGACTTCTGAGCCCTGGGCCGGGATTATGCATACTGAGCTAGTGGTCACCGCGCACGCCTCTGGGAGCCCTTGTTCCGATAAAATTACTCTCCACTGTCTGACGCCCTCTCGTCACGATACCAAGCCATCCGCACATGAACCCCGACGCCATGCAGGCTGCTGGCCGCTCATTGGGTCTGTTCATTGGGCTACTTCAGTCTTCACGCGAAGTAAGGAATCGTGTGGATTTCTCGTACTGGATGGAGCTTAGGAGTGGCCATGCTGCCAATAGCTTCAAGATTAACACTCGTCATTGGATGCTGAATGGGCCCGCTGTCCTGCTGGTCAGCAATTGAGGGTCCCTGCTTTGGGGCTGAAGAGGCTAGGTCTCTCAGTCTATTTTGGTCTTACTTTAGAAAAGGGCAGATGATGCATGGACAAACTGATCTTGCTATTTAATTTAAAGACAAGAGGATGACGCTGTCGTAGAAAGATTGCGACTTTGTCAGTGCACACCACTTTTCACCTCCCCCCCATAGCGCCTCCATTTTATGTATAGTTTCCTCTCTCGAGAACCCTCGCAACCATGGCCCAACCTGTTCCATGCCGCCTCCCCAAATTCAGCCCCTCATCTGTTGATGGCCCCAAGAGGCCGGTGTCGATGAGGGTCAAGACGACTCCTTCACAAATCTCCCAACTACTATCCTCATGGGAACAAGACGAGTTGACGTCCTTGCTACAAGCTGCGTGGGCCCTACTCCTGCATCGATATACCGGATGTGACGACGTCTGCTTCGGGTACCAGCACCTAGGCGCTGAGGGCATGCGAAATGCAGCGTCAGATACCTCGACAACAGCGTCTATATTTCACCTCTCAATCACGGAGCATGAGTCCATCCAACAAGTTTTGAAGAAGGTTGGGCGCAAAGGGCACCGTACCGACACCCTGGAAAAGGGGCCCCGGAAGGGAGACCACCGACTTTTCAATACCACCTTGATCGTTCGGGTGTGTACTGGCTCAACGCGCCGTGCACGAGATGCTCTTGTGCAACCAGCCTTGGCGATCACTCTCCCGGAAGAGGTATGGATCGTGTAACAGACATTGTGAACAGGACCAACTAACCATTCGATCACCAGTGTCGCGCTCGGCTCCATGTGAAGATACTGGAGCAGGATGTTGGTATCTTCGTGGAATGGTGGAACCAGGACATGTCCCTGGAGCAGGCGAAGAGTATAGCGAACTATTTCGAGCAGACGCTGGCTTGCTTACTCTCTGCTGAGGAGGTTGCGGTGAAAGACCTGAATGTTCTCTCGGAGCAGGACTGGCGTCGGATTTGTCAATTCAACTCGGTGCCTCCGGAGAGTCCTAACCGCTGTATTCATGAGATCATATATGAACAACGTTGCTGCGTCCCGAGAAGGAGGCAGTATGCTCCTGGGATGGAAGTCTCACTTACCGAGAATTGGACCTACAAGCCTCCAAGGTTGCCACATACCTTCTAGAGCATGGCGTTAAGCCAGAGACGAACGTTGCTGTTTGCTTCGACAAATCGGTAAGAAGAGTCACCTTGTTTTGATTCCGCTGCATGCTGAATTTGAATCTAGAAATGGTATATCGTGGCAGTTCTGGGGGTTTTGAAAGCTGGCGGTGCTTTCGTACCCCTTGATCCCACTCACCCCGAATCTCGTCTACAGTCTCTGGTGCGCTCTGTACAGGCACATATTATGCTGTGCTCCAGAGATCGAGTGGACAAGTTGAGCAGTGTTGCAGAACACGTTGTACCATTGGATCATGAAGCCTTGATAGACCTTTCCCCCGCTGTTGACACTTCAGTGCTATCGCCTGAAGTGAGGGGATCTAATGCCGCCTATGTAATATTTACTTCCGGATCGACAGGAGAGCCCAAGGTAAGCACTAATCAAACTCAAATCCATGGTCTCGAATGCTTATGCGCATGCTCTACAGGGAACATTGATGGAACACAAGAGCTACGTGGCTAGCTCAGTGGCTCATGCACCTCGGCTCCGTATCGATTCAGAATCACGTCTTTTACAATTTGCTGCACATACTTTTGACGCTAGTCTTGTTGATATTTTGACTGTCCTGATGCAAGGTGCTTGCATCTGTATACCGAGCGAGGACGAACGCTTGAACGACATCGTGAAAGCAATTAATAATACACGGGTGAACCACGCCTCACTCACACCATCATTCATCGACTTCATCGACATCGCCGACGTTCCGGGACTGGAAACGCTGGCACTTGTCGGAGAGGCCATGTCGCAATCACATATAGAGACATGGTCGAAGATCAACCTTCTCAACGGGTTCGGACCCACAGAGGCTGCAGTCACTGCTGCGGTCAATTCAAATGTCACTCTTTTATCTGACAGTCGGGATATCGGGTTCCCGACTGGTGCTTATTGTTGGATCGTCGATCCGGAGAACCACGATCGACTTGTCCCCGTCGGATGTGCTGGAGAAATGCTTCTCGAAGGGCCGACCCTTGCCCGTTGTTACCTCAACAACTCCGAGAAAACTGCCGAATCTTTCATCTACGACCCTGCTTGGACGAAGCACGACGGCTCCGAATCTCCTGGTCGCAGGTTCTATAAGACGGGAGACTTGGTAAGGTATAACTCCGAAAAAGGCTCACTAACGTATCTAGGGAGAAAGGACACACAAATCAAGATCCACGGGCAAAGAGTCGAGCTGGGTGAAATCGAAGACAACTTGAACTCGGATTCCGATGTTAAACACTGTCTCGTTCTTCTTCCCAAGACCGGTTTCGCCGAAGGCCGACTGGTTGCCGTGCTGTCTCTATCTGTCCCCATGGACGATGCCGACGACACTGAGGCGGAGCCATTGAGGTTGGTGGACAACCCAAATAAATCTCGATGCATATCCGGGATTCGCGAGCGACTATCAACCCGATTGCCAGGGTACATGATTCCAGCGGTCTGGTTGTGTGTTGAGGCCATGCCCGTGCTGGCGTCGCGAAAGCTTGACCGAAAAGCAACTGCAAGCTGGGTTGCAGAGATGGAAAACGATCCGGAGATTCGAAGTAATCAGACAGGTCACGAGAGCGATGCAACCTTCAGTCGATCTGAAAATCCCATGGAGGAGCATATATCTACGATCTGGAGCCGAATCCTCAACATTCCGAAACAAAATATCCCGCTCGACGAAAGCTTCCTTAGCCTGGGTGGAGACTCGATCGCCGCAATAACGTGTATGGGCTTCTGCAAAAAGAAAGGCATTGGAATTACCGTACAAGAGATTCTCCGGAGCAAGTCGATAAGGGAGTTGGCGACACGGGCGAAAGAGATCGAGCAGCCGGCTGCCTATGAGGAGGTTATCGGGAAACCTTTTGATCTTTCTCCCATTCAGAAGCTGCACTTTATGACTCGCAGAGAGGGCCAAGGCCATTTCAACCAGAGTGTTTTGACCCGACTCAATGCTCAGATTGACCTGCAGGACCTTCACCGAAGCCTCGAAATTCTAATAGACCGCCATTCCATGCTTCGAGCTCGACTGATTGACCCAGGACCTCAAGCAGAGTTCCAGCAAGTCATTACTAGCGATGTCAAAGGCTCGTATCGCTGGTGCGTACATGATGAGACATGCACAGAGACAATTGAACAGGCTGTTGCAGAGAGCCAATCGTCAATCAATGCATTCGTTGGCCCTGTGATTGCAGTTGACACTTTCTGTAAAAACGGACAGAGCTCTGTGTTGTCCATTGTTGCACATCATTTAATTGTGGACATTGTTTCGTGGCGGATCATCCTCGAAGACCTGGAGGACCTTTTGTTAAATGGACCCGGAACGGCATCACAGAACAGCTCACTCCCTTTCCAGACGTGGTGTGATCTGCAGACGCAAAGGTGTCGAACCCTGCCCAAAGACGAGACTGATATTCCCACACCTGAACTGGGCTATTGGGGGATGGAGAGCCACCCAATTACCTACGGGGAAGTGGACTGTGAAGGCTTCGAAATCGACCAAGACAGCACGTCCTGTCTACTCATGGACTGCCACAACAGTCTCCAAACGGAGCCTATTGATATCTTCTTGGCAGCACTTTTGCATTCCTTCCGCCAAACCTTCACTGACCGACCGTTACCTATCATCTACAACGAGGGCCATGGAAGAGAAGTCTGGGACCCTTCAATCGATGTTTCGCGTACTGTTGTTGCTGGTTCACCATTCTATACCCAATTCTCTTGTCGGAACCCGTATCCGACGACATTGTGGAAACTGTGGTGCGTGTCAAGGATCTCCGACGACGTGTTCTGGATAATGGACGACAAGAGTTTGCCCAACGCATGTGCATTGGCGAAGGGGGCAGGGAGTCAACACATGCTTCCCCTATGGAGATGTCCTTCAATTATGTTGGTCAACATCGAGACCTGCAGCGACAAGACGGTTTGTTCCAGCTGATGAATCAGATGGCTGGTGAAACGGGTCGTGGTGGAGGAGCTGCGGACTTTGGGGAAGATACGCCGCGATTTGCGCTCTTCGAAATATCCGCCATGGCCGCTCATGGCAAACTCCGTTTTACCTTCTCGTTCAACAAGTATATGGGTCATCAATTGCGCATCCGAAACTGGATATCCTGCTGCCGACATGAAACATTGAAGCTGGTCGGTCCAAAGCTGCGATCTTTGACACCACGACCTACCCTGAGCACTTTTCCTATGCTCTCGCTTACTTATAAGGAACTCGAGGAGGTGTTGCCTCAAAAGCTGCGCAGTATTGGGGTTGAATCTCTCGCAGCGGTCGAGGATATCTATCCTTGCACGCCGATGCAGGAGGGTATTTTCAGCCGGATGCGGGACGAATCGCTCTACGCTGTAAACAATACTTTCGAAGTGCAAGTATCAGATGGCAAACCGGACATCCGTAGGCTGGCAGCTGCCTGGAAAGCAGTGGTTGCACGTCACTCATTGCTGCGGACGGTGTTTGTTCAAAGCCTGACAAAGAGGGACTTGTTCTCCCAGGTCGTTCTGAAGTCTTTCGATTCATCCCCAGACTTGGTCAACTGCCCTAGTGAAGATGGCATTTTGTCAGTACTAGATGAGCGGGGATCAATCAATGCGGATTCAAATCGACCACCCAATCGATTCACCATTTGCGAGACAACTACTGGAAAGATCTTTTGTAGGATTGAGCTTAGCCATGCCTGCATGGATGGATTTTCCATCTCCATAATCCTTGAAGATCTGCAACGAGCCTATCATGGAAGACTTGACAAGGATCGCACGCCAACGTTCAAGAATTATGTTCAATACCTGCGAGAGTCCCCCCAAAGCCAGTATGGAGTACTGGAAAACCTACCTATCAAATCCGAAACCAAGCAATTTCCCTGTCCTCAACGATGGCAAAGAGTTTGCGAAGCAACTCCAAACCATGCATTTGAGCTTTGACTTCTATGATCCTTTGCAAAAAGCCTGCGAGGAAAATGGGTTTACCCTGTCGACTGCGTTCAGCGCTGCCTGGGGACTTACTGTTCGTTCTTTCTGCAACACGGACGATGCATATTTTGTCTACATGGCGTCTCTAAGAGACTTGCCTGTGGAAGATCTTGAAACAGTGGTTGGACCGGTCATCAACCTACTTACCTGCCGAATGAAGGTGTCCGATGACGAGCGGCTTATCGACGTCCTGTTACGAATGCAGCAAGATTATATGGAACAGGTGCCACATCGACAAACTCCGCTGATCCATATCCAACGGGCCTTGAAACTCTCGGACACAATGTTATTCAACACTGGGCTGTCGTACAGAAGGCTTTTACCTATGAACCCACATGCCGATGGAGAAATCCAGTTCCTGGAGCTGGGATCCATTTACGACCCGGCCGAGTTTCCCATATTCGTCAATGTGGAAGTCTCTGACCAGGGCGCGAGTGTGGATTTGAACTACTGGATGACGGCGTTGTCCGATGGACAAGCTGAGAGCGTCGCCAGGGCGTTCTTAAAACACTTGGAGACAATCGCCCGCCATCAGGATGCAAAAATGAGCCTGGTGAATGGATTGAGCGATTGGCACCTGCAACAGATTATGACGTGGAACAGAACGCTTCCTGAGACCGTCGAACAATGTGCTCACGAAGTCTTGAGCCAAAAAGCCAAAACCCACCCAGAACAATATGCAGTGTCCGCCTGGGATGGAGAGCTTACCTATTCAAGGCTCAACGAGCTATCTTCCGCACTCTCGGCTTACTTGATGCAGCTGGGTGTGGGACAAGGCTCTATGGTTCCCATCGAGCTCCCTCGGTCTGTCTGGAGGGTGGTTGCCATAGCTGCGGTGCTGAAGTCCGGAGGTGTCTGCATTCCAGTCATTGATGGGCACCTGCATGAGACGTTGAATGATGATCTTATCACCGACGAAGTGCAGGTTGCACTTGCATCGCCCAACCGAGCCCATTTCATGGAAGGCACGATACCTTATGTGATCCCCGTCGAAGGCGCTCTCTTCAATTATCTTCCTCTCTGCAAGGAACAATTTGTGTCCTTCTCACAGCCTGAAGATGATGCCTACGTGGTGTACAGCTTTGACGAAAACTCCGCACCCAGGATTGTCATGCTTGATCACCAGACAATCATGACCAGAGCGCAGAACTTTGCTTCAAAAGTCGGACTGAACACAAGAACGAGATTATTCCAATTGTCTGACTATACCTCTGATAATTTTGTCCAAGAGGTGGTCGGCGCTTGGTCACATGGCGCATGCATTTGCATCCCATCCGATAGCGAATCACACAATCCATCGCTGTCGATCAATGCATTGCATGCCAATATGATGAGCACTACGCCACAAACTGTATCGGACATGCAGCCGTCAGATATTCCTGACGTTCAAACTCTCGTGCTATACGCCAAGAATGTGGGACTTGGACTTCAGACGACGTGGTTAGGAAAGGTACAGCTCCACACATTCTATGGAAAAGCTGAATATTCCTCAACCTCGGTCCATATTCATCATTGCAATGCTTACATTGGGACAGAATCAACTGGGTCTGGTGTAGGTGGTCGTCTCTGGCTTGTCGATCCTCAAGATCATGATTGTTTGGTTCCTATTGGGTGCCCTGGTGAATTGATAGTCGAGGGTCCTATTATCTCCGACCATTATCGACATACTGAGAGTTCGAGTGGTCAGAGATTGATTGAGAGACCAAAGTGGGCACTCGATATTCAACGCGAGACTGGCGACGACGGGATGGTGTTCCGAAAAATGCTCAAAACCGGAGATCTGGCGCGATACAACTCCGACGGGACACTTGCGTATATTGCGATTGAAGATGAAGGAAATCGAAATCAGGAAGCGACAACCAAGATTGCGTCTTCAGTCTGGTGGAATTCCTATCTAGCTGATGTTGAAGCTTGCCATTTCCCTACATTACAATTTGAAAAGCGCCAAAGGGATCTTGTTTCTTCCACATTCACAGTCGACAATGTCACCAAGGTCCGTGCGCTCTGCCAAAAGCTTGGAGTAGATATTGAATCCCTTTTCCACGTTGTCTGGGGACTGCTTTTGCGATGCTACACTGGCTCCGAGGAAGTCTGCTTCGGGTATCGTCATATGGATCAAGATATCACCCCATCAGGTTGAACTTGAAGGATGACTTGACACTCGAAGAGGTAATTTGCAAGCTGGAGAGAGATGTGCTCCATTGTTTCCAGTACCCTTTATCTCTCCGCGAAATTCAGAAGGAGTGTAAATTTGACAGCAAGATGTTCAATACTTTCTTCGGCTACAGTGATATAATGAGCGATGGAGGCCAAGCCCACGATTCGCTCAAATTGCCCTCTGACATTGATATGAGCGACTACATGATTGGAGTCAGCGCACAAGCTTCCGATTCCTTCATCAAGATATTTCTCGTTTGTGCGACAGATTATCTCTCCGAGGCAAACATCGCAGACATACTTGAATGCTATCAGGTCATCTTGGATTCTACCGTCAACGCTCTTCAGCAGAATCGCTGTATAAGTGACGTTGAATTTCTCACTGGGACATCATGCAAGCAAATTGGGAAGTGGAATGCTACATTGCCTGATCGACCGACGAAATGTGCAAATGAGATGATAGAGGAACAAGTATACCGGCTGCCACCCTCGACACCGGCAATCTGCTCATGGGATGGAGAGTTCACGTATGAGGATCTCGACTTTTTTCAACAAGGCTGGCAAACTATTTGAGGGGGATTGGCGTGAAGCAGGAAACTTTTGTGCCCCTCTGCTTTGAGAAGTCTGCCTGGGCTGTCGTTTCCCAAGTTGCAGTCTTGAAAGCAGGCGGTGCATTTGTTTCTCTCGATCCAACACACCCAGAAGAGCGAATGAAGAATATGATTCAGGACATTGGTGCTAGAATCATTCTGTGCTCTGCAAAATACCACCAAAAAGCTTCAGAAGTTTGCGACTTGGCATTCTCCGTGTACAGCACTACGATTATGGAACTTCCATCGCCTACCCCTGCCAGTCATACTGCAATCCCGACGACGACCAACCCAGCCTACGCTATCTTTACCTCCGGAACTACAGGCAAGCCAAAAGCAACTGTGATCGAACATGTCGGACTATGTTCGATCTCCCGATCCGTAGGACAGACCTACGGATTTGGCCCAGGGACCAGATGTATGCAGTTTTCAAGCTATACGTGGGATGTCAGTATCCTCGAAAGCATCATAATTCTCATGAATGGGGGTTGTGTTTGCGTCCCGAGCGAAGAAGAACGGATGAACGACTTAGCAGGAGCCATTAGAAGGATGGAAGCAAATCTGCTGATAGGTTCTCCATCAGTAGCCAATACGCTGGATCCCAAGGCAGTCCCGAGTTTGAGAACAATCCTTGCAGGAGGCGAGAAAACCACAGCAAGTCACGTTGAGCGTTGGTCTGATCGATGTGTCATCAATGCGTACGGACCTTCTGAAGCAACTATCATGGCCACTTCTTGCATGATTGTGGGCGAAGACGGGACACGACACACCATGGATTACAGTTCAATTGGAACCCCTCACGGTGGAAGAGCATGGGTTGTTGACCCACACAATTACCATCGTCTGCTCCCGGTGGGTGCAGTTGGCGAACTTGTTCTCGAAGGATGCAATGTTGCACGAGGCTATCTTAACAACGAGCAAAAGACCAAAGAAGCATTCATCTGTGACCCTCAGTGGACGCAACACCATGGGTTAGTGGAGTCTTTCAAACGACAAGAACGTATGTACAGGACTGGGGACCTGGTGCATTACAATGAAGACGGCTCGCTTTCCTTCATCGCCCGCAAGGATACACAAATCAAACTTCATGGCCAGCGTGTTGAATTGGCAGAGATCGAGCAACAATGCATTCGCTTCCTACCTCCGGGTACTGAGGTAGCCGTCGATCTTGTCACCCCAAAGGTCAAAGCAGTGGCAAGCTGCCTAGCAGTTTCTTCACAATCGATAAACACCAGCATCACGAAGACTCTTGGTCTCACGACAGTTCAAACGTCCTGGTCTCGAGAACTGATCCAAGCGGCACTTTGAAGAATCAACTCCTTGGGTTTTTGAAACAGTCGTTGCCTTCAGCTTTTATCCCAAAGCTCTTCATCCCAGTAAAGCACTTGCCGCTTACAACAGCTGGAAAGCTCGACCGGAGAGCGCTCAAGTCTCTAGTTGAGTGTTTACCAAAGAGCAGCTGAGGAGTTATGGTGTCTCTAGTTCCAGGGAAGAGCGAATTTTGAACCAGGGAGTGACAACAACGCTAAGAGCCCTTTGGGAGGAGGCTATAGGCCTCGAGCCGGAATCCATTGGAGCTGGAGACAACTTCTTTGAGATAGGAGGCGACTCATATTCTGCAATGAAACTTGTGAGCGCAGCCAGCTCTTGTGGAATAACACTCAAAGTCACAGACATATACGCCCATCCGATTCTAGCTGATCTGGCGACGCAATGCAAGCCTACGAGCGCGAGTGTCGAGAACCGAATGATCGAGCCGTTCAGCCTTCTTCCCCAATCTGTGGACTGCGATGGGATCCTACAGGAAGTCGCCGACAAGTGTTACGTGCAGAAGGAATCCATATCCGATATTTATCCTTGCAGCCCTGCACAAGAAGGTCTTCTCACCCTTTCCTTGAAGCAGCAAGGTGCCTATATTGCCCAGCCAGTATTTCGTCTGTCAGAGCAAACTGATTTGCAGCGGTTCAAAGAAGCTTGGCAGCAAGCTGTGGATGACCTGGATATTCTCAGGACTCGCATAGTACACACGGACTCGGCAAATTTCTTACAGGCTGTTTTGAAAACCGAGACAATTTCCTGGAAGACGGTTGCCACTTTTGAAGAGTTGGGCGATGAAGAATCAGAACACACAAGATACGAAGGAGGACCATTGACTGGGTATGCGATTGTCAAGACAAGGTTGCCTTCTGAAACCTATTTCGTTTGGACCATACATCACGCGCTCTATGATGGATGGGTGTTACCAATTATCTTCAAGCGGATTGAAAAATATATACACAAGGAGGTCCGGTGGAAGTCAGATGATCCAATACAAAAAATTCATTTGGCACCTACTGGAACAGGATACATCCAAATCGGACAACTTTTGGAAATCATACCTGTCCAATATGGAATCGACTCCCTTCCCACAGAGCAAGTCTAACACCCCGGACTCTGTTCGAGTGGAAACACCTATTGCAACAGCATGGAAATATCTCGGTCTTCGGAGACCGGTGGTCCAACCTTGGCTGAGGCTATTCGTGCTGCGTGGGCAATTGTCATTTCCGTTCATACAGGCACGGGCGATGTCTGCTTTGGTGAGACACTCATGGGAGAAACGCTAGCCTGCCTGGCATTTCCGAAATTGCAGGGCCGGTCCTTACAACAGTTCCGACTCGCATTCAAGTTGACAATCGGGCATTGCTTTCTCAGTATCTCCAGAGCATTCGTCAGTTGACCACTGCTATGTTGCCATATCAGCATGCTGGGCTGCATCGGATTTTGAAGCTTAGCCAGGATACATTCAATGCTTGCAAGTTTCAAAATATTCTCGTGATACAGACAGACGAAGGAGATCTCAACGATGATCTTTGGATCCCGGAAGGCAACCGAAACAAGAGCGACTTCTTCACCCACCCGCTGACAACCGAATGTCAGATCAAAGATTCGCGAGTTGAGATCACTGTTCACTATGATGAGCTTGTGATGGATGGTTGGGTTACCGAAAGATTGATATGCCAGTTCATGTCTGTCTTGAACCAACTTCTTATGACGTCGGCAAGTGATACAAGGAGGGTTGGCGACCTTGATGTGTCCAGTGCATTGGACAAGTCAACCATATCATCCTGGAACAAGCGCATGCCTCTTTGTATTGAGAGATGCGTGCACGATGTCATACACGACCAGTGCTCTAGCCAGCCCAAGGCTCCGGCTGTTTGTGCCTGGGATGGGCAGCTCTCTTACGAAGAGACATTCAATCTTGCTTCATCCTTCGCGAAATATCTTATCTCTCGTGGAGTTGGTCCAGAGACTCTTGTTCCATTCTGCCTCGACAAATCTCTCTCGGCTGTCATCAGCATGCTGGGTATTCTCATTGCTGGCGGAGCGTTTGTCCCATTGGATCCTTCTCACCCAACGTCGAGACACCAAGAGATACTGGAAGAAGTTGATGCCCATATGATTCTTTGCTCTCCTCACTACCAAAACCGTTATGCTGGAATTGTCAAGACCATTATTCCTGTCAGCAAGGACACTATTAGAGCATATGGCCCGTTGGAAAGGGTGTCAAGTGCTCCTCATCGGCGAAGCCATCGAATGTTTCCTTTGCAATATTCACCTCTGGAAGTACAGGTCGCCCGAAGGGTATCCTTATTGATCACTGCTCTCTTGTGAGCAGCGCCATGGCCTTCGGACCGGTTTCCCGGATGAACAAATACTCCCGAGTATTCCAGTTTGCATCACTTACATTCGATGCTGGAGTTATGGAAGTTCTTGTGACACTGATGCATGGTGCTTGTGTATGCATCCCAAGCGAAGAGGAGCGCTTGAACGATGTCGCTGGTGCAATACGACGGATGAATGTGTCCTGGTCTTTCCTGACTCCGTCTATCGCTAGCATTCTTGACCCTTCTGCTGTACCATCACTGAAAGTGCTTGTATGCGGCGGAGAGAAGCTGTCCAAAGAGGTAGTCACTAAATGGGCCCACCGTGTGCAGCTGGAATGGTTACGGTCCAACTGAGACGACAATCTTTGCCGTGATGAATGACGTTTCTGCCAATCCTGAGCCGTCTTGTATTGGTTATGGAATACCTTGCACACTAACATGGGTTGTCGACCCTGAAGATCATGACCGGCTCTTCCCGCTGGGCGCTGTTGGGGAATTAGTTTTGGAAGGACCTGCACTTGCAAGAGAATACCTCAAGAATCCGGAGAAAACAGCTGCCGCCTTTGTGAGCAATCCTGCTTGGATGAAGCACTTCCCATCAGCTCAAAGATCTCAGCGACGGATCTACAAAACAGGAGACCTCGTGAAGTATAATCCAGATGGCTCCATTGAATGTATTGGGCGAAAGGATCACCAGGTCAAGCTTCATGGACAACGAATGGAGCTTGGGGAGATTGAGCATCGACTGTATGAGGATCCTCGGGTTCGCCATGCTATCGTGATACTGCCCAGGTCTGGTTGTTTCCGGGATCGGTTGGTCACAATTCTGTCCATGGATTCTTTGACGAGGGACAAAAGCATCATGTCAGATGGGACATGCGAGCTTGTGAGCCGTGAACTGATGGAGCACGCATACTCTGACCTTACTGAAATCCAAAAGGCCTTGGAAAGCCAGCTTCCTATCTACATGGTTCCTCAGACATGGGCTGTCTTGAGGACCCTCCCTATGCTTGTCTCAGGGAAGTTGGATAGAAAGAAAATCACGAACTGGATCGAGAATGCGGACGAAGAGACCCATGATCGTATCATGCAGGATTATGATATCATCAAAAGGGCAATGTTGAAGAAAAGAAAGAGACCAATGACGGATCCGTTATTGACACTCTTCGCGATATCTTCGTCCAGACTCTGAATATTTCGTCCGAGAAAATCGACACGAACCGCTCATTTGTGAGCCTAGGTACGACACTCCCTTCGATTGCTGGTCAATTAAAATACTAATATGACTCTTACAGGTGGGGATAGCATTACTGGAATGGCTGTTGTATCCAAAGCTCGAAAGCATGGACTCAGCTTGACCCTTCACAATGTCCTGCAAAGCAAGTCGATGAAAGAGCTTGCTCTGGCGGCCGGAATGAGGGTTCAAACAATTCAAGTAAAGGAGCGACAGGAGGAGCTGTTCGATCTTTCTCCGATTCAGCGCCTGTATTTCGAATCCGCCACTGATTTCACAGGCGCATCCCGCTTCAACCAGGGAATGACAGTCCGGCTTACACGGAAGATCCCAACAGAGACAGTGAAGTGTGCAATGCAAGCTGTTGTCCAAAGGCATTCCATGTTGAGGGCACGGTTCGTGAAATCTAGAGATGGAAAGTGGCAACAGAGGATTGGAGCTGTGAGTGATCTACCCTGTTTCAAGTTCGGCCGTCTAACCCGAGGTCTCAACAGGATGTTGGCTCCTCTTATCAATTCCGCACTCATACCGTCACGAGCAAGCATGAAATGCGTTTCCGACTGGCTGAAAGCCAAAATCTCCTCGATCTTCAGAATGGGCCCATATGTGCCGGTGATCTATTCGAGCTCCAAGGCCACGGGCAGATACTTGCACTTATTGTTCATCACCTCTGTGTTGACATGGTATCGTGGCGTATCATTCTGCAGGACATACAGGACTACATAGAGCTTGGATCTTTGTCTCTTGATAAGACCTTGTCGTTCCAGAGCTGGTGCGAAATGCAAGCCAAAGAGGCCCGTGAAGGTAGCCTAGCCCCTCTGCCGTTCCAGGTGCAGCAGCCAAACCTGGAGTATTGGGGCATGGAGAAGGCACGCAATCTCTATGGCCATGTCAAGATGGAGACGTTCACGGTAAACCAAGAGCCACGTCTTTCTTACTCGAAGCTGCCATGATGTATTCCGGACCGAGACTTTGGAGGTTTTACTTGCAGCCGTAATCCACTCATTCAACCAGGTCTTCACTGACCGCGACGCACCTACGATCTACAATGAAGGCCATGGCCGTGAGCCATGGGATGACAGTATCGACCTTTCGCGAACCGTCGGCTGGTTCACTACATTCTGCCCACTGCATGTGGGTAAGCCTAAAGGTAAAGTCATCGCACCGATTCTAGCTAAGATCTATGCTGAGTATGTCAACACAGACCTTTTCGATACCCTGAGATATGTGAAGGATGTGAGAAGGAGGATTTCCGGCAACAGCAGGTCATACTTTTCCCAAGACCTTCTCCGTACCCGTGAAAAGGGAGGAATCACCCAATTCCCTGTTCCTCTTGAAATTATCTTCAACTATCTCGGCCAACTGCAGCAACTCGAACGCGATGATTCACTTTTCCAACACTATGACGATGCGTCTAGCCTCGAAGCATTGAACTCAGCTTCCGACATGGGCCCTGAGACACCGCGATTCGCTCTTTTCGAGATTTCGGCAATTATTATTAAGGAGAGACTGCACATGTCATTCACCTACAACCGGCAAGCAAAGCATGAATCAAAGATCCAGGAATGGGCAGCAGAGTGTAAGAGGGCTCTTGAAGAGGGTATACCCCGTCTTCAGGGCTGGCTGCCCGAGCCAACTCTCAGCGACTATCCACTGCTATCCATCACATATGACGGACTGAAGAGCATGATGCGAGACATATTGCCAAGGGTCGGAATAGAGAGCTGGGAGAGCATTGAAGATATCTATCCTTGCTCTCCAGTGCAAGAAGGTATCTTGCTCAGTCAGCTCAGGGATCCTCATGGCTACATGTTCCATGCCATTATTGAGGTTCGTCATAGCGATGGAACCTGCCGAGTCGAAGCGAACAAGATCCGGAAAGCTTGGTCGACGGTGGTGGAACGTCATCCAATCCTGCGGACTCTATTCATTGATAGCTACTGCAAAGGTGGATCATTTGATCAACTCGTATTGAAGGTGGTTGAGGACGAAGTTATCGAATTCGAATGTGATGAGCGCATTGCTTTCGAGACTCTCGACAATATTAAGCTGGTGAACATCAATGCTAAGCGCCTAAGGAAGCTTTACCAGCAACTGACTATATGCACGACCACATCCGGAAGAGTTTTCCTGAAGTTTGAGATCAACCATGCTATCATCGATGGAGCCTCCGTCGACTTGCTCTTGAGAGATCTGCAAATGGCATACGATGATCAGCTTCCTCCAGGAACGGGACCCTTGTTCAGCGACTACATCAAGCACACGAAAGCAACAAATCACAACAAATCTTTGGCGCATTGGGTAGAATACTTGTCTGAGGTTCGCCCGTGTCACTTGTCAATTTCATCTGCGACAGGCGAGCGCCAGCTTGGTTCGGTGATGATGAACTTCGATCGATTCTCTGAACTGCAGAAGTTCTGCGAGGGAAACTCTGTTACGCTTGCTAACTTGGTTCTTTCCGCATGGGCTATCGTTCTTCGAAGGTTCACTGGGATGAATGATGTCTGCTTTGGATATCTATCGGCCGGTCGTGATTCCCCTGTTCCCGGGATTCAGGATGCAGTTGGAATCTTCATCAACATGCTGTGCTGCCGGGTCAAATTCGACGAGAATCAAAAACTTTGCGACATCTCCAGAAGAGTACAGGATGATTTCCTCAAAGCACTTCCATACCAGAATTGCTCCCTTGCGCAGATTCAGCATGAGATTGGACGTGAAGGGCAGATGCTCTTCAACACTGCCCTTTCTATTCAAAACCACACAGTCTCGGAAAACAAACATGAAAGCGCGATTTCCTTCGAATTTCAACGGGCCCATGATCCGACAGAGGTAAGCTGCAACATTGCTGCTAGTGACAGACGTTGTGGACTAATATTTGCCTAGTATCCGGTTACTGTCAACGTCGAGACGACTAAAGGTAGAGAGGGAATACTAATCAGGTACTGGCCGACGCAGTGTCGGAGAGCCAAGCAAAAAGCCTAGCCGACGCCATTGCTCAGATCTTCACCTCGTTCATCGAGAGACCCTCTGTGTTTATATCGGAGCTGAACATTCATGGCCAGTCCCCAGATGTGGCTCTACGGGGTGCCAACAATCCCAAACGTGTCAGCTTGGATGAGGAATACTTGCGGGCATTGGTGGACAAACGCATCAAGGAAGTACTCTACCAGATGCTTCATGAAGGCATGCTGGATGTGCCCGCCCTCCCAGAGAAGATTGTCAATGAGACGAAAACGCTACACTACAAAGTGCCTCATGGATCCTACCATCAAACCGTGATTACGCATAACATGACAACATCAGATTCCATGCCTACGCTTGCAGATGTCAGAGGAACGAGCGAACTCGAGAACCAGCTCTGGAGACTATGGAGCGCAGCACTCGGCCTACCGCCGGACAATGTGATACACCATGCCAGTTTCTTCAAACTTGGCGGAGACAGCATTACAGCGATGAAAATGGTCGGCGCCGCACGGAAGAAGGATTGATGATAACCGTCGCCGACGTTTTCAGTAACCCTGTTTTTGACGACATGCTGGCTACCATATGCTCCAGAGGAAGTACGCCAAGCTGCACTCCAGACATGTCCAACGACTCCACCCTTGAGAGGAATACAGAGTCACCTGTCGTCATTAGTCGATCACCCTCCCCCGAGGACATCACAGTGGTGAAGCCTATTGAGCTGAATGAGACTTCCATTCAGAACGACATTGGCTCGAAGATTGGCCTATTCAGAGGTGGAGTCGCGGACATCCTTCCGGTCACTGACTTCCAAGCACTATCTCTTACGGCAACCCTTTTCAAGTCCAGATGGATGCTAAATTACTTTTATCTCGACGGCAAGGGTGCGCTTGACACCAGGAGATTGACCGAAAGTTTCTTGCAAGTGACAGATGCCTTCGATATCCTTCGGACGGTCTTTGTATGCTTCCATGGCCAATGCTTCCAAGTGATTCTGAGGAAGATGCGACCCGAGATTTTCATTCACGACACAGAGGGAAGTCTAGATGAGTACACTGCATCCTTGCAACAGCGCGACCGAGCGCATGAACCTCGCCAAGGGGAACAGCTTGTGCAGTTCTACGTGGTGAGGCAGAAAGGAACCGATCACCACCGTATCCTTATCAGAATGTCTCATGCTCAGTACGATGGAGTATGTCTGCCGCGCATCATGTCTGCTATCAAGATGGATATGAGGGCCTACCTATCCCACCGGCTCCGTCCTTTGCAAACTACATGCGCATGCTCCCTGGAACAGTCACTCCCGAGCACTATCAGCACTGGAAGAAACTCCTCCACAACAGCACAATGACCGAGGTTATCCGGCGGAACTCCCCCAACTCCTTCCAACACATCGGTGCTTATACAGAGCAAAACAGGACCATCGAGATCCCAGCCACTGCCCTTGATAATGTCACAATCGCAACGGTCATGCAATCGGCCTGGGCACTGACACTAGCGAAATTGTCCTCCCAGTCCGATGTCGTCTTTGGTCTGGCAACTAGTGGACGGAATACTACCATCCCTGGCATTGAAAATGTTGTAGGCCCCTGTCTCAACACCCTTCCTGTGCGAGTCAAATTCGGAGACCGATGGACTGGCCTCGACCTGTTCCGCTACCTCCAGGACCAGCAGGTCGCCAACATGGCGTACGAGTCCCTGGGCTTCCGAGAAATCATCCGACAATGCACGAACTGGCCGGAATCTACATACTTCACGACAACTGTTTTCCACCAGAGCCTCGAGTATGAGGGAGATATGCAGCTGGACGATCATGACTACAAGATGGGCGGCGTGGGAGTCATTGACAACTTCGTGGACCTCACGCTATTCTCCAAGCAGACCAGCACACATCACCTTCTCATCTCCCTCGGATACTCCCTCAAAGGCCCGATCCAGTCCTCTTACGCAACCAAAGTCCTCGACATGGTTTGCGAAACCGTTCAAAGCCTCGTTGCCAACCCCAGCATTGCCCTCCCCTCACCCAGAACTCTCCGTTCTCTCCCCAGTCAGGTTGTTCCTGACTTCCCCAGACAATCCGACGAACACTTCCTCTCCTCTCATCTCAACACGCGCAGCATCTCCGAAGTCCTCGTCCATTCGGATATGATCAGCCGGGTCTGGAAACAGGTGCTCCCCCACAAGAACCCCGAGCTGCCTCGTCCGCCGTTCCAGCTCAACTCGTCCTTCTTCGAGCTCGGCGGAGACGTGTTCAATATGGCGCAGCTGGTGTGGCTGCTCGAGCAGGAGGGTATTCGCGTTCATCTGGAGGATCTCCTCGAACATCCCTCGTTCCTGGGTCATATGGCGGTGCTGGCATTGCAGAATACTAAACAGAAATCATTGCCTCATGCGCCTGCGCTGGATATCCGGTTGCCTCAGACTCCTTCGCCGAGACCAGCGAGTCCAGCCACCAAGGGAGGCTGGAAACCTCTCGGTAAAGCTGTGACGTTGGCGAGGAAGATTAGTAAATGGAACCTGGCATCGAAGAGTCGGACGAGTTTGACTGATGTTGGATCGTGATACATTCCTTTTCTTTCCTCTGTTTTTGATATTGATGGGTTTTATTTGGAGTCGAAAACTTGCGTTTGTTTGTGTTTTCTTTTTTCCCTGGTTCCTTGTTTATTCTTGTTAAAATAATGGTCAGTCCTGTTCTGCACATGATATCTCCTATGTTCTTGTTTTATACATCTACAAGTCACTATGTTGGTGACTCCGTTCATTCATTTTGTTCATTAGTGAATAGCACTATGTATTATATTCAAGGACAAATATAACCATTAATCCAGTCCTACCCAATCCAGAAGACATCCTCTATATACAAGCAAGCAAGATGAACAATTCATGCGAAACTCATAACTGGTATCTCAATTTGCCGAAACTTTTTCATCCTTCTCATGCTTCAAGGGGTAAGGGTATATTGAAATCAGAACAACAAAGCAGAGCGGAATCGCGATATTAATGTCCATAAACAGACGCACGGGACCACTTCCCCCGTGCCCGGATCCGTTTTCCATAAACATAGAACAGATACGGAATAGGGATCAACGCAACGGCAATAAAGCCAAGCACACACTCGAGGCCCAGTCCACCCCCATCCGACGAAACATGATACTCGCAAACAGCGGAAAGCAGCCCGCAAACACAGAGCGAAGGAAGGTATTCGCCGCGACGGCACTAGCCGCGACACTCTGGAAGGTATCAATCAAGTAATTCAGCGCCGCCTGGAAGATGGTAAAGAACCCGAATCCCATGGAAACGGCACCCATGATGGGTCCAATCCAGTGGATATCCGGATCACCGGTCCAGCCGAAGATGAACAGACCCGCAGCGAAGGCCACCGAGCCGAGCATCATGGGCGGGCCGGGCCTCGGGGACGGGAAGTTATTGTTGGCTTTGAAGCGCTTGATGTAGAATTTCTGGTTGAGGAGGTTGATGCAGGCGCCGAAGAGGATGCCGACGAAGTAGGCGAGGAAAGGTAAGGCGCCGACGACCTGGTTCCAGCCGCGGACTTCTTGGAATTCCACCGGGAAGGAGGCGAGGCTGAGGTAGAGGATGCCGTAGACGAAGGAGGCGTAGAGGGCGACGAGGAAGCAGATGGGGGTTGTGAGGAGGGCGAAGGGGCGGATGAGGTATTTGTTGCCGAGTTCTTTGAAGGTGACGTCCCATTCTTCGTGGCGGGCGTGGAGGGCCCAGTTTCCGTGTCGAAGCGGAGGCGTTGGGCTTTATAGACTAGGAGGACGGGGGGGTAGCTTTCGTCGATGAAGAGGAGGTCGAGGAGGAGGAAGAAGAACATCATGATGCCGGTGATCTGGGTTGGTTAGTTTTCTTCCGCGCACTCTCTGGCGTATTTTGTGGGTGATGTAGGTGCTAGGGAAGGGAAGCTTGGACTGACATATTCGGTCCATCTCCATCCGAGATAGCTCTGGCAGATGGCACCACCGACGATAGGTCCGAGGACTGGCCCTCCCACGACAGCCATCGCATATCCGACGATGGCGGCGCCGCGCTCCTCTGCCGTCCAGAGGTCACTGAGCACGCCGCCGGTGTTGGTGACGGGTGCGGAGCCGAAGAATCCCGTGAAAAAACGGGTCAACATGATGGTTTGCAGGTCTTTCGCTGTGGCGGTTCCGAAACAGAAGATTGAGGCGATAAAGTAGGGTACTAGGACAGCTGGTTTGCGGCCGTATACTTCTGATAATGGTGCCCATACAAGAGGGCCCAGGCCTGATATTACACGAATGTTAACGGTTGCTTGTGTTTATGTATATGCGCCAACTGGCATGTATGAAACCTACCAAAGCCGAAGAGTAGCAGCGAGGTACCAAGCGTGCTGACTGTTTCACCCACTTCGAACTGATCGCTGACTTGGGCTGTACCTGTTGAGAAACTACCTGCTTGTTAATAGTCTGAACGGCGGTGGAGGGTGCTGAGAGTGAGGAACGTATGCATACATGGAACTTGCCCAGGTGGCGCCTATCAACATCCAGTTAGCATCACCACTCTATGCGCCTTCTTGTGACGGGAAGGCCATGAAAGCAGGATATCACATACCCATCGTCGTCAACCCATACAACACCGTCGTGATCGCCTTCTTCCGAAACCCCCAGTTCATCGGCCGATACGGATCATCCGGCCCGTCAAAATCGACAATCACATCGGGCGAAGTTCTCGTATGCGACAGAGGATGCGTGAAGCGCGCCGTCTGGCCCGGTTCACGGCTGCGAATCCGCGAAATGACAGACTGCGCTCTGGATTCGAATGCCGATAATCGGGAGGATGCGGTGCTCTGCTTCTCCAGAGTGCCGTGTGTATAGTCATCGCGCCGGGTGGGGTATTCGTGGAGGGAGTTCACGTCTTCGCTGGAGGTGCGCGAGGAGGTCGTTTCGTGGTCATCTCTCGCCATGGGACCCATCAATGTGCTGTGATGCGCCGGGCGATTCAGTTCGGTGGGTGGGGTATGCGCTCGCAGGAGGAAAGATTAGATTGCGCAGTTAAGAGAGACGAAGCGACCAGAAGATCGAGGTCGAAAGCATGTATGTACAGAACGTGCAGAGGTGAGTCGGATTGAGCGTCGGCCGAGCAAAAGTCAACTGCCGAGTCAAAAGACGTCACTGATCTCGGAGTGGAAAGGGAATCTATCTGGGTCTGGTATATCCGAACAACTTTTTTTCCAGCCGATGGCAACCCACCTTGATAAGGGCCGGCCAGGAACTCCATAGCTTTAAAGGCTCATTGCCCAGGGTTTAGTCCCTCGGTGACTGACCGAAGAGGAGCCGTGTTAACCGGCCAGGCGAATCGAGAGCAGTCGGATGTCCGACAAACAGAGTTGATCCATTGGCTTGACAAGTTTGGGCTGTGGGGGGTGAGGATGGTCGGTTCCATCTGTCGTTGCGATTGCCGACCAGTATTCAGTTGACAGGCATGGCATCCGTCCATCATGGACGGTTCACTTGGTCGAAGGTCAATTGAGAATGGAGAAGAAGAGACGTACATTCGTATATGACATCTGTCAAAACCCTACCCAGTATCGTGGTCTCTGCAGGATTGCCAACATTCGAGGTGTTTAGCCTGCAGGCCGGAATCTTATCCGAACCCGCCCACGTTTGGGTGTGGCGATCGCCACTGGTGGGGAACTCGCCCACGCTCTGTTACCTCCGGTATGGCTGTTTTTTCTCCCGAAGGCATATATCTCCGACAGCTCCAGGCAAGCTTTTTAGTCACATCGGCACATCCGTTAGAGGGGTCCGCAGTGGAGGAGATGCGAGACGAGTGGATGGTACCTGAGGTGGTGTTGTGATAGAGGGTTGAGAGGGATACCTGCATCTACTCCGCACCATTCTCTGACTCTATCTACCTCACCTGAATAGCAGTTTCAAGATTGACAAGGCATCGTGTATCGCATTCAACAAGCAACCTATATACATCCCAGAACGCGAAAAAGAACACAACAAGTCTTTCTCCCACTCTATGCCGTGTATCCGCAATGCATCCCTCCAAAGCAAATGAACAATAGTCTTGCAAATCAAAGACAACGACATAAATCTACAGAATCATAATACATCGAATCATCAACTAGCCGTGGGAGCGGTGCGTGTTCTCCCACTTCTGGACTGCCTCGAGAGCGGCCGTGACCTTCAGCCCGATTCGAGCATCCAGCTCATAGCTCTCCCATCGCGCAGCTTTCTCAAGGAACTCCTTACAGCGGTGCACCTTGTTGCGCTCGAACTGGGTAGTACCCTCGCTGCTTCGGGTGGCAGACACAGTCTCGCCCTCGACACCACCGTGCAGCGCACAGTACGTCGGACGTTCCATCCAAGGTTCGCGGCCATTTCAAAATGCGCGGCCGGCTGGATCCAGTCATCCTTCAGGTGACCCGCAAACAGAGACTTGTCGTGGTCCAGCACGCCGGTCTGAAGCAGCTCCTTGGCCTCCGAGTGCTGGCGCATTGAACGCAATACAGCTGCGCGGAGGAGCTGGAGAATCGCCTGCTCCTCCGTGCCTTCACGAGACCATGTCTTGTTGGCGTCGCTCTCCGACCACGCAAGCTTCTGTAGTGATTCCTCCAGCTGCGCTTTCGTCATGCGACTATGTCCGTTCCAGAAGAAAATCATCTCTTCAATCGGGTCTACACCCACGGCATCCACGAGAGGGTACCTTCCATTCCTTGGCGCGTGCCTCCCACTTGGCGATCTTTCGGGCCACGAAGACATCGAATGGCAGCTGGCGGGCCATGAAACGCTTCTTGCCAGCCAATGGTGGTGCCGTGCGGATGTACTCGGTTGCTTTTTCGGCGTGCTTCTTTGCTGCTTCAGGATCTGTCTCCAGAGTCGCACGGTACAGAGAGACATGCGCCGATCCGGCGATATAATAGTATAGCGAACGTGACCAGGAGTTGAGATCAACACACTGCGAGGAATTGTTAGTATTTGCAACGTTTATATATCGTATGTATAAGATAAGGATGCACTCACCTCAATGAACGCATCAGAGCATAGCTCGTATCGATGCAGGTACATCGCATTCAGACTGCGCTCGAACACACGGAGAGCCTCAACCTGCTTGAGCGGGCTACGATCCTTACCGCACAGGAGCTCCAGCGCACGTTCGAGGTTCTTGTTCGCCCCATCCATTCTGGACTCCTCCAAGAGCCACAGCTGGCTTTGCGGGAACTGCTTCCTCATCTTGGCGAGGAGAGCCTCCAGCCGCTCCTGCGGGTATGATTCGATCACCTCGCCATCGTCCGTCGTGATGGGATCAGGCATGATGTCGCAGTACCGGACAAAGCCGTTGTGGTAGCCCAGAATGGCGAATGCGGCGATCGCACCAATCAGGTTGTGGAACTTGCTCGCCTGCCAGAGCATCTTAAGACCGCGCTCCTTGTCACCGTGGAAGCCGATGATTCCGAGGAGTTTGCTGAAAGCCGGCGGGACCATGGAGATCAGGAGGAGCAGGATTCCGAAGCAGAAGTTGGCTCCCGAGTGGATGAACACATCAATCTGGTTCTGGAAGATGTCAAGTCCGGGTCGTGGCTCAGCATATCAGCTGAGCTTTCGGTGGATGCATCGGATTCCGCGGATTCGTTAGAAACATTAAGGTCAGAAAGCTTATGCGACAATCCTGCTGCTTCTACTGATGTGGTCGAATTGCCCTTGGAGTCTGCGCCGACTCCGGACCCGGGAGTAGAGGGTTGCGTGAGCCCTGGGGGAGTGAACTCTCCATTTCGCTTCATCTGCATGAACTTCTGCTCCATTTTCAGGATCCCGTCCAGGGTGATGTAGGCCTTGCGCATCTTGTAGAATCCCTTGATACTCTCCGTCAGACTCTCGTTGAGCACGCCGACAACGGCGCTCATGAGCTGGGCCATTGCCTGGCAGAGGGCGAATTCGGTCCCCGGAGCATAGATTCGCGAGTGGTAGGAGTTTGGGGCGTGGGAGTTATGCTGTGCTTTGTGTTGATCGTTCGCGGCGCTGGTCTCGGCTGCGTTTAGGCGTTCCGAAGCTACCGCATGTTAGTCGCTGATGATTCAACCTGAGGGATGCAAGAGGCGGACGAACCCTGGCGCATGATTTCCTGTTCAAAGCCTAGTGTCGCCCGAATGAATGCAACGACGCCTCTTCCCAGCTAGATATCACGAGCGCCATCGTAAGCAAGATGACGGCTGCAAGGGTGGGGCGTAACCAGAATGAACCAGGGTCCTACACACATTGTGGAAGGTCGAAATGCCCTCGGAGAGCCCATCCTCAGCACCGTCGACATCGTCATTGAGAATGAGGGTTGCGGCTGGATTTAACTCCTGTTAGCATTTCCCACTCGCTTTAAGGTTATCCGCGGGGGAAGCACGGCGGGGTCGTCGGAGATGTGCATAGTATGTATGTACCTTTCATAGCATCCTCCACTGCCAACGCGAGAGAAATGAACAATTAGTCTTCACAACCGGGAAGTTTCAGATACTAGCAGCTCTCAGGTAACTCACGATCTCGCAATTCAACCAACGAGTCCAGTGACTGGGTAGAGGCGTTCGCCCCTGGCTTCTTGCCGTACAGCCATGAACCTACTTTGAACATGGCGTCGGATGGCGGAGACAAGGCACGTAGAAGACGGAGGTGCAAGGAACGCACGAGGAGACGAGCGAGATCTATCAAGGAACGGTTCGCATACGTCAGGCGACAAAGCGGAGGGGTCCGGACCCCGAGTGAAGAAGCGGACGGAAAGGGAAGAATGTGGACACTCCCATGAGATACGGACGCAGCACGGAGAGGGTTTCCGAGAGCATACGAGCACGAGAGGAAGCGGTGGGGGCCAGCAAGGAGGAGAGAAGGGGGAGAGGGGAGATAGAAGGAATAAATAATCCAGACAAGGGCGTCTCACAAGCCAGCGTCAAGCGGGGGCATAAATTTCAACGGTGGAATAAATGATAATAGTGAATCAGGACGGACCGTGGTCCACTCGGCGGCGAGGCGGAGCATCGGCCTGCGAGAGGGAAGATGGAGCGAGCGACCGCGTAGGGCGGTTGCTGAGTGAGACTGCATTGGTCTCGCTTCGGATAGGGTCGCTGTGGCGGATGGGAGAGGCTGCGACCTGGTGCTGTAGGCAGATCGAGAGCCAGCCCTGTAGAACGTCTTCCCGGGGGGATGATGGAGATATCGCGTGGGTTGAGCGTGAAGCTGGCGATCCCTTTCGGGTTGGTCTGCGTCACTGCTCAGGACCTTAGACCTTAGGTAGTCGGTCTGTCGCTCTCCGCCTTGCCAAGCTCACTCTTTCTCTCGCCCTCCGCGCCAACATCAACCACCACCACCACCTACTCTGCCACTCACATCACTTCTTCGCTACCCCCCATCTACCCTACGTCTCTTCCCTTACCTCCCTCCTCCTTCGCATCCTCTTCCGCATCACATCCCCTCCACAATCACCATGTCTTCCGCAGCCCAGGACAAGTCCGAGCCAACCCAGCAGCCACAGCAACAGAAGCCCGTTCTGGAAGAAGACGACGAATTCGAAGATTTCCCCGTTGATGGTCAGTTCCTCTGCTTACCAATTCACTTACCTACCTACCTACTCGACCCACAACCCATCTTTCCAACCCTCACTTCGCCGCAAGTCACTGACCGACAACCACATCCAGACTGGACCCAAGAAGAAACCGAACAGACCGCCAACGGCACAAGCACCCACCTGTGGGAGGAGAGCTGGGATGACGATGATGCCGCGGAGGACTTTTCGAAACAGCTAAAGTGCGTGTGGCCGCTCCCTTGCCGATCGACTCGATCCCTCTGCTCGCATCTGCGCTGTGCTGCGCTGCACCCGAAGCGGGGACAAGAGACAGACAGACAGGCTGGGATTGAGATCCCTTCCCGTGACCATTCAACAGCTAACCCTTGTGTGTGATATCCAGAGAGGAACTGAAGAAGGTCGAGGCATCTCATTAATGGTGGACGGATGGATAAACGGACGGATTGATTGATATGGTACCCTACACTTGTTTGGTTCGCGAGACGAATCTATACCTACCTACCTACCTACCTACCTACCGAACTCGATGGAACGCCCATGAACGAATAATAAGACTTTTATCTCCCTGTTCCCTACAACCTGGTTATCTCTGTCGGACAAACATGAACTACACGGTGCCCATGAGCGTTAGCACGGGCCACGGTCCCATGCTTTGCTAGGCCTTCATCAAAGACAGGTGTCAAACCGCTGGAAAACTTAGCGGTCCTTGAGGCAGTCCTGGTTATATGCCTATATGCCTCTAGACTATGGGAGGACAGTATAGTGGGATGGTGCATATCTTCTCCAGAATATCGACCTAATAAATCAAAACTAGAAGCGCTTTCATTTGACTACATTGCATCCTTGGAAACTAGAAGTATCATCACAGCTTCGAACCCGACACTGTTATCCAGAACATCTCATCAGAACCTTCTCAGACGAATAAAGAAAAGAAAGCATATAAACATCATTCCGCTTATTTGATTAATTTTAATGTCTTTGTACATTACATCATAGAAAAATAGAAGTCACCCTCGGTAGAAGAGATCATTCTGTCCTCGTTCATCCCTTGCAGCAAATTCCTTCCTCTGAAAGCTTTTTACTTACTGGACAGAGCGGCAACACCGGGCAGGTCCTTGCCCTCGAGGAGCTCAAGAGAGGCACCACCACCGGTGGAGACGTGGCTGAGCTTGTCCTCGGCGCCGTACTTAGCGGCAACGGTAGCAGTATCACCACCACCGATGATGACGATGGCGCCGGACTGAGCAGCCGACACGGCAGCATCGAGGGTCTTCTTGGTAGCGTTGGCGAAGGCTCAAGCTCGAAGACACCGGGGGGACCGTTCCACAGGATGGTCTTCGACTCGGCAATGGTCTTCTGGTAGAGCTCGACACTCTTCTCGCCGACATCGAGACCCATGTAACCGTCGGGGATGCCGTCAGCATCGGTGGCATAGCCGGTCTTCGCATCGGCAGCGAACTTGTCGGCGGTGATGTAGTCGACGGGCAGGACGATCTTGACGTTGTTCTTCTTGGCCTTCTCGACGATCTCGCCGACGATCTTGCTGCCGGCCTCGTCGAAGAGACTGTTACCGATCTTAACGCCCTCGAGCGTCTTCTTGAAGGTAAAAGCCATGGCGCCCGTGATGATCAGGCTGTTGACCTTGGGGAGAAGGTTGTCGATCAGCTGGATCTTGTCGGAGACCTTGGCACCACCCAGGATGGCGAGGAAGGGACGCGCGGGCTCTCGAGCGCCTTGGCGAAGTAGTCCAGCTCCTTCTTCACGAGGAAGCCGGAGGCCTTCTGGGGGAGGTCGACACCGACCATGGAGCTGTGGGCACGGTGGGCAGTTCCGAAGGCATCGTCTGTGGGGGTGGGGTTAGACAATGCACTCATCAAAGGGCACATGGGACAAGGAAAGGCGGTCCTTACTGATGTAGATGTCACCAAGGGCAGTCAGGCCCTTGCGGAACTCCTCAACGGCGGCCTTGTCGGCCTTGACCTTCTTGCCCTCGGCGTCCTTGGAGCTACCCTCCTCCTCGGCGTGGAAACGCAGGTTCTCAAGGAGGATGATCTGGCCGCCGGAGGCCTTGTTGACGGTCTCCTCGACCTCCTTGCCGACGCAGTCGTTGGTGAAGATGACGCTCTTGCCAATGAGCTTCTCGAGCACGGGCACGACGGGCTTCAGGCTGTACTTGTCGTTCTTCTTGCCATCGGGACGACCAAGGTGAGACATGAGGATGACGGCCTTGGCACCGTTGTCCACAGCGTACTTGATGGTGGGAGAGCACCCTGGATACGCTGGGGGTTGGTCACATTCTTGTTCTCATCGAGAGGGACGTTGAAGTCGACCTGTGAGGGGTTTATCGTTAGCAAGGATGGATGACTGGGACGGAAGAGCTCAGGGACGAGCAATTGAGCAGTCAGTCACATACACGGATCAGGACACGCTTGTCCTTGAGGTCAACGTCAGTGATGGCGAGCTTGTTGCTGAGAGACATGGTGATGGATGTGATGGGGAGGAGCTGGAGGGGGTCAGCGATGCTAGAAGAAGTGAGAGAAGATGGGCCTGGTACCTTGAGAGTAAGATGAGGAGGTAAATTGGAGGGAAAAATGCTCAATCCGTTCACGGTGAGCAAGTGATAACTTCGGCCCAGCGGCGGGGTAGTAGCAGTGTTTGGTGGGCATCTCGGTGAGAGGTGGGAGATTCGCTGACGCATCGGGCTGTTGCGGGACTGATGTCAGTCGACTTGCGATCGATGACGGAAGGGTCCGGGGCTTCAGGGGTGAAACATTGTCCCTTTCCAAGTTGTGTTCTCGATAGCCTCGGATCTGCCGCGGGAATTACACACAGCCGCCCGGGATTCTCGTTGTTCTCGTCTGGTCATTCTCGTGCTGCTCTTCATGTGCATTCTCTGCGTGCTTCCCGCGGAGAGAATCCCAGCCTACGCCCACCCTCCACTTCCCTACTTCTGACTACCATGGCGACAACTGTAACACACATTGGACCACCCGAAACCCATCCTTGTATTTTGCTTTTCTGGCCTTTTCTCGTGCTCTCCGACATGGTTACGAAACCCAATCTAAAGGAAAGAACATCCGAACGCCGTTTCAATCCCGTGTCCCCAAAGGAGAAAAAGAAAATCCGAGACAGA
The DNA here is from genome assembly GCA_039763685.1 of Aspergillus micronesiensis. Lineage (NCBI taxonomy): Eukaryota > Fungi > Ascomycota > Eurotiomycetes > Eurotiales > Aspergillaceae > Aspergillus > Aspergillus micronesiensis. Next base: position 22,725 of record JASHHO010000079.1, on the reverse strand, counting down.
CACCGACAATGGCAGACAAATGAAACCCCCATAGAACCCCGATAATCATTTACAACGCCGTAAGTAGCCGCGCGCAACTCGGTGTGGAAAAAAGAAACTGGAGACGAAAGCCCCAAGCGACAAACCAGCATAAGTACAAACCGAGGCCAAAGCAACACTGAACAACCCTTAACCGTACATGATTCCTGACCCTAGTGTCTCCTATTTTACTCATCCTCGGAAGAGTTGGTCAGGGACAGATATGCGGTCCATGCAATACCGATCGAGGACACAAAGGGCTGTCATAACGGTTGTCAGTATATGGCCAAATTCCAAATGCACTTTAAGCAGAGAAAGAACTCACAATCTGGAATTGAATGGGGACCACCCTGAAATTCAGGATCTGCACAGCAGGCCAGAGAACAAAGTTCGCCTTCAGGGTGGGCAAGTACACATCCTGGAACTTGCGAGTCAAAGCTCTTCTGCCACCCCCCTCCGCAATGGTCATGAAGGTGAAGAAGCAAACCAAACCTAAATGGTATCCGAATTAGCCACTACACCCCTTCCCCGCGTTCCGCGGGATCGAATCAGGTCCATACCGATGGGAGCAAAGATGAATTGATCGACGGCCACTCGCTTCAGCGCCGGAATGCTGGGGTTCTTCTTGGTGAGAGGGAAGGTCCTCGACAAGAAAACCGAACCAATGGAACTGGACCGGAGCCATGAAGAAACCGTACGACATGAACCGAGTGAGCCGCTCAAAGTCGAATGGAGAAGTCAAGCCCCTGGCGTGACCCAATTCTCCGAGCGCCGGTGGCTTCTCCTTGTCCAGGTCGTGAATCTCGATGGAAATGAAATCATCTCCGCCGGACTGGTGACGGGTTGGTCGATCCTTGAAGGCTGTAATCAGCTGTGCAACCGTGTCTGCGATACCACCGAGGATCTGGGAGAGGGCGGATGGTCAGTCATTCGTTTGCTCTGGTCGAGTGGGAGCCCACGCTGGGATGAGGATGAGGGCTTACCGCGTTGGTGACCATGGTAGTCAACACTGTGAAAAGCATCTGGCGTTAGCGAAGTGCTGCGAGGCAATCCCCCTGCTGAGCGGACCTACCCGGCTTTTCCGCATAGTAGGAGTTGAACTTGGCGGCCAGCCGCATGGCAGCCGCCATTTCTATGAGGAAGATGATAGTATGGAGTAAAGGCTGTAAAGGACCGAGCGAGACGGATCAGGTTAGTGACTGGAATACTGCAGGCTCAGAAAATGAGAGAACCGGCCCTTAACTGTCGCTATCCGCAGGGCACAAGACCAGATTGCGAGGGCGGCAAGGGAATGTAGGACTGATAGACCACATACAAAACGACCGTAAATGTACCGACGGTTGAGTCCATCGAGAATTCGTCGACGCCGGCGGAGAACATCATGATGGAACCCAGTGGGAACGAGTACTTATACTGGATGAATAGGAGATCGATGGCGAAGGCAAAAAGACTCCCGCTGGGCGGTATGGAACGACAGTATGACGCAAAGCAAAAGACACGAACGCAGAGAGTGAAAGCGACTTGGCGAGAGTTTCCACTAGGACCGGCTGGAAGGCAAAAAGGGCAGAGAGACTCCTGTGGATGGGATGATAAGTTTCGCCCTTGTCCCAGCGCGGCAGATAAGGATAATCCGGATCAGATAGATCTCAGTTTCCAACAGAGGAAGCGGGGGAGGACGGGGAAATGAGGCAGTTCGGCACAGCCCTTGAGCGTTCAGAGATCAACGCGGGTTTAAGGCTCCCGTGATCCACTCGCGATCGGCCACTGGCGCCATGCCGCTTTTACCCGCTCTCCCCAGCATCTCGACCGTTCTCCGGCCGCTTTTACAACCACAGCGCGTCATCCACCCTCCGTCAATACTACCCAATGCGACGACAGGTGGGTAAGACTCTTGTCGCGTCCTTCCATGGTATCCATATTACGCACTTGATTGCATTGACTTTCGTTACCATTGTTTCGTAAGCCAAGGTATAGGTGGCTATCTATCTACACATATTTCGTTACAATGCTAGCTCAACCCCTTCGGCGCTAATCTGCAGTCTCCGGCGGTATCCCGTTGCGATCGAACACCAGAATATCAGGGAGATCGCGGATATCCGTCGTCTCATTCGTGTTGACGTCCACCAGACGCACCGCCTCCAAGTGGAGACACCCCACCGACAACGAAAGCAGCTTCAGGTCTGTCGCAAAACACGTCCCTGGCAAGAGAGGGCTGTGCCACCGGCTCAATCAGCTCAGAATATTCTCACGTTCCACCTAGGGAAAACTTACCCAACGCGAACATCCGGGGTTAAACAGACAAGTTCGGCTTCCTGGCCACTCACGTTCTTCTGCATCGCGTGGACAATGTTGTCATCCGTCACGGCTTCCGCTACTTGGTCGATCCGTCGTCGACCAGACAGCGATGAGGAGGATGGTCGGACCATATGTCCTCTGGGGTCAGGTCGTTTTCTCCGTGGGATGGCGATCATCGCGAATTTACGCGGCGTTGATGAGCGATTAACAATGAAGACATTCCATGCAAACGGTTTGCCCACTTCCACGCTGTGGGGTCCTGAAAATGATATTGTCACCCCCAGGTCGCCGACAGAATATGCCCTCTCTCGAAGAGAGCCCCGGCTGGGTGGAGGCCCGCAGCAGGATTGCCAGATGGCGAGCTTCCCATGGGGAGGCTGGAGGGACGATGGCTGCGTTGCAAGGCCTGGCTTGGGCCACCAAACGTTGGGTTAAGAGCCATGGAGAAGTCAACATTAGTGCGCCACTGCATCGCGATACGCGGATTACAATCCTCAGATATCTTGATCGTAGCCTCCAGTAGAATATCCAACGTACTGATCATCACCGTTGTTGGGGATTCGGGCCAGGTCCATACTGCGGCGTCAGTTTGTATAATAAGGTAACATCATCCCGTGGCCGACATCTTATAGGCAAATCAAGGCCTGAGGCATCTGTCATGGTTTCAATTGTGCCGTCGGACAGGTGAAGCTCTGCTTTATCAAAGACCACATCGCTGTTTAGAAAAGGAGTCACTTCGAGATCCAGACTTGCTACCGTGGTCGGTCGGCCGGAATAAGAGTTCAATCGAGCGTAACGGACCCGCGCACTTGCCGCCGGAACAACGCGCAGTGGATGACCTGATTGTTGTTGAATGCTATATATAGGATCTTCAGTGGATTTCGCCGGAACGACTCGTAGAAGTCTAGACGCTGGCAAAAAGGGGTCCTTTTGCGGGAAATTTTTATCCGATGAGAGTGGCTGTAAAACATTGACTGACGCCGGAACTAGGGGAGGGAGGTAGTCGTCTTCGCGCGATTCTTGCTGGTGACTTTCAGCCGGATTGAGCGAGGCCGAGGCAATAAAGAGGAGGGAAGGATGCTGGATGCGAATGCGAGGACGCTCTGACCCGGTTAGCAATCTCCGAGAGACAGTTGTGATCATACGATAGCCTTACTGATGAATGTTTCGACACTCCAAATCACGTAAACATGGTTTCCGCTTCCCGATTCTCCTTCGAATTCATTCATTACCACCAAGGGTTCTTCCTCTGTGTTTACAGACCCAGAAAAGATCAAGTCCCTGGTCGGTGTGGGGTTCTCCGCGACAGTCTCGGCCGGGTCAATTGCAAATGCATCGAGTCTGACTTCGAGGTTTTGGAGATGGTGTTTGAGGCTCGTCGGCGAGCAATTCGAGAGTCTTAAGACGACACGGACGGTACAGAACTCATCTGTACACAGCTATAGATCAGTAAGAGAAAGGCGCTCGGAGCGGAATACAAATCGCGGCATACCGAAGAATAATAGTGAGCGCTGAGGTATGTAAGAAAGAACAGAGGTGAGGTCTTCAGCCCTCCTTCCAAAGCCGATGTTAAGGCGGCCTCCAAATCTATATCAGAAGCATGCGGGACCACGGTATCCAGCACCGCATGTCGCAGAAACTCCCCGGGAACTTCGAGGCTAGGCATGGTGACTTGACGGTGGCATGCCAACCTTCCGCTGGGGGATATGGGGTGGAGTGCACTTGAATCGAATGAAATGAGGAATAGGAGAAAGCAACAATGGCCCGCATAACACGGAGGTGCTGCCCGCACGATGGTCGGGGGAAGTGCGGCTGCAAACACTGCAAACATCCCTGGCGCCAACCACCCGCTGGCCCAAGCTGTACTTTTTCATCCACGCCTCCTCTCTCCTAATCAGCAACCACAAGGGTTTGGCGGCAGACCCAAGATGAATCCAATGAACGGACCACCTGCGACTCCGTCGCTCTGGCAGGAAGCTCGCAATGCCGACGGAGAGTATACTATTATAATGCCCAGACGAAGGCCACGCAGTGGGCGAAGCCCGAGGAACTGATGACCCCCGTCGAGGTTCGTCATACATGTGTCGCGATCATTGTTCATTGATACTAACGCAATTCATTCCATACAGCGCGCTCTTGCGAACCAGCCATGGAAAGAGTATACCGCAGAGGGTGGGCGAAAGTACTGGTCTAACAGCGAGACCAAGCAAAGCACGTGGGAGATGCCACAGGTTTATAAGGACGCTCTGGCGCAGGCTTCTGCTGCCCAAGCTCCTCCTGTAGCGTAAGTACTTCTTGTCGGCTTAATGTGTTCCAATCGTACTAATATCTTATAGAGCTCCGACCTTTGTTGCAGGCGGAGTCAGCTCCTTTTCCTCCTACCCACCGCAACGCGAGCGCGAACGCGATGATTACGATCGAGGCTATGGCGACCGCCGTGGCGGATATGGCTCAATGGATACAAATGGACTTGCCGCGGCATCCATGCCGGGTCTCCAGGAAGCAGAACCCCAGTATGGCTCCCTCGAAGAGGCGGAAGGCGCGTTCATGAAAATGCTGAAGCGCCACAACGTGCAGCCCGACTGGACTTGGGAGCAGACCATCCGTACAACTATCAAAGATCCTCAGTATCGCGCTCTGAAGGATCCCAGAGACCGCAAGGCAGCCTTTGAGAAATACGCGGTCGAGGTTCGCATGCAGGAAAAGGATCGGGCGAAAGAAAGATTCGCTAAGCTCAGAGCAGATTTCAATACCATGCTGAAGCGTCATCCTGAAATCAAGCATTATAGTCGCTGGAAGACCATCCGACCGAATCGAGGGCGAGACGATCTTCAGATCTACCGACGATGAGAATGAGAGACGCCAGCTCTTCGAGGAGTATCTCTCGAGCTCAAGAAAGAGCACACGGAAAAGGAATCTGCGACACGCAAAGCTGCCATGGATGAGCTCGCCAATATCCTGAAATCTTTGGATCTTGAGCCTTACACGCGTTGGTCAGAAGCTCAGGCTATCATCCAGTCGAATGACAAGGTCCAAAACGACGAGATGTTCAAATCCTTGAGCAAGTCTGACCTTCTGACCGCGTTCGAAAACCACATCAAGTCTCTTGAACGCGCATTCAATGATGCACGCCAGCATCAGAAGGCTGCCAAGGCCAGAAGAGAGCGTCACGCTCGCGATCAGTTCATTGATCTCCTGAAGGAACTCAGGTCTCAAGGCAAGATCAAAGCTGGCAGTAAGTGGAAGGCCATTTACCCCCTGATCAATGAAGATCCCAGATATCGTGGGATTCTGGGCAATGCGGGGTCGTCTCCAATGGATCTCTTTTGGGATGTGGTTGAGGAGGAAGAACGGTCACTTCGAGGCCCTCGCAACGATGTCTTGGACGTTCTTGATGTAAAGAAACCCTTTTCAGCCCCAGGTATCCTTTTTACTAACGCTCTTTCCCAAGGATAAACGCTTCGAGGTCTCTCCCAAGACTACATTCGAGGAGTTCAATGCTATTATCACTGGCGACAGACGAACTGCCAACATTGATCCGGAAATTCTTCAACTTCTGTTCCAACGTATCCAGGAGAAGGCTGTCCGGAGAACTGAAGAGGAAAAACATGCAGCGGATCGTCACCAGCGCCGCGCAATCGATGCTTTACGCTCCCGAATCAAGCGTCTGGAGCCTCCCGTTCGACCCACCGACACCTGGGAACAAGTGCAACCTAGGATAGAAAAGTTCGAGGAGTACAAAGCCCTAGAAAGCGACGAGCTCCGGCAGGCGGCCTTCGACAAGGTTCTCCGCCGTGTAAAGGAGAAGGAGGAAGACATGGACCGCGATCGTGATCGTGACCGTGACCGAGACCGTGGAAGCCGTCGTGGTGACACTTACGATCGTAGTGACCGCGACTACCGCAGCTATCGGGGCGAGCGGAGACCCCCATCCAGCCGTCTCAGCCGCACCCCGGAGCCGGACGCCTATGAAGCAGACCGTCGCAAGGCCCAGGCTGACCGCGAACGGTCCTACCGTAAGGCCAGCGGACTATCGCCTGTTCGTGAAAGACGGGAAGAACGTGACCGCGACAGGGATCGGTATCGCGAGCGCGAGCGCGACCGTGATCGGGACTGGGATCGGGAACGCAGCTCCCGCTCTGTTAGCCACTACGACCGCCGCGAAGACGAGCGTGAGCGTCTCTATCGCACCCGCGGCGATCCTCGTGGCGGCCGGGACGAGCTGGACTATGGCGCTGATACGCGAAGCATCGTCAGCAATGATCGTCGTCGCCGACGTGATAGCGACGCGGAAAGTGTTGCAAGCCGTTCTGCTAAGCGCTATCGACGTGACAGCCGTGAACGGGACCGTAGCAGAGGCGCCAGGAGAGAACGTGATCGTCGTGAGCGTACTCCTGCCGCAGAAGAGGCGAAGAAAGAGAAGGCTGTGCATTCTGGCAGTGAGGAGGGTGAGATTGAAGAGGAGTGAACCTGGCACATGGATGAAGTTGTGTTACAGCTTTGGGGGCTTGATAAGTACTCGTTTGAAATTGGCCCATCGATACGTCTGTTGTACACTACTCACTACGACCTTTGAAATGCAACCTTCAACTGTGGTAATCGATATAGCGAATGCAGGATATATATACAATGGCGAGGCATTCCTGTTTGCGTAGGACCCTAGTTTTGGTGTGCAAGCTACCATGATAAACAGCTTATATATATTTGCCTGACTTGCCAACTCAATAGCCATCAGTCACGATATATCTTCAGACCTTAGGACAGAAGTAAAAATATTCGAGACTTCTGTCCATGGTCACTTGCAGATTACGGAACCATTTTTTTTTCACGGAGATCAAAATCTACGACAAATTGATTGCAACATCTACAAATGGTCATAATACAAAGCTTAATTTTAAACAAGAACAAGAACTCTCAAGTAAAGAGTATAGAGCATGCAACACGCAATATCTATAGACAGTGGTCACCTAACTTGACCAAATCCCAGCCACGTTCACTGAATCCATCAAGTCATGCTAGTCGATGGACCATCTATATCATAATATCATAGCAAACTTTTCACAGGCTCAACTCCGGCATGATCGCGCCAATCAAAAACGAATACAACCCAATTACCCAAGAAAGACCCCCAGAAGAAGCAGAGTCCCGTAATTTCCATCTCAGATCGCGCAGAGCGAAACTTAAAAACCAGCTGGACGGTGTGTGGGTGTGGGCGATTCAGAACGGAGGACAAGTGGATGACGACGGCATTGTTTGGGCGCAGTGAAGCGTTCTGGCTGGGACAGATGAAACTAACTGTCTCTAGCCAACCCCACCGTCCTCCTCTTCATCCTCCTCTTCATCTGACGCACACTCCATTTCACCTAGAAGGCGCACACCACGGCGACGAGGTCGCCGAACTCGCGTCGATGCCTTGGTAACTCCGAAGAACGCCTGAACCGATAGATTCTCCATTTACCACGACGTCGGCCTTGTTGGCGCCGGTCGGAGTCGCGATCATCACGCCGATGATGATCGCGGTGATGGTTGCCGGGGACAACCTTTTCAGCTCTCTTCTTCCAAGAAATACTAAATAGGTATGTTAGTGCAATGCTTGGGAGGGAAGGTGATATTGGGGGACTCACGTAGTTTCCTGCGAGCTTCTGTTCCTGGTCCATTTGGGACTGGTGCTTGTTGATACGCGGGCGGTAGCTGTTGGGGTCACGACGGAAAGTGACGTCCAAGTTTCTCAGGAAGGTGTTGCAACCGGTGATCAGAGACTCAGGGGTGTTGGCGTGAGCATCAACGGACGGCTTGCCATCGAAGACAATGACACGGTCAGCAAGGTAAGTGGCCATGATGAAATCGTGCTCGACGATGAAAGCGGTCTTCTTGGTGTGCATGATGAAACGCTTGATGACTCTGGCGGCGACAATACGCTGCTCGGAGTCCAGGTAGGCACTGGCTCATCGATCAGGTAGATATCGGCGGGCATACCGAGAGCCAGGACAATGGCAACACGCTGCAATTCACCACCGGACAAGTTTTGGACCTCCTGGTCGATGAAGTCGTCGATCTTGAGGGGCTTGTACACATCGGTCTGGAACTGAGGAGAGAGGAAAGCAGCCTTGATACGCTTGAAGAACAGTTGTCGGACGGTACCCTGGAACTTGGGCGTGATCTTCTGAGGCTTCATGCTGATGTTCATGCGAGGGACAGAGCCGGTACCATCGGGCTTCTCGGCACCAGCAAGCATTCTACAGAAAGTGGTCTTTCCGGTTCCGTTCTCTCCCATCATGACAATAATCTCAGAGTCGGTGAACCGACCAGAATCAATGCTGAGGTGGAAGTTACCCAGAGTCTTCTCCATCTTGGGGTAGCTGAAGGCACGGCCCTTGTCGGCAAGGAAATCGTCACCGGCCTCGCTCATGCGGAAGGTGAGGGATTCGTCACGGAAACGCAAGTTCTCGGTGGGGATGTGACCATCCAAGAAGATGTTGATACCTTCACGCACGGAGGAAGGCAGAGTGACCACACCGTACACTGCGGGACGACCGTAAAGCACACAAATGAAGTCAGACAGGTAGTCAAGGACAGACAGATCGTGCTCAACGACAATGACGTAGTCGTCGGGTCGGAGAAGCTCGCGGATGGTACGGGCAGCAGCCAGACGTTGCTTCACATCGAGGTAAGAAGACGGCTCGTCAAACATGTAGCTGTACCATGTTAGCAGACCTGTAGATCAAGGTAGGAACCAGATGGATTCTTACACATCAGCCTGCTGAACGCAAACCAGACCGATAGCAAAACGCTGGAGCTCTCCACCAGAGAGGTGGTCAATGTCACGGTTTTGAACCTGGCGGAGTTCTGTCAAATATTAGCGATAAGGCTATATGTGATCCGAAGAGTTACATACCAAGAACATCGAGGATGTGTTCCATGTTGTCCATCTGAGAACGAGCCTTGATAAGGTCGCCAACGTTCTTGACGGGACCCTTGACAGCTCTGGGGATCTGATCGACATACTGAGGCTTGACAACAGCCTTCAAGTTATCCTCCAGCACCTTGGTGAAAGTAGTCTATGAACGTCAGAAAACCGCATTGTCCGGCAAAACTCTCCCGTGACGTTATACGTACTCTGCAATTCGGAACCACGGAAGTACTTCAAGATCTCCTCCCAGTCGGGAGGGTTGTCATAGCGTCCGAGGTTGGGCTTCAGCTTTCCACTGAGAATCTTCAGAGCAGTACTCTTTCCAATACCGTTGGTACCAACGAGACCGAGGACCTGTCCGGGACGGGGCATAGGAAGACGATGGAGTTTGAAGCTGTTGGCCGAGTAACGGTGGGTGACTTGGGTTTCCAGGTTGGTGGGCAAGTTGATGATGTGGATGGCACCAAAAGGACACTTCTTGGGGCAGATACCGCAACCGATACACAGGCTTTCGGAGATGAAGGCGATCTTGGACTCGGGAGTCACTTCGATACAGAGCTTGCCCGTCCGGACGACGGGACAAGACTTCTTACACTCCTGGCGACATTTCTGCAGGAATGAGCACGGCTGCACGTGGATTATAACGGCGAGCGTATCCGATGTCACGTACCTTTGGTTTGCACTAAAATAACAGGCGATATGTAAGCCAATGCGTCTGATATCATACAGGCGACCAGGACACCCAGTGCGGGGCTCGTTGAACTCACCTTGTCACTGTTGACAATGGCAACACTGGGAACAAAAGAAAAGCGTCAATAAAAACAGGTCACAATACGCGTCCAGTGAAGGTTGACTATACCGAGTAAGCTTATCAGACATGTGCCTGTTCAGTTGGGTTGAAACAATACGCGGACAGGAACAGGTAAATCAGTGTATATATACGTAAGCCTTTTAGGTCAAGAAAATTTGTTGAGAGTACTTGACGGACCTGACAGGAGACGAGGACACCGCAACAGTCGCACTGGCCGAGAGCGAAAGAAGCCAGATATCTGCGCAACGGGGGTGGAGGCGAAGCCAGAAAGAAAGAGACGGTAGAGCTGGAAGAGGGGCTCTGCTGTGAGCGACGAAAACTATTATGCCCGGCACCATTGTGGGCAGCCCGAAACGGCAGCCTCAGGCACCTAAGCGGCGAGCATTATTTCTCCGCGCCCTGATTGGCGCAGACCGCCACCCCCGAAATTTTCGTCGGATCAAAGGTCCCTCCGCTTCTCCGGACCACATGATTCCACGTGACAAGGATCGGGCGCTAAGCCTGGTCGGGCCTCGCTTGCCACGGCGCTAGGCTGCAGAAGGGAAGGCGGGCTGTGGTGGCCTGAAGGGTCAGGCCAATCTGCCAATCCTTTCACGGCCACTCAACCTTTCCCAGCCGACGGTCAACTCTCTTCCTAACCTCCCTCATCATACCGATTCTCAGCGGTCTTCCCATTGATCCTCTCTGTTCCTCTCCACCACTTCATCCTCCCCCCTCCACCCCCACATTTTCTGCTCTTTTCTTCACCATTGATTTCCTCCTTTCTCCCATTTTCGGGGTCACCAAGCTATGAGTGGTAAGTTTTTTTTTTTCTGCTTCCGTGGTCTTCTAGACAGTGTCCTGGCGCTGTCGGCTGGGTACTTGCTCCACGGTCTCGACCCACCGAAGAACCCCAGGATACCTATTCATGTCCCCGGATGACGAGATTTTGGGTGGTTTGAGTCTCGCCGGACATGCCTTGCGTCTCTTCGACCTCATTTGGTGCTCGGATGCCCCTGTTGCTGCAGTCTATTCACCTGCCTTCTCCGTCGCGTTCCATCAAATTCTCCATCCAAAACCACCTTCATGCATCAGACCTCATCTACTCCCCCATTGTCGCGACTCTTGAGCTTCTATTTACTGCGAAACGAGTCGCGTAATGCTGCTTTCCACTGCACACTGCTCCCCAGCGTCCCCGACTCCATTCCAAGCTTCAATGCTAATGCCATCTCTTCCCATCTACAGCTACTAGCATGGTGATCCCATCTACCTCCGAACCCCCCGCCACTATGACCTTAACGAATGGCTTCACGGAGTCCCCTGTCTCCAATGCTGCGAGCATAAGAGACGATGCCTCTGCCAGCGACGATGGGATTCATCCGCCTGACTCCCCCGATAACCACGCCGCTTCCGACTCATCTCCGGAGCCCGATGCCGCGGATGAGTCTTATGATGCCGGCTCTCCAGATGCGGAGGGTGATTATGATGATTCTGGGGGGAAAACGACGCGAATGAGACCAGCCCGTCCAGTGGTGAAAACTCTTCATCGCCCGCATCTGCCCGAGGAACGAAACGGAAATCACCGTCCGTGAATGAATCGGACTATATCAGACAGAATCCCGATCTTTACGGACTCCGCCGTAGTGGGCGGGCTCGTACGACACGTCGCCTTGCTGACTCTCCCTCCGAATCTGAATCCGATGCTGTTGTGTCTCGCGCGAAGCGCCGGCGCGCCGTCATCTCCCAGCAATCCTCAAAACGTCCTTCCCGCTCCGCGACGCGCTCGTTTTCCCATTCGGTATCTGATGAGTCGGATAGCGATGAATATGGCCCCAGCCGTGCTCGCATGAGCAAGGCGAAACGGCGACGACTGCTGCAAGCATCCTCAGACAATCCCCCTTCGCTGCCGAGGTCCGTTTCTCGACAAGGAACGCCTCCAGAGTCTCGAACTATAATGAGGATGATGACGACTCAATGTTCGAAGACGAACCGGACGACTTAACGCAGAATTACTGGGTAAACACAGTAGAGGATGACCGTCCTGCTGTGGATGTTGTACTCAATCACCGCCTTAAAGCCGGTGTAGATCCCAGTAGTACCACTGTCGGTCGTCATGACTATGAATTTTACATCAAATGGCAAGGGAAGTCCCACTATCATGCCACATGGGAAACGAGCGAGACTCTTGCCAACTGTCGAAGTACACGGCGCCTGGACAATTACGTGCGCAAGGTCCTGTATGAAGACATCCGCCTACAACAGGGCGAGGATGTAGCACCTGAAGACCGGGAGAAGTGGAACCTTGATCGCGAAAGAGATGTAGATGCTATCGAGGACTATAAGCAAGTGGAAAGAGTCATTTCAGTGCGCGAAGGTGACGATGGTACAGAATATCTCGTCAAGTGGAAGCGCCTCTTTTACGATTCTTGCACGTGGGAGCCGGAAGACCTTGTCAGTGACATCGCCCAGCGCGAGATAGATCGCTTCCTAGATCGGTCCTCTCGGCCACCCATCTCGGACAAGTCGGAAACCAATCCTGCAACCCGGAAGTCTTTCGAAACTATCAAGGGCACTCCAAGTTTCTTGCAAAATGGCGAGCTGAAGGAGTTCCAGGTCAAGGGTGTGAACTTCATGGCATTCAATTGGGTCAAGAATCGTAATGTCGTCCTCGCCGACGAGATGGGTCTGGGAAAAACCGTCCAGACGGTTGCCTTCATTAACTGGCTTCGTCATGTCAGACGTCAACAAGGCCCCTTTGTGGTTGTCGTCCCTCTCTCAACCATGCCGTCATGGGCGGACACCTTTGACTACTGGACCCCCGATCTGAATTATGTTGTCTACAATGGCAACGAAGCTGCCCGTAATGTTCTACGCGAACATGAACTGATGATCGATGGGAACCCTAAGCGTCCCAAGTTCAATGTGCTCCTCACGACTTATGAATATGTCTTGCTGGACTCAGGCTTCCTCAGCCAGTTCAAGTGGCAATTTATGGCTGTTGATGAAGCCCATCGTCTGAAGAACCGTGAGTCTCAATTGTACACGAAGCTCCTCGAATTCCGAGCACCCGCTCGTCTCCTTATTACCGGTACCCCCATTCAAAACAACCTTGCCGAACTCTCTGCACTTCTCGACTTCCTCAATCCTGGTATGGTTCATATCGATGTCGACATGGACCTCAATTCTGAAGCCGCTTCCCACGAACTCGCTGAGTTGACCAAGGCCATTCAGCCTTTCATGCTACGCCGAACAAAATCCAAAGTCGAGTCTGACCTTCCTCCAAAGACGGAGAAGATCATCAGAGTTGAACTGTCAGATGTTCAGTTAGAATACTACAAGAACATCCTTACGAAGAATTATGCTGCGCTGAATGAAGGCTCTAAAGGCCAAAAACAATCTCTGTTGAACATTATGATGGAGCTCAAAAAGGCCAGCAACCATCCGTTTATGTTCCCCAACGCCGAGGCGAAAATCCTGGATGCAGTGTCAGACGTGATGACATCCTCCGAGCCATGATAACTAGCAGTGGTAAGATGATGCTTCTTGACCAGCTTCTAGCGAAGCTCAAAAGAGATGGCCACCGCGTGTTGATTTTCAGTCAAATGGTGAAAATGCTGGATTTGCTTGGTGAATATATGGAGTTCCGTGGTTATTCTTACCAGCGTCTTGATGGTACTATTGCCGCAGCATCTCGTCGCTTGGCCATTGATCACTACAATGCCCCGGATAGCAGTGACTTTGCTTTCATTCTTTCTACCCGAGCCGGTGGTCTTGGTATCAACCTCATGACGGCGGATACCGTCATTTTGTTTGATTCCGACTGGAATCCTCAGGCTGATCTCCAGGCCATGGCGAGAGCTCACCGTATCGGTCAGACCCGGCCAGTTAGCGTGTATCGTCTCGTCTCTAAGGATACTGTGGAAGAGGAAGTTATTGAGAGAGCTCGGAACAAACTTCTTCTTGAATTCATCACGATCAGCGTGGTGTTACCGACAAAGAGGCCTCAGAAATCCAGAACAAGATGGCACGAAACGGAATTGCCGTCAGTGAGCCGAACTCCACTGATGATATCTCTCGCATTCTCAAGCGTCGTGGCCAGCGAATGTTCGAACAGACCGGTAACCAAGCAAAGCTGGAGCAACTGGATATTGACTCCGTCCTGGCAAACGCCGAGCTACACCAAACAGAACAAGCTGAAGAGATCCAAGCAGATGGAGGCGAAGAATTCCTGAAGGCCTTCGATTATGTTGACATCAAGGTGGATGACCTGACGTGGGATGATATCATCCCCAAGGAACAGCTCGAGGAGATCAAAGCAGAAGAGAAAAAGAAGGCTGACGAGCGCTATCTCGCTGATGTCATTGAGCAAAATCGACCTCGTAAACGGAATCTTCCAGCGGAAGGACGAGACTCGCGAGAAGAGCGGAAAGCGAAGCGACGGGCTAGGGCGCAAGTCAGCATGGACAATGGAGATGGAGATGGAGATGGCGACGATTCTGATTCGAAAGAGTTGGATCCCAAGAGGCCTCTCATCGAAAAAGAGTATCGTCATCTTCTTCGGGCTTTCTTGCGTTACGGCGATATCAATAATCGCGAAGAGGACATCGTTCGTGAGGCACGTCTACTGGATCGTGACCGAGAAACCGTGCTTGGTGCTCTCCGTGAGATAACTGATAAGGCTTCGTCTCTTGTCCGGGAAGATGTGGAAAAGATGGAAGCTCTCGAACAGGCCGGCAAAATGCCAACAAAGAAGGAGAAGAAGGCTGTCTTGTTCGATCTGCATGGTGTCAAGCGTCTTAATGCTTATACTATTGTTGAGCGTCCCGCTGAGATGCGTATTCTCAAGGATGCGATGGCCGCTGTCTCCGATTCAAGAACTTCCGTGTTCCTGAAGCAACCAAGGCTGCCGATTACACCTGTCCCTGGGGTGCCAGAGAAGATGGGATGCTCTGTGTTGGTATCGCTCGGCACGGATATGGCGCCTGGACCCAGATCCGGGATGACGCAGATCTTGCTCTTGGTGAGAAGTTCTTCCTCGAAGAACACCGAGTAGAACGCAAGACCGAGCGGGCAAATGCCGAGGATAAGTCAACAAAGTCTCCTGGGGCGGTCCACCTCGTTCGCCGGGCTGATTATCTGTTGTCCGTCTTGAAAGACAAGGTTACCAATGGCTCGAGTGCATTGCAAAACGAGCTGTTGATGATAACCACCACCGGAATAATCGGAAGGGTTCTTCTCGACCTCATGGCAATAGTTGTCAGCTTCACCTGCGCCTTCAATCTCTCGCAAAGGTCATCGTGAAGTTGAGCGTTCACGACACCGGTCTCATACTTCTGCCCGCGACAGTGTTGAGCGACATCACACACCAAGCCATGAACGCCCACGTTCTATGCATGAGAGCGAACGTAGCCGTCATCGGACATCTGATGTTTCGAGTGAAGATGTCCGAAGGCGGAAGAACAGTGAGATCGGCCATCACCTTGGCAAGGAGACATGTCTCGAGCTTTCTTCAAGCCCAATCGTGATGACCTGAAACGAGTCTCGATGATCACGAAGGAGAACATCCCAGATAAGGGTGAAAGAGCTGCTAAACTTCGTGGACTACTCGGCATGGTCGGCAAGTTTCATCAACGACACGTTGAAAGGACACAGTTCGCCTGCTCTTGAGACCCGATTATGGTGAGTCTGACGCAGTTCTAACAGATCAATCTTTAATATACACTGACACCAGAAAATAGGAACTACGTTTCAGTGCACTACTGGCCCAACAAAGACGCAGGAGGGACAAAGCTCCGCGAAATGTATCAAAAACTATCGGCGGCCTCGAAAAAGGGCGACACAGAGACCAAGCCAGCCTCGAATGGGAACTAGACCTGGCATTTTGTCGCATATACAGCGGAAAGCGTTTTGACGATTGACTTATTTGCGATTCATGGGAGTTAAACTTCAATTTCTTTCAAACATTTATTATTATCTCTTTCTTTATTCCTTTCTTTTTGCTGTTAAATATGCATCACATGGGAAAGCATGCGACGGCGTCTGGTAAGATCTACGAAGGAGTGAGTGTGTCGACCACGAATGAGTGGACTTATGTTTGCATGACATATCTGGTTTCGTTTCTCTTTACTTTCTTCCTTGGACCCGTCCAAATCAATTGGAGCGAAGGGCCTTGGTTTTCATTTCTTTACACATACGTATATATCGTGGGCTCCGGCTTGTCAGCCTTAGGGCCCCGATTTGCGTTGCCAGATGCTTTGCTGGTCACTCTTGATTGAGAATCGGTATGGAAATACAAAACTTCATTCCCACAGAGCATATTCCATTCTAGTAAACTACGTATACGTAGACAACGGGTGCATGTTCTCATTCGCTCAGCCCACTCGCTTCCCATCGAAGTGTTGAAGCCAGGAGGCAAGTAGTACTACATACCCGAAGGAGAAACTCTAGATGCAGCCTGGCTTTCTTCTGGGACAAATCACAGCGAGGTTCAATCTCAACAAGTATCACGACAACCAGGTTGATAGGTTGCGTTTCGGAGCAGAGAGAGTCTGTACTCTGACCGGTAGGCCCGAGCCATAGTTGTCACGAGGTCTAGGAAATCTGGATCGGGAAAGACAACAATGATATTATGGATGTCTATGTACCGTGTCAAAAGAGTCGGATTCCCGCATGATAGAGTACAAAATAAATGAAAAAAATCCGTATGGAAAAAATAACTGCTGAAATGACAAAGAACATAACATAACCCGTGATGTAAGTCATACCCTGAGACTAGGTAGGCAAAGAAAACCCCTATTAAACAACCCAATAAGCAAAGTTGCGAGAGTGAAGAAGATGTGA
Source organism: Aspergillus micronesiensis (assembly GCA_039763685.1). Classification (NCBI taxonomy): domain Eukaryota; kingdom Fungi; phylum Ascomycota; class Eurotiomycetes; order Eurotiales; family Aspergillaceae; genus Aspergillus; species Aspergillus micronesiensis. Next base: position 5,872 of record JASHHO010000079.1, on the reverse strand, counting down.
GGATTGATGAGAGATGAGGAGGAAATGAAGAAAAAGGTCGGTCCAAGGCGTTGTAAAGGCGAAAGAAGAGAAGGGCGGAGAGGAAAGGGAGGTAAGAGAGAATGTCCATAGATGTTGGCTGACAAGGCTTAGATGTCAATGCAAATCAAACTGGAGCCTATCCTGGATTCTCTCATGATGGCGGCGATCCTGAGTCGGCTTTGGTGTTTTTCTTCTACACCCATTCATCTCCTCTCGCGGCTGCGGTGGTTGGGATTTACCCACGCCGTTTGTCGCATTCGCAGCGGATGCCACAATACTTTCACTCTCCATGAGGGCACTGAATAGTCGGAGCTGCGCGTCGATGACGTCGTCGAAAATGGCCTCTTTTTCCAGCCAGGCCTCCTTCCGCTTGGGACGCACGGTCTCCATTCTGTGCGCAGCCCTGATCCTTCTTTCTCGGCCCAGTGGATCTGTCGCCGCAGTAGTCGGTAGAGGTCTTGAGGGCGGAGGGCGGCCTCTCCTTCATCGAAGCCCAGCTCCGGGCTGAATTCAGGGATCTCGAATTCATCAAGGTCGTCCGTGCCGGCGGTCTCGTTGGCGCTTTCACAGTACTGGTCCGTCTCGTCTTTCGGGGGATGTGACAGCTTCAGCTTGATGCGTTGGAGCTTGCCTGCGGGCGTTCCGCCGGGGTACCTGCGGCGGATGGGCCGGTGTGGTGTTTTGGCACGGGATCGGAGGGGCGCAGCGCTTCCGTTTCGTGGACGGTTCTCATGTGTTTTTGCGAGGGCGTCGGAGCGGGTGAAGCTGCGGTCACATTCTGATTGATAGAAGAAGGTTGTTAGTTTGATGATGGGGCGCGTTGAAAATTATAGACCAACAACGGGGGGCTGACAGGGAGGGGAGGGAAAGGTGCAAAGTCCCGACAGTCATCGGGCGGAGAATAGAGGAGCTCACCTGGTAGGGTACAGTAGAAAGGCTTCTCTCGAGTATGGCTCCTCATGTGAGCGCGCAGTGCGTAGCCGCTGGCGTGCGTTTGACCCTTGCGATTGCAGTCGATCCACTCGCAGGAGTACTTCTTCTGTCGGGTGCCGATGTGCTCATTATGAATGTGTTGGACTAACCGTCCATGTTGCCGAAGTCTCGGGCGCCGCAGCCATCCCAGAGACATATCGTGACTTGGTCGCTGCCCTTGCCGCTGTAGTCCTCGTCCAGAGCGGCTCCGATCAGGGACAGGGTCTGGGTGAGTTGGGAATCTCGCCGGAGGTGTCCGAGGAGATGGAGGAGGATGGAGAAGCTGGAGCGGTATATTCCTGGAAGGTAGTCGATACGGGAGTGTTGCGATCCCATGAGGCGGCGCCGGTGCGACGGCGCTTGGAAGGAGGAGATTCGACGCGGAGGGCGAGAGGCCCTGCTTGCTATCCTCGCGATCCGACATATCGTCGGAGCCGACTGTTGAGAAGAGGGGAACCCGGGGATTCGGCCATTGGAAGAAGGGGGAAGACCAGAGGGGAGCAACAGAAAAGGAGTGGGCGCGGGAATGCAGGCGGGGGGTGGTCGTTTAGGGGAATTGAGGACGAGACATGAACAAAACAACGGTTGATGGCGACGAGGTCGAATGCGCCGCTGCATCGGGCGGATCGAGTATAACGGGGCACGTGATCCCACCACGTATTTCAGCCGCTTCTTCTCTTCTCTCTCCCGTCTCTCTCTTCCACTCACCTTTACACTTTCTCTTCCTCACCAACCACATTCCATTTTGAATGCAGTCATATGTGGACTGTTTCAAAATTTGCCCCCATTAATCTCCTACAGCTCACCACCGCTAACTCACACTCCCTGTACTGTATGTGAAAGCTCCCTCCTCGCAACCCCCTAAATGATGATTACTATTATGAATTCTGCAATTCCGACAATCTCCTTCACTGTGAGGTCGAATGTTGACCCTTCTACACTTGATCTGATATTGCTTCTTCCGCATTGCTTCATTCCATCATCATGGCGAGCCAAGCTAACCGGAGTAGAATTCTACAGGCTTCCCCTCTCAACGCTAAACCCAGCTCGAAAGATGATTAGTCGCTATATACAAATACAACTATGTTTTACTGCTCAAGGAGTACTCATATCCATGTAATTCGCCTCCGTAGCAGATCCTACTCCCGGCCACCTATACCGACCGACCACCCACAATCTCATTATTGTCCAGAATAGCTTGGACCTCAGCCATCTCCTCGTCCGTCAATTGCGGCACACCCTGCAAATTCTGCGTGACCTTGTCCGTAGTAGTACCGCCAGGAATAGGAATTATAGTGGGCATACCACGTCGGCCGCTCAGACCGAGCACCCAGGCCAGAGCGATCTGAACGGGCGCGCCCCCTATACGCACCGCCAGGTCCTTGACCTCCTTGACGAGCGAGATATTCTGCTTCATCGCCTCGTCCTGGAACTTGGGCAGATGCTTCCGGAAGTCGCCATCGGGAGCTCGGAGGCTGTCGTGAACGCACCAGCCAGGACACCGCGACCAAGCGGGGAATAGGCGATGACGGGGATATTAAGCTCCGCGCACACTTTCGCGACATCGTTGTGGAGAATGGTGGTGTCCCAGAGGGAAAGCTCGACTTCGACGGCGGCGATGGGGTGGATCTTGTGCCTGATTTTTGTTTCGTTAGAATTGACAACGCGAAGGTTTTCGTAAGAAGAAAGTGAAGGAAAGATAAAACGTACGCTCTCCGGACAGTCTCAGCATCGACTTCACTGAGTCCAATGCCCCCGATCTTCCCTTCCTTCTTAAGCTGCGCCAAGATCGTCACCGTCTGCTCAACGGTAGTGTTAGGGTCCTGACGCGCACACTCGAAAATGTCAATGCTCTTCTTTCCGTCCAGCAGGCGCAGACACTCGTCCACGCTACGGCGGATGTTGGCCTCAGAGCCATCCGGGACGAGCGTGCCGGGCTTGAGACCCCCCTTGATGCTGAGGACGACCTGGTCCCCTTATCCGGATGCTGGGTAAAGTACTTGTTGAGGAGATGAAGGGAGTTGTACTCCGGGGTGCCGTAAAGCTCGCCTGCGTTCCAGAAGTTGGCGCCGAGCTCGAGGGAGGTGTTCAAGGCGTCGAAGCATTGTTCTTGCTTCGGAGGCTGGGGGACCCAGGTCATGCCTATGCGTTTCGATGTTAGTGTGCATTCGGGCGTGAGTGAATGCCATGCAACATGTGCGGGGTTATGTCGATATGGTGGGGGGTGGAGGGGGAGAGAGGTCGTCTAGACATACGCATCAAACCATAGCCGGTTGAGCCGATTTCACGTCCGACGAGAGAGGGCATGGTGTTGAATCTCGGGTAGTTTAAAAGCCGTTCAAAAGCTGTTGTGGAGGTGTTTCAGGAGGTGAAAGGGAGATTGAATTGTTGAATTGGGCGGAGATGAAGTGAGTGGGAAGATCGGATCCACTGGTAGAGGCTTGTTTAAATACTCCAACTGCTTCTACCCTCCTTGACGATGACCGGAGTTTTCGGATTTTGTCAATCTGTTTTGTACCTTGCTCTCTATCTTGACACTGGGATGAATATTCTTGCCTTGTTCAATGAGTCTGTGGACACTTGTGATGGCCCACGGTAATAAGAGCGCTGCTCGGAGTTAAGTGTATGGAGTTTATAGCGGAGACCGATGTTGTTCGTATTGTTGTGCACGCCACTTTATACACCATTAAGTATTATTATATTATAATATATTCACTAACTAGCTATGCGTACAGACTCCCTCGCTATCTTGTCTTCGTCAATCATGTCACTGCCCATGCCAGCGGCTCAGGTCGATAGGGCCGCGCAGCATCAACACTCCACCACACTATCAGACCAGAGTTCGCTCGTCGCTTGCATTGAGAGCAACCTTAAGCTTCCTGGAGATGGCGCCGAAGAAGTCACTCACAAATCCAAATGGGTCTTCTGCGGGGTTACGGACTCTCCCATCGTCTACCGTGTGCTCGGTGGTAGCTGGGGCATCCATGGCTATTCTCTTGTGCCGACTGGGACTCATTGGGTGCATGGGTGCTCGCAGACTCCGTCTCTGCCCGAGGTTCCGCCCTGCCTCAGGCTTTGTCTCCTTTTTCCAGTTGTCGAGGTCGTTCAGTTCATTAAGCTTGTCGAGACCCAGATCGTTGAAGAGGTGGTAGATGATTTCGCCGTTGTGAGGGTCAGCATTGCTCTCGCTTTCGTCATTGTTGCTGGCAGGCATTATCCGCTGTTGTAGGGATTAGAAACAAATATGTTTTTGAGATGCGAATCCGCAAGCATGCAAGGGCTGTATACGTACCTCTGTAGCGCGGGCTTCGATAGGGTTGGATACCGCGTTAGAGACGGCGTTGGATGCATGGATTCTGTCAAGGGGATATGCATTGCTGACTGAGGAGATAGCAAGAGCACATAGTAGTGGGGTCAGAATAGTAGCCATTTTGATCGAGTGCGATTGGTCTTGAGATCTCTGTAGACGAGATTGATGATTGTTGGAAAGTTTGAATCCAACTGTCGTTATGGAAATAGTCTGTAGGAAAGGATGACGATGTAGTACTTGACAGGGGAAATTGATCAATTTAATCCCATGAACAACTAATTGAATGCAATAAATGCTCTCCTCGCTGCGCCACAATTCCTCAGGGTTGCTCGGCCGCCCTATGGAATGGAAAGGACGCGGCTGTGGCAGATACCGCATGGTGTTGAAGCATATCTTTCTCTACAAGCCGCAGTCAGTTGTCCCGCTTCGGTGAAATTTGACATTTTTGAAGAATTCTTCATCCTAAAATCAAGTGGATAGCCGAAGGCTGTAGGCATGAGGTCCGATCTCCATGGTTACACGATAGCAGGTCGTCCAGTCTGTGCGACAGGATCGAACGCAAACAGTTCTGCAAGTGACATGGGATTCCGAGTCCATCCCTATCGGCCCTTCTTAGCAGCGTAACTTTGATGTTACGATTCATCCCGCCCGGGGATAATTAGGGGAAAAAAAGGGCCGCAAGGGTTCACAAGGAGGACGGTTCTGGCAATGGGGGCGATCGACATTCCAACGACCAACGATCGGCCCCTGAGTTCACCTGTCGTCGAGGATTTGCTTGTCTCCTGCCACCATGGGATCCTGCATGAAGGGAAACCTGGACAGCGCACTGAATGTAGGGGGAACACAGGTGATGGGCATCGATAGGCAAAGAGGATCATTCATTGCCTCCTTATGCATGAATCGTAGATGCAAGCAACAGCACAGACAGTGAGGATCAGACCACTGAGGCGTCATTAGATTGTTGAATGAGTTGTAGGGAGAACGAAGTATGAGGTTGATGTTGTCGCTTAGCTGGGGCTGCCTGAAGGGGAAAGTCTAAACAGGGGGCTGGGGGCCAATCGGAAGACAGCACAACCTCCGTCGTGTTATTCACCCACTTCAACCATTCCCCAGAGATCTCCCATCCATACTCGCCGCTCCAGTTGACTCCAATTCACCCGTCAATCTTCTGGAATACACGACATGGACACCCCAAGAAGATCAAGTGGCACAATGGCCTGGCCTTTCCCTCCTTGGAGGAGGGACGAGAGGCTCTGATCCAGCACACTCTCGACCAGGGTGAGTCATTTCGAGTCGTGAAAGCAGACCACAAGCGGTTCTTCACCTGCTGCACAACAGTGGGCCCGAGTGCCGCTACCAGATCCGTCTGTACGTGCGTCGGACACCACTGCAGCACGGGTGCAAACTACAAGCCCAAACATACCTGCAGCCCGGACACCCATAAGGGTTGGGTCCCCCGTCAATATGGGCCAGTGAATGATGAGCAGCCTGCTCCTATCCAGGCCGAGAGCCAGTCAGTCCGACCGGAGGAGACTGTTCCCTTTGAAAATGGTATCTCACCCGTTCTCT